>CM053026.1:275549296-276149296 GCA_028564925.1 Lithobates sylvaticus | reverse complement strand
AGTCACTTTGTCTCTCACTCCCCTCTTCTGTCTCAGAACTCTCTGACTCCCTTGATGTATCAGAGTCAGCTGCAGAGACAGTCTGTGGAGTTAACCTTCTGTTCTTAAGAGACCAATTGTAAACTCTGTCATTAGCAAAGTCATCAGAATCTCAAATTTACTTTTTATATTTTTTTACCTTAATGGTTTCTTTGTAAATCTCCACTTGTTTTTGTAATCTATCTTCTAGATTTTTAAACCCTGGATAGTCTTTAAATTTAAGGATGTTTTTCTGTTCCTCCTTTAACTGGTTATTACATTCAGTAAATGTATTTTGTTAAAAATCATGGAGGTATTGCATCATCCTTAAGGTGTTTTCTGTTTATCCCAACCTGACAGAGAATTCATATTGTCAGTATGGGAATGTGGTCTGATCATAGTCCTAAATCTCCTCACTATAATCTTCTTTTTAATATGCATTTCAAGACCTTCAACCTCCCACCAGCACCTCTTATGTTTCTTGTAAATTCTGGATATACGTCTGAATGCCTCATGTATATTAGTTTCTTTAGATATAGTAGATGCCTCGTTTTTTCATTATTGTGGGGAAGATATGCCTTGTGTCAATGCAGTCTTGATTAATAGAGAAGCTTTTTTGTGGATATAGTGATATATGGGGCTCGTCCATCAGTGGTTATTTGTGTCCCCAGAAGAAGGACTACGGAGCTTACAAAAATTGCTGAACCTAAACAGCTCTGAGTGAACTCTACACTGCGCAGGCGCAGTTAACATGTAATTGTATGAGGCGTTGCCGCACGCTCCCGATGCTCGTGCTACTCTGCAAGGAGCGTCTATCGTGTAACTAAGGGGCGGGGGTCTAGTATTACTGTAACCAAAGGGCGCCTTTATTATTATTGTTATATATCGAGCTCTGCCCATTAATTTAACATTCGCCCTCTTCTGTAGCCATCCGCCCCTTACACGATACAATAATAATAGACCCACCCCTTGCTTACACGCTATAACAGATCTGCCCCTTGGTTAGAATAATAATAGAGCAGCCCCTTGGTTATACGATGTATAATAATAAATGCGCCCCTTGCTTACAGTAATACTAGACCCGCCCCTTAGTTACAAGTATAGAATATTAAAAAAAAAGTCAGTTACTTTGCTGTGTAACTAATTACTTTTCCAATGTAGTAACTGAGTTACTAACGCAATTACTTTTTGGGAGAAGTAATTTGTAACTTAACTAATTACTTTTTTAAAGTAAGATGACCAACACTGGTGGTCAATAGATGTAAGGAGAGACAGATATACCCCGATCTCTTTATACCAATTGGTGTTGGTAAGTAGACCTTGAGTTTATATATCCTCTAAACAGCCTGGAGTCTTTATATTGAATGTAAGAGGAGATTATAACTCTCATATTGTCTATATCAAGAGAAATTTCACCAATTTAACTTAGTAGATAGTATTACCACATCGAGATAGAATGTTGGTTCATATATAATGGCATTGACCTCATCCTATAGGTATACCTGTTATCAGAGCCGATCCGCCCTATACGCGGACTATGCAAGCTGCGTAGGGCCCCGCGGCGGATCGGCTCTGCTCGGGGGCCCCTGGGGCCGCTGCCGCCACTGTGAGGGCAGCGGCGCCTGAAAAAAGATGGCCGCGGGGCCGACATGCAACTGCGCATGCGCCCGCCTTTCCGAAAATTGCCGAGCAGCGGCAACAGCGCTGGCGCATGCGCAGTAGCCCGACATGCAACTGCGCATGCGCCAGCGCTGTTGCCGCTGCTCGGCAATTTTCGGAAAGGCGGGCGCATGCGCAGTTGCATGTCGGCCCCGCGGCCATCTTTTTTTCAGGCGCCACTGCCCTCACAGTGGCGGCAGCGGCACCAGTGACACGATGGCGCCAAGTGGCGCCATTTTAAAAATAAAACGTCCCCTCCGCAGCCTCTTACCTCCTGGGCCCCCTCCCAGCCTCTTACCTCCTGGGCCCCCTCGCAGCCTCTGACCTCCTGCCCCCCCTTCGCAGCCTCTGACCTCCTGCCCCCCCCTTCGCAGCCTCTGACCTCCTGCCCCCCCCCTGCAGCCTCTGACCTCCTGCCCCCCCCCCCGCAGCCTCTGACCTCCTGCCCCCCTCGCAGCCTCTGACCTCCTGCCCCCCCCCTTCGCAGCCTCTGACCTCCTGCCCCCCCCCTCGCAGCCTCGGACCTTCTGTCCCCCCCTGCAGTCTCTGACCTCCTGTCCCCCCCTTGCAGCCTCTGACCTCCAGTCCCCCCCTTGCAGCCTCTGACCTCCTGTCCCCCCCCCTTCGCAGCCTCTGACCTCCTGTCCCCCCCCTTCGCAGCCTCTGACCTCCTGTCCCCCCCCTTCGCAGCCTCTGACCTCCTGTCCCCCCCCCTTCGCAGCCTCTGACCTCTCCTGTTGCCCCCACAGCCTCTGACCTCTCCTGTTGCCCCCCGCAGCCTCTGACCTCTCCTGTTGCCCCCCCCCGCAGCCTCTGACCTCTCCTGTTGCCCTCCCCCGCAGCCTCTGACCTCTCCTGTTGCCCTCCCCCCACAGCCTCTGACCTCCCCTGTCCCATCCGCAGCCTCTGACCTCCCCTGAGTCAAGAGAGGGAGCGCAGCCAGGATGGGGGTCATGGGAGAAGTCAGACATGTATGGACTGTGGAGAGGAAACTATGGGATAAAACCAGAGCCACCAAGCTGGAGCCGAATGACTGAGCCCTGCATGATGCACCTGAGAGGAGGTCAGTGACAGCACCGCCAGGCCAGTCTAGGGGGGGTCAATACAATATTGTAAGGGGGCACTGATATAAAGGTTTCCCCCTTATCAGTAAACCCCCTTATCTTAGTGTTTTCTTTCTCTGGCCAGAGTTCCCCTTTACATCATAGTATGCAGGATTCCACCTTACAGTGCAAGGGGAACTCTGATGTAAAGGGCAATGCTGCAGACCCTGATGTAAGTAGGGAGGCTCTCTGAGGACACTGATGTATGGGGGGCTCTCTGGGGACCCCGATGTAAGGAGGGGCTTTATAGGGATGCTCTCTGGGGACCCTGATGTAAGGGGGTGCTCTCTGGGGACCCTAATGTAAGGGGGTGCTCTCTGGGGACCCTGATGTAAGGGGGGGTGCTCTCTGGGGACCCTGATGTAAGGGGGGTGCTCTCTGGGGACCCTAATGTAAGGGGGTGCTCTCTGGGGACCCTGATGTAAGGGGGGTGCTCTCTGGGGACCCTGATGTAAGGGGGTGCTCTCTGGGGACCCTGATGTAAGGGGGGTGCTCTCTGGGGACCCTGATGTAAGGGGGGTGCTCTCTGGGGACCCTGATGTAAGGGGGAGGCTCTCTGGGGACCCTGGTGTAAGGGGGAGGCTCTCTGGGGACCCTGGTGTAAGGGGGAGGCTCTCTGGGGACCCTGGTGTAAGGGGAGGCTCTCTGGGGACCCTGGTGTAAGGGGGGGGCTCTCTGGGGACCCTGGTGTAAGGGGAGGCTCTCTGGGGACCCTGGTGTAAGGGGGGGCTCTCTGGGGATCCTGATGTAAGGGGTGGCTCTCTGGGGACCCTGATGTAAGTGGGGGATCCACACTCAGATATGTAAAGATATATATATTGTATACATGTCTGTTCTATTTTGTTGTACTTATTCTTTGACTGTTTTGTTTAAAGGAGGGAGGATTGTATTGGGAGCGCTGAAGTGTCAGGTGTGACTGTGTGGCAATGGCAAATGGTTTACATAGCTCACGGCATCACGGGTCAGGTAGAGGGCCCCTCAGCAGAATTTTGCTTAGGGCCCCAGGGAGGTCAGGATCGGCACTGCCTGTTATGGTCATTTACATACCCTTTACGATTTACAATCAAGGTTAAAGTGGTTGTAAACCCTTACAAACCACTTTGACCTACAGGTAAGCCTAGATTAAGGCTTACCTGTAGGTCCAATAAATATCTCCTAAACCTACATGGTTTAGGAGATATTTAGAAAAAAACAGGCATCGCTGTAGACAGCGGCGTGCAGGCGCACTGAGCATGCCGAGATCACGGCGATACGCCGCTCTCGTGCACATGCGCAGGAGTGACGTCATCGCCGCTCCAATGAATGACAGCGCTGGAGCAGCGAGACCCAGAAGTCACTCTGGGATTGATGGCGGCGGCGGAGGTCGTGGACGAGGGTCGCTTCGGGGGCTTCGTTCTCAGGTAAGTTATTCATAATGAACTAGTATGCTATGCATACTAGCTCATTATGCCTTTGCCTTGCAGGTTCCGTTTTTTTTTTTTTTTTTTGAAGGAGGCTTTACTTCCTCTTTAAGTTTTAGTTAAGTGAACTTTTGGTGTGTAGAGAAACGCACCCTCTTCTAGTTCTAGTTAAAGCAGATGTTCACACAAAAATTGAACCTCCGCTTTTCGGGACCCTCCGGTGTCACATTTGGCACCTTTCAGGGGGGTGCAGATACCTGTCTAAGACAAATATTTACACCCACTTTCAGGCATAGACTCCCACGGGAGTCTATGCCTCTTCCTGTCCCGCCACGATGTCTGCTGGGACACACATGGGTCTCAGAGACAGCGCGGAGCATTCTCATTGCGCTGCGTGACTCGCGCATGCGCATGTGCAGTAGGGAACATCAGTTGCAGTATTTGTAGCTTCTGGCTTGTAATAAAAAAAATTCAGGTGGACTCCCTCTTTAATTTTTGCCACAGTTAAGTGTCATCAATATCACAGACTTTTGTATATCTGTTTTCTTTCTTTACATTCTTTTCCCACAATGGCACAGATGAATGAACTTCAGCTCCTACAAAGAAAGAATAGTTGTACAGTATAAAGGCAGCTTGTTACCATCCTACAGTGTACACCAAATCACACTGATTACCCCCAGTAATAAAGAGGGCCTGTCACCAGCCCATCAAAGTACCTGTCACCAGTCTATCAGAGTACCTGTCATCAGCCCATCAGAGTACCTGTCACCAGCCCTTCAGTGTACCTGTCACTAGCCCATCAGAGTACCCGAGTACCTGTCACAACCCCTCAGAGTACCCGAGCACCTGTCACCAGGCCATCAGAGTACCAGAGTACCTGTCACAACCCCTCAGAGTACTTGAGTACTTGTCACAACCCCTCAGAGTAACCGAGTACCTGTCACCAGGACATCAGAGTACACAAACACCTATCTGCAGATCACAGTACCCGAGTACCTGTCACCAGCCCATCAGGGTACCCGAGTACCTGTCACCAGCCCAGAGTACCCGACTACCTATCTGCAGCCCACCAGAGTACCTGTCTCCAGCCCAGATTACCCAAGTACCTATCTCCAGCACATCAGAGTACCAGAGTACCAGAGTACCTGTCTCCAGCCCAGATTACCCAAGTACCTATCTCCAGCACATCAGAGTACCCAAGTACCTGTCTCCAGCTCATCAGAGTACCTGAGTACCTGTCTCCAGCTCATCAGAGTACCTGAGTACCTGTCTCCAGCTCAGAGTATCCAAGTACCTATCTCCAGCCCCAAGTACCCGAGTACTTATCTGCAGACCATCAGAGTACCCAAGTACCTATCTCCAGTCCAGAGTACCCAAGTATCTATCTGCAGTGCATCAGAGTACCCGAGTACCTGTCTCCAGCCCATTCGAGTACCCGAGTACCTGTCTCCAGCCCATTAGAGTACCCGAGTACCTATCTGCAGCCCATCAGATTACCAGAGTACCTGTCTCCAGCCAATCAGAGTACCCGAGGAGTACCTATCTGCAGCCCATGCCTCATAGAATATACCTTGAGGTGTTTACTTTCCAAAATTATGTCATTTTGTGGGTAATTCCACTGTCCTGGTGCTCCAGGACCTTCAAAAGTATGATAGATAGGAATGAAATTGGATGTGTAATTTATGCTCCTACAACGCCTGATGATGCTCCCTGTATGTTGGGCCTCTGAATGTGGCCAGGCTTTGCAAAAGTCTCACACATGTGGTATCGCCATACTCAGGAGGAGTAGCAGAATATATTTTGGGGTGTAATTGTTGCTATGTACATGCTATGTGTTAGAAACAATCTTATAAATTGACAACTTTGTGCAAAAAAAAAAAAAAAGTTTTAATTTTCTTTCCACACTTTTCAAAAACTTGTGGGAAAAAAATGACATGTTCAGAAGACTAAAAATGCCTCATAGATTATACGTTGGGGTGTTTGCTTTCGAAATGGGGTCATTTTGTGGGTAATTCCATTGTCCTGGTGCTCCAGGGCCTTCAAAAGTGTAATAGGTCGTTAGGAAATTTTATGTGTAATTTATGCTCCTAGAACGCCTGACGGTGCTCCCTGGATGTTGGACCGCTCTGTGTGGCCAGGCTGTGTAAAAGTCTCACATATATGGTATCGCCATACTCGGAACGAGTAGCAAAATATATTTTGGGGTGTAATTGTTGCTATGTACATGCTATTTGTTAGAAAGATCTTATAAATTGACAAATTTGTGCAAAAAAAAAAATAAAAACCTATTTTCTTTCCACATTTTTCAAAAACTTGTGGAAAACAATGACACGTTTAAAAAACTCATTATGCCTCATAGATTATACATTTGAGTGTTTGCTATCCAAAATAGTGTCATTTTGTGGGTAATTCCATTGTCCTGGTGATCCAGGGCCTTCAAAACTGTAATGCCACGTACACACGGTCGTAATTCTCGTTGGAAAAAGCTCTGATGGTTTTCCCGTCGGAATTCCGACGGAATTTCGCTCAAACGGTCACACCAAATTCCGACGGTCTGTAACACAGCGGCATAAAACACGTTCGACAGCACTATAGAAGGGAAGTTTAATGCTTCCGAGCATGCGTCAAATTGTTTCCGAGCATGCGTCGGAATTTTATGTGTCGGAATTGCATACACACGATCGGAAAATCCGATAGAAAGGTTTTCCGTCTGAAAAATTGAGAACAGGTTCTCAATCCAAAGTCCATCGGAAATTCTGACAGAAAAAGACCGATGGGCATACACACGGTCGGAAAATCCGTTGAAGAGCTCCCATTGGACTGTTTCCATCGGAAATTCCGACCGTGTGTACGCATAATAGGTCATTAGGAAATTTTATGTGTAATTTATGCTCCTAAAACGCCTGACTGTGCTCCCTGCATGTTGGACCTCTCTATGTGGCCAGGCTGTGAAAAAGTCTCAGGAGGAGTAGCATAATGTATTTTGGGGTGTAATTGGAAGTATGCATATGCTGTGTGTGAGAAATAACTTGTAAAAAAAAAAATAATAACAATAATTTAAAAATTTTCCCAAGAATTGTGGGAAAAAATTACAACTTCAAAAAACTCACCATGCCTCTTACTAAATACCTTGGACTGTCTACTTTTCAAAAAGGGGTCATTTAGGGGGTATTTGTACTGTCCTGACATTTCAGGGCCTCAAGAAATAGGCCATCAGGTGTGATCAATTTTCAATGATTGCCACCATAGCTTGTAGACGCTATAACTTTCACACAAATAAATACAGTAATATCCACTAACTTGGGTTATTTTTACCAAAGATATGTAGCAGTATAAATTTTGGCCCAAATGTATAAACAAATATTATTTTTTTGCAAAGTTTTATCATAGAAACTATAAAAAAGGTTTTATTTTTCAAAATGTTCACACTTTTTTCACTTATGTCGCAAAAAATAAAAAACACAGTGGTGATTAAAAACCACCAAAAGAAAGCTCTATTTGTGTGAAAAAAAGAGAAAAATTTTGTTTTGGTGCAGTGTTGCATGACTAGTAATTGGCATTCAAAGTGCGAGAGCACTAAAAGCTGAAAATGTATCTGGGCAGGAAGGGGGGTGCCCTGTATTGAAGTGGTTAAAGCTTCAAAAAAGCACCAACAAAGCATCATCAAAGCACCACCGAAGCATCATCGAAGCACCACCGAAGCAAAGGAATCAAAAACACATCAAAAGAGCATGTTGAAGCGGTAGGTGCTGAAGTAGAAGCAAGTGTAATTGAGCCCTTAATGTTTTGTGACTATACAGTATATTTTTTACTGTAATTCAAAATTTTAATAAAAAACATTAAACCATGCATGCACAACCTGTGGCCCTCCAGCTGTTGCAGAACTACAACTCCCATCATGCCTCTGACTTTGGGAGTCATGCTTGTAACTGTCAGCCTTGCAATGCCTCACAGGTAGTTTTGCAACAGCTGAAGGGCCACATGTTGAGTACCCATGCGTTAAACAATATTTCCAACTTTACACATTTGTTGAGACGAATAGCAAGGACAGTCCTCATTTGTGCAGTCGGATCATTCAACCAGACCTCTACTGTTATCATCTGATGCTCAAGATTGAGCATTTTTATAAATCTGTTCCATTGTCTCTATGGCGCATGTTTTATAGCATTCCTGCTTTGGCCCACTGTTTCTGCTAACTGATTTGTTGATTTTTTACATTTATTTGATTTTTTTTTTACTTACGATATAGTGCAGACGGAATCCATAGGGCTTTACTGAAGATGTAGACCATTCACATCATTCTCTGCTGACAAGGAAGGAAAAAATCAAATCTGCCTACCACAATCATAAATACAGACACATACACATGACAAACAACCTACCAATGTGTATTTGGGTTGTAGGAGCAGCCAGAAAAAATCCAGACGAACATACAAACTTTTTGAAGATAGGTAAAACTCAGGTAGGATCATTTTAAAACATTGGTGAGCTGGCTTAGTTAAGCCGGTTTTAAAAACTGTATGCAAATAAATCAATAATTAAATGAGCAACCTAAAAAATGGTGATATAAAGGAGAAAACACTTTGCCATAAGGGGTACCTAAAGAGAGGTGGTACCCCAATATGAGAAAGAAGAAGATGGCTACTATCGATATCAACGACAAATAAGATTTATCAAAAGTATATGTTAAATTTCAAAGTTGGTTTATTAAGTTACAAAACATTTGTATTTTTTAAAAAAGGTTAGACCTGGCATAGAAAAAGCACACCATGCCATAAACCCATATTAACCCCTAATTACACATTTAAATATCCCTAGTGTCTACACATTAAACAGATAACAAACCCCGACAAACATATATCACACACATGCAACAATTACGGTTGAGGCGCCTCTGTAAGACCCCTTTCACACTGGGGCGGGGAGACGGTAAAGCAGCGCTAATTTAGCACTGCTTTACCGTCGTTTTGCCCGCGGGATTCGGCCGCTCGCGGTGCGGTTTTACCCCCGCGAGCGGCCGAAAAAGTTAAAATCCCCCGCAGAGCGCCGCCGTAGCGGCGCTTTGCGGCAGTATTGCCGCGGTATTACATTCAAATCAATGGGTAGGAGCGGTATATCCCACTCCAAAGATGTTGCTAGCAGGACTTTTTTTGCCGTCCTGCTAGCGCACCGCTCCAGTGTGAAAGCCCGCCGGCTTTCACACTGGAGTGAATTGGACCGTTTTTTTCAGGCGGTATACAGGCGCTATAGCGCTGTACCGCCTGAAAACCGCCCCAGTGTGAAAGGGGCCTTACCATCTACATGCCATTGTATCTCAACATGAGTAGTATTAAGCGTATACCAAAGGATGGTTATAGTTAGTCTACAAAGAATGGCATGTATATGGTCCCTAGGGTGATAGAGATAAAATAAATTACAGAGATTGCTTCTTATCAGACTACAAAAAACTACTAAAAAATGGTGAGCCCAGGGCAAACATCCCATATTTTCCTTCACCAGACACAAAAAATATATATTTATATCAAAAGAGAATTGAATGCTTTGAGAAACTACTATGCAAACCCGAACTGTTACTAACGTAAAGCCAGCAGCTCTCTATCTCTTTACACTGCATTTAGAGGTCAAAAGATCAATTAAAATCATCAATGTATTTCATACATTGGTGGTGGTTTTGTAATCACTTCATCTCTGTGCACCCCTTATGGCCCAGAGCGATTTTTACATTTCTGCTATGGGCCTGTTTATTTGGCAAATACTTTATCATTGTTTAAGATAAAATAGTAATGTATATATTGTTTTTCTATGGATTTACAAGGCTTTCTTTGATGATATTTTCTGTCTGCAAAGTTTAGACTGAAAATTTTAATGAAAAAAAAAAAAAAGTTTTTCTACTTTGATCAGTGTTAGTTAGAAAAAAAGAATACTGTAGATAAAAGTTATATATATTGATCCATAATTTGGCTCTTTAAAATGACACTAAAATTGTAAATTCTGCTACAAAGAAATGCAAAGTTATTTACATATGAAATAAGGGCCCTTTTTTTTTTCAGTCAACACAAAAAAGCTAAACAATACATATAAAAATAAAAAAAATAAAATAAAATTAATAGTTTAAAATTTTTTTAAAAATCAGGAAATCATAGTTTAAGAGAAACATGTTTTGTTTAAAAAAAGTTAAGGTTGCTTTAACTGACAGCATATGCATATGCATGCCAAAGGGAACCCTTTTAATATTTATATGACTGAAACCGAGTAAACATAAAGTATCAATAATGTTACATTGTGTTTCCGAATCATGTTTATTAACAGTGTTTACAAACACTGTTCAAATACTTTAGCCAAATTTGGGGGCTCTGTTTTATACAACAGTGGCTGCAGACACTGCTATAGTACTTAAAAAATCCTGGCAGGAGGAGCGGAAGCAGGAGGACAAGGACATGGTATGCTACATATGCTCTGTGTACTTTGATGAACTTTATTAGGATGTACAGTATGTAGCAAACCTTAAGTATTCATAAAAATCCTAAAAAGTAACCACAGATTTGGAGACCTGGTATACAAATTGTCATGTAACAACTGTTCCACACACATTCAAGAGCTCTGGTGATAGACAACACTCTTCACCCTAAAATGAGGAGCCAGGATGCTTGCTTGCTGGTTTGCAGTCTGCATTCTGGTGACCAGAAGTACAGGATGGAGGATTGCTATGAATACTTCAAAACAGACTGGACTACCAGCTAATTGTTTTCCCAACCTCCTGAACATGAGCTAATGGTGGCTTACTTGGGGCTAGAAATGGCCCTAGGTTTGTTGGATCCACAGAGAGAGTTAACTTATTACCTTTTTTCACCTGGAACCCTGCCTACTACATCTCCGATGCAGCTGAAGTTGTGCTGAAGTTGTGCTATTATGTGACTTTCAGTCTTCACAAGGCGTCATAGGGATGGGACCAAAGAACATGAAGCAGGTGGGAACATTTTTAAAGAAGACTAGCTGGATGTACAAATGTGATCCCTTATACAGTCATAAATCACACTGGGTCATCCAGATCTATAAAGACTGGAATGAATATGAGTTAAAACTATCAGGTTGTTAATCTGCTGTATCAACAGATTTTCAAAATCAAGATTATTCTGCTTGTCATTATCAGATTAAATCAGAAAAGTGGAAAAAAATATATTCTATGATTTACAGTGCCTTGAAAAGGTATTCATACCCCTTGAAATTTTCCACATTTTGTCATGTTACAACCAAAAAACGTAAATGTATTTTATTGGGATTTTATGTGATAGACCAACACAAAAGTGGCACATAATTGTGGAGTGGAAGGAAAATGATAAATGGTTTTCAATTATTTTTACAAATAAATATGTGAAAAGTGTGGCGTGCATTTATATTCAGCCCCCCTGAGTCAATACTTTGTAGAACCACCTTTTACTGCAATTACAGCTGCAAGTCTTTTTGGGAATGCCTCTACTAGCTTTGCACATCTAGAAAGTGACATCTGTGCCCATTCTTCTTTGCAAAATAGCTCAAGTTCTGTCAGATTGGATGGAGAGCATCTGTGAACAGCAAATATTGCCACAGAATCTCAATTAGATTCAGGTATGGACTTTGACTGGGCCATTCTGACACAATAATATGCTTTGATCTAAACCATTCCATTGTAGCTCCAGGTGTATGTTTAACGTCATTGTCCTGCTGAAAGGTGAACCTCCACCCCAGTCTCAAGTCTTTTGCAGACTCTAACAGATTTTTTTCTAAGATTGCCCTGTATTTGGCTTCATCCATCTTCCTATCAACTTTGAGCAGCTTATCCCTTAGCCTATCCCTGCTGAAGAAAAGCATCCCCACAACATGATGCTGCCACCATCATGTTTCACAGTGGGGATGGTGTGTTCAGGAAGATTTGCAGTGTTAGTTTTCGGCCACACATACCGTTTTGCTTTTAGGCCAAAAGTTCAATTTTGGTCTTATCTGACCAGAGCACCTTCTTCCACATGTTTACTGTGTCCCCCACATGGCTTCTCACAAACTGCAAACGGGACTTCTTATGCCTTTCTTTCAACAATGGATTTTTTCTTGCCACTCTTTCATAAAGGCCATATTTGTGGAGTGCACTGCTAATAGTTGTCCTGTGGACAAATTCTCCCACCTGAGCTGTGGATCTCTGCAGCTCCTCCAGAGTTACCATGGGCCTCTTGTCTGCTTCTCTGATTAATGCTCTTCTTGCCGAGCCTGTTAGTTTAGGTGGACGGCCATGTCTTGGTAGGTTTGTATTTGTGCCATACTCTTTCCATTTTCGGATGATGGATTGAACAGTGCTCCATGAGATGTTCAAATCTTGGAATATTTTTTTATAACCTAACCCTACTTTAAACTTCTCCACAACTTTATTGAGCTGTCTGGTGTGTTCCTTGGCCTTCATGATGCCGTTTGTTCACTAAGATTCTTTAACAAACCTCTGAGGGCTTCACAGAACAGCTGTATTTATACAGAGATTAAATTACACACAGGTGGACTCTATTTACTAATTAGGTGCTTCTGAAGGCAATTGGTTCCACACTAGATTTTAGTTAGGGGTACCAGAGTAAAGGGGGCTGAATACAAATGCACGCCACACTTTTCACATATTTATTTGTAAAAAAAAATTGAAAACCATTTATCATTTTCATTCCACTTCACAATTATGTGCCACTTTGTGTTGGCATCCCAACAATAAAATCCCAATAAAATACATTTACGTTTTTGGTTGTAACATGACAAAATGTGGAAAATTTCAAGGGGTATGAATACTTTATTAAATGCACTGTATATAATTAATAAGGCAACCATAAATTAAATTATGTAGTGGGTGGAGGTTTTTATTAATGGCCTTGCATTGGCAGAGAGTCGTTCGGGAGGCCTCTGTTTGGATTGTTTGTTTGTATTTTTTGTAAGTCAGCGGGCAAAAATTGGCAGATTTTGGGGGGGCTTTGTGCCAAGGAAGCTAATGACAGGTCTGGAGGAAGCCTGCTGAATGAACGATATTTCAAAAGGTACAATAGACGGGAACTGATAATTTAGACTTTTTAAATGAGTTTTAATATGAGCATGAACGATTCTCCCTGTAGTGTATGGCCAGCAAAATTGGGGGCGATACTTGCAATAATGTTTGGACTTGATTGTATGTTATTTGGAATCTTTTTGATGATTTGATTTGGTCATGAATCTCCATTAGGGTGTTGTAATAACCTGTATCTGTTAGTTTATGGAATTTAATATGTTTCTGCTGATTATTTTGGTTGTTGGTTAGAATTTATTTCTATTCTAATCCATGTTTATTCCTTATCTCATTATTGTTTATATGCCTTGTTAAAAAATTGAATAAAAAAATTCTACTTAAATAAAAATTATTTTTTAAATAAGACAACCATGTAATTTTTTTTGTTCACTTAATCAGCCTGTTTTCATTTGTAAGTGCAAATTCTATATCTGCCTCACATAATCCTGTTTGTGCACGCTTCACATGTATACAGTGCAGTAAATATTTCACCTTTGTTTATGAACCTTACTATATATCAGTTTACAACCTACTAAACCAGTATGAAGGTATGCACATATAATCAACCATGCCCATTCTACGAAGTGGAATTATCATCGTACATGAACATGAACATGAACATCTATGTCCAGTAAATTCTCATGTGATCAACCCACATGACTTTTGCCTTACATTTTCTAAAACTCCTTCCTTTTTGTCTGTAAAAAGTTCATAAAAAAACGGTAAAACTAATAAACATAAGTCACAGTGCTAAATTTGAAAATAAGCCCCCTTAAACTGTGTGACCTCAACAACCATTGTGTTATTGGGGGGTCATGTGATTTTAAATCATGGGTCATAAATGTTACAGTCTCATCAGATGGATGGGTCATGGTTTTGATAGATACTATATTTCCTTCAAGCCAACTGTAAGAACAATACTCAAAGTGTCCCTAACTAAATGTAGTGCTTGCAGCAAGGCTGTAGCCAGATTGAGCTTTGTTTATGTTCTCTGAGTACATTGGGTTTTCTTCTAAGGCAAGGACATTGACTGCTTCTGCCTGCTGATGTTGCATGCTCTCCAGTAGTTAATAGTGAGAAAAGACAATGTGTTGGGTTATTTATATTTATTATGCCTTGGCCAGTCACTGAGAGGTATATTCCAGTGATGTGGTAAGGAGAAATAGATAAATATTTGGAGTGAGCTTCTAGAAGGGTCCTTACCTTCCAGGCTCTTCCTGGGGAGGATGTATGTGTACAGAGGTCCAGTCTTTTACTCCCAAGCTCTGCCTGGTGAGTGAGGTTGTGAGTACGGAGGTCTTGCCTCCCAGGCCCTTAGCCTGGGGAGGAAGCCAGAGGGAAAATAGTATGGCTATTTTAGCTGCCTGCTGGGCCTGAACATACCAAACTTTCCTGTGGCAGAGGCCTAAAGAGTGTGAAACTGACCTGTGGCAGAAGTCTAAGAAACAGGATGGTAGCTTCTAATCTGGGTATACAGAATCTAAGTTGGCCTGTGGTTGAGGCCTGAAGAACCTAAAGTTGGCCTAGAGGCCCAGGAAGCTGCAAGATAGCTGCCTGTCTAGGCCTAAAGAATTCTTGGAGAAATCTGCTGTGCTAAGTGATTTTTTGCTGCTGTATTCTGTTATCATGTACCGCTAAACATCATGTCTAATGCCTAAGATAATTGATCCAATAAAGTTGCCTGAAGGACTAAAGTCTGTCTGTTGCCTTCAGTGGATGCTTATATCCACTTGTATGTAATGCAGTCATATTTCCGAAAGAGTCCAATTGGCAAAACCAATATTTGTGAAACAATTTGATTCAGTGCTGGGAGTTTCCCAGGACTGATATCATTCAGTGCCGATACTTGCAGTGCCTAGTAAGGTAAGAAGCCGGCGTGTCTTCCGGGTATCGCGCCTCCAGCGCTGTGAGTGGCTGGAGCTGCAATGTCGTCACTCCCGCGCATGCGCACGGGAGACTTCGTCCCGGCAGGGTTCGTATTCTGCCGGCCTTTCAGACGAGAATCCCCCGTGCGCATGCGCCGCTGCAGTCAGCGGCGTATTGCACGGGGAATATCTCCTAAACGTAAAGGTTTAGGAGATATTTTTTTACCTACAGGTAAACCTCATTATAGGCTTACCTGTAGGTGAAAGTCGAAAATGTGACTTTACTTCCACTTTAAAAACACTGCTTCCCCTCCTCCTCCCACCTATGTTTTATACTGCCGCCCGGCCTATAGCAAAATGACTACCGGGCGGTGGTTCAGTTATCCTGACTGGATGTCATATGACGTCTTTAAGGGTAACTGCCAGCGTGCGCGGCGAACGTTGGTGCAGCGTGTCAGTCTGACACACTGCTACACCGATCTCGCTAAAGAGCCTCTAACGTAGGCTCTTTACCACGTGATCAGCCATGTCCAATCACGGCCCATCATGATGTAAACAGGAAGAGCCGTTTATCGACTTTTCCTCACTCGTGTCTGACAGACGTGAGTAGAGGAGAGCCGATCGGCGGCTCTCCTGACAGTGACAGGGGGGGTCTGTGCTGATCGTTTATCAGCTCAGCCCCCTCGCGGGTGCCTGCCCAGGACCGCCAGGGATGCCGCCAGGACCACTAGGGATGGCCACCACACATGACCACCAGGTATGCCACCCTATACCACCAGGGATATGCCAATCAGTGCCCAGGCAGCTGTCAATCAGTGCCCATTAAAAATGCCTGCCAGTGCCATGAGTGATGCCTATCAATGCAATGTTTCAGTGCCAACCATAAGTGCCCAGCAGTGCCGCCTATCAGTGCCAAGCAGTGCTACCTATAAGTACCCATCAGTGCAGCCTTTCAGTGCCCGTCAGTGTCACCTATCAGTGCCCACCAGTGCCACCTATTAGTGCCCATCAGTGCCGCCTATCAATGCCCATCAGTGCTGCATATCAGTGCCACCCAGTGCCGCCTATCAATGCCCAACATCAGTGCCCATCAGTGCTATCTCATTGGTGCCGCCTTATCAGTGTCCATCAGTAAAGGAGAAAACTTACTTTTTTACAAAAATTTATAACAGAAACGAAGAAAACCCTTTTTTTTTTTTTCAAAATTTTCGGTCTCTTTTTATATGTTTAGCAAAAAATAAAAACTGCAGAAGTGATCAAATACCACCAAAAGAAAGCTCTTTTTGTGGGAACAAAATTATAAAAATTGAGTTTGGGTAAAGTGTAGCATGACCGTGCAATTGTCATTTAAAAAGTGACAGCGCTGAAAGCTGAAAATTGGCTTGGGCAGGGGGGGGGGGGGTAAGTGCCTGGTATTGAAGTGGTTAATGTGCTCTGGTGCTGTAATGTGATGCAGAAGCTCTGGCTCCCCTGTGTCATGGAGCTGATGCTGCAGTGATGAGGAGGGAGTGCTGAATGCGAATGGGCTTTGGAAGCCAGCAGGTGACATCACGGCTCCCGTAATTCAGGAGTGCTCCATGACACAGGGGAGTCAAAGCTTTTGTATCACGTGCATGCATTGTGGCAAATTGAAAAATTGTACTTACACAGATTTTGTTTACCAGCAGCATAGGTAGGAGAAGGGGGGAAGCAGAGTTTTTAAGCAGGCTTATGCCGCGTACACATGATCGTAATTCTTGTCGGAAAAAACTCTGGCGGTTTTTCCGATGGAATTCCGCTCAAGCTGTGTTGCCTACACATGATCACACCAAATTCCGACAGTCAATTACACAGCGGCATAAAACACGTTCGACAGCACTATAAAAGGGAAGTTTAATGCTTCCGAGCATGCGTCAAATTGTTTCCGAGCATGCGTCGGAATTTTGCATGTCGGAATTGCATACACACGATCGGAAAATCCGATAGAAAGGTTTTCCGTCAGAAAAATTGAGAACAGGTTCTCAATTCAAAGTCCGTCGGAAATTCCGACAGAAAAAGACCGTTGGGCATACACACGGTCGGATAATCCGATGAAAAGCTCCCATCGGACTGTTTCCATCGGAAATTCCGACCATGTGTACGCCGCATTACTGTATTTTTTATGTAGCCTTTACTTCCACTTTAGGTGAGAATGTATATCTAAAGCCCAGTTTTGTAAAGAGTAGGGAAGGGTTTAAAAACCCTGTAGGTTTTTTTTTGGCCATCTGAATCCCATTGGAAAGATCTCCTTTTGCCTTTTGTTCCACAGACACTGCAGTAAGTAAGAGGAAATCTCTCCAAAGTGAGGGAAATCCCATCCTTTACAGCTGTCACTGCAACTTGTGTATCCATTTGACAAGTTCCTCACTATTCTTGTTCCAATGACAACACAAAATGATGGATTTTCTTTCACTCTGGTGACTATGGTCAAATAGAGAGGATGAATTTCCCCAGCAGGCCCCCCTGCCTGTACTGAATTTTTTTTTACCTAACTGTGACACTTCTCTTTAAAGATCTTTATAGTAAGGCTCACAAGTCATACACAGCCTTTCTTTAAACAGCTTCCATGTTGGCCAATCCAGGTCCCCATGCTTGCTCCACCTGAACTACATCCACTTCAGGAGAAGACATGTCAACAGGTTAGAGGGCTGCAACCCCATACACTAAATATTACCATTCTTAGTGCACTGTAATATCCGTCTTCACACTATATCAGATTTCTACCGTATCACATTCCAGTCATTTCTTCTTCCCATGCTAGCCTTTGGCTAGTTAAAATTGAAAGAAGTACATTTTCATTATATTTAATATTTCAAGTAAACTCACTAGAGGACCAGAGCTGCCAACAAAACAAGCTTCTATGTAAAAAAGGGTTACATAACACACTCCAATCTCACTGAATTTGAAGGAAGGACTAAAGCTTTGTGTGCCAAAGATTTGGTCTATGGGCAATCTGCATCTTCCGCGGTCACCATCTGGCTGACCCATCACCCACAATGGATCATAATAATAACTACCCAAGAATAACTATACAGATTTTTGATACTTCTCCCAAGACCAGTCTGCCCAGGGGTTCCTGCATGGGTTTAAAGTGGTCCATAGACATTCAGCCAATCCCTATTCCAACCAAAAAAAAACTAGACCAGGTGGCCATTAACTTACTGAATGTCTGTGAATATGTATACTATCTGAATATTTGCTGGCTATTTTTGAAAAAGGTGTGATCCCTCCACTGGCTTCTGATTACCCTACAAATACAATTCAAAACACTAACAACATACAAAGCCATTCACAACTCTACTCTGAGCTTCATCACCAACCTTGTCACACAATATTACCGAAACTGCCTTCTTCGCTTCTTCCAAGACCTTCTTTTTTATTTTTTTTTTAAAACCTTTTTATTCAGTTTTTTCAGACATATTATACATTCAAAACATAGAGGCCGAGAAGGAAACATACCCTCTCTCCTCTTGGCCTCACAGGGCCGTCCTTAGGAACTAACATAGTCCAACTAACCACCTAAGTGGAAACAAGAAGCCCCCCCCTCCCCCCCAAAACTCAACCATCAGCACTAGTTCAGGAGAGTTGAAGCACCAGTAAATTGTAATCAAATCACATTTATGTCATTTCAAACTCCAGGGAATAGTTGGTAGTGTAATCAGATGTACATGCAGAGCAGGTTCTTGCACCTAAGTGTCAAAAAAATTGACATTACCCAACCCCTATTTGAGAGATTTTGCAATCCTTCCAAGACCTTCTTCTCTCTAGCTCACTTGTCTCCTCCTCCTATGCTGGCATTCAGGACTTCTCCAGAGCCTCTTCCATTGTGTGGAACTCCCAACTCCAATCTGCCCGGCTATCTCCTACTCTGTCCACTTTTAGGCGAACATTGAAAGCTCATCTCTTCAGGGAAATATGTCCCACCTCTGTCTAACAAGTGAACTTTTACTTTCTCCATAAACTCATCCCTCATTGTTATTACCTTTTGTATCCCTTAGATTGTAGGCTCTCAAGAGCAGGGCCATCCTAACCCTCTTGTATTTAATTGTATTGCACCTATACATTCCCCCTTTATTTTGTAAATCACTACAAAATTGTCGGCACTATATACTGTAAATCCTGTATAATAATAAAAGCAATTTGGAAAGTGAAATTGTTTCAGATCCAAAGAGGCCATAATTGAGTCAGGGATAGTCAGAATTACTGTTCTTACTTTGAAAGTGATGAACATTCTACCTGCATATACTTAGACATGGTATATCATGATAGTATATAATTATCATAATGACTGATGGAAATACTTTTACCACTTCCAGCCCAAGGTACGTCATATGACATCATAAGACGTCTTTGACTTTGTGTGGGTATTTCTGAATGATGTCTGCAGCTACAGGCATCATTCAGATATCGTCATTTCCCTACACCATAAGAACGATCATAGCGGCTTTTCCACCACTTGATCATTCTTACGGGCGGAGAGAGGGGACGTCCCCCCGCCACCCTCTGGTGCTTCTACCGACTCACCGATTCCATCAGTTAACCACTTCAGCCCCGGACCAATTGTCAGCTTAAGGACCAGAGGTCTTTTTTCAATTTCGCACTGCACTACTTTAACTGGTAATTGTGCGGTCATGCAATTTTGTAACGAAACGAAATTTGCGTCCTTTTCTTCCCACAAATAGAGCTTTCTTTTGATGGTATTTGATTGCCTCTGTGATTTTTATTTTTTGCGATATAAAACGGAAAAAGAGCGAAAATTTTGAAAAAAAAAGAGATTTTCTACTTTTTGTTATAAAAAAAATCTAATAAACTCAATTTTAGTCAAACATTTGGGCCAAAATGTATTCAGCCACATGTCTTTAGTAAAAAAAATGCCAATAAGCGTATATTTATTGGTTTGCGCAAAAGTTATAGCGTCTACAAACTAGAGTACATTTTCTGGAATTTACACCGCTTTTAATTTATGACTGCCTATTTCATTTCTTGAGGTGCTAAAATGGCAGAGAAGTACAAAACCCCCCCAAATGACCCCATTTTGGAAAGTAGACACCCCAAGCTATTTGCTGAGAGGCATGTTGAGCCCATTGAATATTTTTTTTTTTAGTCCCAAGTGATTGAATAAAGACAAAAATAAAAAATAAATTTTTTTTTCTTCAAAAAGTTGTCACTAAATGATATATTGCTCACACATGCCATAGTTATATGTGGAATTGCACCCCAAAATACATTTTGCTGCTTCTCCTGAGTATGGGGATACCACATGTGTGGGACTTTTTGGGAGCCTAGCCGCGTACGGGGCCCCGAAAACCCAAGCACCGCCTTCAGGATTTCTAAGGGTGCAAATTTTTGATTTCACTCCTCACTACCTATCACAGTTTCGAAGGCCATAAAATGCCAAAATAGCACAAAAACCCCCCCAAATGACCCCATTTTGGAAAGTAGACACCCCAAGCTATTTGTTGAGAGGCATGGTGAGTATTTTACAGCTCTCATTTGTTTTTGAAAATGAAGAAAGTAAAGAAAAAAATTTTTTTTTTTTTCTTTTTTCAATTTTCAAAACTTTGTGACAAAAAGCGACATCTGCAAAATACTCACAATACCTCTCAGCAAATAGCTTGGGTGTCTACTTTCCAAAATGGGGTCATTTTGGGGGGTTTTATGCCATCTGGGCATTCCATGGCCTCCGAAACTGTGATTGGCAGTGAGAAGTGAAATAAAAAAATTACTCCCTTAGAAAGCCTGAAGGCGGTGCTTGGTTTTTGGGGTTCCGTACGCAGCTAGGCTCCCAAAAAGTCCCACACATGTGGTATCCCCGTACTCAGGAGAAGCAACAGAATGTATTTTGGGGTGTATTTCCACATATGCCCATGACATGTTTGAGCAATATATCATTTAGTGACAACTTTTTGTAAAAAAAATATATATATTTTTTTTTTTTCATTATTCAATCTCTTGGGACAAAAAAAAAAAATATTTAATGGGCTCAACATTGCTCTCAGCAAATAGCTTGGGGTGTCTACTTTCCAAAATGGGGTCATTTGGGGGGGGTTTGAACTGTCCTGGCATTTTATGCACAACATTTAGAAGCCTATGTCACACGTCACCCACTCTTCTAACCACTTGTAGACAAAGCCCTTTCTGACACTTTTTGTTTACATGAAAACATATTTTTTTTTTGCAAGAAAATACGTTGAACCCCCAAACACTATATATATTGTTAAAGCAAAGGCCCTACAGATTAAAATGGTGGGTGTTGCATTTTTTTTTTCCACACAGTATTTGCGCAGCGATTTTTCAAACGCATTTTTTGTGGAAAAAATACACTTTTTTTTATTTTAATGCACTAAAACACACTATATTGCTCAAATTTTTGATGAAATAAAAAATATGATCTTAGGCCGAGTACATGGATACCAAACACGACATGCTTTAAAATTGCGCACAAACACGCAGTGGCGACAAACTACATACATTTTTAAAAGCCTTTAAAAGCCTTTACATGATACCACATTAGATTCACGGAGGAGGTCTACTGCTAAAATTACTGCCCTCGATCTGACCTTCGCGGTGATACCTCACATGCATGCTGCAATTGCTGTTTACATATGACGCCAGACCAACGCTTGTGTACGCCTTTGCGCAAGAGAAGGGGGGGCAGGGGTGCTTTTTTTTTTTTTTTTTAGTTTTTTTTTTATTTATTTAGCTTTTTTATTCTATTTTTAAACTGTTCCTTCCATTTTTTTTCTTTGTTATGATTTTTTATTGTTATCTCAGGGAATGTAAATATCCCCTATGATAGCAATAGGCAGTGACAGGTACTCTTTTTTTGAAAAAATTGGGGTCTATTAGACCCTAGATCTTTCCTCTGCCCTCAAAGCATCTGACCACACCAAGATTGGTGTGATAAAATGCTTTCCCAATTTCCCAATGGCGCGGTTTATATCCGGGAGGGGGGACATTCCCTCCTACTGCTTGTAAAAGCAGTCTAGAGGCTAATTACCCGCTAGAATTGCTTTTACATGAAAGCCGATCACTGGCTGAAAAGAATGATACCAAGATGATACCTAAACCTGCAGGCATCATTCTGGTATAACCATTCAAAGTCCAGCAACATACTGGACATATATTGTAATCTTTTTTTTTTTCATGCAGCCTCTTGGCTGAACGAAAAAAAAAAGAGATTGATTGGTGGGTATGCCCACCATTAGAATACCTCCCTTCATCCACCCACTTCTAATGATGGGCATACATGCACCATTTATATATGCCGATGCATGGGGGCATCCTCCCGCAAAAGTTATGCCGTGTACACACGGTCGGAATTTCGACCGTATGTACGTGGCATTAGGAGCCAATCGCTCCTCCCCGCCCCCTGCTGCCCCCATGCTTCGGCATATATGCTCTTTTTTTTAACTGTGGTGGTGAAATCACCTCCTACAGCGTTGGAGTCGCGGCTTTATGTATCGTGGGAGCAAACGCTGTTGCTGTCAAGATAAATAAATCCGCGCTGCAACTGAATGGCGCACCTGAAAACAAAAAAATGCTTAACACTAAAACACAGTAAACAAAATTACATACCTGAAAAGCAAGCATGATAAAACATGATAAAACATAATAAAACATTGCAGAATAGAATGGAGTAAAAAAAGAGCAACAATAGAGAGAGAGAGAGAACAATAAAACGACAACTATTTTTGTTTTTTTTATTTTTTTGAGATTCACAGGTAAAAAAGCTCCTGACTGTTAGCGACTGAATCAAAACGCTACCACAAAAAAAATGTTAGCGATCGCAGGGATCAGGCCTGACTCTGCGAACACTGCAGTTATGTGTGCTTAGTGTTTTGTAAGTGACAGTGATCGATCGATACTGCACTTGGGTGGGCTGGGCTGGGCGGAGGGGGAAAACGCAGGTGCTAGCAGGTATCTGGGCTGATGCCGCTAACGCTGCGTTTTTTTGGAACCCTAAACTGCTGGGACGCTAGTATAGATCTGATCAGATCAGATATTGATCTGTTCAGATACTATACCACTAAGGGAGGTGTATGCTTTGCGCGTGGGTGTTTGCGGTACTGGCACTAACCTGGGGCGACGCAGACCTTATTTGACCCTAAAACCTAATTGATATCACCCGCCGGGCGATCAGGGGGTTAAACCGTTATTGGGTAATAAATGGCGGGTGCCCTGACAGTATAAAAAACAAGCTAACTAACCAGCGTCACCCGTAACAGTAATACAAAAAAAAACTGGTTACCTAGCGACACTAATGCAGGGATCAGAAAAACGATCGCTTAGTGACACTGGCAAAAGGGGGTGAAAGGGTTAACTAGGGGCAATCAGGGGGTTAAACCTTTATTAGGTAATATATGGGGGTACCTGACGCTATATAAAAACCTGACGGGGAACCTAAATAACGAAATAACTAACTGGCTAACCAGCGTCACCAGTGACAGTTATACAGTGATCACTGGTGAAAGGGTTAACTCTAGGGGCAATCAGGGGGTTAAAACCTTTATTTAGGTTGTAATATGGGGGTACCTGACCTATAAACCTATTTATGAACCTATATAAACATGGGGTTAACCTAAAAAAAAAAACTGGTTACCTAGCGACACTAATGCAGCGATCAGAAAAACGATCGCTTAGTGACACTGGCAAAAGGGGGTGAAAGGGTTAACTAGGGGCAATCAGGGGGTTAAACCTTTATTAGGTAATATATGGGGGTACCTGACGCTATATAAAAACCTGACGGGGAACCTAAATAACGAAATAACTAACTGGCTAACCAGCGTCACCAGTGACAGTTATACGGTGATTACTGGTGAAAGGGTTAACTCTAGGGGCAATCAGGGGGTTAAAACCTTTATTTAGGTTGTAATATGGGGGTACCTGACCTATAAAACTATTTATGAACCTATATAAAACATGGCGGTTAAAATAAAAAAAAAATGGTTACCTAGCGACACAATGCAGCGATCAGAAAAACGATCGCTTAGTGACACTGGCAAAAGGGGGTGAAGGGGTTAACTAGGGGCAATCAGGGGGTTAAACCTTTATTAGGGGGGGGTAGGGGGCTACCTAGGACCTAAAACTAACTGCCCTGACAGTTATTACAGTCACACTGACACTAAATGCAGTGATCAGTAAATAAATGATCACTGCAATTAGTGACACTGTGACTGGGGGGGGAGGGGGTGATCTGGGGGGTGATCAGGGGGTGACAGGGGGGGTGTTTTGTGTGCCTAACTGTACTGGTGTCAGTGTAGTGTTGTGCACTAACCTTAACATGTTCGCCGCTCGGCGTCTCCGGTCACATAGACCGGCGCACCGAGCGTGACATCACTTCCGCCTTCCTGTCTATACAATAGACAGGAAGGGGAAGCTTTTCATTCGCCAGGAGCGATCGCGAGGGGGTGGCCAGAAACCACTGGCCGTCCCCTCGTCCCGGATCGCTCCTGAAGCGATGCCGACCGTCCCCGCCGGCGGAGGGGGGTCCGATCGGACCCCCCAACCGCCTAAAGAATGGCACGTACAGGTACGTGGTTCTGCCTGTACGTGCCATTCTGCCGACGTATATCTACATGGGGCGGTCGGCAAGTGGTTAATCAGAGAACGGATCCGCCGGGCCCGGATGGTAGCCGGAGTCTCTATGATCGTTCGGAGGCTGGGCACGATGTTATGACGCCTCTGTAATCAAAAAAATGGCTGGGAAGCCAAGATCGTTTATTTATTTATTTTTTAATTTAAGGCTTCTCAGCCTAGAGGTGAGATGTGGGGTGTTATTGACCCCAGATCTCACTGTAAAGAGGACTGATCATGCCATATTCCTATTACAAGAGATATTTACATTCCTTGTAATAGGAATAAAAGTGATCAAATTTTTTTTTTAAAAAGTGTCAAACTAAAAAAAGAAAAGTAAATTTAACAATATAAAAAAAAGTAAAGTGCCCCTGTCCCCGTGTGCAGAAGCGAACGCATGCGTAAGTCCCGCCCACATATGAAAACGGTGTTCAAACCACACATGTGAGGTATCGCCGCGAACGTCAGAGCGAGAGCAATAATTCTAGCTCTAGACTTTCTGAAGTTTAGCACCATTCTACGGGCGTGTGCAATTTTGAAGCGTGACATGTTAGTTATTTATTTACTCAGCGTAACTTCATCTTTCACATTATGCAAAAAATTTGTCTAACTTTAATGTTTTGTTTCTTTTTAAAGCATGAAACTGTTTTTTTCCCCAAAAAAGTGTTTGAAAAATTGCTGCACAAATACCGTGCGAGATAAAAAGTTGCAACAACCGACATTGTATTTTCTAGAGTCTTTGCTAAAAAAACATATATAATATTTGGGGGTTCTATGTAATTTTCTAGCAAAAAAATTATGAATTTTACATGTAGGCGAGAAATGTCAGAATTGGTCTGGATGGGTTAAGGTCAACAAGTTGTAGCTTCAATATGAGGCTTTGCACATGGCTATTTTTATTTGTGACCATTTACCTTTAAATCTTTTGATTGAACCAAAGATTGAGGTGCTCCTCTACTTTTCAAGTGACAAAACCAAAATCTAGCGTGACCAATCAAAATGTGAATTGCATATGTCGGCCTTCATATCCTCTAAATGGCCTACATCTCTTTTACCTGCCAGTTTGTACTTTTTGTTAGTTGTCTGTCTCTGTCCCCCAGGCCTTCCCTTGTGTCTCTGTCTTTCTCTGGCTCTGTGTGTCTCTCTCTCTCCACCCCCTCTTGCTGTATATACACGCTGTCTGTGTGTCACTGCGTGTGTTTAATCCCATCTCTCTTTAAAGGATTGTTTTGTGTAATCCCTTTAACACTTCATTCTGCTAATTATCCGGAGAACGAGGTGCAGCATGGGGAGTGGAGAGGACAGGCACCATTACATCATGGTGGTGCTGGGGGGGTAGTCCGTTTGACCCGAGTATAACCACACTAACACAACAATAGGAGCAAAGCTTGTCACTAACACACTGTGACAAGGGGATTAGAGATGGATTCACACACAGTGACAAACCGACAACTATTACAAACTGACGGACTAACATCTATAACACTAGGTGACAGGCAATCACCTGTAATGTATGGTGAGCCCACAGGTACAACACCCGGCTCCAAGTCCATTTCTCACTATCCATTGTCTTTGTCCAAAAAATGACGTTTTCTCTGTCCTGTACATGTTATAATTGTACATTATTTTGCCTTTTGCATGTTATTGCTTATATCTGTATGATTAATATCTATCTAGTATATCTATGTAGTATATCAGTCACTCTTTCATTTTGGTTTATCTAATTTTATATTGATTTTATATTAACCTATCATCTGTCTGGCTTTATCTATCTATCATCTATCTCTATGTGTCTGGCATTACTATCTATCTATCCCTTTCTCTCTCTCTCTCTTTCTCTCTAATTATCTGACTCATTCTTCTCTTAATCAATTATCTATCTATCTATCTATCTATCTATCTATCTATCTATCTATCTATCTATCTATCTATCTATCTATCTATCTATCTATCGATCTATCTATCTCTTTGTGTCACCTTTTATTATCTATTTCTATGTGTCTGGAGATGCTATCTATCTATCTCTATGTGTCTGGAATTGCTATCTATTTATCTCTATGTGTCTGGCATTGCTATCTATCTATCTATCTATCTAGCTATCTATTTATCTCTATGTGTCTGGAATTGCTATCTATTTATCTCTATGTGTCTGGCATTGCTATCTATCTATCTATCTAGCTATCTATCTCTATGTGTCTGGCATTGCTATCAATCTATCTCTTTCTCTCTCTCTCTCTCTCTCTCTCTCTCTCTCTCTCTCATTATCTGACTCAGTCTTCTCTTAATCAATTATCTATCTATCTATCTATCTATCTATCTATCTATCTATCTATCTATCTATCTATCTATCTATCAATCTATCTCTTTATGTCACCTTTTATCTATCTCTATGTCTCTCTCTCTCTGTCTCTCTCTCTGTCTCTCTCTCTCTCTCTCTCTCACTCTAATTATATGACTCAGTCTTCTCTTAATCAACAATCTATCTATCTATCTATCTATCTATCTATCTATCTATCTATCTATCTATCCATCTATCTCTTTGTGTCACCTTTTATCTATTTCTATCTCTCTCTCTCTCTCTCTATCTATCTCTCTCTATCTCTCTATCTGACTCAGTCTTCTCTTAATTATCTATCTATCTCTTTGTTTCACCTTTTATCTATCTCTATGTGTCTAGAATTGCTATCTATCTATCTCTGTGTGTCTGTCATTGCTATCTATCTATCTATCTATCTATCTATCTATCTATCTATCTATCTATCTATCTATCTATCTGACTCAGTCTTCTCTTAATCAATTTTCTATCTATATATCTGTCTTCTTCATATAATATAATATGTTGAAGGTAAATCTAAAGGAAGTTGAACAAGAAAGTTATTAAAGTATAATGTATGTCCAGCTTTAATAAAGTATCTATCTATCTATCTATCTATCTATCTATCTATCTATCTATCTATCTATCTATCTATCTATCTATCTATCTATCTATGTGTCTGTCTGACATTATTTTTTATCTATTGATCTATCTATCTATCTATCTATCTCAGTCTTCTTCGAGGCTGGCCATACATTATACAATTTTCTTGTACAATTTTCCTTTAGATTTACCAAAACCATATAATGTGAGGTCCAACCTAAACACTTAGAATTTGTATGCAATCAGCCAGGTCCTTGTACTGCACAGTTGAAGGTAAATCTAAGGCCCCTTTCACACTGCTGTGACTTGAAAGTCCCACGATTTTGCAGCGATTTTGCGGACGCAATTTTGACACGATTTTGCTGGCGATTTCAGGGAATGCTTGTGTAAACTTGAGGTCTATGGACCTCAACTCGCATCAAAGTCGGACCAAAGTAGTGCAGGGACTACTTTGAAGTCGGTGCGACTTGAAGTCGCACAGATATGAACGGTACTCATTGGAAATCATGGGGTATGATTTGTCATGCGACTTTGCAGTCCCAAGTCACAGGACAAGTCACACAAGTGTGAAAGGAGCTTTAAGGAAATTGTATAATGTATGTCCAGCTTTAATCATCTATCTATCTCTTTCACTCAGTCTTCTCTTAATCAACTATCTATCTATCTATCTATCTATCTATCTATCTATCTATCTATCTATCTATCTATCTATCTATCTATCTATCTATCTATCTATCTATCTATCTATCTCTCTATCTATCTATCTCTCTCTTTCACTCAGTCTTCTCTTAATCATCTATCTATCTATCTATCTATCTATCTATCTATCTATCTATCTATCTATCTATCTATCTATCTATCTATCTATCTATCTATCTCTCTCTTTCACTCAGTCTTCTCTTCTCTTAATCAACTATCTATCTATCTATATCTATCTATCTATCTATCTATCTATCTATCTATGTGTCTGTCTGACATTGTCTTTTATCTATCTATCTTTATGTGTCTGTCCTACATTGTCTTTTATCTATCTATCTTTATGTGTCTGGAATTTCTATCTATCTATCTCTGTGTGACTAGAACTGTCAATCTATTTATCTATCATAGTTTTTTTCTGTCTATCCTGTTACTGGGCAGAACTCACATGTTGAATGGGTAAGGACGGACGGTGCCAGACTCTCCCACACCCCCTTACCTCCTGCCCCTCCACCCCTCTTCTGCTACCTTACTGGAGAGATTTAGCCCTGGATCTGACAGATCCAACACTCTGTGAATAATTTTCCAGCACCCCCTCCCTCTCGGTTGCCCTCTGCCCTCTCCCTCCCTATCTTTCCCCGGCTGCAGCTATTGGAGAGCCCATAATGAGATAAGTGTGAGCTCACAGGCCCGCTATTTAACCCCTGCACCCAGGGCACAGGCATCAGACAGGGGCAGTTGGGAGACACAAGGGCAGGCAGATTGGCACGTAGGGGCAGAGCAGGCTTTGCCCAGGATTTGCATGGGGATTTGTGAAAAGAGAGAACACAGGAAGAGCTGACCACAGTGTTACACACTCAGAGTAAGTTAGACTCCTGTCTGTCTTGTGTGCTCTGGACTTTGTCACTTTGTGTCATTGATTTACTGTCACCCTTCTGTGGCACAACCTGTTTCAGTCTGTATCTCCCACTCACCTGCTGTCCCACAATTCTGCACCTAATTAAAAGATCATTATAGCATTAGATAAGTGTGTTTCGATGTGGTGATTGTGCTGTGTCAAGGAATTCGCTATTGTAGATCAGAATCTCAAACGTCAAATTCATTAAAGCAATAAAGGTCACAAATAACTCCTTATGCACCTTACCTAATGTATCTAGGTGTGAATGGTCACACAGTGAATGCTTGATCTGTTTGACTTTACAGGTTATTCAAACCAGATTTGCGTTTTTTTCGTTTCCTAATTTTCCAGCCTTATGAATGATAACTAAACTGCTAAAAGTAGTAAGGCAAATAGGCCTAGTGACCAGCTTCACCTCATCTGTATCTGTATACTGTGATAAGACAGGTGGAAGTGACATGAATAATATTATATTGTAGTACTGCTATGAAAACTCTAGGTTCCCAATAATAAGTTGATGAATAGTGTGTGTTGTAAAGGTTGCCTTTGGGAAGGGGGTTTGCATAGAATTACGAAATACCATTGGACTTGCACTTGTTTAATTCTGGCACACAAGAATAATTAGACTTATCTTTATATGGGTAATGTTACATAAGTTTGTTTAAATGTTGGCTCCAGATCTTGACCGCCTTTTTTATGTCGATATTCATACTGGTACTAGGGGCTTAATTGTACTATACTGCTATTGAGGTTGTTTCCCTAATTAAAGAATAGACCTAGAGCATTAGTGCTCAACCTGTGGCCCTCCAGCTGTTGCAGAACTACAAGTCCCATGAGGCATTGAAAGGCTGACAGTTACAAGCATGACTCCAAAAGGCAGAGGCATGATGGGACTTGTAGTTCTGCCACAGCTGGAGGGCCACCGGTTGAGCACCCATGGCCTAGAGAGTGATGGCTTGTCTGGGAGCGGTGAGACAAACAGCTAGCTCTGAAAACTTACTCTGTATAATGTGTGATGAACAGGAAAAGTGTAGTTTTCATCTGTGTTTTGTGTTGTCTATTAAAATTAAGATAAAGTTAAATTAGTTGGTTTAATGTTTAAGTAAATAAAAGCTTACTTATATTGTTCAGACCTTACTGCTGTGTAGGAAGTACAAGTCTTTTAACTTCTAACCATTCATTTAAGTGTGCATTGTAGACCACAATTCCTCTTCAACATGTACGGGCAGCCTTCGGTCCTACAGGTGTTGGGAGGACTACAAGCCCAGCAGAAGCTACCAGCATGCTATGGTTGAATCCAAAGATTCTTCTCTATCACAAGGCATGATGGGGCTTGTAGTTGCTGCAAAATGACAAGGCAAGAAGTTGCAAATCTATATTCTGCTATAAAGGGATTGGGGCCTAAGGCTGGATTCACACCTATGCATTTTTTGTGCTTTTTGCATTTTGCAGATTTGCACTACAGTCCATTTAACATGGTTTCCTATGGAACACGTTCTGTAGTGCAAATATGCAAAATGCAAAAAGCACTAAAAATGCATAGGTGTGACTCCAGCCTAACAGAGACTGTGAAAATATGGAAATATTCTTCAAATATAACACTGTGCCAGGTATAAAAAATTGTAAAAAAGCTCCTGAAAAGACAAAATGCGCAGGAGAATGCAATTTTTAACGTGTCACTGTTAGAATGCAGGCATGCAATTGGAACACTCTTCATTAACTGATGTAAAGAAAGTATCAAACTTAGACACAGACATAATCATTGTTACATAATATAGCGGGATAATAACATTTTAATAGGTAAAGTTGATCCAGGGAATATCCGATTGCTTCTTGGGGGATTACGAAGGTATTTTTTCCCCTGCTGAAGAAAACTGGATCATGCTTTGATGGGTTTTTTTTTTTTTTTTTTTGCCTTCCTCTGGATCAACTGTGGGCATAGGATTGTGTATATAGAATTGTATATTTTGTTCCCCTTTTATTGGTTGAACTTGATGGACTTGTTTCTTTTTTCAATCAGACTATGTTACTATGTAATTGTTACATAGTTAACAATTAATATACATTTTAATTATATTGTTAGTTACATAGTTAGTCAGGTTAAAAAAAAAGACACTAGTCCATCTAATTCAACCAATGAAAAAAAAAAAATAGAAAACCTCCATATACACTATCGTATACCCGTAGTTGATCCAGAGGAAGGCAAAAACTCCTAATAAAGCACTGGCATGCTGATAAATATTTTTCATTTGCTTGCATGAATCCATCTTCTCTTCCGTATAGTTTAAACTTTCTGTGTAAAAGTTTTAAAGAACAATATAGTAGATAATAAACCTGCTGCAGTATGTGCGGCATAACAAAATTAATATATTTAATAACCTTTGAATAAATAACATTTATTAAATATAAAAAAACAGTAAATAAAAAAATGAGCTCTAATAAAATAAAAATACAAACACTTCTACGTTTCATGTTTTTTACAAAAAAAAAAAACTTGGTAATTGTAAAATTGTAGCTGTGCAATTAAGGAATGCTAAATGCTATCTAATTAGAAAGATAATTCATTTATTAAACATATTTCACCATTTTTTCTCTGTATCACATCCCCTTACTTTTCTCCTGATCTATTTATTTGATTATCCCCTGTAATTTTTTTATCCCTTTACACCAGTGTCTACATGATGTGGGCTGTATTATATTGTAAGGCGCAGTGTAGGATAAATGCAGGAACTGTCAGACAGTATCACTCAAATCTGAACACTAAATCCGGGATAAGATGGAGCTCAGAGACGGAATTATCTGCACGTTATAGGACAAGTGAGGTCTTGAAATATATATCCTAGTAGATAACCTGATCCTGTGGGGAAATTGAAGCTCTAGGAATTATATGATAAAAAAAAAAAAAAAAAAAAGCCAGCAAACAAGGCAAATATTATAACTTTAAACATTGCTCAAGTTACTCTCCTAGACTGATGATCATGGCAAGATTTGTAATCTGGCTGCTCTGGTATTTGCTGCTCTGATAGCATTTGTGTGCCGCTGTGAACTTCTGCAGGCTGCTAACTTTCAATCAAGCCAATTTTAATAAAACTGCACATTTCTTAATATGTCTACAGCAGGGGTCTCAAACTGACGGCCCTCCAGCTGTTGTGGAACTCCAAGTCCCATCATGCCTCTGCCTGTGGGAGTCATGCTTGTAACTGTGAGCCTTGCAATGGCTTATGGGACTTGTAGTTTTGCAACAGCTGGAGGGCCACCAGTTTGAGACCCCTGGTCTACAGTTATTAGAAACTGTTTGCCCAGTCTAGGTTATTTATGGATATGCCTATAGACTTCCTGATGCCTGATGGCGGAGCGTGTTCTGCTGAGGGAGAATGGATCAGATTGGAAGGAAATGCTGTTGTGTTCCTTTCTCCTTCACCAACATGCAAGTTCACCTAATGCAGACTTGCATACTTGAATAAAGATGGTTTATAGCAAGGATCGTTGAATGTAGACCATCATAGACCACCATCAGTGGTCTAGTGTTTGTAGACACCTGTTATTTATATAGCAGTAGCCTGAATTACATGTGACAAAAATGGCTATTTGTATAGATTTAGCTCATTAAATCAGCTAATTTTGCATTCAGCTTGGCCAACAAATTCCCTGTTTTTAGAATTAGAGTACCCAACCAGATATGCCAAGTAAAATTGGGTTGAGGAAAAACCTATCCTAATCCGTCCGAATTTACCAACATCTGAGATGTGTGGGGAGTGATGAAGGCAGTGATTGATAGCCACAAAAATTAACATGTCTAGTTGTCAAAAACATTTACCAACCTATGTCACTATTCCATTTGTTAGTAAATCTTAATGAAATTGGATTGACAGCTTTGTTGTATAGACAGGCAATTAACAGATTAAGGTTTTACACAGTCTAATCAAGTAGATATGTGGCCTGTATATGGACATCTTAAAAAAAATATAGTTGATTAAACACAAGACTTTTTTTCCACCATATCGGAACATATGGAACAATATAAGAAACATATAGTTGATTAAACACAAGACTTCTTTCCCACCAAATCAGAACACGTGGAACAATCTAGGCTCGGTCTGCCAGGTGATCCGCTAACCACCCATCCAAAACCCAGGGCTTTGCTTAATCTGCCTTCTTACACTCCTGACACTCATTAACAAAATCTCATGTCCCTCTGTGACAGAAAGTAAAGGACATTTAAGTACCATTCGGTTTTGTGCTAAAGAAACTTTGGAACGTCTTAACTTCTGGTGTGAGGGCCCAAACTAACATTTGAGGCTCCAGACAGTTATCATTGTAAGATTACACACTTGTTAGCACTTCGAGTCTATTTTGTCTTAGCAGTAGTAAGTCTTGTAATCTATTACCTATTACTACTAGATATTAATCCATGTTACATGTCTACATATTTGCTCAATATATGTTGTTTTTAGAAACTATAATCTTAGGAACAGACCTTATTAGAGCAACAAAGTGTCTTCCAAACTGATTTTTGACTGACTTTTTTGTATAGGGTAACCATGGTCTGGCTATTAGCAGCACAGTCATTTATGTTTAGCCTACTGACTGGAAGGAGAAGCAAACCGCAGCACTGTCTGATCAGAGGAAAAATAATGACGATTGGACAAAGTTTTCTATCAGTTAGATCGATATTCTCCCAAGAAGCCCCAGCCAGTGTTGTCTCTGGTTGCGTCATGGGCATTACATCCTCATCTAAGGTCCTTGAGCCCCTTCCTATAATTTCATAGAGTTCTGCTTCCTCTGATTTATCCAGTCAATTATAACCAATAACAGCATGCTTTAGTATAATGAAATAATATATGAGGCAAATTTAATACCTTAACATTCTTAAACATTGTCGTTAAATTCTGAAGGCAGATGTTATGCTCAGGCCAGCCATACACATCCTAGTATTTGCAATAGCAGGCAGTTTTACAAGCAGTAAGGCACACTTGCAAGCTGTGGAAGAACTAGCTAACACGCTGAGAAATCTCAGTGGGTAATCATTGACTGCCATCATTTTTTCTCACAAATGTTGGTCCAGATGAGAAGGAAAGTAACTATGGACCTTAGCTTAGCAGGCCAGATCTTCCACCTTTTTCTTGGAAGTGGTGTAGTCAAAATCTTCCCTAAAGTTAATAATCATCCAACAAAGAAAACTGACATAATTTAGGCAAGTAACTATAAATATTCAGAAATGCTACATACCTTGCTCCCAATATTTTTCCTGACCTTATAATTCTTATAATATGTAGTAATTTTCCGGCATAATATAATTAGTTATAGTTGATTATGGTCAAATAAGACCCATGGAATTTCATCATCTGTTCAAATATCACCTTCTAGTCAGGTCCAAATAACAGTAGACACTTTGGACCATAGTTGGAGAGTATAACTTAATTTTAACTAGTCTTTTGTTAACATCTACTAGCCATATATGTATATCCATTCACAGGGAAGTGGACATTTTGTTTTGATTATTGCACTCTTACCCTGTGTGTACAGACAGGCCTTAAGGAAAGGGAGAGGACCCTAAGGCCCCTTTCACACTGAGGCATTTTTCAGGCGCTACAGCGCTAAAAATAGCGCCTGTATAGCGCCAGAAAAAAGCGTCTCCTTTCACTCCAGTGTGAAAGCCAGATCTTTGGAGCGGTGAAGCAGCGGTGTATACACCACTCCTAAACCCCTCCTACCCATTGAAATAAAAAAAAAATAAAAAAAAAAAGCGCCACTTTACCGCCAATGCCCGGCCCCAGTGTGAAAGGGGCCTAAGGCCGGCCATAGATGGAGCGATTTTCTTTCCTGAAATCCCTCCATTGTGCTCTGCCGTTAGCAATAATCACATGTAAAGTCTGACAGGCTGGTTGTACTCAAACCGATCAACCGATCAACTTGGGTATATTCATCATGTCCATACATGGTTCGAATCTTGGCTGATTCCTACTGAACGGACCGAGATTCGGACCGTCTGGGGCCAGCTTAATGCCTATGGTCTCAGAAAGGACTCACTCCACTCTATGCGGCAAACACTATTTTTTGTTTTGATGATCTTTAATATAGTTCGCTGCCATCTTGCACTGTTGGGGTGACAGTATGATTTGTAGTGCAGTAGCTGATAGCACTAAGTTCACTGCTTAGTCTTCCCATCTTCCTTGCTGTACCCTTACATTGGTATGAAACAAGGAAGTTAAAGGTTTGCCAAGACTGTAGTTGGAACACTATGCAGGGGAGAGACTCAGGAGCTAAAAGAAGTGAAAGAATTATCTGAAACAATAATAAAGAATATTTTAATCTGATTATATCATGCATATAGATTACTATCTCTGAGTTTATTACTAGAGTAACTGTAATTCTGAGAGTGCATTCAAGGCTGTTAGTGTTGTAATCTTTAGTTGTTTGCCTATATTACAACATATTGGCTATTATTAGCAAAGTCTTGGCAGTTACAAACAAGAGAGTTTCATGGTTTGCTTACAGAAGTGATCAAATCAATTTCTAAGGTTTGTTTCACACAGACTTCAGCTTGTATAAGAGCAGTGAACAGCAAGCTTTGACAAAGCATTTGCAAAGCTTTCAGCAAGCTTTGTTGAATCTTTTACAGTACCATTCGGCTCCAATTTGTAAATGTTAAACACAGATCCTAATGGGAGGGATGATTGCCACAAGCAAGCTGCTAGTAGGCTTCAGCACTTCTTGAAGCTTGTTGAAAACCCGCTGAAGCCTGCTAGCAGCTTGCTTAAAGTGGCAATCAACACTCCCATTAGGATCTGTGTTCAGTGTTGCCAAACCCCCAATGTGAAATTTACTGACAGGACGCCCAAAATTTACAAACAGCCCCAATTTTTTTTTTTTTTACTGACAAAAATCATGAAATTTATTGACAGCCGCATTTTTTTTACTGACAATTCAATGCAAATATAAATATATAAGCTATAGACATATAGCTAGTGCTATTAGGAATGTGTTTAAGTTATGAGAAAAGTCAAAAATTATATTTCTGCATTTACATAAAGGTCAGGTTAATATACCCAGCACAGAGTTCCCCCATACATAAGAGTCCACAGCGTTCCCCTTTACATCAGAGTTCCAACTTACATCAGGGTCTGCAGCATTGCCCTATATATCAAGCTTAAACTGTAAGGGGAAATGCTGCAGACTCTGATGTAAAGGGAAACGCTGAGGACACTGATTTAACGGGGAATGCGGGGAACTCTGATGTGGGGGGGAACTCTTTTGACCACAGACCACCTTCTGCAAAGTGAATACACTAAGGTAATTGGGCATTACTGATATAAGAGGGAACCTTTATATCAGTGTCCCCCCTTACCTTGATGTATTCACTCCCCTCTTACATCAGTGACCCCCCCCCCCCCCACAGACTGACCTAGTGGTGTTGTCACTGACCTCCTCTCAGGTTTAGCATGCCGGGCTCAGTCAGAGGGTCCTCTGGTAACTTTATCAGGTTAACGCCTGTAATGATAATATTCAGTATAGGAATTCCTTTTTATATTTAACGTGTCATTTAAATGTATAGTTTCTCCACTTTTACAGACAAAACTGTCCAGCCAAGTGGAGGGTACATGGGGTTGTAGAAACCAAAAATCACTGCCAGGAGTGCTTACATGGTTTAACACTTTCTTGAAAAAGAAACAAAACAAAACAAAAAAACATTGCTGTAAGTGCTTAAAAGAAAAGTATGGGAAATCCTTTTTTTTTTAAATCATACTTACCTCGGTGGATGTAGCATCGGTCCGATGCTGCATCGGCCCCCTGCCGGCTCTAACACTGAGAACCGAGCGATCAAACACCGCTGATCACTCGGTTCTCAAGGCTCCCGGAGCAGAGAGCTGCTGTCAGTCACCACTCACTGTTCTGCCTCCCCTGCACTCACAGGAGCGCTGCGCTGTGGAGAGGCAGGGAGCGCCCAGCTCAGGCTCTCAGCGACTCGTAGGGGGGCTGAGCCGGGTGCCAGTCCAGGCATGTGGGTGAATTCCGACCATATGGTCCCAATCTTTCCCGAGCCTGGACCGGCTCTGTGACATCAGCCAAAAGCGGGCTTCAGCCTGCTGTCTGCTGAAAATGGGTCACAGGAGTGCAGAATGAACACGTTTCACTCAGCCCACATAGCTTAGTCATGGAACCATCACTAAGCTCCGTGGACGTGGCCTGGTTGGAGCCCAAGCTGAGGTTGTCATATACCTTGTTATGGGGTCTTGCAGAGATGTACGACTTCTAGGACTTTTCCCTTTTCCATTAGACGCATTGTGGGAACTTCGTTCCCGCACACAATTTTGTTAGCAATAGCGCCAAAAAGTAGTCCTTATTTCTTTATTGAATTCCCCCTTTGTCTCTGCTGGGGAGATTATTCTGTATTTGTCCTGGTGACCATTGTCACTGAGACAGAAAGTGATGGGAACGACAAAACATCAGAAATATCACTGGAACAAAACACATTCTGGTAATTCAAATTCACTACCGAAGAAAAGAGCAGAGAAAGGGTCTATTTTCTGTTGGATGTGTAAATACCATTTTTGATTGAAGTTGAATTGAAGTTGAAGTTGATTAAATACAGAATATTTGAATAGAATAGGAACTGTTGGGAGCAATGTGCTATAATACTCTGTGGGTTTGTTATCTTTTCTTACATAAATATTACCAGTCTTTTCATTCTTTTATCTGTCAGCAGATCAAGCATTCTTTAAAGGCAATTATTAACCTTAATAAAAAAATGATGTATTCTGAGACGTATTGGAAATTCAGTTTTCACTGAGGTCATCAGTCAGCATTTTTATATTTAAGTGGGAACTATAAAAGCTTTGAGATGATCTTCTTTATTTTTAACACCTACGGATCTCGTCATGTTACACCTTCTTCCTGTCCAGCAGTGGTGGCTGGTCCTCCTTTTTTTGGGGGGGAGTTAAAACCACCCCGGTTGGTAGGTCGGTCACCCCCCCCCCCCGTTGCTCAATCGTCAGCACACCAGACCCACACTTACCCCATCTAGGTCGCGGGCAGCGCTTCCTTCTCGTTGGCTTCACCCTGTATCTCCTCCTCCTCAGCATCACAGCAGCCTCCCATGTATCTTCTCCTCCTCCTCTTCAGCAGCAAACACGATCGCTGCTCCTCTCGGCCAATTGTGTCTCAGGACCCATTTCCCGATTGGCTGGGAGGAGAATCAGGAAGACTATTGTCACACAATTGGGTGGGCTCAGGGTGCAGTGCTCTGCACCCTGAGCCCATCCTTTTTTTAAGCCAATTAGCCTGTGGCTCTAATCACGTGCTTCTAAAAAAAATAAAAAAATTTAAAACCCATTGGAATCCATGCATCCGGTGCCCTGCATGTAGATTAGGGGCCAGGCGCATGGATTAGGGGGGCATCGCCCCTGCGCCCCTTGTGGATGGACCACCACTCACGTCCAGGCCATTTTTCAGTGCTGTGATAGTTTGACTGACAATAAGTCTGTCATGCAACGCTGTACCCAAATGAATGAGACAGATATAGCTTTTGTTTAGTGGTATTTAACCACTTCAATATGAGGTACTTTTACCTCCTTCCTGCCCAGGCCAATTTTCAGCTTTCAGTGCTGTCGCACTTGAAATAACAATTGCAATTGCGCGGTCATGCAACACTGTACCCAAATAAAAGTTTTATCATTTTGTTCACACAAATAGATCTTTCTTTTGGTGGTATTTAATCACCAAATGTTTACAGTTTTTGTTTTTTACATACTGTCACCAGTGCAGTACAGTGTCATCATATGACTGGTGTGGTGGTGATCTGGTGACAGTACAGAAAAAAAATGCAGCTTTTTTTTTTAATTACATTTTTTTCCACAATTTTTTTTAACACACTGTGACCAGAGCAATATAAGTGTTGCCATAGTAACATTGTACTGCTCTGTGGAAGTGATCAGGATTTTTTTCTTTTTTTTTTACACATTATGTTTGCTGTTGTTGGGCTGTGATTGGCCCTGTCTGTACCATGTGATCAAACTGACCAATCATAACTAGCAACACATTTGTACACAGTGGAAGGCTTGAAAGAAAGCAATCTATTGTGTACAACTGTCATGTGGCCTGCTGTGATTTGTGATGGCGGCAGTGGCAGCTGGTGATCAACATTTTTGGGGGATGCAAATGAACTGAAAAATTCTGAAAAATACTGAAACAAAAACATCAAATGCAGCCTCACTGTGCCATCAAATGCAGCCACTGTGCCCATCAATTGTAGCCAACTGTGCCCAGCAAATGCAGCCAACTGTGCCCAGCAAATGCAGCCAACTGTGCACACCATATGTAGCCAACTTTGCACACCAAATGCAGCCAATGGTGCCCACCATATGCAGCCAACTGTGCCCATCATATGCAGCCTACTGTGCCCATCATATGCAGCCAAATATGCCCAGCAAATGCAGCCAACTTTACCCAGCAAATGCAGCCAATTGTGCCCATCATATGCAACCAACTGTGCCCATCATATGCAGCCAACTGTGCCCATCATATGTAGCCATTGTGCCCATCATATGCACCCACTGTGCCCATCATATGCAGCCAAATGTACCCAGCAAATGCAGCCACTGTGACACCATATGCCCCCCCCCCTCTCCTGCTGTCTGACCAGCACTTACCCCATCATGGTGGCGGGTCAGGCAGCGGGTGACGGTGACGAGCTGTGGGGTGGGTACAACTGTCATGTGACCTGCTGTGATTTGGGATGGCGGCAGTGGTGGCTGGTGCTCAAAATTTTTGGAGGGTGCAAACTATCTGAAAAATTCTGAAAAATACTAAAACACAAACATCAAATGCAGCCTCACTGTGCAATCAAAAGCAGCCACTTTGCCCATCAATTGCAGGCAACTGTGCTCAGCAAATGCAGCCAACTGTGCCAATCATATGCAGCCAACTGTGCCCATCCTATGCAGCCACTGTGCCCATCATATGCAGCCAACTGTGCCCACCAAATGCAGCCAACTGTGCCCATCATATGCAGCCAACTGTGCCCATCATATGCAGCCACTGTGCCAATCATATGCAGCCAACTGTGCCCATCATATGCAGCCAACTGTGCCTATCATATGCAGCCAAATGTGCCTAGCAAATGCAGCCAACTGTGACACCATACACCCGCCCTCCCGCTGTCTGACAGCACTTACCCCATCATGGTGGGGGGTCAGGCATCGGGTGACGGCGGCGAGCTGTGGGTAGTGCAGTTTAGGCAACAGCTCCTGCGTCCTCCATGTGTCCTTCTTGCCTTCTGCTAGGCGGCCAATGGGATTGTCTGTGCCTTCAGCCAATCAGGTGACGGGTATTAGACCCGCGCCTCCTGATTGGCGGAGAGGTGGTTCAGTGTTAGAAAAGCAAATATTAATTTGCTTTTCTAACACACCTGGGTGGACTGCGAGCGCAATGCTCTGCGATCCAAGTCCACACTTTTTGAAGCCTATTAGAGCCCATGGCTCTAATCGGGTGCTTAAAAAAAAAAAAACCGCCACTGTAATTCAGGTGCCTGGCTTCTGAAAAGGGGCCGAACACCTGAATAGGGGGTGGCTACAGCGGCCATGGATAGATTCATGCTATGCATGAATCTATCCATTCTACATAGAAGGGGTGGCCTGGCAGAGGGGGTGGCGCTCATGCTCCCTTAATGGACGGGCCGCCCCTGGATGGCGGTCACTCTGATTGGTCACCGGCTGTGCCCAGGGGACATGGCCGGTGACAGATCGCACCATTGCGCAGCCCTGCGGCCGCGCATACGGGGCATCCTGACAGAACATCATATGATGTCCAGTCAGGATGGGAAAGCACACGGTTGTCAATCTGCTAATGGCCTGGTGGGAACCCCCACCTTTGATTGCTAGTTCCTCCTCTGCAGCAAGGAGGATTTCCACTTTACTTCCGGAAGGTTTTATGCCCTTCATGACCATTTTTTCTATTCAGCACTGTTCTACTTTAACTGGCAATTGCGCCGTCATATGCTGTACTCAAATGAAATTTATTTTTATTTTTTCACATAAATAGAGCTTTCTTTTGGTGGTATTTAATTACCACTGTTTTTTATTTTTTTGCTATATAAGTGAAAGCACTTTTTTCTTAGTTTCTGTTATAAAAGTTTGCAAAAAAAATATCTTTCTTCATAAATTTCCTCCAAAATGTAGTCTGCTACATTTTTGTCTGTGTGAAAGTTATAGCGTCTACAAACTATGGTATATATATTTCAAAATTAAAGGGGGTTGGGTTAAACATGGATTTTTACACTTTTATGCCCCATACACACGGTCGGAAATTCCGACCACAAAATCCGTCAGATTTTTTCCGACGGATTTTGTCCGACACTGGTGTTGTATACACACGGTCGGACAAAGTTGTCGGAAAATCCGATCATCCTGAACGTGGTGACGTTCGTTGCGTACGACGGGATTACATAGAGGCTAGTAGCCAATAGCTTTGGTCTTGTAATGGGATCTGAGCATGCGTGGCACTTTGTCCGTCTGAATTCGCTACACACGATCGGAAAAAGTCCGATAGGACTTTGTTGTCGGAAAATTTGAGAGCAGGAGATAAAACTTTGTCCATCGGAAATCCGACGGAAAAAGTCAGATGGAGCCTACACACGGTCGGAATTTCCGACAACATTGTCCAATAGGACATTTTCCGTCGGAAAATCCGACCGTGTGTATGGGGCATTACACTGTGGTTTCTTGTTACAATGATGATCACTGTGACAGCAATTGTTTCAACTGTCATGAATGGCTTTTGTTGTTTACTATTGTGATGCTGCGATTGGTCCACAGCTATCTAATGGTAGAGGGTGCGGTGATTGGCCCAGGTACCATGTGATTACGTGTGACCAATTACAGATTACACCCAGTAGTAAACAATGATGTCATTAATGGATTCCATTCATGACTATTGTCAGTGTGATTACTCCGGTGGACACAGCGGGTTGCAGATCGTGCCGCTGCGTGCCCCAGGGGGCGCGTCAGTGCGCATGTGCTTTGCAACATATGGGAACTGGATTGTGCTTCTCCCCTACTTCTGTTATGAAAAGAAAGGGTGGGCTTTCCAATGTGAACAGTACTACACTGTTTACATTGGTGATCGCCATGATTGGCCATCACATCAATCACATGGCACAGTTCCAATTGGCTCTGTGCCTTTACCCTACGCTCTCTAATATCTACAACAGGGGAGCATACACACCAGGGGCGGACTGACCATTTGGCCACTCGTGCACTTCCCGAGGGCTCCGGGCCACTAGGGGGACCCATCAGGGTTGCCAGCCTCAGTAAAACCAGGGACAGTATGTAAAAATCTGTGTTTTTTTACATCTTTTTCTGAAATGTCCCTTATCGACGTCCTTTTGGTCTAAAAATCCAGAGATTATAGCTGCCCCACCTCTCCAGTACCTTCTCAGCCAACAGAAACATGTCTGTGTATACTGTGTGTACATGTATGTGTATACTGTGTGATTGTATACTGTGTGTGTGTGTATACTGTGTGGCCCCATAATCTCTGATTTCCTGGGGGCCCCATAATCTCCTATTGCCCGGGGGCCCCATGAGTTGTCAGTCCGCCCCTGGTACACACCAACCCAGGTCACACCAACCCACTCCTGCACACCTGGCAAATACCCACTGTGTCTGTGCAGCTGCATCCACTTCCATAGGCTGTCTGCAAGCAGTTGGGGGCAAAAGCAGATGCCAAAACAAATGCCTTCTGCCTGCAGTACTGCTGCCAGCACCCCTCTAAATGAACCCCTCAAAAAGCAAATAGTATATTGTATTGTAAACACACATTTATTCCATATATTGTCTATTTTATATTTATTTGTGAGTACAAAGCATGGCAAGATTATTTACAAATGAAATACATTTATTATTTTGTGTAACTTTTTTTTTTGCTACAAAACAAAATGAACAAGATAAACAAAAATAAAAAAGTAAAAAGAAAATAAACAGAAAAGAAAATCTGTAGCACAATAATAACACTAAAAGTAACTCTATCATAAGAACGTTATAAAAGAAGGAAATTTGATCTGCACACTAAAGAACTAGTGGAAATACAGTGTAATAATATTATTATTGCAATGTATTTATCAGTGATGCTTGTAAATAATTTTGCCAATAATGAGAAGTCTTCAACATTAGAGCAGCTGTAAGAAAGGGAAATAACAAATCTATCAGTGAATGACTGTAGAAATCACCTACACTGGAACCACGGCAGCACCTTATGAGACACAAAGTGGGACCTGACTGTCATTTTGCTGATATTACCAGCAGAAAAGCCACACATGCCCAAGGCCCATAACTACTTAACCATTTCAGCTCGGGAAGATTTACCCCCCTTCAAAGTGTTACTTTAACTGACAATTGCGTGGTTGGGCAACGTTGTATCCAAATAAAACGGATGTCCATTTTTTCCCACATATAGAGCTTTCTTTTGGTGGTATTTGATCAACTCTTTTTGCGCTATAAACAAAAAAGACGACCATTTTGAAAAAAAAAAAAAATATATATTTTTTTACTTTCTGCTATAAAACATATCCAATAAAATAAAATCAAATGTCTTCATCAATTTAGGCCATGGTGTATTCTGCTACATATTTTTAGTAAAGAAATCACAATAAGTGTATATTTTTTACTTTCTGCTATAAAACATATCTAATAAAAAAAATATCAAATTTCTTCATAAATTTAGGCCAATGTGTATTCTGCGGCATATTTTTGGTAAAAAAAAATCCCAATAAGCGTTTATTGATTGGTTTGTGCAAAAGTTATAGTGTCTACAAACTATGGGATATCTTTATGAAATTTTTATTTATTTTGTTTTTACTAGTAATGGCGACGATCAGCGACTTAAAGTGGGACTGTGATATTGCAGCGAATATCGGACACTAACTGATACTTTTGACACTTTTTTGTGAACCAGTGACACTAATATAGTGATCAGTGCTAAAAATATGCACTGTCACTTTACTAATGGCACTGGCTGGGAAGGGGTTAACATCAAGGGCCATCAAAGGGTTGACTGTGTGCCTAGCCAGTGTTTGTGTACTGCTTTGCAGGAACAAAGGATCCATGCCTTCCCTACTGACAGAATGGCAGTCTACCCAAACAAAATTTGCGTCCTTTTTTCCCCACAAATAGAGCTTTCTTTTGATGGCATTTGATTGCCTCTGCGATTTATATTTTTTGCGAGATAAAAACTGAAAAAGACCAAAAATGTTGAAAATTTTAGTCATACATTTAGGTTAAAATGTATTCAGCCACATGTCTTTGGTAAAAAAAATGTCAATAAGCATATATTTATTGGTTTGCGCAAAAGTTATAGTGTCTACAAACTAGAGTACATTTTCTGGAATTCATGCAGCTTTTAGTTTATGACTACCTATCTCATTTCTTGAGGTGCTAAAATGGCAGGGCAGTACAACCCCCCCCCCCCCAAATGACCCCATTTTGGAAAGTAGACACCCCAAGGAAATTGCTGAGAGGCATGTTGAGCCCATTGAATATTTTTATTTTGTCACAAGTGATTGAAAAGTGACAAAAAAAAAAAAAAAAAATACACAAAGTTGTCACCAAAGGATATATTGCTCACACATGCTACCTATCACAGTGTCGAAAGCCAAAAAATGACAAGATAGCACACCCCCCCCCCCCCCCCAAATGACCCCAAAGTAGATACCCCAAGGCATGTTGAGTCCATGGAAACCTGGACACATTATTCAGACAGGAATGAACAGGGCTTGACCTTAGGATGAGGTGGCACTATGCACGCCGCATTACTATTCTTTTTGGAGTGCCCAAAGGTGTCCCAGTTCTGTTACAATCCTATAGCGTATACAAAAACAAAAAGAAATGTACTGTGCACCACTAAAACGTTCGGGTTTGGCTTGAAGAAAAAATGGCAACCCTAGATATCCCCGTACTCAGAAGAAGCAGCAGAATGTATTTTGGGGTGTATTTCCACATATGCCCATGGCATGTTTGTCATTTAGTGACAACTTTGTGCAAAAAAAAAAAAAAAAAAAAGTTTGCAATTTTCCTGAAATTTGTGGCAAAATATAAAATATTCCATGGGCTCAACATGCCTATCGGCAAATAGCTTGGGGTGTCTACTTTCCATAAAGGGGTCATTTGGGGGGGGGGGGGTTGAACTGTCCTGCATTTTATGCACAACATTTAGAAGCTTATGTCACACATCACCCACTCTTCTAACCACTTGTAGACAAAGCCCTGTCTGACACTTTTTGTTTACACCTGGTATGGATTTAAAGGGGAATCCCTACGGGAATCCCTACGCCGAAAAAATGGTGTGGGGGTCCCCCCAAATCCATCTCAGATCCTTATCCGAGCACGCAGCCCGGCCGGTCAGGAAAGGGGGGGGGGACGAGCAACCCCCCCCCTCCTGAGCCGTACCACGTGCCCTCAACATGGGGGGTGCCTTGGGGAAAGGGGGGCCCTGTGGCCCCCCCACCCCAAAGCGCCTTGTCCCCATGTTGATGAGGACAAGGGCCTCTTCCCGACAACCCTGGCCGTTGGTTGTCGGGGTCTGCGAGCGGGGGACTTATCGGAATCCAGGAGCCCCCTTTAATAATACGATGTACCTCTAGTCCGGCGGACAATCCCGCACGAAAGTCTGCTCGTGTGTACGCGGCCTTACTCAACCCACAATGGTAAAATTAGTCTGTATATGCAGTAAAGCATGCTTGTTATACTGACTGTGGAACCTAAGGGGTTAATCCTCTGCATTGTGTAAAAGAGCTATTTGATCCTGTCTTCTCTGATCCTCTTCGTCTTCCACTGTCCCGGATCTATCTGCTGATAGAACAGAATCTTGGGGGGACTCTGCACATGCTCAGTTTGGTGTGTATTGCTATAGAGTTTTTTTTTTTCTTGGGAGAGTGCATGTGATCAGCACAGGGATAATCAGCACTGTCCAGACAGAGGGCCAGGGGTCCTGCAGCCTCATAGGACAACAGGGGAGAATGAAAACTCCTCCTACAAGCTTTAACCAGACACTGATAGAAGTCACAAGACTGCTCTAACTGCTGATGAGAAAAGGTATTTAGCACTTTATATTTACTAAACTAATTGCATTTCCATGTTATGTGTTCTGTGGGAGACCAGATATAGTGAATGCAGGGTCCTGGGTTTAGTAACACTTTAAGCTTTGACAATGAAATCTATAAGCTGGTTGGTTACTATGCACAGCTGCACCAGATTTTAGTAAATCTACCCCATATTGTCTAAAAACAAGAGGTAGGTGTATTCTCATTTGAATATTGTTATAATTGGGGCATTGTTATTAAGCAGCGAATGTGACTTTCACCAAACACAACCAATGGTTTTGAATCAATCGCTGTCATTTAAAATGCATGCCTCTGGAAGATTCAGTTGCAGTGAGTGTTTGGTGAATGTCAGATACACTGCTTTATAAATATGCCCCGTGGTGTCCTTTGTGTCATTCTTCCAGATAGGTGCAGCAATCCAGCATGAAGCAACTCCTGCATTTTTCCTGTGTGCAGGAGTTTCCTGTAATACAGACCGGTCTGTGCTGCTCTCCTTCCTTGTGTAGCACCCTGATGTTTAGACAGGGTTGCTAGTAAATTTACCTGCCAGGTATAGTTGCCTTGGCCAATTGATAGGAGATCAATTGATTTCACCCTAATTCTGGAATTGCTGCACTTATCTCTTCTGTCACTAGATGGCCGGGTATCTGGTGGCATTAGTTAAGATAAGGGCAATGCAAGGACAGATTAGGAATACATGGGGTATTTCAGCCAATGGACAGGGATCTTCTTGGGTCCCTTGGCCATCTGAGAAAGCCTTGTTTATTTGGGTGAGGTCAGGTGATCGCGGCTCTGTGCCACCTGGATAGCTGTCTGGGTGGACGTGTGTTGTATTGCCCTGGGCTGCTAGGCCAGAGTCTGAGGCCTATCCCGGGGACATCTGGCTGCTAAGCTGTCTAAAGGGCCTATCCAGAAGCAAGAGAGCAGCACAGGGTTGGGACTGCGGCTTGCAGTCCAACCAGAAGGTACAGTTCTGCCGGCCGGGAGAACCTGTCGTGGTCGGAGGTAGATGGGAAGCTGTCGCCACTAAGGGACCATCCACCTTGTTACCAGGGACCACAGTGAGTAGCTGAAGAAAGTACCAGAGCAGTATTCTCACCAACCGGGGATGGTGAAGAATTGGAAAACTTCAGCAGATGTCAAGCCAGGGACCCAGCCAGTGGAGGTGACACTTGCAGATCAGTCTTGTGTGCCAAGCCAGGGACCAAGCAGGCCAGTGAGGTGACTCTTGAGGAGTATCTGTGAGTGCCAAGCTAGGGACCCAGCAGGGATACGAGGGGTGACGCTTGAGGAAGATACTCAGTAGAAGATTGGAAGAGATCAGGAGATCCAGTGGCAGTGGATCAGCGGGTCTAAGTGATAGACTGGAAGCTCAGTTGAGTAAATATCTAAAAAGGAGATTGTGGAGGAAGTGAAAGAGTTTGTTAGAAACTCTTCAAGATTGTTGCCATAGGAGACAGCGTGTCTACACATGCAGATGTGGTGTCCATCTGGGTGCCTTTCCCAGCATGGCTGTCTACCTATAGAAGTTTCAGAGACTGCTAATTCACATTGCAGCTACTGGCCCTAACACTCTCTCCCCCAGTTCTGTTAAAGAGAAAATAAATCTCTTTGCATTTAAGAAGTGTCTGGTGCCCATGATTCTACCTTGCATTACACCCACCATGCCTCGTAAACCCACTCTACATAGAAGGATGTCAGCTGTCCCTGACTCTGGAGGTCACCATTAGGTCTGGAGAGGCCCGGGACTTGGCTACACTTGTGCAGGGTGACTGGTCTTGTATTGACCTCTGTACTTTTCTCCAGGCAGTCTGTAGTAGGAAGACCTTCTTGGCCCCTCTCTAGGACCTTCAGAGCCTTGGCATAGTGATGATATCACCACTACTTTTTTAAACTACTATCTAGATCTTTAGGTGTCTAGTGCACACAATACAAATATGGATATTGAGAATGTTGTTGGCTGGATCTCAGCTTTAATATTTACATTTTTTTTAATCTTTAATTAATTATCTGCATTTATTTATTTTCATTTGTTTTAAATATTTTAAACAACAGCATTGTGAGCTAAAAAAATTAGAATAACATAATACTTCCTAATTTACATGAAGGTAAGGATTCGTTTACAGGCAGCCAGGGGGTGGTAAAAATTTACAGCTGAGCCACACGTTTAACTCCCCCTTACCACACAGCTGCAAATGAACATGGCTGGCATCCATGTCTGTACACATCACTGTAGTTCTGTGTAAAAATATACAAATGCAATAAATGGTGCAAGCAGTATTTTGAATAGTCCTGCTACTGCTTGCATATAACATCTGTGCATTTTATGTTAATACATTCCCTACACCCTCTTCTTAATTTTTTATTGTTTTTTTTTTTCTACAGATGGCTCTGTCAGATCTTCCCAGCACCCCTTTGGCGCTTGAATACCTTAATGACTTTGACTTAATGAAGTTTGAAGTAAAGAGGGAGCCACCTGAGCCAAGGGCTACACGCCTAGCCCCTCCTCCATCTCTCGGCTCTACTCCATGCAGCTCAGTACCACCTTCACCCACCTTCAGTGACCCCTCAGAATCAGCAGGACCACCACGTCCAAGTCTAGAAGAGCTTTATTGGATGGCAGCTTTACAGCAACAGATGGGTGGGGAGGGACTACCGCTAACTCCAGAAGATGCTGTGGAGGTGCTGATGGGTGGAGCTGCACCTACTCTACAAGGGATGGAGGGAGGATACAGGACTGGGGGGCAGCATCCTCACAATGGTTACTTGCTAAGTCCAGAAGATATGAATGCACAGCAGCATCAGGTGAGGAATCACAAAAGTGGTACTAAGAGCTAAGAAGTCACATTTCTACAGAATATCTATAACTCTGAGAAAACTCTGAGCATTGAGAAAATTACTGCTTAGGCCAAAACTTATTTTAACACTTACACCTTGTTAGTCTACTGTATACCGCTACTGTCAATATTAAAGTAGAAGATCACTCTAGAATTACTCCAAGAACAATAAACAGACATAAAACATGTACCTTAATAAATGCATAGAACAATATTCGACTTCTGTCTGCAGTCTGCAAATTGCTGGCCATTTGTCAGTGACACCATGCAACCTATGGTGTCCCCCCCCCCCCCCCCCCCCCCCATGCTATCTACTTCTTGTGATTGCAAAACCTGACTGTAAAACTCCTCCTGTGTGCCACTGAAGTTGTAAAGATGTATAAAGTGATACCATAGGTTGCATCAGGGGCGTAGCTTGAAGCTTGTGGGCCCTGATGCAAAAATTGACCTAGCCCCCCCCCCCCAATTCCCACGTGCGTGCTGATACACCCACCGCACACCAAGATACTCAAAGTGGCTTAAGAGTTTTGTGTTCATAGAGTTACTCCTTACATCAGAGGACAGGAATCACTGCGGGAGAATCAGAGGACAGGAATCACCGCTGAAGAATTAGAGGACATAGACTCCCTGGCAGGTCACTTGGCAGAGCTCCTCCGCCCCACACTACACAGGGCTGAAATCACATTCCTTTACATACAGTCTGTCAGCCTTCACAGGGTGTATCTGGCTTTTATGTTGCGGTTCAGACCTGTGAAATTCTCTGGTCGAAGTGGCAGTGTAGTTGCAGTAGGCAGATACACCCTGTGCAGATCGTGGCCGACTGGCTGTGTTATAAAGGAATGTGATTTCAGCCCTGCGGAGGAGGAGCAGTATAGAGTGCTGTAATGGGAAAGGAGCTCAGCATCCGGGCCTAGTATCCAGGGCGGATGGGGTGGTCAGGGGGCTTGGGGGGCGCAACTTAGATATAGGGGGGCAAAGCCATGTGACAAATGTGGAGCCTGCAGACCCTCAGGAGGTGTTAAGGGATTTGGTTTAGCAATTTCTGAAGGTTTCTCTGTCATTAGCAATTTCTGAAGGTGTTGGGGGAAGGTCACTTACCAGAGATGTGTGTCTTTTCCCCAGTTGTCCGGGAAGTGGGGTAAGCAGACATCTCCGGGTGGGGGGGGGGGGTACAGACAATCCCAGCTGGTGACTAGGAGACACTGAGCGGTGTCTTACCTCACCGGTGACATCGGTCCCATCGTGGCTACAGGATGGCACTCTCCTCCTTGTAACTCGCTGAGCTTGGTTACCATTCCATGTCGCCAGACACTTCCCCATCCTGGGCTGTTCACACCCCGTTCTCCTCTCTATTCAGGAAATAGCTCAGTTTCTTCCCAGCCAATGAGAACAGAGGGGTGTGGACTGTGGAAGGCAAAGTGGTAGTCCAGTACTGGAGCATGGCTGTGGGGCCCTAGGGCAGATCGGAGCTGGACTTTGTTGACGATATGATAATATGACAGGGAGGCTGCAGGAGCCCCCTGGAGCTAGGGGCGGGGTTTCGATGGTGACCCCTGCAACCCCTTATGCTACACTGAAAGGTTGCATGGTGTCACTGATAAATAGCTGGCACTTTCCAGTGCTGATTGCTGGACAAGTGCAGACAGAAGTCAAACCTGGTGCTATGCTTTTATTAAGTAAGTGTGTCATATAGCTGCTTAATGTTCATAGAGAGATTCTAGGGTGAAGTTCCACTTTAAGGGACTCAAGTGTTGTTTGTGTTGCCTTTGATGTGTAAGACATTGCTGCTTGTTATCACTCAGGTATGGTTATGCACCAAGTAAGGACGTATGCATGTGACACTGCTTGTTGCCACTGTGTGAGACAGGATTTGTGAGTACAGTTATATCCCTAAAGCTGGACATGTCACTGATCACTTAATCTGCTAATAATAAGGCTGAGACAGAATAGAGATAGGCAGATGACGATAAACAGAAGTGAAACAGCGGCTGATACAAATAACATTCGTCTGGAGAAAAGATCATTCTAATGTCACAGAAAATGTGTATATAGACCAGAAATTTGCATCTACGATCTTGATATTATTAAAAAAAACATGGATTTTACCCCAGCCAGCCATACACAAGCAGCTCTCTCATGCATGCGATCAGGCTGGACACATATGGCTTGAATTTTGGCTGCTGAATCAGGCAAAATTCAAGCTGTGGTTGGCCCTAACAGCATTACCTGGATGGACATTACTGAAAAATCAAAGCTGGGCGGAAAACTGTCACCTTCACTTTTCGGGTATTCAGACAGCTGCGGGTGCTGTGGCTGTCAAAATACAATAGTCAACAAACAAGGGAGATTTCTCCATCCATGCTGTTTAGTATGGATTGGGGAATTGAGTGATTTTAGTTGTTCATTCCACAGGGCCAAACAAGAGAAATCCAAACATGTATTGCTAGCCTTAAAGTGGAACTAAACCCATCGATTTAAAAATACAGTTCCTGGCATGCTGAGAATACTAACTGTCATATTTGCTTGTGTCCTCAACCAAACCGTCAAACCCTCAAATGGCTGGTGTCATAACTGATCACATGGGAAGCACCTTGGCAGTTGCAGATCAAACAGAGGCTTAGATGGCAGCTTATTTGGCTGAAAAGGATAGGAGGGTTTAGTTTCACTTTAAAGAGCCTCTTATCCTGTTAATAAATGCCACACATCTAGGGTTGCCACCTTTTCTTCAAGCCAACCCCGAACACTTTAGTGACGCACAGTATTTTTTGTAGTATACACTATAGAATAGAATATAGTATACATATAGAATAGTAGAACTTTTGGGTGCCCCAAGGAGAGTAGTAATGCACCCACTGCACCTCCTATCCAGGTGTGACAGGGAGGCTGCACGGGCTCCTGGAGAGTGGTGAGCCACAGTCTAGTCTTAATAATGTGTCCGGGTTTCAGATGGGGGCCAGTCACTTTTATGCTTAAACAAAGAGAAGTTTATTTCTCACAACAGGAAAAATGTGGGAGAGGGGTAGGACACAGCAGGACACCCTTAGTCAAAAATAGTAACGATCAGCCGACAGGTAAACTCTTTAGACAAAAATGTGAGATTAGGCAGACAGCAGTACAGGAAAAAGAGCCTTTAAGCTGAACCAGCACATCTTTACTTTGTAGGATAAGCTGTCTCCTATGGTAACTGAACTTTATTTATCACAGCATCATACGCAGTTTCCTTTGGATGAGTTCTCTATTGAAGCTCTCCCAGCCACCTCATGGGTCCCCGGTCCATGAATACTTCTCTAGAACTCTATCCCGCTTAACATTGTTTCCAGGTATTGAGCAGGCTCTCTTCTGCGGAATCCTGAACACCTGGATAGGCCTCAAACAGACCTATCAGCCTGGAGGACTCCTGGATAGGCCTCAGGCTTCAGGGCTAGCAGCCAGGAGCTGTTTCTCACACACCCACCCAGACAGCCACCAGGGTGTAGAAGACGAAAGATACCCTGACTGTCTCCAAATAAATACCCTTTCCCAGCATGCATACTGGCCAGTCCAAGAAAAAGTATGTTTATCCATAACCTGAATTCACTGTAGCTCATCATACTAATGTCAAAGGCAACAGTGCCACCTACTGACAAAATGGAGAAGCCACCGCTGAAACAGGATTAGGATTTGATCCAAAAAAACTACAAATTAGCCAGGCTAGCTACCACCCAGCATAGCTAAATTTACCTGTAACCCCATTTTAGGATGAGGGTGATACAAATATATTACTTTTGCATCCTTTAACTCATTTGAGCCCAGAATCATCTAATTTTTACAAGCACATTTTAAGCCCTGATGAAGGAAGCCCTTTAGAATCTCCAAAACGCACTAGTTTGTTTTTCAACATTTATATGGTGAAATAAACACACTTCAATTCTCAACTATTGCCTTTGATTTGATTTTACCCAAAGTGCCCTCTAGAGCTTATGTAATGTTTGAGAGTTGCCTCACCAGAGCCACTGCATTTCACACCATTGCCTTTACTCAACACTGCAAACGCCATCTAATTTTGGATCCAGCACTTCCCACCTACACCTTTCAAATATAGAAAGTCAGGGGCTAATCCAGCCAACCAGGCTTCACCTGTTACATTTTAGTTATAACGTTTGGTCACTTCTTGGTTGATGTCATTTTTTTTCGGGGGTCACAAGGGAACACTAGTACTGATATGTAATACAGATAAAGCAACCCTATTGCACCAGTGCACACAAATGAAGCATACACATAGGGTATGCCTGTGGGATTGCACCACACATGTGAGGTACAACTGCCAACGTCAGGCTAACAGCAAAAATTCAAGGGATATCATTCGTGGTTACTTCTAAATGAATAACCTTTAATGGCTTCTACAGCATTGCCTATGGACATTTTTGGGTACCATATATTTTCGCTATTTCAAGATAAACAAATATCATGCAACATAAAAAAAATTCACCCTCCACCCCTTCCTAGACACTTTGGGTGTCAACTTTTCTACCCCAAACTTTTTGGTAAATATCTCCCAGTATACTATATCCCCAAGGTACGGCTGCCCAGAAGCTTGGGATAGGTGTCCTTCATTATGTAGAAACAACACACAACTCCTACCTTCTGGCGTTAACACACCTGTAGGCTGTACTATGTTTTCGGTATGTACATGTTCGTCATGTTCCCTCACATGTTTACCACCACAACCTGGTATATTTTTATATAGCTGTTTCTGGCTGCAATCGCTTTGATTGTATACATACAGCCTTTTATTACTGTTGTTTGTCACTAAAAATGTGATGTCACATCATACTATTCTATTGCATACCCTTAAATAAAGAATAAAAAATAAAATAAAAAACTGCAAATGCCAAGCTTTTATTTCACAGGGAATATATAATTGTGGGGGTTTCTGTCATTTTCTAGCAAAAAAAAAAAGCAGATTTTAACATGTGTGCAAAAAATTAAGAACAAAAATTCTGAAAGCAAAGTTTAAAATATATTTAATGTCAAAGCATCTGTATATTCTAAAGAAGGAAGTGAGACAATGGATTTTACCTCACTTTTATTTCTGGAGAAATAGAGAAATTGAATCTCCCTAGCTGGGACACAAGCAGCATTTAAAATCTGGAAGGGGTGCTAACCAACTACTCTGTTCAAAGTATTAAAAATGTGATTTTAGATACACTTAAAGCTGCTCTTAGATGATCCCAACACCCCACATTAAGTATTAAGGTGGATGTGAGATTGGATGAGATCACCACACTACTCATTAGAAGATCCCATCCATTGATAGATTTACATTTAGCAACAAACTTTGAAATGGTGATTAGCTTTCTATGGCATGCATTATGAGCAGATCAGTTCTGCTTACTGTTTACATACTGTAGATGGCTACATCTCTGGGGATTATCTGAACATATATATTTGTACTAATTCAATAATCAATTTGGGCGTTTTGCACAATATTAATTTCATTGTATTTGAAAAATAGATCAGTTTACCAATGCAATGGCCAATTTTTGTATGGCAGGTGACAAATTTGGGTATTGCTTATGACACTTGTGTTGTGTATAGGTTAACCTCAATGCCAACAGTCAGCATTTCTAAACTTTAGAGTTCCACTTTATCAAAGGCACAGATTTACCAGCATTTTGGGGAAATCTCCTCAAATCATCAGCTGTACTTTTGTCAGTAAAATACTTCAACTTGCACAAATTTGGGAGAAAATGTTATATGAACACTTATGACCAGCATTATATTATTACCTAAAATACATTTTGTTTAAATAAGCAATTTAAGGCAACAAATTAAATGAATCAATTAACTATAAAGCACTTCAACTTTGCTAATGTCGGAAAGTGCACAATTTGTCTTTGAGTGAGTTTTGTGTAGCAAGAGTTCAAACAGCTGCTCACATGTTCACTACAAAAGGTTTGTCTTGAGAATCCTATTTCCACAAAAGCATTACTACATCAGGCTTGCTGTATGTGATGATAAACAGCCATGAGCCTATAGTGCTCTGGGTCCCCACAACAGTATGCATTTCCAACTGGTAGAGTAGGAGTCATGGTGATGTACAACATTTTAAAACTGGGCTGGCAGCTCTCTCAAACCAAAGTGCGTTCATAGCCCCTTGGATGGTTAATTTAGTTTGAACCTTTTATAGAAATCAGCTTAATTTGAAATTTACCAATCTGGGGTTGCACTCCTGTCCTTACCTTCTTTTCAAAAGTGGTTGGGAGGGATTGAAGAACTACAGCAATGTCTGGGTGAAAAGCTCTTTTGTATGCATACCAAAGTTGTATTTCAAATGTTAACCGAGTTGGCCTTTTAGGTTAGACATAATCAGAATGATCTTTCATAGAACATGACTAACTATTTTTTGAAATGCATTTATTTATCACATATGCATATGAACATCATTGTTGTTTTCTGCTTCTGGTAATCCAGTTTATAGTAAAAAAGTAAAGAAGTCTTCAAATGTAGAGCAGATGTACAAAGGCTTCCAAATCTGTTGGTGAAGAAAACTGGGATCTCAACATGTTTGCCATCTAAGCTTGGTGCACTTACGGTATATCTCAAAGTTTGATGGATCTACTGTGTTACCAGTTTACTAATTGACAGGCCTAATGAAGAAGCCATACAATGAGCAGGAGTGAATTCTGCAGGCAGGTTGCCTAAGCAGACAGTAGACAATAGTAGAGTTAAGGCAGATGATGTTCAGGACAGGTACATAAACAGAATTCCGTTACAGTCCAAAACACAGGTGTGATCTTGTGTAATGCACACATATATCTATCCAACAGAAACTATCGATTAGGGGAAGGCTGAATTTCCATCAGTCTATTTCAGCACTTCTGATTGGGCCAGGTGTGCACTACAGCATGAACTGAGCTGTATTGTTCAGTAACAATCAGCAGGGGACAAAGGCTCAAAGTTAACTGCTAAAACCTGTATATTTATACCTATAGTTCTGTTTGTCAAAAGACATTATAGGTTCAAATTCACAAAGCTAAAATGCCAGGATAAGAGTCAATGTTTCAGTTAAGTCTAAGGAGATTTAAAAATTGCAGTCATATGGCTGAAAATAATGATCTTAATCCTTGTGTAAAGCTTTATCAATTGAGCTGTATGTGTATTTTATACTTACATGTTTTTAGGCCAACTGAGCAATACATTATTTATTGTAATTCTAGGATTTGGTAAAGTAGGTTTATTGTCCTTGTTTATTGTCCTGCACAGACTTGCTATAAGAGAAATACTGTGAAATAAAGTGCACACTTATTACAACATATGCTTTCCAAAGCATTGTAAAAATACACATTCCCACTGCAGCCATGGGTTCTCCAGTCCTCCCCCCGGGTACACATTGACACTGGCACTTTTATGTACTCAGACTAATATTTATGAAGAAGTGAGAATAGTTAGGTTACCATTTTCTGTTAGGGCTTGATCATACCAGGTGCATTGTGCTGTGCTGATCTGCAAAAATCAATGTAGGCTCAATGCAAGGCCACATAAAAAAAAAAAAAAAAAACGTTTTTCTATTTGCCCTGCTCTCACCATACATTTGCAGTAGTGTGCATTGTAAAAAAATGCATTACGTTTACATTTTAAGGTAGCACACATCACTGTATCTCAACATACCCAGGGCTGCTGTTAGAAATCACGGGGGCCCCGCACAATCTCCCGAAAAGGGCCCCCCCACCCAGGAAATATCAAATCGGGACACTTTGCAAGTATGTAGAAACAATCCCCCTGCAGAGCAGCCGGAGAGAGAAAGCTGGCAGCGCCGCAGGAGATCCATAGGTGTGACAAGACAGTACAGCTGGCTCTCCTCTCCTGCAGGTACCCGGGCCCCTCTTCTGAAGTGATGGGGCTCGGGCCCGGTACAGGAGGGCTGGCTGTACTGCCTTTCAGTGGCCCTGAACATACTTCACTGGGTTGCTGGGTTCTGCACTCCTGTGACTAATTGTCAGCCAAGAGTGGGTTAAAGCCTGCTCTTGGATGACGTCACTCAGCTGGTCCAGGTGATAGATCGATCCCAACTTTACAGTTGGGCACCACCCAGCAGCCTGGGTCGGCAGCTGGCTCAGCCTCTCAGTGAGCCCCTGGGAGACTGAGCCAGCCCCTCTTGCCCCTTGCACTGCTGAGCACTCCAGTGAGCATTGGAGGGGCAGAGCATAGCCAGTGACTGACAGCCATGGCATTCTCTAATTAGATGAGGAGGAGAGGAGGGATAAATGGCATCACAATCTACCTTTAGCCAATCAAGAAAATCCTTGTATTTACAGAACAAAATACAAGGCATTTTCACATGGCAGCACTTCTGAGCAAGTAACCCCTGTGTCCAGTGTGTAGTGAGAAAGCCACTCAAGCAGGACCCAGCCAGAAAGTTTTGGCTATCACTGTATATAGTGCAGGCTACTGCAGAGGCATTCCGCATCCCCAGTGGCCCTTCAAATACAAGATATGGATAATTACATTTTACCAAGCTGGACAGATGTAAGTTGGCAATAAAGATAAACTATGGAACACTACTAGGGGCAATTATAGCAGTCACCTTTTATTCATATGGTTTAATGGATTTTTCTTTTTACAGTAAAGTAAAAAAGATGTTATATTACCTGCTCAAAGCAGTTCCTTAAATCCTTTCTGGAGCCTCCGCCGGCGCTCTCTGCTCCTCCTCTTCTCTGGGTGCCTCCTTATCTGTGGGAGCACTGGTACGGGTGCGCTCCCAAGCTGGGCTGTTTGCATCCATAGATTCCTCCTCACAGTGTTTGACTGATAACAGCAGGAACCTACTTAAATCTCCTTTTAAAAAATTACCCCTTGAAGTGTTTTAGTTTGTCCAGCCCTATGACTGTCATTTTTACTGGTCAGCTTGGTTTGCATGTGGAGGAAAAAAATATATATATATATATATATATATAATAAATATATATATATATATAGGTGTGTCAAATAAATAGGAATTCATGTACTGAAGTCTTTCAGTACTTGATGAAGCTGAATTCATTTACCAGAGTACAATATTTTTGTGATAGTGGTCCTAAATCATGCACATAGTAGCTTGGAAACCAAAAACAACAAATCAAACTGGTAATTTCTCATTTCTGTCACTGATGATAAAACTGTGACAATTCCACAAAGAAACCAAACCGCTGAGTATGAATCATCATGTTATTCTGCCAGACCTCTGGCTTGCTAAATAGTGCAATATCACGGAAATACTAAAAATATTTATAGAATACATACTTTATAGTCAAACATGAATTTAAAGCTATAAAGGATAAGTGGATGTTTCATAAAATATGAGGCACACAAAAATAACTTTTTGTTCTGTGAATCTATACAAAAATACCTTATCATGTATGTGGCAAACATCAGTTTAAAGTAGGCCAGCCAGCCTGTGCTATGGTTTACATAACAAAGCGGTTACGTATCTTTTTTCTCAGTTCAGAAATGAAAAGGTGATCTTTACTTTAGACTGGCTCACAATGACTAGTGTCCTCCCTAACATAGAGACCATGTTCGCAGGCTTGCCTGCAACTAGATGGCTCTGTTACCATTATAGTATGGTAAGGGGAAAGTTGTAATTACTGTAGGTGTTAGCTCCCCTTTTAGAGTAGAGCCTCCTTTAGTGATGCCATGGGTGTAGTTATTGCCCATATAAATGTCAGTGTGTGGGGGGCCCAGGTAGATGGGGCATGGGAGTGAGATACTCCAGAGCTGATGTAGTCTCCTACGGTGCTGATCTAAAGGGCCCTTTGCAGGGGCGAAGTCCCCAGGCAAGGTGGTACAGGACATGTGAGGAATTGCTGTAGCTGCCCTGTCTCCCCTGACCTTTTTATGCAGATCCTGTGGTGGGTTGTATAAGGTCTTAGAGGCCTGGACAGAGTCCTCTGATGTGAGTAATGGTGGAGCTTAGGAATGAGCATTGGCGGCCCATCCATTAGTGGCGAAACGGGGGCGCTGCCCCCCTAATCCATGCGCCCGGCCCCTAATCTACATGTAGAGTGATGGACGCATGGATTTCAATGGGGGTTTTTTTTTTTTTTTTTTAAGCACATGATTAGAGCCAGAGGCTTAAAAAAAGGGTTGGCTTGGGGCACAGAGAACTGCGCCATGAGCCCACCTAGTTGTGTGACAATAGCAAATTAATATTTGTTATTTTCTTCCTGCTTCTCCTCCCGGCCAATCAGGAAGCAGGTCGTAAGACCCGATTGGCCGAGTGGAGAAGCGACCAAATTTGAGGGAGATGCAGGTGGAAGCAGGCGGCACTGAGGTGGGATTCTGGCAGCCTTATATTCCATTATTTTCCCGGAGCCGTCCTTTCTCTCAGTCTTGGGTCCGGCAGGAGGGATCTCCGTGTGTGGATCGGGGAGGGACCCCCCAGAGTGGGTAGAGGAGGACATCCAGAGGGATTTGGCCTGCAGTGACATGGTCAGGGACCCCAGGGGGTGAGAGGCTCCACTGCCAGTCTTATGAGGGAGTCCATAACCAGCCCAAGGCCGGGACGGTATACCCGAAGAATTATCCATGTATGGTGCCAGTACTAGCCCCGGGCTTCAGACTCAGAACATCCGCGTCCACTGTACTAGGATTGTGTTGGGGGGGGGGGGGGGGGGGTTGTTTGCCTGGTGGCATGGGTTAGCGGTGGTTTATTTGCTTAAAAAAATGGAGCACCAACCACCACTGGGAATGAGTATGGCATCTGGCAGCATGTCTGTTTGGGCACAGCTATAGAAGGGACATTGTGGAGGGAATGGTATACTAAAGGAAGCATCTTGATCCCCCCTGACCCTCAGATGTGCTTCCAGGGACCAGAAGCTGCCAGGAAGTAAAGGATGAAAAGACTACAATCGGTATGGCAAAAAAAATGTTTAAAATAAGTTTGGGGCAAAAATAAACAAGGAAGAGATGTTTGTACCGCATGGTTTGTACTGCTTGGGTCGGCGGTGGCAGGCATCATGATTGACGTTGGATCTACACAGAGGGACATTTTTTTTTTAACAAAGCACTTGTCAAAAGCTGCCTCCTGTGTTTTTGTACACTACACTTATTTTTTTGGTTAATTCACATGGGGGCGGGGTGGGGCGGGATTGCCATGAATGCAGCCTTACCTTTGCCATGAATGCAGCCTCACCATTGCCATAAATGCAGCCTCACCATTGCCATGAATGCAGCCTTACCATTGCCATGAATGCAGCCTCACCATTGCCATCAGTGCAGCCTGATCAATGCCCATCTGCAGCCTGGAAGTGGACAGGGAGGGGAGCGGGACGAGCGCCAATAGATTATATACAGGAGAATCTCCTGTTTACTCGGCGGCCTCTTTAATACAAAGTTCCGCCTCCTATGATAGACAGAACAGTCGTTCAATGGCAGCCAAGAAGACAGGACTTCCTATTACAGACGCCACTGAGTAAACAGAAGATTCAACTGTATGTAATCTGATGGCGCTCGTGCCACCCCGTCCCTGTCCCATCCGAGGCATATAACTAAATTACCAGGGGGGCCACATTAAACCGGAACATGGCCACAATTGGCCCACGGGCCGGACTTTGGACATGCCTGCTCTATGATGTGCTTGTCACCGATACGGCAGCCAATTTAAGTGAATGGTCTCCCCTATGTGCGAAAAACAAGCAAAATAAAAAAAAACGCGAACAGGAACGTGTGTTCCCGCTACACAAAGTGTAAATGGGGCCCTAGGGGTGGCATATAGAAAGGGCTGGGCAGAGATGTCTGTCAGCTAGAGGGAGAGGTGTATTTAGCTAGTGTCTATCTATCTGTAGTTCTAGGCTGGCTCTTGGCATATTCATCCCCTCTCCAAAAACCTGTAGTTTCCGTTGTTTCACTCCAGTGTCATAGCAGCAACACCCCCCCCCCCACACACACACTTACCTCCTCCAGCAGAAGCACTGCTCCATCCAAACCCTGCAGCCAGCACTGGAGTTCACAGTGAACACAGAACACTGTCTGGATGGACGGAAGCAGGGGTCAGGACTCAAGGATTAGGTGGAGCAAGCTTCCTGCTCGTTCATCAGGCTGACAAGAGATAAAACTGCGGGCGGGGAGAAGGAAGGGGAAGTTTCAGGACCCAGCAGAGGCACAGGCAAAGACTCTGCAGCTCTCTCCCTCTGCTCCAAACCTGGACACTTTGCAAGTATGTAGAAACAATCCCCCTGCAGAGCTGCCGGAGGGAGAAAGCTGGCAGCGCTGCAGGGGATCCACAGGTGTCACAAGGCAATACAGCTAGCTCTCCTCTCCTGCAGGTGCCCGGGCCCCTCTTCTAAAAATGATGGGGCTCGGGCCTGGTACAGGAGGGCTAGCTCTACTGGCTTATCAGCGGCCCTGAACATACCACACTGGGTTGCTGGGTGCTGCACTCCTGTGACCAGTTTTCATCTGAGAGTGTTCTAAAGCCTGCTCTTGGATGATTTCAGTCAGCTGGTCCAGGCAATAGATCGATCCCAACTTTACAGTTGGGCCCCACCCAGCAGCCAGGATTGGCAGCTGGCTCAGCCTCTCAGCAAGCCCCTGGGAGACTGAGCGCTCCAGTGAGCACTGGAGGGGCAGAGCAGAGAGCCAGTGACTGACAGCCATGGCATTCTCTATTTGGATGAGGAGGAGAGGAGGGGTAAATTGCGTCACAATATACCTTCAGCCAATCAAGAAACTCCTTGTATTGGCCCCCCGTGTATATACGGAACAAAATACAAGGCATTTTCGAATGGCAGCCCTGCTGAGCAAGTAACCCCCTGTGTCCAGTGTGTAGTGAGGAAGCTGCTTTGGCTATCACTGTATATAGTGCAGGCTACTACAGTGGCATTCCGCATCCCCAGTGGCCCTTCAAATACAACATACAGACAATTACATTTTACCAAGCTGGACAGATGTAAGTTGGTAATAAAGATAAACTATGGAACACTACCAGGGGCAATTATAGCAGTCACCTTTTATTCATATGGTTCAAAGTGGATTTTTCTTTTAACAGTAAAAAAAAAAAAAAAAGATGTTATATTACCTGCTCTGTGCAATGGTAAAGCAAAGCAGTTCCTAAAATCCTTTTCTGGAGCCCCCGTCGGCGCTCTCTGCTCCTCCTCTTCTCTGGGTGCCTTCTTAGCACTGGTATGGGTGCGTTTCCAAGCTGAGCTGTTGTCGTCCATAGATCCCTCGTCACAGTATTTGACTGACAGTCAACAGCAGGAACCTACTTCTTCATTTACAAAATTGCTCAAGTACCCCTTGAAGAAGTGTTATAGTTTGTCCAGCCCTGTGACTATCATTTTTACTAGACAGCTTGGTTTGCATGTGGAGGAAAAAAATATATAAAAATTATATATATAATAATATATATATATATATATATATATATATATATATATTTCTAAAAACTAGCATGTCAAATAAATAGGAATTCATGTACTGAAGTCTATCGTTACTTGAGGAAGCTGAATTAATTTACCAGAGTACAATATTTTTGTGATAGTGGTCCTAAATCATGCACATAGTAGCTTGGAAACCAAAAACAACAAATCAAACTGGTAATTTCTCATTTCTGTCACTGATGATAAAACTGTGACAATTCCACAAAGAAACCAAACCGCTGAGTATGAATCATCATGTTATTCTGCCAGACCTCTGGCTTGCTAAATAGTGCAATATCACGGCAATACTAAAAATATTTATAGAATACATACTTTATAGTCAGCTATAAAGGATAAGTGGATGTTTCATAAAATCCGAGGCACACAAAAATGACATTTTGTTCTGTGAATTTATACAAAAATACCTTATCATGTATGTGGCAAACATCCGTTTAAAAAAGGCCAGCCAGCCTGTGCTATGGTTTACATAACAAAGCGGTTACGCATCTTTCTCTCTTCTCTTCAGAAATGAAAAGGTGATCTTTACTTTAGACTGGCTCACAATGACTAGTGTCCTCCCTAACATAGAGACCGTGTTCGCAGATTTGCCTGCAACTAGATGATTCTGTTACCATTATAGTATGGTAAGGGAAAAGTTGTAATTACTGTAGGTGTTAGCTCCCCTTTTTGAGTAGAGCCTCCTTTAGTGATGCCATGGGTGTAGTTAGTGCCCATATAAATGTCAGAGTGTGGGGAGGCCCAGGTAGATGGGGCATGGGAGTGAGATACTCCAGAGCTGATGTAGTCTCCTATGGTGCTGAGCTAAAGGGCCCTTTGCAGGGACGAATTCCTAGGCAAGGTGGTACAGGACATGGGAGGAATTGCTGTAGCTGCCCTGTCTCCCCTGACCTTTTTCTGCCGATCCTGCGGTGGGTTGTATAAGGTCTTAGAGGCCTGGACAGAATTATCTGATGTGAGTAATGGTGGAGCTTAGGAATGAGCAGTGGTGGCCCATTAGGAGCACAGGGGCGCCGCACCCCTAATCTATGCGTCCGGCCCCTAATTTACATGTAGGGCGCCGGACGCATGGATTTCACATAATTAGAGACAGAGGCTCCAATTTGCTTCAAAAAAGGGTGGGCTTGGGGCACAGAGCACTGCGCCCTGAGCCCACCCAGTTGTGTGACAATAGCGAATTAATATTCCCTATTTTCTTCCTGCTTCTCCTCCCGGCCAATCAGGAAGTGGATCATAGTACCCAATTGGCCGAGAGGAGAAGTGACCAAATTTGAGGGAGACGCAGGGGGAAGCAGGCGGCACTGAGCAGGGATCCCTAAGCCTTATATCCCATTCTTTTCCTGGAGCCGTCCTTTCCCTGAGCCCAGGGCAGGAGGGATCTCTGTGTGCGGACCGGGCAGGTTCACCCAAGTGAGCAGAGGTGGAGATCTAGAGGGCTTCAGCCTGCAGTGACATGGGCAGGAACCCTGGGGGATGAGAAGCTCCGCTGCCAGTCTTATGAGGGAGTACATAACCAGCCCAGGGCCGAGGCGGGATACCCGAAGAATTAACTGTGTATGGAGCCGGTATCAGCCCCGGGCTTCAGACTCAGAGCAGCCACGTCCAGGGGGTGAGTAGTACTGGGACTGTGGGGGGGGGGGTGTCGTTTGGTTTGTTTGCCCGGTGGTGGGGGTGGCAGGTGGTTTGTTTGTCCAAAAAATGGAGCACCAACCACCACTGGGAATGAGTAGGGCATCTGGCAGCATGCCTGTTTGGACGCAGCTATAGAAGGGACATTGGGGAGGGAATGGTATACTAAAGGAAGCATCTTGATCCCCCCTGACCCTCAGCTGTGCTTCTAGGGACCAGAAGCTGCCAGGAAGTAAAGGAGGAAGAGACTACTATCGGTATGGCAAAAACATTGCAAAAATAAACAAGCAATAAAGATGTTTGTACCGTATGGACGTGAAATATATGAAAAAAGAGGCTTTAGAACCACTTTATAAGTGTTTTAGATGGCAGGAGCGGGGCTTTTTTTTTTCTTTTTTCTTTTTTCTTTTTTTTGAGCCGGCTGTGGCGGGAATCGTGAATGACTTTGGATCTACACCGAGGGACATTTTTTTTTTAATAAAGCACTTGTCAAAAGCTGCCTCTTTGGTTAATTCACATGGGGGGGGGGGGGAGGGATCTGGGTGCCTCTTGTTAAAGAGGGTTTCCAGATTCTGATAAGACCCCCACAACCACCAGCCATGGTTGTGGGGAAGAGGTACTTGTCCCCATCAACAGGATGATAAGCAACCCACCTATGTTGAAGGCATGTGGCCTGGTATGGTTCAGGAGGGGGGCCCCCCCTCTTTCCTGACCTGTTGGGCTGCATGCTTGGATAAGGGTCTGGTAGGGATTTTGGGGGGGGGGGGCCCTATGCCATTTTTTTTTTTATTTTAGCGTAGCAATTCCCTTTAAAATCCATTGGGCCTGGTATGGATTGGGGGGGGGGGGAGCGACCCCACGCCATTTTTTTCTTCATCTTTCATTGCCTGCTGTTGGAACCCCGCTGACAGCTGATGACTCATTAGTTGTTAAGGACACGGCTCCTTCACAACCAGTGCACATTCTCTAAATACCGCTTGCCTCGATCATTACTTAATTACCGCATGCATTTAATTATTTCTTTGCTTCTGTGAATTGAGTTGAACGCCTGTTCATGTGGTATTTACCGAGCGCTTTCAGCATTTTGCAGTAAAGTATAGTGAATTGAAAGTTTCAGGATCGCATGTGGTATTTAGGGAAAATGTGTCTGGACAACTACATACCGCATGTGATCTGGTTCTGTGAATGGAGCCCATAATCTCTTGTTACACATTTTCCAAATGTGATACTACATGAGTATTTTTTTCAGTCTGATTAGCTAATTTACATAAAGTTCAGATAAAATGCAGCATTCATATATAATTGCTATTGTGTATGTTCAATAAATATTAAAGTGTTTCTAAACCCACAACAGTAAAATTGGTCCATATATGCAGTAAAGCATGCTTGTTATACTTACTGTGGAACCTAAGGGGTTATTCCACTGCATTGTGTAAAAAAGCTGTTTGATCCTGTATGCACAGATCCTCCCCTTCTTACATTGCCCCCAAAACATGTCCGGATAAGACAGAGTAAATAGAGTCAGGCTGCACATGCTCAGTTTGGTGTGTATTGTTAGAGAGTTTTTTTCTTCTTTGGAGAGTGCATGTGATCAGCACAGGGCCAATCAGTACTGTCCAGAACGAGGGTCAGGGGTCCTGCATCCTGATAGGACAGCCAGTGCAAACTCCTCCTACAAGCTTTAACCAGACACTGATAGAAGTCACGCTATATACTGCGGATAAGAAAAGGTATTTAGCAGTTTATATTTACTAAAATGATTGCATTTCCATGTTCTGTGTACTGTGGGAGACCAGATGTAGTGAATGCAGGGTCCTGGGTTTAGTAACACTTAAAAGCTGGCCTACACTTTAGATCAATGATTTGACTTGGATAGGGTCAGACATTCCTGTCTATCACAGGTTTGTACACATCTGTGTGTGGCCACATCTGATATATCTGATAGATCCAGACAACTGGCAATAAACATGGTTCACACACACAAGCTAATCATAATACATATGGATTTTCTAGCCTAACCATTCGATATAAAAGTAGATACTGAACAGGCAGGTCAGCAATTTGTGCCACTTTAGACCTACCTCATGTATGGCACCATTAGATAATTTCACGGTTTATGGTAACCCAAAAAACGTCAAAGATTATGCTGTTTTCTAGTAGCTTAACATTTCTCTTGTCTTATATTACAGCTGTCTCCCCTATCTGAACGTTTCTCTGATGAACAACTGGTTGGAATGTCAGTGCGGGAATTAAATCGCCAACTCCGTGGCTTCAGTAAAGAAGAGGCCTTGCGGCTAAAACAGCGCAGACGCACTTTGAAAAACAGAGGGTATGCCCAGTCCTGTCGGTACAAGCGGGTACAGCAACGCCATGTCCTGGAGACCGAGAAGTGTCAACTGTCTCGCCAGCTACAGCAACTTCAACAGGAAGTGGTTCGAGTGACCCGAGAGAGGGATGGCTGGAGAGCTAGATATGAGAAACTGCTGAATGCTACAGGAGGGGGCACTGGGGCGGATGTGCTGGGTACAGGGGGAGACACGGGGGCTGGAGCTGAGCTCTTCCTGTGATTCTCCAATGAAAAGACTGAAACCCAACTCTGAAGGTGTTACTCTCATTCAGGAGACTGACCTATCCCTGAAAATATGATTCTTATGATCAAAAGCCCCTATTGTGCACCATGGAGGCCCTAAAAAGATTTACTGCCCCTCCATTATATTTCATAACAGAATAAACACATCATTGTTTTGACTTCAACTTGATATACATGTACCTTTCAATAGCTTATTATCCCCCTAATATTTAATTTAACCAATATAAAAACATTTCCTATGCCATGCTCTGTGTTCTCTGTACCAGAGCAAGGATTTATGAAGATCTTGACCTTCACTAACCATTTTATTCAATCTCTAGAAAATAGTCCTCTTCAAAACCTAACTATATATATATATATATATATATATATATATATATATATATATATATATATATATATATATCCAAGGCTGTATATGGTATTTATTGCCTTCCGTCATCCTTACTGCATGTAAAAGCTCTTGAAGCATCTGTTGTACCCCCAAAAAATAATCAAATTCTGCTTGTTGGCATGTTGGAAAAGGGTAAAAGCTGAGAGATGTTAAAAAAAATGGCCTTGCTGATGATCAATGGGAAGCATTCCTTAGACACAGCTTCTTTATACGAACACATCTACAGTTCAGCTCTCTATAGGGCAACAAGCAAAACAGGAACACATGCCATTGGCAGTTTGCCACAGTGGATTCTTCAAAAGTTTGTACAGACATAAGGGGCAAAGAATGTAATACTTACCTACTATTTACAAAGTTAATTTTACTGCCATGCAACCCATATTTCCAAATCATATCTTTAATTACTAGCGAATCTAAGCTACAAAAGGTTCTGTGGTTAATTAGCCTCAGTTAAAGTGATATTAAACCCAAAAACTAAAATGTATTTTATTGCAGCATACCAATTCTAAGATGTGGTCTTTGTACTAGTTTTCTTTTTTTTCCCTTTATTTTTGCCTGGTGATCCAGCCAGTAAGTCTGTTATTTTACAGCTTCCTTTAACAGACCAAGCTGTCCAACAAAAATAGCAGTTAGAGGATTATGACCACTGTCAGGGGGGCTTACAATGGTAAGCTTTTATGCACTTTATCCTAAAAGAAAAAAAAAAAACTATTGTCGTAACTGCTTATAAAGTGTTAGCTGGAGTTCAGCGTTAATTTGCTAGTCAAGTCCATCCAAATCTTCTAGGGCATCTAACACTACCCTACTAGACAGACTGACAGGAAGTGTGTTACTGGGCAGATCACCTGGTAAAAATAAAGGGAAAAAAGCCCCCCCCAAAAAAAGAAGACGAATGCAGCCACCACGATTAAAGTGGTTGTAAACATTCAATTGTTTATTTTTATTTTTTTAAATAACAAACATGCCTATACTTACCTGCTCTATGCAATGGTTTTTCACAGAGCAGCCCCGATCCTCTTCTTCTGGGGCCCCCCACTGGCATTTCAGGCCCCTCCTCTTCATCGGGTGCCCCCACCCTGTGTCCATTGACACAGACAGCGGGACTCGGCCCTGCCCCCCAGCTACTGTGTCACAGCTTTTAATTGACCAATGGCTCTTGCTGCTATTAATCTGTCCAATGAGGAGAGCAACAGCGGCCGGAGCCGCTGCTCTTGTGAACATCGTTGGATCGGATCGGGCTAATGTAAGAAAAAGGGGGGGGGGGGTCTGGTAAAAAAGGGGGGGGGGTCTGGTAAAACCTTAAGGCTTTACAACCACTTTAAGGACTGGTAGGCTGCAATATATAAGTTTTGTTTTTGCGTTTAATGTCTTAACATTTACCTAGTTATAAATCAAGTTTTAGGCCCCTTTCACACTGATGTGGTGCTTTTTGACCGCACTGCGAGTAAAGTGCAGTGTACCTGCGGGTTTGGTGTGGGTTAGCTGCGCTTTCCCATAGAGTTCTATTATTTCCTCGGTTTTGGTACACTTTTACACTTTCAGAACTTCTGCATGCAGGACTTTTGGTGCGCTTTCTTGAAACCACAGGACATAATAGAACTCTATGGGAAAGCGCAGCCAACCTACGGGTACACTGCGCTACACTTGCGGTGCAGAAGCTGCACTGCGTCATTGTGAAAGGGGCTTAAGTTTTATATCCAAGCAATCAAAGAGATGACTTGGCAATCCTGTCTGCAATATGGACATTTTTAAGAATGTAGATTATTCTTTAAGTTACGCAACACATCTATCTACTTATGCCCACGCTGACAAATAAACCATATTTAGTTATCTAGGACTGGCTGAGCCTGTCCAATTCAGGGGTGCTCTTCATTCCACTTTCCATAGCCTCTGCACCCATCTAATGAAGCTGAAGACATATTCTGGTCTTTTTTGAGGGAAACTTTAAGTTATTGCATTTTTATGTGTGTGATTGTGAGTTTAAATAAAATGCAACACTTTACAGGCTGCACTCCCTGCACATAAGGGGCAAAGTTAGCGTGTTACTAGGCAGACTTGGCTGTGTGTTGTGAAAAGTTTTAAGAATTGTTTTTTTTTTTTTGCTCTTCTTCCTCAATATTATTATTATTATTATTATTATTTTGTATTCGGAAAAAAATCTATAACAGAAAAAAATATCTATTTAAACATAGAAAAATAAACTATGCAGAGTTTTTACAGCAGAATCCCTTGCAAATTATTCATTGATGTTATGTACCTGTCTGCACTTACAGTTGTTGAAGATGTCAAAAGAGTCCGTTCAATTAAAATACACAGTATTTTTATGTCTCCAGTTTACTAATGGTCAGTGGCGGCTGGTGCTCAAAATTGGTGCTCAAAACATCAATTGCAGCCACTGTGCCATCAAACGCAGCCACTGTGCCCATCAAACGCAGCCACTGTGCCCATCAAACGCAGCCACTGTGCCCATCAAATGCAGCCACTGTGCCCATCAAAACGCAGCCACTGTGCCCATCAAACGCCAGCCACTGTGCCATCAAACGCAGCCACTGTGCCCATCAAACGCAGCCACCGTGCCAAACGCTGCCACTGTGCCCATCAAACGCTGCCACTGTGTCATCAAACGCTGCCAGTGTGCCCAAATGCCCATCATATGCTGCCAGTGTGCCCATCAAATGCTCCCAGTGTGCCCAACTGCCCATCATATGCTGCCAGTGTGCCCATCAAATGCTGTCAGTGTGCTCATAGCTGAAATTCAAGCTGTAGATAGCCCTGTAAACACCACCTGGCTTTATGAAGTTGATTAAAAAATTGTCTTAGCAGGGTAGAAAATGATTGGCTGAACAGTGACTGCATCCAATCAGATACAGCCACTGTTGAGCAGCACCAATGTATTTAGGCAGCTGCGGGTGCTGAATATACTAGCCGGCAATGGAGATTCCTTCATTCACACTGTTTAGTGTAGATGATGAGTGAAAACAAGCTTTAGTGTTTTATTAGTAAGCGTGTGTGTGTTTCCTGGGCACAGTAATAAAAGTGTAAAAGTATAATGTGTGGATATAAAATGATTAATGGGCTGTGATAATGGATACGAGAGTAGTCACTGATTATGGCCACGGGGAACACTTACACCATATAAATAAAATGGGTATTTTACATAGTTAGTGCGGTTGAAAAAAAAAAAAAGACACAAGTCCATCCAGTTCAACCAATAGAAGGGGAAAAACTTTATTTTTAAAAATACTTATTTACTGAGCAGAAAAATTATCCACAGCTTACAAAAAATCATAGTGAACATCATTTTCTACTCCTAAATGAGCTTCCAGTATAATGACCTTACTGCAGTGATACACATACCTTCTGCACATAGAAGACCCACTTGTGATGAAAGCTAATTATTGCTTACTAATTTGTTTAATGGTTGTGGGAAGAAACTCACCTGGGAGGGCATAAAATCTGTATACAGATGGTGTCTCAACTGGGAATTGAAGCCAGGAAATGAGTGCTGTAAGGCAAACATGCTACCCATTTAACAATTATGATTGCATTTGGGCACTACAACACACCATAGGAAAACCATAAAAGCAAACTACATTTATGCCGCGTACACACGACCCGAAATTCTGCCAGCAAAAGTCCGATTAGAGCTTTTGGTCGGAAAATGCGACCGCGTGTATGCTCCATCAGACTTTTGCTGGTGGAATTCCCGCCAGCAAAAGATTGAGAGCATGTTCTCTATTTTTCGGTCAGAAAAAGTTTTGATCGTCTGTACCAATTCTGACGTGCAAAATTCCTACGCATGCTCGGAAGCATTGAACTTAATTTTCTCAGCTCGTTGTAGTGTTGTACATCACCGTGTTCTTGGCAGCCGAAAGTTCTGCAAACTTTTGTGTGACCGCGTGTATGCAAGCCAAGCTTGAGGCGTAATTCCGTTGAAAAAAACATCCAAGTTTTTTCCGACGGAAAATCCGCTCGTGTTTACGTGGCATAAGTCATCATGATTTGATTTGCAGCATTACAAATATTATTAACCACTGCCGCCCGCCCTATGGCTGCAAAGTGGTTTCAAAATCCTGACTGGGCGTCATATGACATCAGGATTTTGAGCCGCTGCGCGCCCCCGGGAGAGCGCATCGCAGCGATCGTTGTTGCAGAGTGTCAGTCTGACACCCCTCAACTACGATCTCGATAAAGAGTCTCCGACGGAGACTCTTTACCACGTGATCAGCCGTGTCCAATCACGGCTGATCACAGTGTAAATAGGAAGAGACGTTAATTGGCTTTTCCTCACTCGCGTCTGTCAGATGCGAGTAGAGGAGAGCCGATCGGCTGCTCCTCTGACAGGGGGGGTCTGTGCTGATCGATTATCAGCGCAGCCCCCCTGAGGATGCCCACACTGGTCCACCAGGGATGCCACCAGACCTCCAGGGATACCTAGCACCAGGTATGCCACCCTAGACCACCAGGGATGCCATCAGTGCCCACAATGGATGCCAATCACTGCCCACAATGGGCATCACTGATTGGCATGCTTTATTGTTTGGCACTGATTGGCATCCATCAGTACAAAACAATACAATATAATGCCGCCTATCAGTGCCCATCCGTGCCACTTATCAGTCCCCATCCATGCCGCCTATCAGTGCCCATCCATGCTCATCTGTGCGGCCTATCCCTGCCCATCTGTGCTGCCTATCCATGCCCATTCATGCCGCCAATCCGTGCCAGCTATCAGTGCCAATTTGTGCCACCTATCAGGGCCCATCAGTGCCGCCTATCAGTGCCCATCAATGCCACCTCATCAGTGCCACTTCATTGGTGCCACCTCATCGGTGCCCATCAGTGCCGCCTTATCAGTGCAGCCCCATCAGTGCCCATCAGTGAAAGAGAAAACTTACTTATTTACAAAGTTTTGAGACTGAAACAAAAAAAAACATATTTTTTTTCAAAATTTTCGGTCTTTTTTTATTTGTTTAGCAAAAAATAAAAACCGTAGAGATTTGGGTATAGTGTAGCATGACCGCGCAATTGTCATTCAAAGTGCGACAGCGCTGAAAGCTAAAAATTGGTCTGGGCAGGAAGGTGTTTAAGTGCCCAGTATTGAAGTGGTTAAGTAATGTTCTTTTTAACCTGGCCCATATATTAGCTCCTCTGTAATTTACAAATATTTTTCTTGTATCCATCAGGCTATATGCAAAATATTCTGTAAACTTCAAGAAAACCTTTACTGAAAGAAATATGTAGGATGACATTGCTGACCTCCTTTGGAAAACGCCAGTTTCCTATTTGTTTCTGGCTTTAATAGTTTCTTAGTCACTGGCCTGGAACAAGCATGAAGTCAGCTCATTCGATCTGCATACCTGTCCTGGGTCAGAAAGTATAGGGGCCAATTACATAATGAGCATAACATTCATTACTGTGTTGCAATGGCACCCCAACACACTGAAACCAGCCCTACATTGAAATTCCACTGGTTCAGCATCGATCAACTTCTGTACAACCAGCCTATTGGATAAATGCCATTTGATCAGTGTTGCCAGCCATAGCCAGCAGCACTGATCAGTGCATTCTGACTTCTGAAGTCTCCCACTCTCAGAATACAATAGCTTAGCAGCAGTGATTCCCCCATCCACCTTAAATGTGTGGATGGGGGAATCGGGTTAGTTTATTACGTTAAACCTACTAGGGAAAAAAATAAAAATAAAAAAAAGGAATCATCTAAGGCCCTGTCCTCAGGTCCCACTAACAGGCCAGGTTTGCAAGATAACTGAAATACATCACAGGTGATGTCATTTGCTGCTCAGTGATTGCAGTATTCTGATACAGTAGTTTGCATCTCCCCAAGGTAATACATAAAACCTGGCCTGTTGTGGGCCCTGAGGACAGGGTTGATGACCACTGATCTAAGGGCTGCTTAAGGCAAAGTGCTTGAATTATAGTGTACTGCAACACACGCCAACACATGTATGTGCATTGCTGCACATTGCATTACAAAAAAGGGTCAGATACATTTTTAGCACATTAAGTTGCAACCCTTTAATGACAATCCTGCCTTAAGGCAACGCCCGCATGACATAATAAGTGTTAACACACTGCAAAGGTCGGAATGGGTTCTTAACGCTATTGAATTATCTTTGATCCTGTATGCACAGATCCTCCCCTTCTTACATTGCCCCCAAAACATGTCCAGATAAGAAAGAGTAAATAGAGTCAGGCTGCACATGCTCAGTTTGGTGTGTATTGTTAGAGAGTTTTTTCTTCTTTGGAGAGTGCATGTGATCATGTAGCATTTTCAGAAGGGCATGAAAACAGCAACCTATAGAATAAATCAGTAAATGTTGCTTTTAGCACTGTTGCGAGTAGGCCCCAAAGAAATTACACATTTGTTAAATTTCAAGCTTTGACCTAAGCTTTACTATACTTACTGATGACCATTAACTTAAAAGGGTAACATTTCTATCAACTGGTTACAATTTAACTGTCATGGTCATAGTTCCGCACATTGCATCACTAAGCAACTAGTGCAGCATATACAGTTTCAAGAAAAAGTTTGTAATGCCTTTGGAGTTTCATGAATTTCTGCATGAATGACTCAGTCTACACTACATACATTTTCTGAACACTTGTATGTAGTAATTGCTGGACCCCCTTTGGTGACTCCTAAAAGCATTATTTAATGTATTTGATATATCTGGGATTCCTTGCATGAACGTCTTTATTCAAGTCATACCGCATCTTCTTGAATATGTTGAGGTCTAGCGTCTTAGGGTCCTTTCACACGGGGCGGATCCGTAATGATCCGCCCCGTGAACATCCGCTGTCAGATCTCCACTCTCCCCTATGGGGGATCGGATGAACACGGACCGTCTGTCTGTGTTCATCCGATCCGCTCTTCAGACGGATGGAAAAATAGGGTTTTCCCCCGTCTGCAGAATCGGACCATAGCGGAGGCGGACGATATTGGGTGTCAGCGGATGCTCATCCGCTGACACTCGCTATCCCATAGGGGTACATGTATGTCCGTTTTTCATCTGAAAACGGATGGATGAAAAACGGACATACGGTCCGCACGTGTGAAAGGGGCCTTACTTACATCCCAATAATGACCAGCTTCTTGATTACTGACTCTAATCTGCCATTTTACACACCTAAACACTGACTCATCACTGTGTTGGGTTGCTCACTAACAGTGTGTAGCCCTCTTTTTGGGGGGGTAATGATGAATGGCCCTTCCGAAACCTGACCCTGAACTTCTGTCTGGACAGTGCTGATTGGCCCTTAGCTGATCACATACACTCTCCCAAGAAAAAAAAAAACCTCTCTAGCAATACACACCAAACTGTGCAGCCTGACTCCATAGAGGAAATTATTAGGGGACAGGGGAAGGAGGGGTGCATCAGAGTAAACAGGATCAAACAGCCTTTTTAACACAATGCAGAGGATTAATTCCTTAGGTTCCACAGTGAGTATAACAAGCATGCTTTACTGACTATACAGACTGATTTTACTGTTGTGGGTTTAGTAACACTTTAAGCATACAAGAGTCTCCCACAACTTTTAGACTGGGTTCACACCATTGCACATAGAGAGCCGGTCAAATTCTCCTGCTATTGCATATTGGATGCGGGATCCCCACATCCAATTTGCAATGGCAGGAGATTTTGACCGGCTCTCTATGTGCATTCTTTTGGTCCATTTCAGGTCCGAATTCAGCTCAACATTCTGGCTGAAATCGGACCTGAAACGGCGAGCCAGCACGCACAGGACCCCTGCTGTGAGCCGCATGTGGCTCATATGTGAACCGAGCCTTAAGCCTCGTACACGCGCTTCGATTTTCAGACGACCAATTTTTTTTGTGGCATGCAAGTCTCATGTCGAAAGTGAAGAGGTTACTCACAATATGAACATTTTCATACGACAGAATACAACGTCAGAACTGGCGTAATGTGTTGAATATTTGTATGTGAAAACAGAAAAAAACTGCGCCACAACATGTAATTAGAAAAAAATAAAAAAACAAATGAAATTAAACTTTAAACAGGATAGTAACTGAGTGGGATTTCACAGGCATATTAGTAGTCCATAGAAGAGGGCAAAAAAGATGGTGAACAGAAGTCTATGTAATCTATGATGAATCCACTTCTTCACGATAACACCTTAGTGCACACAAATCCAACAGGTGAATCCCACCACCAGTAATCGAAGCTGCTTACCAGAGAGCAGCTATCAGAAAGCACAGCTCCTCATACACAGGATATAACGTCCAGCACCACACTTCCCCAGATGAATAAAGCACAAGCCTCAAAACTCAGCAGTCAGTAGATGCTCGGCGATCAATGGGTAACATCATGGACCATGTGGATTAAAATGAGGAGAATATTTGTATGTGTTCTTTTGTTTCTAAACTTGCGTAGTCTTGCTCTTACGATTTTTTTCGTACAAAAACTGTACTAATAAAAAAAAATCGGATGTTGAGTTCACAAAATGTTATAGTCTGCACATCCAGTTTTTGTCTGCCGAAAAAGCGAAATCGTCTGTTGAAAGCACCGTACTAACAACCCGAAAATCAGCAGACAGCGCGTCGTACAAATTCGATTTTCAGATCGTGTGTATGGGCCTTAAAGCGGGGGTCCAGCTGGAAAAAAAAAAAAAAATTAAAATCAGCAGCTACAAACACTGTAGCTGCTGACTTTTAATAAGCAAACTTACCTGTCCAGGGTGCCCCTGGATGTCGTCTGCCCATGGCCGATCCGTCCATCGCATCGGGTCCCGGCGCCACCATTCTAAGTAAGGGAAACAGGCAGCGGAGCCTTACGGCTTCACTGCCCGTTTCCTACTACGCAATGCGCGAGTCGCGCAGAGCTTTTGAATGGCCGGCTGTGTTCTGGGACACACACAGTTCCCAGAACACACCGCGCCACCTTCCCCAGAAGACAACACGAGGAGGAGAAGACTGAAGATCACGCGGTGTAGGAAGTGGCAGATTAGGACGATCTGCCTTTCAACAGAGACATTTCAGGTAAGTGAAAATATATATAGATTTTTTTACATTTTTAGGAGCATTTTTATGCTATTTCTTTTTTTAGGGTGGTCCTCCACTTTAAAGACTCTTTGGCACTATAGTAGACATCTAGGTAGTGTGCAGACTTCTAAAGGTGCATGCTAATAAAAAAAATAATTTTCAACTCCTACAGCACTCCTGGGGGTTCCAGTGTTTTTTTTTCATCCCAAGCCAGAATTGGTCTTTGAAAACACCTAAGCATTTAACCACTTGTCGACCATACTATAGCCTTTTCTACTGTTATGCATCTCTAGGATTCTTCAGGCGAAATTTCTTTTGTTGAGGTTATGGTTCACATTTTGGGGCACTTCAAACCACACATGTAATTTCCCTGATTAGAGCATTTAAGCCCAATTACCCTCTAATCAAAAATATCATTCTAGATCAGGGGTCTCCAAACTATGGCCCTCATGTCTGTGAATTTCAGAGTTTTACAATGCTTCATGGTACGTGTAGTTTCGCAACAGCTGGAGGGCCATAGTTTGGAGATCCCTGTTCTAGATGTTCTCCATTGATGGCCAGAACAAACACCTCTATTACATTGGTGGTAATTGTGACTTTACAGCACTCTCTAATAGAATGAGGTGGAGTGGCAGCGTAAAGATGTCACAATCCCCACCTCATTCAAACAGTGAAAACTTTGCATTCATTGAAAAAATACAAAGCATCCCCTGAATGGCGCCTGTGGCAAGCGAGTGACCACTTGTGTTTACTAAGCAGCAGGGCAACCGCTAGGCACAGTACCCAGAAGCCAGCGCACACTGTAGTCGGTGACGGTGACATCACTTTCGGTCACGGTTGAGACTGAAAGTAGGAATTTTATCAATACTGCTTGCTTTTAACCTTCTGTGAAATGACTACACTATGGAGTTCTTATTTGTCTTGTATGGCCTGTAAACGGAGGAGATCTAATACAGCATAGCGGGTATTTATCCTCGATTACTGAGCCATATACCACATCCCTGGGTTTATGCTATAAGGAGAGAAGAGTGGAATGTGATTGTCCATAAAGGATCTATATATTAAAGCCCTGTCAGACCAGCTGTGGATTTCGATGCAGGAGAGGAGAGGAGAGGAGAGGAGAGTGGAACGTGAACTACCGTTAAGGATATTCATACCAAATCGCTACTAGACATGTTGTGGTCTTTGTTTAAGGTAGGCTGCTAGGGCACACTCCTGGTGGATGCCTGGATGGTGGGAACAATTGTGTTTACAACTTTCAAGAACTGTTTTTAGAGCATTTGATCTTTACATCTCATCACTTTTTGATGCACATGCACTTTATTATTTGGGACTTATCTTAATGTTTTTTATGTGAAATCAGTAAATTTGAGTACTTTATCACTGTTTCATATATTATTGCATATGTTGTATTTTTTTTATTTATTTTTTTAAATAGGGGTAGTCATTCTTACATATTATCCCTTTTTTTGCTGCTTAGCTTATTGAATTAGTGCACTTTATCACAGTTTCACATATTATCGCATATCACTGCATTTTTTATTTTATTTTTTTAAGTAGGCATAGTCATTCATGCATATTTGTCAATTTTTTCTGTATATCTTCTTATATTAGCGCACTTTATCACTGTTTCATTTAATATGGCATATTACTGAATTTTTATTTTTTTGATATTAGGGATAATCATTCATGCATATTTGTTTATTTTTGCTGCATAGCTTTTTGAATTAGCACACTTTACCATTGTTTCACAACATTATCGCACATTATTGCTTATTACTGCATTTTTGTCTTTTTTTTGCTGCATAGCTCCTTGAATTAGCACACCATTTTTATTATCATTAAACACTAGTCCAGTGGTCTCAAACTGGTGGCCCTCCAGCTGTTGCGAAACTACAAGTCCCATGAGGCATTGCAAGGCTGACCGTTACAAGCATGACTCCCACACGCAGAGGCATGATGGTACTTGTAGTGTCACAACAGCTGGAGGGCCGCCAGTTTGAGACCCCTGCTGTAGTTACTTTCCACAGGACTCTACCAGGTATGGCACTTACATAGTCACTATGGTCAAAGCTGAACCAATCTAATTATGCAAAAAAAAGCCACACCTGGAGTTCAGTTTTAAATACATGTTTTGCATTCCCATAATATATGAGCATACATTTTTTTTGAATGTTGGGGCATGGGATTTTTGAAAGAATTTAAAGGGCTTTGGTGTTAGGCTGAAAATCATTGCTCTAGATCCCATCTTTTTTATAATACTTGGTCACAAGTAAATTAGTCTTCACTGCCCTCTAGTGTGCAAATAGTATATGACAGCCTAATATAAATCGTGAGCCGCATCTGAGACTTAAAATACAACATACAGAATAGCATGTTATTTGAACAAACAACATGCTTAGTAAACTACAGTTCTGTTAACCACTTCAGCCCCGGACCAATTTGCAGCCAAAGGACCAGGCCCCTTTTTGCGATTCGGCACTGCGTCGCTTTAACTGACAATTGCGCGGTCGTGCGACGTGGCTCCCAAACAAAATTGGCGTCCTTTTTTCCCACAAATAGAGCTTTCTTTTGGTGGTATTTGATCGCCCCTGCGGTTTTTATTTTTTGCGCTATAAACAAAAATAGAGCGACAATTTTGAAAAAAATTCAATATTTTTTACTTTTTGCTATAATAAATATCCCAAAAAATATATAAAAAAACATTTTTTTTTCCTCAGTTTAGGCTGATACAAATTCTTCTACATATTTTTGGTAAAAAAAAAAAAAAAAAAATCGTAATTAGCGATTATTGATTGGTTTGCGCAAAAGTTATAGCGTTTACAAAATAGGGGACCGTTTTATAGCATTTTTATTAAATGTTTTTTTTTTACTAGTAATGGCGGCGATCAGCGATTTTTATTGTGACTGCGACATTATGGCGGACACATGGGACATTTTTGACACATTTTTGGGACCATTGTCATTTATACAGCAATCAATGCTATTTAAATGCATTGATTCCTGTATAAATGGCACTGGCAGTGAAAGAGTTAACCACTAGGGGCCGGGGAGGGGTTATGGTCTGTGACGTGTGTGTTTTTTTTTACATTAGGGGCGGGGCTGATGTCTGACGTCATTGATCGGCTTTCCCGATGACAGGGAACAGCCGATCAGTGACAGGCAGAGTAGGAAGCGCGGGGAGAGGTTTGTTTACACAGACCTCTCCCCGTTCTTCAGCTCTATGACCCGATCGCGGGACACCAGCGGCGATCGGGTCCGCTGGTCCTGCAGCCGTGTTCACAGAGCTCCCGACCGGGTCGCGAGCGTGCTAGGCAATTAAAGGGGACGTACCTGTACGTGCTTTTGCCTAGCCGTGCCATTCTGCCGACGTAAATTACATTTGTAAAATAAGATAATTCATATGATATACAGTTGTTGATGTATGATTTCTTGGCCATTTTTCTGAGAATATGAATGATAAAACAAAAACATTTCTTTCTCTCGTGGTTAGTGTTTGGCTGAAGCCATTTATTATCAATAAACTGTGTTTACTCTTTTTAAATCAGAATGATAACAGAAACTACCCAAATGATCCTGATCAAAAGTTTAGATACCCTGGTGACTTTGGCCTGATAACATGCACACAAGTTGACACAAAGGGGTTTGAATGGCTATTAAAGGTAACCATCCTCACCTGTGATCTGTTTGCTTGTAATTAGTGTGTGTGTATAAAAGGTTAATGAGTTTCTGGACTCCTGACAGACCCTTGCATCTTTCATCCAGTGCTGCATTGACGTTTCTGGATTCTGAGTCATGGGGAAAGCAAAAGAATAGGATCTGCGGGAAAAGGTAGTTGAACTGTATAAAAAACAGGAAAGGGATATAAAAAGATATCCAAGGAACTGAGAATGCCAATCAGCAGTGTTCAAACTCTAATCATTCGCCCCTTTTTAACAAATGAAACCCCCAAGCTCCTAATTCACTCCCTTGTTATCTCTCGCCTTGACTATTGCAACTCCCTTCTCATTGGCCTGCCTCTCCATAGTCTATCCCCTCTTCAGTCTATCATGAATGCTGCTGCCAGACTTATCCACCTTACCAACCGTTCAGTGTCTGCCAACCCTCTCCTCCAATCCCTACACTGGCTCCCGATCACCCAGCGAATTAAATACAAAATACTAACCACAACTTACAAAGCCATCCACAACTCTGCCCCGAGCTACATCGCCAATCTTGTCTCCAAACATATCCCAAACCGTCCTCTCCGCTCTTCTCAAGACCTTCTACTGTCAAGCTCTCTCGTTTCCTCCTCCCATGCTCGTCTCCAGGATTTCTCCAGAGCCTCTCCCATCCTCTGGAACTCGCTACCTCAACCTGCCCAGCTATCCCCTACTCTTGCTACCTTCAGGCAATCCCTGAAAACTCAAATCTTCAGGGAAGCCTATCACGTCTCCAACTAATCTTTTACCACTTTCATCAGCTCATTCCCCACAGTTACAACCTTTTGTACCACCTCCCCCACCCTATTCGATTGTAAGCTCTTCTGAGCAGGGCCCTCTTAATCCTCTTGTATTTTATTGTATTATAACTGTATTGTCTCCCTTTTATATAGTAAAGCACTGCGTAAACTGTGGATAATGAGGGGTTCTGTTGAAACCAAACCACGGTCAGGTAGACCAACTAAAACTGCAAGGAAAATTGTTCCGGATGCAAAAAAAAAAACACAAATAACTTCAGGTGAAATACACCCAGATAGCAAGGATAACTTGTCACACATTTGTGGCAGTATTGAATTGTAAGTCTTGTGAACTTTCTGCACATCTTCCCTGGCAAGTTGTACACTTGCAGAGCACTTGAAGCACAAGTTCTAATTGACGCTTTTCCAATTTGTAGCAAATTTGTGTGGCAGGTCTCTATCAAGAGCAAAGTTGCAGTGGTAAGTCTATAGCAAGAGCCCCGCAAGTCTATAGCCAGAGTAATGCAAGTCTCCATTTTTGGCAAGAAAAAAGAAGCAAGCAGCGCAAATCTATAATCTCACAATCTGGTGATAGTGAACCCACTGCTATTAACTTAATCCCTTACTGTACACGTGTGAAATACATTCAATCCAACAATCATATATAATGACAAAACCTGTGTCATTGCATAAAATAATTCATCTATCATATAGAATTATTTGTTTCTATGAAACAAACAATTAAAGTGCAAATGCTGTTAAAAAAAAAAAAGTGCAAAAGAAAAAACTGTGTGCTGACACAGTGAACAAAAAGTGCTTAATGCAAGCATATGTTATTCATTAGTAAAGTGCATGCATCAAAAATTCATATGTGTTCAAAATATTTGCAGTCCATTTTGCAATCCCAGGAAAAATCCAAGATTATTATCACTTTCTTGGATTTTTCCTGGGATTGCATAAAAGACTTTAAATATTTTGAACACATATGAATTTTTGATGCGTGCACTTTACTAATGAATAATATTTTCTTACACTAAGCACTTTTTGTTCACTGTGTCAGCACACAGTTTTTTGTTTTGCATTTTTTTAACAGCATTTGCACTTGGTTTGTTTCATAGAAACAAATCATTTTTGTATAATAGATGAATTATTTTATGCAATGACATAGAGTTTATCATTATATACGATTGTTGGATTGAATGCATTTCACATGTGGGATTAGTAAGGGATTAGGTTAATAGCAGTGGGTTCACTATAACCAGACTGTGGGATTATAGATTTTCGCTGCTTGCTTCTTTTTTCTTGCCAATTAACTGGTGATCATAGGCATGCGCAGGGGGTGTTCCGGGTGTGCTTGGGCACACCCTAATCACCCCAAGCGCATTAGCATTATTGCTCTGTGTGCAGGCAGGGAGATGGTAAATATCTCCCTCTCACCAGTTCTGCCATTCCATTCATGACGTGCTACTGTACTTCTTTCACTGTACCGGCTCTACCATAAGAGTGTGTGTGTGTGTCTGTATATATAATATATACACACACACACACACACATGCGCATGTGTGTTTGATCTTTGGGGTGCGCACCCTAATGCAATAGGCTAAACACACCTATGCTGGTGATTCAGCGCCAGCGGTACTTAGGTGGCAGCAATCTTATTTAATCCCTCGATCTTCCATTAATATCGCTGGGACTAGTTTTTCTTGTCGTTTGTCCAAGTGTCCGTTTTTATCTGGTCTATTCACTTATAAGTGAAGGGAGGTGAATTGTCAGAAAAATTTAAAAATCTAAGCCAAAGTGGCTGAAGTATAAAAAAAAATAAAAATAAAAAGTGCTCATTAAAATACTTTTAGTTCAGCTTTATTGGCCCATATTTTACCATTTCCCTAAAAATTTTACCTCAGTTCACTGAATAGTGCATTAAGACAAAGCTGATCTTCATAAAAACATTAAAATATTTGAATAAAATCAATACATAACACTGGATTACATCTTAGTTGTTTTTTTTTATTAGGGTCAACATTTAACCACTTGCTGACCGTGTCACGCAGATATACTGCGGTACAATGGCTCTCCTGAGCGAAATCCCATACGGGTACGTCCTACCCTTTTTCGCGTGACCCGATGCATGTGACCCGCGGGCGCGATCGGGTGCACGAGCGCCAGCACATGGAATTGTGTGTGTAAACACACAAATCCCTGTGCTGTCAGAGGAGAGGAGACAATTTTTTTTCCCTACTAAGTAGGAAAAACGATATGTCTCCTCTCCTAGTCAATTCTATATCCATACAGTTAGAACAAAGTGAGGGAACACACAATTAACCCCTTGATCGTCCCCTAGTGTTAACCCCTTCCCTCCAAGTGACATTTACACAGTAATCAATGCATTTTTATAGCATTGATCGCCGTATAAATGCCAATGGTCCCAAAAAGAGTGTCAAAAGTCTCCGATCTGTCCATCACAATAATGCTAAAATTCGCAGCTCACCACCATTATTGGTAAAGAAAAAAAAAACAAAAAAAAATAAATAAAAATGCCATAAATCCTTCCATAGTTTGCAGACGCTATAATGTTTGTGCAAACTAATCAATATACGCTTATTGCGATTTTTTTTTTTTTTTTTAACAAAAACATGTAGAATATATATTTGTCTAAACTGATGAAGACATTTTTTTTTTTTTTTTTAATTGGGGGATATTCATTATAGCAAAAAGTTAAAAATGGGTTTTTTTTTTCAAAATTTACGCTATTTTTTTGTTTATAGCGCAAAAAATAAAAACCGCAGAGGTGATCAAATACCACCAAAAGAAAGCTCTATTTGTGGGAAAAAGAGGACGCAAATTTTGTTTGAACGACCGTGCAATTGTCAGTTAACCACTTGCCGACCGCCCCATGTACATATACGTCGGCAGAATGGCACGTACAGGCAAAATCACGTACCTGTACGTGACATTCTTCCGGCGGGTGGGGTGTCCGATCGGAACCCCTCCGCCGGCGGGGACGGTCGGCATCGCTTCAGGAGCGATCCGGGACGAGGGGACGGCCAGTGGTTTCTGGCCACCCCCTCGCGATCGCTCCTGGCGAATGAAAAGCTTCCCCTTCCTGTCTATTGTATAGACAGGAAGGCGGAAGTGATGTCACGCTTGGTGCGCCGGTCTATGTGACCGGAACGCCGAGCAGAGAACATGTACAGGTTAGTGCACAAACAGTACACTGACACCAGTACACATAGGTACATATTCCACCCCCTGTCACCCCCTGATCACCCCCCAGATCACCCCCTGCCCCGCCAGTCACAGTGTCACTAATTGCAGTGATCATTTATTTACTGATCACTGCATTTAGTGTCAGTGTGACTGTAATAACTGTCAGGGCAGTTAGTTTTAGGTCCAAGGTAGCCCCCTACCCCCCCTAATAAAGGTTTAACCCCCTGATTGCCCCTAGTTAACCCCTTCACCCCCTTTTGCCAGTGTCACTAAGCGATCGTTTTTCTGATCGCTGCATTAGTGTCGCTAGGTAACCATTTTTTTTTTTATTTTAACCGCCATGTTTATATAGGTTCATAAATAGGTTTATAGGTCAGGTACCCCCATATTACAACCTAAATAAAGGTTTTAACCCCCTGATTGCCCCTAGAGTTAACCCTTTCACCAGTGATCACCGTATAAGTGTCACTGGTGACGCTGATTAGCCAGTTAGTTATTTTGTTATTTAGGTTCCCCGTCAGGTTTTTATATAGCGTCAGGTACCCCCATATATTACCTAATAAAGGTTTAACCCCCTGATTGCCCCTAGTTAACCCTTTCACCCCCTTTTGCCAGTGTCACTAAGCGATCGTTTTTCTGATCGCTGCATTAGTGTCACTGGTGCCGCTAGGTAGCCAGTTTTTTTTTTTAGGTTACCCGCCAGGTTTATATAGGTTCATAAATAGGTTTATAGGTCAGGTACCCCATATTACAACCTAAAGGTTTTAACCCCCTGATTGCCCCTAGAGTTAACCCTTTCACCAGTGATCACTGTATAACTGTCACTGGTGACGCTGGTTAGCCAGTTAGTTATTTCGTTATTTAGGTTCCCCGTCAGGTTTTTATATAGCGTCAGGTACCCCCATATATTACCTAATAAAGGTTTAACCCCCTGATTGCCCTAGTTAACCCTTTCACCCCCTTTTGCCAGTGTCACTAAGCGATTGTTTTTCTGATCGCTGCATTAGTGTCACTGGTGCCGCTAGGTAGCCAGTTTTTTTTTTTGTATTACTGTTACGGGTGACGCTGGTCAGTTAGCTAGTTTTTTATACTGTCAGGGCACCCGCCATTTATTACCCAATAACGGTTTAACCCCCTGATCGCCCGGCGGGTGATATCAATTAGGTTTTAGGGTCAAATAAGGTCTGCGTTGCCCCAGGTTAGTGCCCGTACCGCAAACACCCACGCGCAAAGCATACACCTCCCTTAGTGGCACAGTATCTGAACAGATCAATATCTGATCTGATCAGATCTATACTAGCGTCCCAGCAGTTTAGGGTTCCAAAAAAACGCATTGTTAGCGGGATCAGCCCAGATACCTGCTAGCACCTGCGTTTTCCCCCTCCGCCCAGCCCAGCCCACCCAAGTGCAGTATCGATCGATCACTGTCACTTACAAAACACTAAGCATGTCAGGCCTGATCCCTGCGATCGCTAACATTTTTTTTTGTGGTAGCGTTTTGATTCAGTCGCTAACAGTCAGGAGCTTTTTTACCTGTGAATCTCAAAAAAATAAAAAAAAATTAAATAGTTGTCGTTTTATTGTTCTCTCTCTCTCTCTATTCTCTCTCTATTGTTGCTCTTTTTTTACTCCATTCTATTCTGCAATGTTTTATTATGTTTTATCATGCTTGCTTTTCAGGTATGTAATTTTGTTTACTGTGTTTTAGTGTTAAGCATTTTTTTTGTTTTCAGGTGCGCCATTCAGTTGCAGCGCGGATTTATTTATCTTGACAGCAACAGCGTTTGCTCCCACGATACATAAAGCCGCGACTCCAACACTGTAGGAGGTGATTTCACCACCACAGTTAAAAAAAAGAGCATATGTGCCGAAGCATGGGGGCAGCAGGGGGGGGGGGGGGAGGAGCGATTGGCTCCTAATGCCACGTACATACGGTTGAAATCCCGACCGTGTGTACACGGCATAACTTTTGCGGGAGGATGCCCCCATGCATCGGCATATATAAATGGTGCATGTATGCCCATCATTAGAAGTGGGTGGATGAAGGGAGGTATTCTAATGGTGGGCATACCCACCAATCAATCTCTTTTTTTCGTTCAGCCAAGAGGCTGCATGAAAAAAAAAAGATTACAATATATGTCCAGTATGTTGCTGGACTTTGAATGGTTATACCAGAATGATGCCTGCAGGTTTAGGCATCATCTTGGTATCATTCTTTTCAGCCAGTGATCGGCTTTCATGTAAAAGCAATTCTAGTGGGTAATTAGCCTCAGAGATGGAGATGGAGAAAAGACACATTGAGACCAAAGAGAGTGGCACGGTTATTATTTGGTGAAGTGACAGTAACAAATAACAGGTAGAGAACAGCGGCAAAGTGCTTAACAGTCTCAAAGCAATTTGGTATCAGCGTCTCGTTGACACAGACACCACAGGTGCAGAAGCTCTCAGCAATGTTATTGGCACAGCGGAATAGTTCCAGCACTTAAAGTGTCACCAGGCTTACATTATCAGAGCAGCATCTCGTTAGAAAAGGGTGGCTTTTAGGCGGAGTAGCAGTGTAAGTAGCACTTGGCAGACCGAAGGCAAGATCCTTGTCGTGACTCTAAAATCCAGAAATGGTGGAGCCAGCAGAGAAGTTCCTATTCTGTCCCTCCTTGTCAGGAACCTTTCCCTAGGGCTAGATGTGCTGTCCTTAACCAGCGTGGATCCTATCCTTACTCTATCCACTTCACTAGTGAGCACCAACTGCAGTGGGACAGTGCTATTTATTAGCAATGCCCTCACCAAAGTTGGCCGCTGAAGTCATCCAGTGTTTTAGCATCCAATCAGACCACTGTTCCCCTGGTGACACCTACAGAGGCTTTAGAGGAACAAAGTTCCTCTCATCCTCCATTACCTCTGTACAGCAGTCAGCAACACAGCGCTACCTAGAGAGGGGAGGATAAATTACGCCTGCCTACAAGCTTGAGAGAGCGCAAGTTCTTAAGTGGTGTAATGGTGTCAGCATGTCGTGGAACTAGGAATAATAATTTTATCTTGTGCACTATAGGAGAGGGGATTGGTGGAGAGAGTGACAAGGACACAACTGATGAAACAGGAATAAAGGTGTAGGAGTTATGTGGCAATTTGATAATAAATTAGAGGAGGGCTTATTTATTTCATGAAAAAATGCAGACATATCCCACAAAGATAACTTGTAATTTAAATTTGGTAAAACTGTGCTGTGCAAACCATGGAAGCATTACTAATATGGTTTAATGAACCCCAAAAACAACAATCAGGGCAGTTAATCCATTTCTCATTGAGGATCTGCACAGCACAGCTAGGGATGAGAGGTGGCTAGACAAAGCTTAAAGCCTGGTACACACTACTATTTTTTTTTCATTCAACCCAGCTGGCTGAACAAAAAAACAAACTGACAGCTCGATAGGAGCCGCTGTACTAACAATCAGATATTAGTACAGCAAACTCCCCTGCTGAGCCCCCCGCCGCCTGTAAACATGGCTTGCCAGTAGTTAGATGGATGAGAGATAAATACTTCAGTTTTATTTATGTTAAGTAAATATTAAAGCTTTGGTACTTAAAAGGAGTATTAAACCTCTTTTCGATTATATTAAAGCAGAGTTCCACCCAACTTTAGAACTTGTTCTTAAGGGAAAGACCACCCCTCCACCCCTCGTTTTTGGATAGTTTTATTTTTTTTCACTTACCTTAGTAGTTTAATGTTGAACTTCCATCCCAGCCTCACCGCGGCAAGGTACGTCATGTCCTCTTCTGGCTCTGCCCCTCCTCCTTCCCCTTCCCCCTGCCTTCTGGGACCTGTGTGTGTCCCAGAAGACTACGGGGCTTTTCACAAAGCGATTGCCAACTCGCGCATGCGCAGTAGGAAACCGGCTGTGAAGCCTGAAGGCCTGAAGGCTCCACTGCCGGTTTTCCCTTAGCTACTATGGTGGCACCAGCGCCCAATCCAATGGACGGATCAGCCTCGGGGGGCGACATCGCAGGCTCCCTGGACAGGTAAGTGTCCTTATTAAAAGTCAGCAGCTACTTTTTGTGTTTGTAGCTGCTGACTTTTAAAAAAAAAAAACTTTTTTCAGGGTGGAACTCTGCTTTAAGCACAATAAAATAAACATGCCCCAGTAAACTACTTGTTGTTTCTTACCCAAGCATTTAATTATTTTATTGTGCTCAAAAAATGCAGAGGGTTTAAAGCAGAACTATCACCAGAAGGAAATAAAGCTTGTTAAACCCCTCAAGGGATCATGTGCCCATAGCACTTGTCCCCATCTAAACCTGTGCAGGGGTTGCCGAGCTGTGTTGTCAGATAGCAAGCCCCACTAACCCGCCTAGCTAGCATGGACATGGAGTTCTGAGTGAAAACTCAGGAGCAGTGGCGGCCAGTGGGGGGGGTGCAAACAGCACCACCTCCCGTCGGTTCATCCATCGGTTGGCCAATGGGCAGGTCTGGTGCACTTACCCTATCTATGCAGCGCTTCTCACGGGCTCTCTGTGGCGGCGGCTCTCCCCCCCCCTGCTCTCCACAGGCGACGCCTCTGGCTTCCGTTTCCTCCCTCCTCGGCGGCCAATCGGGAGTCTTCTCTTTTTGTCCAATCAGAAAACCGATCTCACACCCGCTTCTGATTGGCCGCATTTAGGATCAGTGTTACAACAGCGAATATTCATTCGCTGTTGTAACACCTGGGTGGGCTCATGGCGCAATGCTCGGAGCCACGAGCCCACATATTTTGAAGCCTATTAGAGCCTATGGCTCTCATCAGGTGCTTCAAAAAAACACCCCCGCCGCTTTAATTCATGTGTCCGGTGTCCTGAAAGGGGCCGGAAGCCTGAAAATGGGGTGGCAGCGGCAGCCGTGGAATGCATGAATCTATCCACTGCATATAGGGGGTGGTGTGGAGAGAGGGGGCGGAGCCCGGGCGTCCCTAATGGATGGGCCGCCACTGCTCAGGAGGGAGAGGATATGACAGGCAGAGCCCCTGCCTCCCCTCCTCCTAAACTGCCAGACAGAACTCTGCTGTGCTACGTTGTGTGTTGTGATCTCATCTCTCCTGTTTAGTACACACAGGGTCTGGAGCTGCAGCCTGCTATTTAGGGGAATGGAGAGAGTTGAAATTGTCATCATGACTGTTTCCACTCTCTGTGTTCCCCTAAATAGCAGGCTGCAGTTCTGGATTCTGTGCAAACTAAGCAGGAGAGACGAGCTGCAGAATAGAGAAGGTGCAGGGCTCAGTGCTGGCTGTAACTCATCCCCCCTCCCCCCCGCGAGAATGCCTATATTTGTACGCTTCGGAAGTGGGGGTACTAACTCTTTACTTTACTGCTCTCTGCTGGTGATAGTTCTTTTTATTACTAATTTAAGGTAACCAAGGACTGGGTCTTGTGGTATACTATAACAGATAGTGACATGATGAGGAAGCATAAGAATATTGTTCAGTTACAGAGAAATGAACTGAGGGCAGTGCAGATGTTGTACTTCGGTTTCCTCCCACACTCCAAAGACATACTGGTAGGTTAATTGGCTCCTGTGTAAGTTGGCCCTAGTATGTGTATGCATGAATGTGAGTTAGGGACCTTAGATTGCAAGCTCCTTGAGGGCGGGGACTAATGTGAATGTACAATGTATATGTAAAAGCATTGCGTAAATTGACTGCGCTATATAAGTACCTAAAATAAATAAATACATAAATGTTAGCTTACAAAAATTGTTTGGGGTAATAGAATGTGATCATTTGTATCTAAGCCAGCAGTCAGAGCTAGTTGGTTTGGTATGGAATGGTGACCTTTATGCCGCGTACACGCGGTCAGACTTTCCGACGGCAAATGTGCGATCGGAGCTTGTTGTCGGAAATTCCGACCATGTGTAGGCTCCATCGGACAGTTTCCAGAGGAAATTTCCGTCGCACAAAATTTGAGATCTGGTTCTCAAATTTTCCGACAACAAAATCCGTTCGCGTAAAATTCCGATCGTGTGTACACAATTCCGGCGCACAAAGTGCCATGCATGCTCAGAATAAATTATGAGACAGAAGCGCTCGGTCTGGTAAAATTAGCATTCATAATGGAGATAGCACATTTGTCACGCTGCAAATTTTGAAATCTTTTAATGCAGCGCATTCGCTTCTTCTTTAAAATGCTAGAAGAATGAAGTTGTTTTGATGTTCATATTCACACAGAGTTCTCACAAACTGATTTCTTTATTATTTCTCCTGATCTCATGAATAATATCCATTTTTTTTTTCGACAGATCTCCATAATAATGTTTTTTTTTTTTTTTTAATCAACATCTGCATTTTTTTTTTTCTAGTGCTCTCCATAATATTATTTCTCGTTTTGTGTGTCAAGCTACCACAACACCATTATTATCTTGTATTTTTTAACCTCAAGGAGGTTGGTGTTGGTGTACCTTGTTAATTTGACCTTGTATTTTTGAAATGTACCTGCCTACTCACAAACAAACTGTCCTTTTAAAGTAAAAAACATAGGCAAGTGTGACAGACCTAGCCGGGACACAGGCTTTTTGAGAGGACTAAATGTGAGCCTCCTGTCAACCGATTATGGGCCCTGGATTTTAAGGGGCACAGGGTGAAGGAGAACCCCAACCCCTAGTCAGATTCAATGCTGTATATATGTGTATATATAATGTGTGTGTGGTCTCATGCTGTTGGGACATACACTCTCAGATGCTAGTGTCATGAACTCAAGATGTTAATTGAGAGAGCTGATCACCTTGTCCTCTGTACAATGCAGGAGACGGTCCGTCTGTTACTGGTGGTCTCCTGCTATTGTGATGAAATGTCTTGTGGTGGTAATTATGATAATTTATAATCAACTGTGTTTAGCTCGGTGACAACAAGTCTGACTTGTAGTGAAATCCTGATGAGTCACATCGGCTGCTTAAAGGGATTAGTTAATTAGTTTATGTTAAGTTGTTACAAGTGTATTGTTAGAGTAATATGAGCAGGAGGGGGATCTCCTCTTCTACTGTATATAAATGTGAGTTTGGCTTTGTAATAAAACAGTCCATGTTGGCACTAAGCAAGTGTCGTCTTGTTTGGTGCTTGGGAGCGGTTGGAATATCTGATATCCGTATCCAGACCGGAAGGAAGTGATATATGACGAACGCACTCAAGCGGAGTGTAGGGACATTCCGTCACAGCAAGTATTTGTGAAAAAGAAATAGCCATTTATTCTGGGTCATAAAAAAAATAAAGAGGAAGTCAATGCTGGAGAAACTGGTGAAATTTGCAAAGCCTTTGTACCCCAGGGCACACATCAATTATTTTACAGTCAAAATTGGTAGCATGAGGAGTCTATATAATAGTGAGCACAATCCGGTCCAGGACTACAAAAGATCAGGAACAGCAGCAGATGACATATCTGTCACCAGGCTGTGGTCATACAACAGCCTGCGTCTTTTGCCAGACCAGACTGAACCCACATCACTCTCTTGTCTTCCTTACATGCTTCCTTCCAGGCTGCGGCTCTGGTGTTGGAGGTGTGGCAGGAGGTGGAGGAAGAAGAGGAGGACCATGGTTGAACTCACAAACGTGGCTTTGGCTTGTGAGTTCGCCCCTCAACCCCTTATTTAGGGCTTGCAAGATCACTTCCTCACAGAAGAGGCATTGGCCCTCCTTTATTTCCAGCATTTTGAAGCCTGTTATGTAGGCATAGTCCTCTTGGACACTGGAGGGGTTTCTGAGGGCTGCAGTAGCCTTCAGAAATAGGCCAATTGCTGCCTCCTCCAGGTTACTCCTCTTCCTGCCACTTTTTTGGTGGAAGGCCAAGGGGAGGGACCTGCGATTCGAGCACTGAGCATTCTGTCAGAGAAACCTTCAGAGTTTATTCCGATGAAAAAAATGCTTGGGTGTACACGGCATTAGTGGTGCAGACATAAGGAATCCTTATCGTCTATGGTAGTAGATGCACTGCAGGTTACCTTTGGGAAGCAATAATAGTAACAGGTCCCCATCCTAGACATTATAGAAGACCACAGTGCAGAGGGAGAGACATAACATACCATGTAATAGGGACATCCGCCCCAAACCTCTGCTGTTCACAACGTGTCCCTGATGTAATGATAATGCCGGTATAAGGCGCATTCGCGCCTATTTGTACATCCATAACGTCCGGGATGTCATGTCAGCGGCACCATATGTGATGTCACCCGGCCTGGCCAACCAGTCCGAATACTGCGCAAGTGCCATTATGGAAGTGTGTCCGTTTACACCCTCCGACATCCTATCCGATCCGTAAACACAGACGGATGGGGATCCGTTCCCCATCCATATAGCAGATCGGATGGCAGTCATGTGTAAACAGACAGGTGGTCTGTTTACATCCGAGCACCCATAGAGGAAACTGGGCTGTGTCTGCTCTCCATAAGCAGAGCGGACACGGAGCAGCCGTCTGCCTGCTCAGCGGGGATCAGTGGACAGAATCTTTGCTGAATGTGTGAAATAGGGCCTAAGTATAAGGGGAAAGGTGAGCAAGTATCAGAGGTGTATTTACAAAGTGGTATGGGCAAAGTGACAGATTCTTTTTAAGGGTCTGAAATATACTCTAATGGTGAATAGTGGCCTTGTTGGCTTTTTCAGAAACCAGACCTAGGTAAGGGGGCAGAAAAGAAAATATAGGAAAATAAAAATCAAGGTACATGTGAGAAAGTTTATTTTGATAACCAAGTCAAATGATTTATTTATATAGTAAAAGGCATATTATATTTTATAAAATATATTGTATTATACAATTAATCCAAAAAAATATGCTAATCATAGTTTACAAGTGTAAAGCTTGCCTCTGAAGGAGTCGCTGGATGTATTGGGTCTCCTGTTCCCCTCCATGATTCCGCACACTCTGACACACCTGGATGGGTGGGGGAATGTTTGTTGCAGATGTAAATGCAGTAACCCGGTGGCAAAAGAGTAATGAAACAACAACAATGATACAGCAAACATTTAAATTATAGCAAGAATATGTTGAAATATGTAGAAAGAAATATACTGTTTAAAATAAGCAATGGGAATAGGAAGCAACTCCTACTTCTACTGGCACAATCCTAGCTAAAGAGTATTACTCCACTCTAGCAGTTCAGCAGTCTGTAATATACTTTCCTTTGCTGGCCAGCTCGTTGGGGCCAAACTGTTATGTCAGAGTGCTCAGGATAGTGTCCCTTTAAAAACTGATACAGGCACTGACTCTGGTCCCTTTAAGCACTTATAATATTACTGGCGCTGGTAACTTTAAACACTGATAAAGTCAGTGGCTCTGCGATATTTACAAACAACACTGTCTCTCTTTTGTCAAAGTGTAATGTGGATTTGACAGCAGCCTCTCACCAACTTTTTGTGTTAGCAGATGGTCTCCCTCTGTATACTAGGTGAAACAAAGCCGATCTTTGTCTACACCATCAATGTCCTACCTCATTGATAAGGCATCGGGCTGTACCAACACCCATTGCTCTCTCCAATGTTCTCAGATATCTGCTGTTGTGCCTCTCTCCCTCTCAGGTGCAGTGGTGATCAGTCTGCCAGCAGTCAAAGGTGCACACAGTCATCTTATGCCTCGTACACACGGTCGGAATTTCCGATGGAAACAGTCCGATGGAAGCTTTTCAATGGATTTTCCGACCGTGTGTATGCCCATCGGTCTTTTTCTGTCGGAATTTCCGACTGACTTTGGATTGAGAACCTGTTCTCAATTTTTCCGACGGAAAACCTTTCTATCGGATTTTCCGATCGTGTGTATGCAATTCCGACGCAGGCTCGGAAACAATTCGGCGCATGCTCGGAAGCATTAAACTTCCCTTTTATAGTGCTGTCGAACGTGTTTTATGCCGCTGTGTTACAGAATTTGATGTGACTGTGTGTAGGCAAGACAGTTTGAGCGAAATTCCATCGGAATTCCGACGGGAAAACCATCAGAGCTTTTTCCGACGAGAATTCCGACCGCGTGTACGCGGCATTAGAAACAGCTTGTAAGGGATACAGGGAAACATGACAGTGGAGCAAACCAACAACCTAATTATCATAAACTATATACAAATGGAGGAAAGCTCACATAAACAAGGCATGGTCAGGACCAGGAACAAGGAGAGCAGAGCTGGGGTAGCAGTATACATGATACTGTATACAATGTACAGGATACTGGATGCAAGGTAGAGGATACAAGACACATGATACAGGATAAGGCAGGGAAGGGGATCAGGCAGACCACTGAGGTCCATATAAAAGTTAAGGGAGGGATTATATACCTTCCCAGCAGCCAGTATTAGGTGGCTAATTGCTTGAATCATCTGGCTGCTGGGAGACACCCGCCGGCTCTGTAAACCACAGTGCCACCAGCAGGTGATCCAAGTCCTGACACAGCCTCCACGCTTCTCCTCAGCCCAGGAAAAGAACAGGGGACCACTTCTCCTCCTTGCCCCAGTGCCCTGTGGGATTTACAGTCTGCTCCTTCCAAGGTCACCAAGCCAACATAGTCTGTCAGAATTACACCTCCCACGACCCATGCAGTCCACATCCTGTGTGAATTCGGTATTCAGCAGAGCGCAGGCTTGACATTGTGTCTGTGATAAAGTCTCCTTAGCAGCACAGACACAAAGTTATTTTCCTGTCAGAGCTGCAGACTAGGCTATACAAGGTTAAGAACCAAACATTTAAGGCCACTTTACACAAATGTGTTTTCTTTTTTGTGCTAAATAATATTTATGCAGGGCGTTAATGTGCATCAGTCAAAAAAGTGCTTATCTGTTTTCCATGGGTTATGTGTTAAAGGGACTATTGATGGGAATGCAGGATAACACAGACATATAGATGTAAAGCCAGCTTATTATTCTTGCACACAAACTACCTATGTCCCTCTGCATCAGAATTTTGGCATTGTTATGTTAATAACTATGGTCTAGTGTAAAAACATCAAATGTCCAAATGTCTGTGTTTGTTTTACTAGGAATACAATATTCACCCACATTAATGACAGAAAGCAGAAATTGCCCTATGATAACAGGTGTAAACAGTTGAATAAATTCTGCGGTATTCAGCACTTAACTGAATAGGGGCCATAGGACAAAACCGTAGCACAATTACCATTAAGGTCATCCATTCAACCAGAAATAATAGCATATTACAACACTTGTGGGTAAAGTCTAACATGTATTTTAAACCTTTTTTTATGTATTATTAACCAGTGGTGAGAGATGAATAAAACTTTATGCCAGATACAACTTTCGTGTGTCTTGTAATCATGTAGTAATAGTGTCAAGAGTCTCCTATAAGGCTTGTATTATCCTAATGTGCTGTAATCAGTGGATGAAAGCTGACCTGTGATTCTAAGGACTTCCCATGGGCAATGGAAGGCACTTCATTTATTTTCCAGATGCGAAAAATAAGCACTTTGTTGCATGCCAGACTTGTATCTAGCATGTCAGACTTCTAAAATGTAACAAGCTATTGTCAGAACCCTTCCAAAAATCAGTGTACCCAACTCTAGATCCTGCTAGTTTAGTTCCCAAGAGATTTAGAAAACCATCGGGAAATTCAACTTTTATGCATTTACCAATATTCGTTTTTAAACTTTTTTGTATTTGTTTAATATACATGGCTAACAGAGGCGGCTCTCTAATTAGACAAATTAGGCGATTGCCTAAGGCCCCGCACTCACAGGGGCCTCGCGGCTGCCTAATTTGCCTGTGATCAATCACTAATGTTGTCAAGGTCTCATCCCGGTCCGGTGGCAGCAAGTGTGGGACAGTAGAGGCCTCTAGGTGGCGGCAGCAGCTGGATGACAGCACACGACTCCAAGGCATGCGGGCGGCATGTCTATGTGGGACCCGCAGCTGAGCGCTCCTTCAGTCTGTGCGGCTCACCCAACCTCTCCTCACCTGCCTCCTATTTGGTTCGGCAGTCAGGGCCGGTGTTCTGTCAAGAAATGTCCGCCTATCGAATAGTGTCCGCCCCATACTGCACAGGCGCAGCGCTTGCGCAGTACGGAGGACAAGGAGATTCGGAAAATCTCGGAAGGTGAACGGCGCCTGCACCGTGAGTCCAGGTGCAAGCCCCACCATCCAAGTGGACATAGGGCTGCACATAGTTAGAGGGCACAGCCTTGCTTCGCTTGGCTCTTTTTTATTCTGACTCTATGTCCACTTGGATGGTGGGGCTTGAACCTGGACTCACGGTGCAGGCGCCGTTCATCTTCGGATATTTTCGGAATCTGCTTGTCATCCGTACTGCGCATGCACAGTAGACGGCGGACACTATCCGATGGGGGACAGTATTTGACAGGACACCGGGGTGGTTGCTAAAGCTATCCAGCTGAGCTGGCCCATGAGTGAGAAGAGGGAGGAGCTCTTATGCTGCCTGGTCGACCGGTGAGAAGGTGAGTGCCCGTGCAGCCTCCCTGTGTGCCTGAATAGGAGGAGCGGTGGGGAGACTGAACATAGTGCAATTGATTTTTCCATATTCCTCCATGGAGCCGCTAAATGTCTGCAGGAGGGAGAGGAGGAGAAGTGATCATTCAGCGGCTGCATGGAGGAATATGGAAAAATCTATTCCACTATGTTCAGTCTCCCCACCGCTCCTCCTATCTAACTTTTTCTGCATCCCCGTGCTCTCCGGCCCCTCCTTGTGCTCCCTGGCTCGGCCCCTCCTGCTCTCCGGACCCTCCTTGTGCTCCCTGGCTCGGCCCCTCCTGCTCTCCAGCCCATCCTTGTCCTCCCTGGCTCCGCCCCATTTCGCCAGCACCCCCCTGCTCTCCACTCCAATTATTTCTGCCCCCCTCTCAAGCTCCCCCCAGCGCTCTCCAGCGCCCACCCCTCCTGTTCTCTCCACCTTCCCCAGTTCTCTCTGCCCCCAGCACTCTCCGCACCCCAGCACTCTCTAGCCTCCGCCCCCCAGCACTCTCCGCCCCCCAGCACTCTCCGGCCCCCACCCCCAGCACTCTCTGCACCCAGCACTCTCTGGCCCCCAGCACTCTCCGGCCCCCACCCTCCAGCACTCCCTGCTCCCCACCCCCCAGCATTTTCCGGCCCCCACCCCCCAGCACTCTCTGGCCCCCAGCACTCTCTGACCCCCACCCCCCAGCACTCTCCGGCCCCCACCCCCAGCACTCTCCGGCCCCCAGCACTCTCCGGCCCCCACCCCCAGCACTCTCCGCCCCCCAGCACTCTCTGCCCCCCACCCCCCAGCACTCTCCAACTCCTCCCTGCTCTTTGCCCCCCCAGTGCTTTCACACACTGGGACATGGGCCACACAAGGGGCTGCAGACAGGGACAGGGCTAGAGATATCTCTGACCCCCTCTTTCTCACCTCCCCCTCTCTCTCTTACCCCTCTCTCCCTCTCACATCCCTCTCTCTCTCCCTCCCTCTCCCTCACCACACTTCTCTCTCTTACCCCTTCACACCACTCCCTCCCCCTCTCTCTTACCCCTTCCTCTATCCCCCCTCCCTCTCCTGTCTCCATACCCCTCTCTCTCCCCTTTTTGCGCACCCTTTCTCTACCCCTCTCTGTCACCTCCTCTCCCTCTCTCTCCCCCCTCTCTCTCCCCCTCCTCTCCTCTCTCCATACCCCTCTCTCTCTCTCCCCCTTTTGCGCATCCTTTCTCTACCCTTTCTCTCACCTCCCTCTCCCCCTCTCGCTCACCCCTCTCCCTCCCTCTCACTCACTCTCCCACCCCCTCTCACTCACAATGGCTTGCTCCCATCCCCCTCTCTCTCTCTTTTTTCCCTCTCTCTTTTTTCCCTCACCCCCCCTCTCTCTCCTCTCTCTCGCTCTCCTCCCCTCTCTCTCTCCCCTCTCTCGCTCTCCCCCTCTCTCTCCCTCTCGCTCACAATCTCTTGCTCCCCCTCTCGCTCCCCCTCCCCTCTCTCTCCCCCTTTTTCTCCCCTCTCTCTCCCCCTCCTTCTCTCTTCCCCTCTTTCTCTCATTCTCTATCTCTCTTGTTCTATCTCTCTCTCTATCTCCCTCTCTTGATCTCTCACTCCCCCCTCTCTCTCTCTCCCCCTCTCTCTCTCCCTCCCTTTCCCTCCCCCTTTTTCTCTTTCTCCCCCTGCGCTGTGCTGGGATCCCCCCACTCTACTTCCTCTGTGGATGTGGAATGACTCAGTGACATCCCCTTGGCTGCATATGTCTGATGGGTGAGGAGGGTGTCCTGGAAGTGGTGTTGATGAACTGTGTGCTAGATCTGTGCATCTTTTTGCAGCCATTTTTATAGCTTGAATTTTTTTTCCCCATTATGGACGTGATTGGGGCCTCACGTGTAAGTTTTGCCTAAGGCCTCAAAGTCTAGAGCCGCCTCTGTATTACAGTTTATGATCCTTTCCCCCCTTTACTTCCTCCTGCGTCCTTCATACAATAACAGTACCCTCTTCCCCTCTTAGGAGGCACAGCAGCTGACATTGGAGGCACAGCACTAGGAGTAGGTGCACAGTAGGAGGCACAGCAGCTGACATTGGAGGCACAGAACTAGGAGTAGGAGCATCGTAGGAGGCACAGCATCTGACATCGGAGACACAGAACTAGGAGTAGGAGGCACAGCAGCTGACATCGGAGGCACATCACTAGGAATAGGAGCACAGTAGGAGGCACAGCAGCTGACATTGGAGGCACATCACTAGGAATAGGAGCACAGTAGGAGGCACAGCAGCTGACATCGGAGAGACAGCACTAGGAGTAGGAGGCATAGCAGCTGAAATCGGAGGCACATCACTAGGAGTAGGAGCACAGTAGGAGGCAAAGCAGCTGACATCGGAGGCACAGAACTAGGAGTAGGAGCACAGTAGGAGGCAAAGCATCTGACATCGGAGACACACCACTAGGAATAGGAGCACAGTAGGAGGCACAGCAGCTGATATCGGAGGCACAGCACTAGGAGTAGGAGCATAGTAGGAGGCACAGCAGCTGACATTGGAGGCATATCACTAGGAATAGGAGCACAGTAGGAGACACAGCAGCTGACATCGGAGGCACAGCACTAGGAGTAGGAGCATAGTAGGAGGCACAGCAGCTGACATCGGAGGCCCATCACTAGGAATAGGAGCACAGTAGGAGGCACAGCAGCTGACATCGGAGGCACAGCACTAGGAATAGGATGTCAGGTCACCTGAGACCAGGTGACAGGTGCACTCAGTAGGAATTGGAAGTGCACCGCTAGGTAGTGGACCTTAGGACTGACTGCTGCGGATTGTACCCAGGGAGATTCAGGACACAGGTCTACTGGATCACTAACACAGATCCCAGTGGGAACTAGAGCATAGATTCCCCAGGGCGCGGAGTCTAAGAGCCAGCAGGTGTTCGCCAGCGCCTCTAGTGGTGAGGATGGACTTCGCTGCAGTCTGGCTCCAGGTCGCGACCCCCAGGGGCTCACAGCTCACGCTCACAGTAGACTACAGGAGAAAGAAGCAGCAGGCTGGAACGACAAAGATAGTAAGGGGATAAGGCAGAGATCAGGGTAAACAGGAACAACAGAGTACACGCCAAAGGTTCAGGGTCACAGGCAGACAGGGATGGTCGGGGACATGCCAAAGGGTCAAGATCACCAGCAGACAGGAATAGTTGAGAACACACCAAGGTCGGTAACAGAGACAAACATAAAGCACACGACAAGCAGGAACCAGGAAGCCGAACACACCACGGATACACAATGGTTAATCAGCACCACTGACTTGCAGTGCACAGGTTAATATAGGGTTCCCTGATAGGGCCTGGGGTGGAGCCATGCTTAGAGGAGAGGTTATAAAACCCACCAGGTGAGAGTGGCTGGCCTCTTAGTTGGAACACATGAGGAGAGGTAAGCAAACAGGGAAAGACTACTGCATAACCATGACATAGGAGCACAGTAGGAGGCACAGCAGCTGAAATTGGAGGCACATCACTAGGAATAGGAGCACAGTAGGAGGCACAGCAGCTGACATCAGAGGCATATCACTAGGAATAGGAGCACAATAGGATGCACAGCAACTCATATTGGAGGCACAGCACTAGGAGTAGGAGCACAGGAGGCACAGCAGCTGACATCGGAGGCACAGCACTAGGAGTAGGAGGTAGGAGGCACAGCAGCTGACATCGGAGGCACAGCACTAAGAAGTAGGAGCACAGTAGGAGGCACAGCAGCTGACATCGGAGGCACAGAACTAGGAGTAGGAGGCACAGCAGCTGACATCGGAGGCACAGCACTAGGAGTAGGAGGCCCAGCAGCTGACATCCGAGGCACATCACTAGGAATAGGAGCAAGTAGGAGGCTCAGCAGCTGACATCAGAGGCATATCACTAGGAATAGGAGCACAGTAGGATGCACAGCAACTGACATCGGAGGCACATCACTAGGAGTAGGAGCGCAGTAGGAGGCACAGCAGCTGACATCGGAGGCACATCACTTGGAATAGGAGCACACTAGGAGGCACAGCAGCTGACATCAGAGGCACAGCACTAGGAGTAGGAGGCACAGCAGCTGATATCGGAGGCACAGCACTAAGAGTAGGAGCACAGTAGGAGGCACAGCAGCTGACATCGGAGGCACATCACTAGGAATAGAAGCACAGTAGGAGGCACAGCCGCTGACATTGGAGATACAGCACTAAGAGTAGGAGCACAGTAGGAGGCACAGCAGCTGACATTGGAGGCACATCACTAGGAATAGAAGCACAGTAGGAGGCACAGCCGCTGACATTGGAGATACAGCACTAAGAGTAGGAGCACAGTAGGAGGCACAGCAGCTGACATCGGAGATACAGCACTAGGAATAGGAGCACAGTAGGAGGCACAGCAGCTGACATTGGAGACACAGCACCAAGAGTAGGAGGCACAGCAGCTGACATCGGAGGCACATCACTAGGAGTAGGAGCACAGTAGGAGGCACAGCAGCTGACATCGGAGGCACATTACTAGGAATAGAAGCACAGTAGGAGGCACAGCCGCTGACATTGGAGATACAGCACTAAGAGTAGGAGCACAGTAGGAGGCACATCACTAGGAATAGAAGCACAGTAGGAGGCACAGCAGCTGACATCAGGGATACAGCACTAGAAATAGGAGCACAGTAGGAGGCACAGCAGCTGACATTGGATGGAAAAGCAGCTGACATCGGAGATACAGCAGCTGACATCAGGGGCACAGAACCAGGAGTAGGTGCACCGTAGGAGGCACAGCACTAAGAGTAGGAGCACAGTAGGAGGCACAGCAGCTGACATCGGAGGCAGATCACTAGGAATAGAAGCACAGTAGGAGGCACAGCCGCTGACATTGGAGATACAGCACTAAGAGTAGGAGCACAGTAGGAGGCACAGCAGCTGACATCGGAGGCACATCACTAGGAATAGGAGCACAGTAGGAGGCACAGCAGCTGACATTGGAGGCACATCACTAGGAATAGGAGCACAGTAGGAGGCACAGCAGCTGACATCGGAGAGACAGCACTAGGAGTAGGAGGCATAGCAGCTGAAATCGGAGGCACATCACTAGGAGTGGGAGCACAGTAGGAGGCAAAGCAGCTGACATCGGAGGCACAGAACTAGGAGTAGGAGCACAGTAGGAGGCAAAGCATCTGACATCGGAGACACACCACTAGGAATAGGAGCACAGTAGGAGGCACAGCAGCTGATATCGGAGGCACAGCACTAGGAGTAGGAGCATAGTAGGAGGTACAGCAGCTGACATTGGAGGCACATCACTAGGAATAGGAGCACAGTAGGAGACACAGCAGCTGACATTCGAGGCACAGCACTAGGAGTAAGAGCATAGTAGGAGGCACAGCCGCTGACATTGGAGATACAGCACTAAGAGTAGGAGCACAGTAGGAGGCACAGCAGCTGACATCGGAGGCACATCACTAGGAATAGGAGCACAGTAGGAGGCACAGCAGCTGACATTGGAGGCACATCACTAGGAATAGGAGCACAGTAGGAGGCACAGCAGCTGACATCAGAAGCATATCACTAGGAATAGGAGCACAATAGGATGCACAGCAACTCACATTGGAGGCACAGCACTAGGAGTAGGAGCACAGGAGGCACATCAGCTGACATCGGAGGCACAGCACTAGGAGTAGGAGGTAGGAGGCACAGCAGCTGACATCGGAGGCACAGCACTAAGAAGTAGGAGCACAGTAGGAGGCACAGCAGCTGACATCGGAGGCACAGAACTAGGAGTAGGAGGCACAGCAGCTGACATCGGAGGCACATTACTAGGAATAGAAGCACAGTAGGAGGCACAGCCGCTGACATTGGAGATACAGCACTAAGAGTAGGAGCACAGTAGGAGGCACATCACTAGGAATAGAAGCACAGTAGGAGGCACAGCAGCTGACATCAGGGATACAGCACTAGAAATAGGAGCACAGTAGGAGGCACAGCAGCTGACATTGGATGGAAAAGCAGCTGACATCGGAGATACAGCAGCTGACATCAGAGGCACATCACTAGGAGTAGGAGCACAGTAGGAGGCACAGCAGCTGACATCAGGGGCACAGAACCAGGAGTAGGTGCACCGTAGGAGGCACAGCACTAAGAGTAGGAGCACAGTAGGAGGCACAGCAGCTGACATCGGAGGCACATCACTAGGAATAGAAGCACAGTAGGAGGCACAGCCGCTGACATTGGAGATACAGCACTAAGAGTAGGAGCACAGTAGGAGGCACAGCAGCTGACATCGGAGGCACATCACTAGGAATAGGAGCACAGTAGGAGGCACAGCAGCTGACATTGGAGGCACATCACTAGGAATATGAGCACAGTAGGAGGCACAGCAGCTGACATCAGAAGCATATCACTAGGAATAGGAGCACAATAGGATGCACAGCAACTCACATTGGAGGCACAGCACTAGGAGTAGGAGCACAGGAGGCACAGCAGCTGACATCGGAGGCACAGCACTAGGAGTAGGAGGTAGGAGGCACAGCAGCTGACATCGGAGGCACAGCACTAAGAAGTAGGAGCACAGTAGGAGGCACAGCAGCTGACATCGGAGGCACAGAACTAGGAGTAGGAGGCACAGCAGCTGACATCGGAGGCACAGCACTAGGAGTAGGAGGCCCAGCAGCTGACATCCGAGGCACATCCCTAGGAATAGGAGCAAGTAGGAGGCTCAGCAGCTGACATCAGAGGCATATCACTAGGAATAGGAGCACAGTAGGATGCACAGCAACTGACATCGGAGGCACAGCATTAGGAGTAGGAGCGCAGTAGGAGGCACAGCAGCTGACATCGGAGGCACATCACTTGGAATAGGAGCACACTAGGAGGCACAGCAGCTGACATCAGAGGCACAGCACTAGGAGTAGGAGGCACAGCAGCTGATATCGGAGGCACAGCACTAAGAGTAGGAGCACAGTAGGAGGCACAGCAGCTGACATCGGATATACAGCACTAGGAATAGGAGCACAGTAGGAGGCACAGCAGCTGACATTGGAGACACAGCACCAAGAGTAGGAGGCACAGCAGCTGACATCGGAGGCACATCACTAGGAGTAGGAGCACAGTAGGAGGCACAGCAGCTGACATCGGAGGCACATTACTAGGAATAGAAGCACAGTAGGAGGCACAGCCGCTGACATTGGAGATACAGCACTAAGAGTAGGAGCACAGTAGGAGGCACATTACTAGGAATAGAAGCACAGTAGGAGGCACAGCAGCTGACATCAGGGATACAGCACTAGAAATAGGAGCACAGTAGGAGGCACAGCAGCTGACATTGGATGGAAAAGCAGCTGACATCGGAGATACAGCAGCTGACATCAGAGGCACATCACTAGGAGTAGGAGCCCAGTAGGAGGCACAGCAGCTGACATCAGGGGCACAGAACCAGGAGTAGGTGCACCGTAGGAGGCACAGCACTAAGAGTAGGAGCACAGTAGGAGGCACAGCAGCTGACATCGGAGGCAGATCACTAGGAATAGAAGCACAGTAGGAGGCACAGCCGCTGACATTGGAGATACAGCACTAAGAGTAGGAGCACAGTAGGAGGCACAGCAGCTGACATCGGAGGCACATCACTAGGAATAGGAGCACAGTAGGAGGCACAGCAGCTGACATTGGAGGCACATCACTAGGAATAGGAGCACAGTAGGAGGCACAGCAGCTGACATCGGAGAGACAGCACTAGGAGTAGGAGGCATAGCAGCTGAAATCGGAGGCACATCACTAGGAGTAGGAGCACAGTAGGAGGCAAAGCAGCTGACATCGGAGGCACAGAACTAGGAGTAGGAGCACAGTAGGAGGCAAAGCATCTGACATCGGAGACACACCACTAGGAATAGGAGCACAGTAGGAGGCACAGCAGCTGATATCGGAGGCACAGCACTAGGAGTAGGAGCATAGTAGGAGGCACAGCAGCTGACATTGGAGGCACATCACTAGGAATAGGAGCACAGTAGGAGACACAGCAGCTGACATCCGAGGCACAGCACTAGGAGTAAGAGCATAGTAGGAGGCACAGCAGCTGACATCGGAGGCCCATCACTAGGAATAGGAGCACAGTAGGAGGCACAGCAGCTGACATCGGAGGCACAGCACTAGGAATAGGAGCACAGTAGGAGGCACAGCAGCTGAAATTGGAGGCACATCAATAGGAATAGGAGCACAGTAGGAGGCACAGCAGCTGACATCAGAAGCATATCACTAGGAATAGGAGCACAATAGGATGCACAGCAACTCACATTGGAGGCACAGCACTAGGAGTAGGAGCACAGGAGGCACAGCAGCTGACATCGGAGGCACAGCACTAGGAGTAGGAGGTAGGAGGCACAGCAGCTGACATCGGAGGCACAGCACTAAGAAGTAGGAGCACAGTAGGAGGCACAGCAGCTGACATCGGAGGCACAGAACTAGGAGTAGGAGGCACAGCAGCTGACATCGGAGGCACAGCACTAGGAGTAGGAGGCCCAGCAGCTGACATCCGAGGCACATCACTAGGAATAGGAGCAAGTAGGAGGCTCAGCAGCTGACATCAGAGGCATATCACTAGGAATAGGAGCACAGTAGGATGCACAGCAACTGACATCGGAGGCACAGCATTAGGAGTAGGAGCGCAGTAGGAGGCACAGCAGCTGACATCGGAGGCACATCACTTGGAATAGGAGCACACTAGGAGGCACAGCAGCTGACATCAGAGGCACAGCACTAGGAGTAGGAGTCACAGCAGCTGATATCGGAGGCACAGCACTAAGAGTAGGAGCACAGTAGGAGGCACAGCAGCTGACATCGAAGGCACATCACTAGGAATAGAAGCACAGTAGGAGGCACAGCCGCTGACATTGGAGATACAGCACTAAGAGTAGGAGCACAGTAGGAGGCACAGCAGCTGACATTGGAGGCACATAACTAGGAATAGGAGCACAGTAGGAGGCACAGCAGCTGACATCGGAGATACAGCACTAGGAATAGGAGCACAGTAGGAGGCACAGCAGCTGACATCGGAGGCACAGAACTAGGAGTAGGAGCACAGTAGGAGGCAAAGCATCTGACATCGGAGACACACCACTAGGAATAGGAGCACAGTAGGAGGCACAGCAGCTGATATCGGAGGCACAGCCCTAGGAGTAGGAGCATAGTAGGAGGCACAGCAGCTGACATTGGAGGCACATCACTAGGAATAGGAGCACAGTAGGAGACACAGCAGCTGACATCGGAGGCACAGCACTAGGAGTAGGAGCATAGTAGGAGGCACAGCAGCTGACATCGGAGGCCCATCACTAGGAATAGGAGCACAGTAGGAGGCACAGCAGCTGACATCGGAGGCACAGCACTAGGAATAGGAGCACAGTAGGAGGCACAGCAGCTGAAATTGGAGGCATATCACTAGGAATAGGAGCACAATACGATGCACAGCAACTCACATTGGAGGCACAGCACTAGGAGTAGGAGCACAGGAGGCACAGCAGCTGACATCGGAGGCACAGCACTAGGAGTAGGAGGTAGGAGGCACAGCAGCTGACATCGGAGGCACAGCACTAAGAAGTAGGAGCACAGTAGGAGGCACAGCAGCTGACATCGGAGGCACAGAACTAGGAGTAGGAGGCACAGCAGCTGACATCAGAGGCACAGCACTAGGAGTAGGAGTCCCAGCAGCTGACATCCGAGGCACATCACTAGGAATAGGAGCAAGTAGGAGGCTCAGCAGCTGACATCAGAGGCATATCACTAGGAATAGGAGCACAGTAGGATGCACAGCAACTGACATCGGAGGCACAGCACTAGGAGTAGGAGCGCAGTAGGAGGCACAGCAGCTGACATCGGAGGCACATCACTTGGAATAGGAGCACACTAGGAGGCACAGCAGCTGACATCAGAGGCACAGCACTAGGAGTAGGAGGCACAGCAGCTGATATCGGAGGCACAGCACTAAGAGTAGGAGCACAGTAGGAGGCACAGCAGCTGACATCGGAGGCACATCACTAGGAATAGAAGCACAGTAGGCGGCACAGCCGCGGACATTGGAGATACAGCACTAAGAGTAGGAGCACAGTAGGAGGCACAGCAGCTGACATTGGAGGCACATCACTAGGAATAGGAGCACAGTAGGAGGCACAGCAGCTGACATCGGAGATACAGCACTAGGAATAGGAGCACAGTAGGAGGCACAGCAGCTGACATTGGAGACACAGCACCAAGAGTAGGAGGCACAGCAGCTGACATTGGAGGCACATCACTAGGAGTAGGAGCACAGTAGGAGGCACAGCAGCTGACATCGGAGGCACATTACTAGGAATAGAAGCACAGTAGGAGGCACAGTCGCTGACATTGGAGATACAGCACTAAGAGTAGGAGCACAGTAGGAGAGACAGCAGCTGACATTTGAGGCACATCACTAGGAATAGGAGCACAGTAGGAGGCACAGCAGCTGACATCAGAGATACAGCACTAGAAATAGGAGCACAGTAGGAGGCACAGCAGCTGACATTGGATGGAAAAGCAGCTGACATCGGAGATACAGCAGCTGACATCAGAGGCACATCACTAGGAGTAGGAGCCCAGTAGGAGGCACAGCAGCTGACATCAGGGGCACAGAACTAGGAGTAGGAGCACCGTAGGAGGCACAGCACTAAGAGTAGGAGCACAGTAGGAGGCACAGCAGCTGACATCGGAGGCACATCACTAGGAATAGAAGCACAGTAGGAGGCACAGCCGCTGACATTGGAGATACAGCACTAAGAGTAGGAGCACAGTAGGAGGCACAGCAGCTGACATTGGAGGCACATCACTAGGAATAGGGGCACAGCAGCTGGCATCAGAGATAAAGCACTAGGAATAGGAGCACAGTAGGAGGCACAGCAGCTGACATTGGAGACACAGCACTAGGAGTAGGAGGCACAGCAGCTGACATCGGAGGCACATCACTAGGAGTAGGAGCACAGTAGGAGGCACATCATCTGACATCGGAGACACAGCACTAGGAGTAGGAGGCACAGCAGCTGACATCGGAGGCACAGCACTAGGAGTAGGAGGTAGGAGGCACAGCAGCTGACATCGGAGGCACAGCACTAGGAGTAAGAGCACAGTAGGAGGCACAGCAGCTGACATCGGAGGCACAGAACTAGGATTAGGAGGCACAGCAGCTGACATCGGAGGCACAGCACTAGGAGTAGGAGGCACAGCAGCTGACATCCGAGGCGCATCACTAGGAATAGGAGCACAGTAGGAGGCACAGCAGCTGACATCAGAGGCACAGCACTAGGAGTAGGAGGCACAGCAGCTGACATCGGAGGCACAGCACTAGGAATAGAAGCACAGTAGGAGGCACAGCCGCTGACATCGGAGGCACATCACTTGGAATAGGAGCACAGTAGGAGGCACAGCAGCTGACATCAGAGGCACAGCACTAGGAGTAGGAGGCACAGCAGCTGACATCGGAGGCACAGCACTAGGAATAGAAGCACAGTAGGAGGCACAGCCGCTGACATTGGAGATACAGCACTAAGAGTAGGAGCAAAGTAGGAGGCACAGCAGCTGACATCGGATGCACAGCACTAAGAGTAGGAGCACAGTAGGAGGCACAGCAGCTGACATCGGAGGCACATCACTAGAAATATGAGCACAGTAGGAGGCACAGCAGCTGACATTGGATGCACAGCACTAAGAGTAGGAGCACAGTAGGAGGCACAGCAGCTGACATCGGAGATACAGCACTAGGAATAGGGGCACAGCAGCTGACATCGGAGGCACAGCACTAAGAGTAGAAGGCACAGCAGCTGACATTGGAGGCACAGCACTAGGAGTAGGAGCACATTAGGAGGCACAGCAGCTGACATCGGAGGCACATCACTAGGAATAGGAGCACAGTAGGAGGCACAGCAGCTGACATCGGAGGCACATCACTAGGAATAGGAGCACAGTAGGAGGCACAGCAGCTGACATCGGAGGCACATCACTAGGAATAGGAGCACAGTAGGAGGCACAGCAGCTGACATCGGAGGCACATCACTAGGAATAGGAGCACAGTAGGTGGCACAGCAGCTGACATCGGAGGCACATCACTAGGAATAGGAGCACAGTAGGAGGCACAGCAGCTGACATCGGAGGCACATCACTAGGAATAGGAGCACAGTAGGAGGCACAGCAGCTGATATCGGAGGCACAGCACTAGGAGTAGGAGCATAGTAGGAGGCACAGCAGCTGACATTGGAGGCACATCATTAGGAATAGGAGCACAGTAGGAGACACAGCAGCTGACATCGGAGATACAGCACTAGGAATAGAAGCACAGTAGGAGGCACAGCAGCTGACATCGAAGGCACAGCACTAGGGAGTAGGAGAACAGTAGGAGGCACAGCAGCTGACATCGGTGGCACATCACTAGGAATAGGAGCACAGTAGGAGGCACAGCAGCTGACATCATAAGTGCAGCAAAGGGATTGACGGAGGGCGGGACCTGCCCCAGTTAACTGATTCGTTGCTAAAAAACGCATTTTAGCAACCAGTCAGTTAACTGGGCCAGCCCCCGCCCTCCGTGCATCACTGTGCTGCTCTTTTGATGTCAGCTCTCTAAAGACAACAGAGCTAACAGGCAGCGGCGGCTGAGGGGAAAAAAAAGCAGATTCTAAATGACGTGACTGCAGCTGGGACAGACAGAACATTGAACACTTGGCTTGTGGTCTGCCATTTAGTGATGCCTGATTTAAACCTTGCAGAGGGGGCCCACTAGAACGATATTCTTTTTTTAAGCCCTCGTTTACATTGGAGAGACTTGTCATGCAATTTGACAGGTCAAATCACATGACAGGTCACACCCTATTGCCGGGAATCGTACTGTACAAATCAGTGCGACACCGACTTTGCGGTGCCGCATTGATATAAAAAAGTACTTCCTGCACTACCTTTGGTGATGTCAGGTGCATCTTGCATAGACATCTGTGCATGAAGCTGTACAGATGTCTTTCAAGTTACACCGACATGCCGATTTGAAATTGTGTGTTTTCAAAGCCGCAGTCAATGTGAACGAGGGCTAAATCCTGAAGTTCAGCTTTAAAGGTTTTAAAGGGGTTGTACATTCAGAAGGTAATTCTATGCATTAAGATAAAAACCTTCTGTGTGTAGCAGCCACTCCAGCCCCCCCCCTAATACTTACCTGAGTTCCATTTCTGTCCAGCAATGTCCATGAGTGTTTTGGCCTTTCCCTCCTGATTGGCTAAGTCACAGCAGCGGCACCATTGGCTCCCGCTGCTGTCAATCAAAGTCAGTTAGCCAATCAGGAGAAAGGGGGGGCCGGACAGGGTGGGGCCACAGCTCTGTGTCTGAATGGACACAGGGAGCTATGACTCGGCTCGGGTGCCCCCATAGCAAGGAGGGAGGGGCCAGGAGCACAGAAGAGGGACCCAAGAAGAGGAAGAGCTGGGCTGCTCTGTGCAAAACCATTTCACAGTTATTTTTATAGCAAAAAAAAAAAAATGAGACTTTACAATCACGTTACATTCCTGTTCAAGTAACTTGTGCTATGATAAACATATTACTTCTTAGAAGGTACTTAATTTTTCATTATTTAATAGAGTTTGCATGTCGATGGGCGGCTGTAGGACGGGTCCTCTGCTGATGGTTTGCATGTTCTTTCTGTGCTTGCATTGATTTACTGTTCCAATTGGCCCCAGTATGTGTGTGGACATGCTTATGCATGTGAGATAGGGACTTTGGATTGTAAGCTCTTGGATGTGCACATACAGTATGTAAAGTGCTATATAAATACCCGTAACAAATAAATACATTTAAATGTATTTAATAAATAACTGTAATCTCCTAGATTGTAAGTTCTAACAGGCAGGGCCCTCTAATTCCTCCTGTTTCGAATTGTATTGTAATTTTACTGTCTGCCCTACTGTTGTAAAGCGCTGCGCAAACTGTCGGTGCTATATAAATCCTGTATAATAATAAGATAATAATAAATCCTATTCTCTCCCTGTCAGAATAGAAGTGTCAGGGTGAGCACCATACTGTATGGCCTTCCTACCTTCTCCCTGAGGTCAATGCTAACAGACACTGTCAAGCAGCTCTGAAGATTGCTCGCCCCCTCCTACCTCCCACACATTCCCGGACCAGTGAGGAAGGCCATGGCCCATGGCCATCATGAGCCAACAGGAATGTGTATAGGTGGGAAAGAGCAGACAAGCTCTGATACTAGGAGGAAAAAGGTTGAAGAGTTGCCAGACCTTACCGGCATTCAGGTAGGAGGGCCTGAGTCTCACTATATATATATCTATATATATATAGATATCTATCTATCTATATATAGATATCTATCTATCTATATATATATATATATATATATATATATATATATATATAGATATATATATATAAATAGATCAGTGGCAGTGCGTGCATAGAGGGCGCAGGAGCGCCGCCCCCCCTCTCCTGCACCGCTCTATCACCAATAGATAGATTCATGCATTGCATGAATCTATCTATTGTCACCGCTGCCGCCCCCTATTCAGGTGTCCGGCCCCTTGTCGGGCGCCGGGCATCTGAATTACAGCGGGGGGGGGGGGGGGTGTTTCTGGAAGCGCCCTATTAGAGCTGTAAAGCTCTAATAGGGGACCTTATTAGAGCGGTGTGCTCTAATTGGCTTCCAGAAGTGTAAACAGCGGACGCACTGCTTTGCGTTCGCTGCTTACACAGTATTGTGTTAGGGAAGCGAATACATCGCTTCCCTAACACAGACCCGCCTCTCAGCCAATCAGGTTGCCAGTCTGTGTTACCGGTCCCCTGATTGGCTGAAGTCACAGGCGCTGTGATTGGACGCCTAGGCGTCCAATCACTGCAGAAGACAGGAGGAGCGCGGGAGAAGATGAGGAGACACCGCTCGCCGCCTGACAAGGTAAGTGCCATTGGCAGCATTTAATGGGCACAGTGACAGCGTTAGATGGGCATAGTGGCAGTGTTAGATGGGCACAGTGGCAGTGTTAGATGGGCACAGTGGCAGCTTTACATGGGCACAGTGGCAGCGTTAGATGGGCACAGTGGCAGCGTTAGATGGGCACAGTGGCAGCATTTAATGGGCACAGTGGCAGCATTTGAGGCACAATGGCAGCACTTGGGGCACAGTGACAGCGTTAGATGGGCACAGTGGCAGCTTTACATGGGCACAGTGGCAGCGTTAGATGGGCACAGTGACAGCGTTAGATGGGCACAGTGGCAGCGTTAGATGGGCACAGTAGCAGCATTTAATGGGCACAGTGGCAGCGTTTAAAGGGGACAGTGGCAGCATTTAATGGGCACAGTGGCAGCGTTTGATGGGCACAGTGGCAGCGTTTGATGGGCACAGTGGCAGCGTTTGATGGGCACAGTGGCAGCGTTTAAAGGGGACAGTGGCAGCATTTAATGGGCACAGTGGCAGCATTTAATGGGCACAGTGGCAGCGTTTAAAGGGGACAGTGGCAGCATTTAATGGGCACAGTGGCAGCGTTTGATGGGCACAGTGGCAGCGTTTGATGGGCACAGTGGCAGCGTTTAAAGGGGACAGTGGCAGCATTTAATGGGGACAGTGGCAGCGTTTAAAGGGGACAGTGGCAGCATTTAATGGGCATAGTGGCAGCGTTTGATGGGCACAGTGGCAGCGTTTGATGGGCACAGTGGCAGCGTTTGATGGGCACAGTGGCAGCGGTTGGGCACTGTGGCAGCGTTTGATGGGCACAGTGGCAGCGTTTAAAGGGGACAGTGGCAGCGTTTAAAGGGGACAGTGGCAGCGTTTAAAGGGGACAGTGGCAGCGTTTCATGGGCACAGTGGCAGCGTTTGTTGGGCACAGTGGCAGCGTTTGATGGGCACAGTGGCAGCATTTAATGGGCACAGTGGCAGCGTTTGATGGCACAGTGAGGCTGTTTGTTTTGCGCCCCCCCCAAAAAATTTGAGCACCAGCCACCACTGATATAGATATACAGTGGTGTGAAAAAGTGTTTGCCCCCTTCCTCATTTCCTGTTCCTTTGCATGTTTGTCACACTTAAGTGTTTCGGAACATCAAACCAATTTAAACAATAGTCAAGGACAACACAAGTAAACACAAAATGCAATTTGTAAATGAAGGTGTTTATTATTAAAGGTGAAAAAAAATCCAAACCATCATGGCCCTGTGTGAAAAAGTGATTGCCCCTAAACCTAATAACTGGTTGGGCCACCCTTAGCAGCAACAACTGCAACCAAGCGTTTGCGATAACGTGCAATGAGGCTTTTACAGCGTCCTGGAGGAATTTTGGCCCACTCATCTTTGCAGAATTGTCCTAATTCAGTTACATTAGAGGGTTTTCGAGCATGAACGGCCTTTTTAAGGTCATACCACAACATCTCAATAGGATTCAGGTCAGGACTTTGGCTAGGCCACTCCAAAGTCTTCATTTTGTTTTTCTTCAGCCATTCGGTGGTGGACTTGCTGGTGTGTTTAGGATCATTGTCCTGCTGCAGAACCCAAGTTCGTTTCAGCTTGAGTACACGAACAGATGGTCAGACATTCTCCTTCAGGATCTCTTGGTAGACAGCAGAATTCATAGTTCCTTTTATCACGGCAAGTCTTCCAGGTCCTGAAGCAGCAAAACAGCCCCAGACCATCACACTACCACCATCATATTTTACTGTTGGTATAATGTTCTTTTTCTGAAATGCAGTGTTCCTTCTACGCCAGATATACTTGGACACACACCTTCCAAAGAGTTCCACTTTTGTCTCATCGGTCCACAGAATGTTGTCCCAAAAGTCTTGGGGATCATCAAGATGTGTTGTGGAGAAATTGAGACGAGCTTTGATGTTCTTTTTGCTCAGCAGTGGTTTTCTCCTTGGAACTCTGCCATGCAGGCCATTTTTGCCCAGTCTTTTCCTGATGGTGGAGGCATGAACGCTGACCTTAACTGAGGCAAGTGAGGCCTGCAGTTCCTTGGACGTTGTTGTGGGGTCTTTTGTGACCTCTTGGATGAGTCGTCGCTGCGCTCTTGGGGTAATTTTGGGCGGCCGGCCACTCCTGGGAAGGTTCACCACTGTTCCATGTCTTCGCCATTTGTGGATAATGGCTCTCACTGTGGTTCGCTGGATTCCCAAAGCTTTGGAAATGGCTTTATAACCCTTTCCAGACTGATAGATCTCAATTACTTTCTTTCTCAATTGTTCCTGAATTTCTTTGGGTCTCGGCATGATGTGTAGCTTTTAAGGATCTTCTGGTGGACCTTACTGTGTCAAGCAGCTCCTATTTAAGTGATGCCTTGATTGTGAACAGGTGTGGCAATAATCAGGCCTGGGTGTGGCTAGAGAAATTGAACTCAGGTGTGGACAACCACAGTTATAGTATGTTTTAACAAGGGGGGCAATCACTTTTTCACACAGGGCCATGATGGTTTGGATTTTTTTTCACCTTTAATAATAAACACCTTCATTTACAAATTGCATTTTGTGTTTACTTGTGTTGTCCTTGACTATTGTTTAAATTGGTTTGATGTTCCGAAACACTTAAGTGTGACAAACATGCAAAGGAACAGGAAATGAGGAAGGGGGCAAACACTTTTTCACACCACTGTATATATATATATATACATACATACAGTATATAGAATAGCACAGTAAACCAAAGTCTGCATACATTACACTACTGTATACTATAATTGTATAGATCCTTTGTTACCCACGTGCTTGCAAAAGAGTCAGGACTGGGCATAGTGGTTTATGTGCCCCAGGGCTTAGACAATAACCCACCTAACATTAAGAACTTATTTTATGAAGTGAATTTTATGGTTATCACTGTTCTCTTATATTTACAACCCTATTATTAAACAGTTGGATATGCGACACAGTTTAACAACCACTTTTTATTAAAAGCACAATATGATTATTAATGTCAATTACCGTGATAAAATTAAGACCTACAAGGGTAATCAAATTAATTTAAAAAACAGAATTAAATAATCCATTCAATTAGTTCTCTAATCAGCCATGAAGGTCTAATTAAAAAAAAAGTAAGGTTATATGTCTCAGCACAGCTAAGTGCTTTATACATATTTAATGAACTATAGCCATGGAGATAATATCTGTAAAAAAATAAAAAAACATTTAACGTCTTTCCAGTCACCAAGCCAAATTACAAAATAATGCTTATAGATAACATCCTAGGTTGGACTGAGTCATATGTTATAACCAAGAAATGTTCCAACTACTAAGATTTAAATGTTACTAAACCCACAACAGTAAAATCAGTGTGTATATGCAGTAAAGCATGCTTGTTATACTCACTGTGGAATCGAAAGGGTTAATCCTGCGCATTGTGTAAACAGGCTATTTTTATCCTGTGTTCTCTGATTCTACCCTCCTTCCACAGTCCCCAATCCATCTCCAGATTGTACAGAGCCTTGGGGGCACTCTGCAAATGCTCAGTTTGGTGGGTATTGCTAGAGAGGTGTTTTTTTTTTTGGGAGGGTGCATGTGATCAACACAGGGCCAATCAGCACTGTCCAGACAGAAAGTCAGGGATCATGCAGTCTCAAAGCCTAGCATGTTGCAAAGCCTCCTGGACTTGTGCCCAAGTGGAACAAAGACCACGGAAGACCACAGAACAAAAGAGTCAGGCAACATGGAAGGTTGGAAACCATAGTTAAACGGGAACAATCAGGAAGCAGAATTCAAGGCACTATTGTGAGCAAACTCTGCCCACGGTAAGAGGTCTGACCAATTGTTATGATGGTCAGAAATATAGCAAGGTAGGAATTGCTCCAAGGACTGATTGGCTCATTCTGCGGCCCCATTAGACTGTGGTTGATACGCAGAGGAGAAAGCAAGCTGAATTCCCAACTGTGCACAAAAGGCTTGCCAGAACCGAATGTGATGTGTATTCAGTCATGCAATCTGTATGGCCGAATTTGCATTGCGCAGACATCGCAGGTGATCTGCACAGCAGTGCGGTGCAAATCACATGCGATGTCTGACATTGCACAAGCGTGAACCGGCACAATGTGAAATAAGAAGTTGACAATATTGTATATATTTTTTTTTATTTTTTTTTATTTTTTGTTTTGTTATTTGCACAAGCGGATTTATTACATAAGGACTTGATGTTATGTGTGCATTATAGAGTGATACATAGTATCTGTTTAGAAGGAGATTTTTGCCCCCGTTCATATCGGGCTGATTTGACGTGTCAATCTAATGGGTGTGAACCCATAATCAATTCCTAACCTTAACCCCTAACCCTTTAAAAAAATTAAAATAAAATAATAATAATAATAATAAATAACTAAACACCCTAAGCCTAACACAAAATAAATATATGAGTTACTATTATTATTATTATTGTTATTAATAATAGTTTATTTTTTAGTTGGGGTTTGGGTGTTTTTCATTATTATTATTTAAGGTAGGTAAGTTAGGGGTAAATTATCATAAATGTATGTATTATTACATATTATTAATTTATTTCATTTATTTATGATGATTTTTAGTTATTTGTGAATTTAGTTTACATTTATTTATTCATATACTATTGCTATTTTATGTTTTCCAATTTTTAATTTGAGCAGAAAATTGAGCACAAGCACATGACAAAATGCACGGATGTGTGCAAAAACGCACAAATGGTACATTTCTATTAATTTCTATGAATTGTGTACACGCGATCGGAATTTCCGGCAACGGACTTTGTTGTCGGAAAATTTGAGAACCAGATCTCAAATTTGTGAGATGGAAATTCCGATGAAAAATGTCCAATGGAGCCTACACATGGTCGTAATTTCCGACAAAAAGCTCCCATCGAACATTTTCCGTCGGAAAATCCGACCGTGTGTACGGGGAATTAGACAGCAGTACCTTACATATATTATATGTAGTAGTGAGAAATGCATCTTTTTTAAACAGTACAACAATACATAAACAAAGTAAATACTCCTGTGCTGTAAATAAGTATGAATTATTCAATAACTAGAAAAGTTTTAGGTGCAGCTTGTCATTTGTTCCCACATCAAAAAACTAATAATATAATATTATGGTGCCACGCCGCTACATCAATAATTCGTACAGTGAACTCAAAAAATGTCCTTAACAAAAACACAAAGTAAGATACAAATAGACAATGATACATGTGACACATAAATTACCATTAATCTCTAGTGGGCCCACAACTCCAGTGCTGCAACAATAGACATAATCAGTCAGTGACAAAGAAAGTCCAAATGTAAAAACATGACTGTGAAGTCTTAAAGTGTTACCAAACCTAAAAGTGTTTTTTACTTTAATGCATTGTTTGCATTAAGGTAAAAAAAAGTTTTCAGTGTCCCTGTGCCCAGGGCCGTTTTTAAGGCAGGACAAAAGGGGCAGCTGCCCTTGGCCCTGTCATTGTTGTGGGGCCCAAAGCAGCTGCCTCATACTTGCCAACTATCCTGGTTTAAATTCCCTCGTCCCTTGAGGTTTTAGTCCTGTGCTTTGTCCCAATATCTCAGTGTGAAGTGCTGCTACTAATGCTGCCCAGCTCTGCCCTATTGTTGTGTACAGGTGACTCACCAGCAGACCCTGTGTTTACATGTAAAATACTGGCATTCATATGTAAATAATAATATATGATATGTATATCATGCCCCCCTGAGGTCATATCCACAGTAATCGCAAGAAACCAATCAACAAGCATAAATGTTGATTGTGCTATAACCTCTGGTAACTAATCAGTGAGCCGTAATGTGTGCTGTAACCTCTAGCAACCAGTCAGTGAGCGGTAATGATACACTGTAACCTCTGACAACCAATCGCAATAGCTGCCTGATCTGATTCAGTAAACTGATTTTGAGTCTAGCTGCTATTTATTGTATGTCTCAGAGCAGCAGGTGGAGAGCAAATCTGCATGGGAGGGGGGGGGGGGGTCCAATCAATATTAAAGACGGCCCTGCCTGTGCCCCCTTCCCCTGTATGAAGGGGAAGAGTGGGGAGAAGAGATCAGCGCTGTGCAGGGCTCCATCTTTTCTCCCTTTACTTCCTCTTTACATTGCATTCAAGCAGCAGCAGTAGCCATTGGCTCTTGCTGCTGTCAATCAGAGAAAATGGGTGGCGGGTAGGGATGCCACCTGTCCGGGATTCATCCAGACAGTCCGAGTTTTGAATCATGTGTCCGGGTTTCGGTCCCCCCATTATTCAGAGAGGAATGTGGTTCGGAACAGGGCCTGACAGGAGGGTGAGGGGGCACTATGTGCGCCACATTACTGTTCTCTTTGGAAACCCCCAAAGGTGTCCCAGGTCTGTTATCCTATAGTGTATACTAAAAAAAAATAAAATAAATTGCTGTGCGCCGCTAAAGTGTTCGGGTTTGGCTTGAAGAAAAAGTGGCAACCCTAGTAGCGGGCCTAAGTCCTGCTGTGTAAGTCTATGGAGTGCGGCTCCATAGACACACAGGTCGGGAGCGCGGGGACTACCTCTCCCTATAGCCAAAGGATGGCTATGGTAGTCCCGTAGAAGAAGGAGCCAAGATCGCCGCCGGGGACCCCAGAAGAGGAGGATCTGAGCAATGCCACTGCACAGAGCAGGATCGTATAACGTGTGTTAATTTAATAGAAATAAAAATAATTCGAGTTTAGTAACACTTTAACTAACCTCTTATCAATGGATTGTGCTAATTAATCTTAATCTCCTGGGAACCCACAGCTCCAGTGCTGCAATAATAACCACATCAAACAGTAATAAAGTCCAAATGTAAAAGCATAACTGTGACGTCTTTATTATCCTCTTATCAATGGATTGTGTAACAATAGCTCTAGTGCTGCACATCAACACATAATAAAACCACACATGCTTAACTCCATTAACCACTTCAGCCCCGGACCAATTGTCAGCTTAAGGACCAGAGGTCTTTTTTCAATTTCGCACTGCACTACTTTAACTGGTAATTGCGCGGTCATGCAATTTTGTAACCAAACTAAATTTGCGTCCTTTTCTTCCCACAAATAGAGCTTTCTTTTGATGGTATTTGATTGCCTCTGTGATTTTTATTTTTTGCGATATAAACAGAAAAAGACCGAAAGTTTTGAAAAAAAAAGAGATTTTCTACTTTTTGTTATAAAAAAATCTAATAAACTAAATTTTAGTCAAACATTTGGGCCAAAATGTATTCAGCCACATGTCTTTAGTAAAAAAAATGACAATAAGCGTATATTTATTGGTTTGCGCAAAAGTTATAGCGTCTACAAACTAGAGTACATTTTCTGGAATTTACACCGCTTTTAATTTATGAATGCCTATTTCATTTCTTGAGGTGCTAAAATGGCAGAGAAGTACAAAACCCCCCCAAATGACCCCATTTTGGAAAGTAGACACCCCAAGCTATTTGCTGAGAGGCATGTTGAGCCCATTGAATATTTTTTTTTTTAGTCCCAAGTGATTGAATAAAGACAAAAATAAAAAATACAATTTTTTTTTTTTTAAAAAGTTGTCACTAAATGATATATTGCTCACACATGCCATAGTTATATGTGGAATTGCACCCCAAAATACATTTTGCTGCTTCTCCTGAGTATGGGGATACCACATGTGTGGGACTTTTTGGGAGCCTAGCCGCGTACGGGGCCCCGAAACCCAAGCACCGCCTTCAGGATTTCTAAGGGTGCAAATTTTTGATTTCACTCCTCACTACCTATCACAGTTTCGAAGGCCATAAAATGCCAAAATAGCACAAAACCCCCCCAAATGACCCCATTTTGGAAAGTAGACACCCCAAGCTATTTGTTGAGAGGCATGGTGAGTATTTTACAGCTCTCATTTGTTTTTGAAAATGAAGAAAGTAAAGAAAAAAACATTTTTTTTTTTTTTTTTCAATTTTCAAAACTTTGTGACAAAAAGCGAGATCTGCAAAATACTCACCATACCTCTCAGCAAATAGCTTGGGGTGTCTACTTTCCAAAATGGGGTCATTTTGGGGGGTTTTATGCCATCTGGGCATTCCATGGCCTCCGAAACTGTGATTGGCAGTGAGAAGTGAAATAAAAAAATTACACCCTTAGAAAGCCTGAAGGCGGTGCTTGGTTTTTGGGGTTCCGTACGCAGCTAGGCTCCCAAAAAGTCCCACACATGTGGTATCCCCGTACTCAGGAGAAGCAACAGAATGTATTTTGGGGTGTATTTCCACATATGCCCATGACATGTTTGAGCAATATATCATTTAGTGACAACTTTTTGTAAAAAAAAAATATATATTTTTTTTTTTTTTCATTATTCAATCTCTTGGGACAAAAAAAAAAAATATTTAATGGGCTCAACATTGCTCTCAGCAAATAGCTTGGGGTGTCTACTTTCCAAAATGGGGTCATTTGGGGGGGGGGTTTGAACTGTCCTGGCATTTTATGCACAACATTTAGAAGCCTATGTCACACGTCACCCACTCTTCTAACCACTTGAAGACAAAGCCCTTTCTGACACTTTTTGTATACATGAAAATTACGTTGAACCCCCAAACACTATATATATTGTTAAAGCAAAGGCCCTACAGATTAAAATGGTGGGTGTTGCATTTTTTTTTCCACACAGTATTTGCGCAGCGATTTTTCAAACGCATTTTTTGTGGAAAAAATACACTTTTTTTTATTTTAATGCACTAAAACACACTATATTGCTCATATTTTTGATGAAATAAAAAATATGATCTTAGGCCGAGTACATGGATACCAAACACGACATGCTTTAAAATTGCGCACAAACACGCAGTGGCGACAAACTACATACATTTTTAAAAGCCTTTAAAAGCCTTTACATGATACCACATTAGATTCACGGAGGAGGTCTACTGCTAAAATTACTGCTCTCGATCTGACCTTTGCGGTGATACCTCACATGCATGGTGCAATTGCTGTTTACATATGACGCCAGACCAACGCTTGTGTACGCCTTTGCGCAAGAGAAGGGGGGGCAGGGGTGCTTTTTTTTTTTTTTTGGTTTTGTTTTATTTATATAGCTTTTTTATTTTATTTTTAAACTGTTCCTTCCATTTTTTTTCTTTGTTATGATTTTTATTGTTATCTCAGGGAATGTAAATATCCCCTATGATAGCAATAGGCAGTGACAGGTACTCTTTTTTTGAAAAAAATGGGGTCTATTAGACCCTAGATCTTTCCTCTGCCCTCAAAGCATCTGACCACACCAAGATTGGTGTGATAAAATGCTTTCCCAATTTCCCAATGGCGCGGTTTATATCCGGGAGGGGGGACATTCCCTCCCACTGCTTGTAAAAGCAGTCTAGAGGCTAATTACCCGCTAGAATTGCTTTTACATGAAAGCCGATCACTGGCTGAAAAGAATGATACCAAGATGATACCTAAACCTGCAGGCATCATTCTGGTATAACCATTCAAAGTCCAGCAACATACTAGACATATATTGTAATCTTTTTTTTTTTCATGCAGCCTCTTGGCTGAACGAAAAAAAGAGATTGATTGGTGGGTATGCCCACCATTAGAATACCTCCCTTCATCCACCCACTTCTAATGATGGGCATACATGCACCATTTATATATGCCGATGCATGGGGGCATCCTCCCGCAAAAGTTATGCTGTGTACACGCGGTCGGACTGTTCCACGGGGCAAGCCTCCGTCGGAATTTCGACCGTATGTAAGTGGCATTAGGAGCCAATCGCTCCTCCCCCCCCCCTGCTGCCCCCATGCTTCGGCATATATGCTCTTTTTTTTAACTGTGGTGGTGAAATCACCTCCTACAGCGTTGGAGTCGCGGCTTTATGTATCGTGGGAGCAAACGCTGTTGCTGTCAAGATAAATAAATCCGCGCTGCAACTGAATGGCGCACCTGAAAACAAAAAAATGCTTAACACTAAAACACAGTAAACAAAATTACATACCTGAAAAGCAAGATAAAACATGATAAAACATAATAAAAAACATTGCAGAATAGAATGGAGTAAAAAAAGAGCAACAATAGAGAGAGAATAGAAAGGGAGAGAGAGAACAATAAAACGACAACTATTTTTGTTTTTTTAATTTTTTTGAGATTCACAGGTAAAAAAGCTCCTGACTGTTAGCGACTGAATCAAAACGCTACCACAAAAAAAATGTTAGCGATCGCAGGGATCAGGCCTGACTCTGCGAACGCTGCAGTTATGTGTGCTTAGTGTTTTGTAAGTGACAGTGATCGATCGATACTGCACTTGGGTGGGCTGGGCTGGGCTGGGCGGAGGGGGAAAACGCAGGTGCTAGCAGGTATCTGGGCTGATCCCGCTAACAATGCGTTTTTTTTTTTTGGAACCCTAAACTGCTGGGACGCTAGTATAGATCTGATCAGATCAGATATTGATCTGTTCAGATACTGTGCCACTAAGGGAGGTGTATGCTTTGCGCGTGGGTGTTTGCGGTACTGGCACTAACCTGGGGCGACGCAGACCTTATTTGACCCTAAAACCTAATTGATATCACCCGCCGGGCGATCAGGGGGTTAAACCGGTATTGGGTAATAAATGGCGGGTGCCCTGACAGTATAAAAAACAAACTAACTAACCAGCGTCACCCGTAACAGTTATACGGTGATCACTGGTGAAAGGGTTAACTAGGGGCAATCAGGGGGTTAAAACCTTTATTAGGTACTATATGGGGGTACCTGACCTATATAAAAACCTGACGGGAACCTAAATAACTAAATAACTAACTGGCTAACCAGCGTCACCAGTGACACTTATACGGTGATCACTGGTGAAAGAGTTAACTAGGGGCAATCAGGGGGTTAAAACCTTTATTTAGGTTGTAATATGGGGGTACCTGACTATAAACCTATTTATGAACCTATATAAACCTGGCGGTTAACCTAAAAAAAAACTGGCTACCTAGCGGCACCAGTGACACTAATGCAGCGATCAGAAAAACGATCGCTTAGTGACACTGGCAAAAGGGGATGAAAGGGTTAACTAGGGGCAATCAGGGGGTTAAACCTTTATTAGGTAATATATGGGGGTACCTGACGCTATATAAAAACCTGACAGGGAACCTAAATAACGAAATAACTAACTGGCTAACCAGCGTCACCAGTGACACTTATACAGTGATCACTGGTGAAAGGGTTAACTCTAGGGGCAATCAGGGGGTTAAAACCTTTATTTAGGTTGTAATATGGGGGTACCTGACCTATAAACCTATTTATGAACCTATATAAACATGGCGGTTAACCTAAAAAAAAAACTGGTTACCTAGCGGCACCAGTGACACTAATGCAGCGATCAGAAAAACGATCGCTTAGTGACACTGGCAAAAGGGGGTGAAAGGGTTAACTAGGGGCAATCAGGGGGTTAAAACCTTTATTAGGTAATATATGGGGGTACCTGACGCTATATAAAAACCTGACGGGGAACCTAAATAACGAAATAACTAACTGGCTAACCAGCGTCACCAGTGACAGTTATACGTGATCACTGGTGAAAGGGTTAACTCTAGGGGCAATCAGGGGGTTAAAACCTTTATTTAGGTTGTAATATGGGGGTACCTGACCTATAAACCTATTTATAAACCTATATAAACATGGCGGTTACCTAAAAAAAAAAAATGGTTACCTAGCGACAGCAGTGACACTAATGCAGCGATCAGAAAAACGATCGCTTAGTGACACTGGCAAAAGGGGGTGAAAGGGTTAACTGGGGGGCAATCAGGGGTTAAACCTTTATTAGGGGGGGGTAGGGGGCTACATTAGACCTAAAGGGACCTAAAACTAACTGCCCTGACAGTTATTACAGTCACACTGACACTAAATGCAGTGATCAGTAAAAAATGATCACTGCAATTAGTGACACTGTGACTGGGGGGGGAGGGGGGGGCAGGGGGTGATCTGGGGGTGACAGGGGGGTTTTTGTGTGCCTATGTGTACTGGTGTCAGTGTACTGTTTGTGCACTAACCTGTACATGTTCACAGCTCGGCGTTCCGGTCACATAGACCGGCGCACCGAGCGTGACATCACTTCCGCCTGCCTGTCTATACAATAGACAGGCAGGGGAAGCTTTTGATTCGCCAGGAGCGATCGCGAGGGGGTGGCCAGAAACCACTGGCCGTCCCCTCATCCCGGATCGCTCCTGAAGAGATGCCGACCGTCCCCGCCGGCGGGGGGGGGGGGGCCGATCGGACCCCCCAGCCGCCAGAAGAATGGCACGTACAGGTACGTTGTTTTGCCTGTACGTGCCATTCTGCCGACGTAAATTGGCCTGGGCAGGAAAGTGCCCAGTAAGCAAGTGGTTAATACATGCCGTAGAATGGGTGTGTTTCCCTGTGTCCATTTTTTGCCTATTTGCTTCACTTCCCCAGGGCAACTTCCCCGCCTGTCCACTTCCTAGTCCCAGCCCTGAGCACAGCAATGATGTCAATGTTAATTTTATATGACAATATCTGGATTTGTAAAGACATCTAAAGCGGGATACACACTATATCATTTTTTTTTCTTTAGATTTACCAAAACCATATAATGTGAGGTCAAACCGAAACATTTTCAATTTATATGCAATCAGACAGGCCCTTGCACTACATAGTTGAAGGTAATTCTAAAGCCTCGTACACACGATTGGACTTTCCGACAACAAAACCATGGAATTTTTTTCGAAGGGTGTTGGCTCCAACTTGTCTTGCATACACACGGTCACACAAATGTTGGCCAACAATTATGAACGTAGTGACACACGATTGGACTTTCCGACAACAAAACCATGGAATTTTTTTCGAAGGGTTTTGGCTCCAACTTGTCTTGCATACACACGGTCACACAAATGTTGGCCAACAATTATGAACGTAGTGTCACACAAGGCGTACGTGATATCTCCATTACGAACACTAGTTTTACAAGACAGAGCGCTTCCGGCTCGTCCTTGCTTCCGAGCATGCGTGTTTGTACTTTGGACTTGTGTACACACGATCGGAAAATTTGAGAGCATGCTAGCCAACATTTGTTGGCGGAAAGTCCGACAACAAATGTCTGATGGAGCATACACACGGTCGGACTTACTGCCAACAATCTCACATCCAACATTTCCCGTCGGAAAATCAGATCGTGTGTACGCGGCATGAAGGGGATCAAACAACAAAAGTTGTATAGTGTGTATGCAGCTTAATACCCACAAAGTGGATTTATATCCTTTGTGGTGATTGACAGATATACTGTATTTAAAATCAATATTCTGTGCCTGGAGTTCAGCTTTAATACATGTGAATGTAGAAACAGGCACAACCCTTTCTAGTTTGAAGGTGAAATTCCCCATCAGATTTGCTGGTAATATAAAATATCCTCCAGATATAAGAGGCTTTCCCTTTGCTGGAGGACAGATGTAAGTGGCTTGAGAAACCTTGACTACAGAATGGAAAGTCCCTGTACACAGGACAAAGCCTGTCCCTCCTATACATAAGTGCAGCCTATCACCCCATATACAGGACCAAGCCTGTCCCTCCTATACATAACACAGTGCAGCCTATCATCCCATATACAGGACAAAGCCTGTCCCTCCTATACATAACACAGTGCAGCCTATCATCCCATATACAGGACAAAGCCTGTCCCTCCTATACATAACACAGTGCAGCCTATCATCCCATATACAGGACAAAGCCTGTCCCTCCTATACATAACACAGTGCAGCCTATCATCCCATATACAGGACAAAGCCTGTCCCTCCTATACATAACACAGTGCAGCCTATCACTCCCATATACAGGACAAAGCCTGTCTCTCCTATACATAACACAGTGCAGCCTATCATCCCATATACAGGGGAGCCTGTCTCTCCTATACATAACACAGTGCAGCCTATCATCCCATAGACAGGACAAAGCCTGTCTCTCCTATACATAAGTGCAGCCTATCACTCCCATATACAGGACAAAGCCTGTCCCTCCTATACATAACATAGTGTAGCCTATCACTCCCATATACAGGACAAAGCCTGTCCCTCCTATACATAACAGAGTGCAGCCTATCACTCCCATATACAGGACAAAGCCTGTCCCTCCTATACATAACACAGTGCAGCCTATCACTCCCATATACAGGACAAAGCCTGTCCCTCCTATACATAACAGAGTGCAGCCTATCACTCCCATATACAGGACAAAGCCTGTCCCTCCTATACATAACAGAGTGCAGCCTATCACTCCCATATACAGGACAAAGCCTGTCTCTCCTATACATAACAGAGTGCAGCCTATCACCCCCATATACAGGGGAGCCTGTCTCTCCTATACATAACACAGTGCAGCCTATCATCCCATATACAGGGGAGCCTGTCCCTCCTATACATAACACAGTGCAGCCTATCACTCCCATATACAGGGGAGCCTGTCCCTCCTATACATAACACAGTGCAGCCTATCATCCCATATACAGGACAAAGCCTGTCCCTCCTATACATAACACAGTGCAGCCTATCACTCCCATATACAGGGGAGCCTGTCCCTCCTATACATAACACAGTGCAGCCTATCATCCCATATACAGGACAAAGCCTGTCCCTCCTATACATAACACAGTGCAGCCTATCACTCCCATATACAGGACAAAGCCTGTCCCTCCTATACATAACACAGTGCAGCCTATCATCCCATATACAGGACAAAGCCTGTCCCTCCTATACATAACACAGTGCAGCCTATCACCCCATATACAGGACAAAGCCTGTCCCTCCTATACATAACACAGTGCAGCCTATCATCCCATATACAGGACAAAGCCTGTCCCTCCTATACATAACACAGTGCAGCCTATCACTCCCATATACAGGACAAAGCCTGTCTCTCCTATACATAACACAGTGCAGCCTATCACTCCCATATACAGGGGAGCCTGTCCCTCCTATACATAACACAGTGCAGCCTATCACTCCCATATACAGGACAAAGCCTGTCCCTCCTATACATAACAGAGTGCAGCCTATCACTCCCATATACAGGACAAAGCCTGTCTCTCCTATACATAACAGAGTGCAGCCTATCACCCCCATATACAGGGGAGCCTGTCTCTCCTATACATAACACAGTGCAGCCTATCATCCCATATACAGGGGAGCCTGTCCCTCCTATACATAACACAGTGCAGCCTATCACTCCCATATACAGGGGAGCCTGTCCCTCCTATACATAACACAGTGCAGCCTATCATCCCATATACAGGACAAAGCCTGTCCCTCCTATACATAACACAGTGCAGCCTATCACTCCCATATACAGGACAAAGCCTGTCCCTCCTATACATAACACAGTGCAGCCTATCATCCCATATACAGGACAAAGCCTGTCCCTCCTATACATAACACAGTGCAGCCTATCACCCCATATACAGGACAAAGCCTGTCCCTCCTATACATAACACAGTGCAGCCTATCATCCCATATACAGGACAAAGCCTGTCCCTCCTATACATAACACAGTGCAGCCTATCACTCCCATATACAGGACAAAGCCTGTCTCTCCTATACATAACACAGTGCAGCCTATCACTCCCATATACAGGGGAGCCTGTCCCTCCTATACATAACACAGTGCAGCCTATCATCCCATATACAGGACAAAGCCTGTCCCTCCTATACATAACACAGTGCAGCCTATCACTCCCATATACAGGACAAAGCCTGTCCCTCCTATACATAACACAGTGCAGCCTATCATCCCATATACAGGACAAAGCCTGTCCCTCCTATACATAACACAGTGCAGCCTATCACCCCATATACAGGACAAAGCCTGTCCCTCCTATACATAACACAGTGCAGCCTATCATCCCATATACAGGACAAAGCCTGTCCCTCCTATACATAACACAGTGCAGCCTATCACTCCCATATACAGGACAAAGCCTGTCTCTCCTATACATAACACAGTGCAGCCTATCACTCCCATATACAGGGGAGCCTGTCCCTCCTATACATAACACAGTGCAGCCTATCACTCCCATATACAGGACAAAGCCTGTCCCTCCTATACATAACACAGTGCAGCCTATCATCCCATATACAGGACAAAGCCTGTCCCTCCTATACATAACACAGTGCAGCCTATCACCCCATATACAGGACAAAGCCTGTCCCTCCTATACATAACACAGTGCAGCCTATCACTCCCATATACAGGACAAAGCCTGTCTCTCCTATACATAACACAGTGCAGCCTATCATCCCATATACAGGGGAGCCTGTCTCTCCTATACATAACACAGTGCAGCCTATCATCCCATATACAGGACAAAGCCTGTCCCTCCTATACATAACACAGTGCAGCCTATCACTCCATATACAGGACAAAGCCTGTCCCTCCTATACATAACACAGTGCAGCCTATCACTCCCATATACAGGACAAAGCCTGTCCCTCCTATACATAACACAGTGCAGCCTATCACTCCCATATACAGGACAAAGCCTGCCTCTCCTATACATAACACAGTGCAGCCTATCACTCCCATATACAGGACAAAGCCTGCCTCTCCTATACATAACACAGTGCAGCCTATCATCCCATATACAGGACAAAGCCTGCCTCTCCTATACATAACACAGTGCAGCCTATCACTCCCATATACAGGACAAAGCCTGCCTCTCCTATACATAACACAGTGCAGCCTATCATCCCATATACAGGGGAGCCTGTCTCTCCTCTACACAGGACACATTGGAGTTGATTTACTAAAGCTGGAGAGTGCAGAATCTGGTGCAGCTATGCATAGTAGTTCAATTAAAGTGATTGTAAAGCTTCATTTATTTAAAAAACAAAAAACAAACATGTCATACTTACCTCCACTGTGCAGCTCGTTTTGCACAGAGTGGCCCTGAACCTCGTCTTCTGGGGTCCCTCGGAGGCTCTCTCGGCTCCTCCCCACATCAGATAACCCCTAGGAGAAGCGCTCTCCCGGGGGGGTCACCTCCCGAGTCCATCATTTGCGTCCATAGCCGCCGAATGTATGACTTGGCCCCGGCGCCCGCGTCATTGGATTTGATTGACAGCAGCGGGAGCCAATGGCTGCGCTGCTATCAATCTATCCAATCAAGAACAGAGAACCCCGGGCAGAGGAAGAGCGCGTCCCCGCCGGGTGAAGTTCCAGGACTCAGGTGGGGCTGGTCACTTCCAGGTGTTTTTTCAACTTAATGCATAGGATGCACGAGGGTTTACAACCCCTTTAAGCTTTGACAATAAAACCTGGCAGCTGGTTGGTTACTATGTAGAGCTGCACCAGATTTCGCACTCTCCAGTTTTAGTAAATAACCCCCAGCCTGTCACTCCCATACAGAGGACACAGCCTGTCCCTCTGTTCCAGTGTCATCCCTACTCCCAGCTGGGATGATGGGGGTCCTTATCAGACATCAGCCTGTGTCCATCACCTTTCCTCTGCCTCCCTCCTCCCTCTGCTCCCTCTGCTCCCTCCTCTCCTCCTCCCCCAGCTGATAAGAAATGCTTTCTCCACAACTCTCAGAATTCGCTGAGTGATCTTGTCTTCTTTCGAAATCGCAGAGCTTCTGTACCTTGCACCCTCCCTCCCTGGCACCCAGCTATTATATGTCTTGTTTTTTTCTTGCCTAACCCTCTTCAATCTCAGGGACAGCCGGAGGCAACACAAGTAAGTGTGACCCCCCAATAAGTAGCCCACCCCAGGACTCTACACTACCTGCTCAGCACAAGGGCTGTCATTGTCATACAACACTCAGATGTTTGTTTATTACTGAAACTAGCATAGTGCAGGAGTGATCCAAGGACAAAGCCATTGTGCAAACACCAAGTAATACTGATGTACCTAACAAAGGGATTGTTAGCATTTAAAGGGGGTGTACTATTGCCAGGACTGCTTTATGTGATGTATTAGAGTTTATTGTAGGAGCAGTCCATAGTTTAAATAACTTGGACAAGTTGTATACACACTTGTTGGATGTTTGTATATCACCGAATGCTGGCCAAATACACAGACATTTATTTATAATTTTTGTTATTTATTTTGTATTATATTTCCTGAACAAGCAGCCAGCATGCTTCGAAAACAATGTTACAACTTATTTTGTTTAGGCAATAACTGGTATTAACTTAATAGTAAACTTCTACTTATTACTTTTTTTTATTACAGGTATGTATATAGCACTGACCATTTACATGACCATTTATCAATTTCAATCAGCTTTGAAATCTATATCTAAATATCTATATATCTATAGATATTTCTATATACCTATATATATATATATATATATATATATATATATATATATATATATATATCTATATATATACACACACATTAATATATATTTATATTTATTTATTTATTTATTATTTGTGGTTGAACTGGATGGACTTGTGTCTTTTTTCAACCTAACTAGCTATGTAACTATATATACATATATATATATATATATATATATATATATATATATATATATATATACATACACACACTTTATTACCAAAAGTATTGGGGTGCCTGTCTTTACACGCACATGAACTTTAATGGCCTCCCAGTCTTACTCCTTAGGGTTCAATATGGAGTTGGCCCACCCTTTGCAGCTATAACACGAATGTACAATGTATATGTAAAGCGCTGCGTAAATTGACGGTGCTATATAAAGATCTTAAATAATAATAATAACAGCTTCAACTCTTCTGGGAAGGCTGTACACAAGGTTTAGGAGTGTGTCTATGGGAATGTTTGGCCATTCTTCCAGAAGCGCATTTGTGAGGTCGATGTTGGTCGAGAAGGTCTGGCTCGCAGTCTCCACTCTAATTCATCCCAAAAATGTTCTATGGGGTTGAGGTGCAGGCCAGTCAAGTTCCTCCACCCCAAACTCGCTCATCCATGTCTTTATGGACCTTGCAAAAATCATTTGGTGGAGGGGGGATTATGAGGTGGGGTTGTTTTTCAGGGGTTGGGCTTGGCCCCTTAATTCTAGTAAAAGGAACTCTGAAGGCATCAGTATACCAAGACGTTTTGGACAATTTCATGCTCCCAACTTTGTGGGACCAGTTTGGGGATGGCCCCTTCCTGTTCCAACATGACTGCACACCAGTGCACAAAGCAAGGTCCATAAATACATGGATGAGCGAGTTTGAGGTGGAGGAACTTGTGCACAGAGTCCTAACCTCAACCCCATAGAACACCTTTGGGATGAATTGAAATGAGTGGAGACTGCAAGCCAGGCCTTCTCGTAGAACATTAGTGCCTAGCCTCACAAATGCGCTTCTGGAAGAATGGTCAAACATTCCCATAGACACCCTACTAAACCTTGTGGACAGCCTTCCCAGAAGAGTTGAAGCTGTTATAGCTGCAAAGGAAAGGGTGGGCCAACTCAATATTGAACCCTAAGAAGTAAGACTGGGATGCCATTAAAGGTCATTTGTGTGTAAAGGCAGGCGTCCCAATACTTTTGACATATATATATATATATACATATATATATACACACAGTATATACTGTTTTTGGAAGATTGAGTTGATCTGTGCAATAGTTTTCACAACGGAAAGCTGGTTGAGTCCCCATTCACACATAAGACCCCTTTCACACTGAGGCGCTTTTCAGGCGTTTTCACGCTAAAAAAAGCGCCTGAAAAGCTCACGAAAACCTATTTCCATTAAAATCAATGAATGCTTTCATACTGGGGCAGTGCGCTGGCAGGGCGGTGAAAAAATGCCCCTCGCCATTGAAATGAATGGAAAGCTCTTCAAAAGCGCCTGAAAAGCTCTTCAAAAGCGCTCAGTGTTTTACTGGCAGTTCAGAAGCGCCTCAGTGTTAAAGGGGCCTTAGTGTGAGCATATTTGGGCAATTTTGAAGCAGTTTTATTTTTTTTTTGCAGTTTGATGCACTTTTGAAGTGCAATGTGTGCGTTTTTCATGTGTTTTCAAGCCTCAGACTTTTTTCATTTTGGACCATGGAAAGTATCATCTCTGACATCTTATGTTGTTGTCTTCCTTGTATCTGCCAGAATAAATGTTAGGAGCAAAACATACGCTAAAATACTTATTTTCAGGCACTTCCATTATGCACGATTCTGCCTTAAAAAAAGCTCATGTATGCTTTCATGTGGCAAGCAACATAACGCTCAGGTGTAAACAGGCATTATTAGTTGAGCGTTGTCCGGCTTCAAGAAACGCATGACAAAATACGCAGGACCTGTTCACATCTGAGCCTTTTGGGATTGCGGGCAGAATCATGCAATTCTGCCTGCGATTCCAGAATCGCAGCAAACCGTGGGACACACTTGCGGTGCTATTATTTCTTAATGGCACCTAAAACGCGGTGTGATTTTGCCGCAATTGTGGTGCGACAAAACGCATGAAAATCGTGGCAAGTAACGCAATGTGAAACGTGCCTGGCTCAGTGCCAAAGTTTGGTACATGAGCTTCTTTGGCACATGTTTGGAGCTGAGGAAGGCCCATTCGAAATAAATGGTGGCACTGCAAAAAAACGCACCACAAAATCGCTGAAAAAAATAAAAAAAGCTACACTGCTGCCATGTCGCTCAGGTATGAACAGGGCCTCAAGTGTGAAAAGGGGCTAAAATTGGTTGCTAGAGAGTTGTTCTTTGTATGGCCAGTTTTAGATGATCTTGCACACAAATGCCACGTACACACGGATGGAATTTCCGACAACAAATGTTGGATGGGAGCTTGTTATCGGAAATTCCGACCGTGGGTAGGCTCCATCGGACATTTTTTGTCGGAATTCACGACAAACAAAATTTGAGAGCTGCTTCTTAAATTTTCCAAAGACAAAAGTCGTAAATTCCGATCGTGCGTACACAATTCCCACGCACAAAATTCCACGCATGCTCGGAAGAGCTGCTCTGGCTATTAAACTTCATTTTTCTCGGTTTGTCGTACGTCTTGTACGTCACCGCGTTCTTGACGTTCGCAATTTCCAACAACATTTGTGCGACCGTGTGCATGCAAGACAAGTTTGAGCCAACATCCGTCGGAAATAAATCCAGGATTTTGTTTGTCTGTACGCAGCATTATTGTCGCAGTTCACATTAAAGACATGTACAGGGCAGACCTGTGACGGTTTTTGGAACTTTTTTTGTGATACGCATTCCTCCGCCTTCCCATTGGTGTGTTCCCTGGTTTTTAAAGGACTGTTTTTTCTGCTACATCGCAGTGGATGTCTTTTATGCTCTACAGAACTGCGTTTACCCTTAAACAAAACAAAATTTGGTTATACAAACGCTGCGACCATAGGGCAAGAGATGGAAAACCTGTGGGACAGGTAAGAGGGACATGGCTCCTGCCTACGGTATATAATTAGCGAGGAAGGATTAGCGAGGAAAGGGATTCCTTCTGACTTTATTTTTCGGGAAAAAAAATAATGGAATGATAGAAGAGGAATTGTGTTGTGCTTAGTGTTTGTGAATGGTACAGGATGCTGAGCTCCTGGCACCGGGACAAGGTAGGAAGTGTTTGCAGCTCCAGAATCACAGTGTACTTAGCTGTTAGGGCAAAGTCGTATTAGTAGCCAATATAACAGTAACAGAAAAACAACTCCGGCGCTGCAAGAAAGGGCTGAAAGTTTCGAGTTAAATTACAAGTGCTGTTTATAGCCCTGAGAATGATTATCAGGACATTGCTCTTCAATCCTACTCATTAATGACTAACTTCCTAGAATCCCCTTCGCTTATCATTGACTATAGGTGAAGCTGCTGGTTCAGGCTTCTTTTATCAGGCAAGCAGTAAACACATTGCTCTAATGATGTGAAAGTTTTATCACTTTATTCCACCACTTATTATGCGATATTAATCTCTTCGTTTTTGTACAGCAGCTGATGTAATCTCCTACTGAGTATACAGCTTCTTTATATGTGAGGAGGGTGCAACGCGGGGGAATCAGACACCACACACAGGCAATAGCGGAAAATCAGCACCGCACGCGGTGATTAGAGTGTACCCAGGCACATCTGGCACACCCCCTGTGCACGCCTATGTTGCAGTTTAGACCCTATACAAGTGATGGCGAACCTTGGCACCCCAGATGTTTTGGAACTACATTTCCCATGATGCTCAAGCACCCTGCATTGTAGTTGAGCATACTGGGAAAGGTAGTTCCAAAGCATCTGGGGTGCCAAGGTTTGCCATCACTGCCCTATACACACTATTAGATTTTCTGCAGATTTTTGTCTTCAGATTTACCAAATCCATGTAGCATACCTCCTAACTTTTTGAGATGGGAATGAGGGACACCTACCAGCAAAAGTTGGGGAAAAGCGACCGCCAGGACTTGAGAGGAGAAGCAGGGGAGAGGGTGCTGAACCTGGATGGGGTAAGTGCGGGGCTGGAAGGGGGAGCGATGGGGCGATCGATCGAGCAAGCGCTGGTGGGGAGGGGGGGGGGGTTGCTTGGTTGGCTGTCTGGCTGGGGGGCACCACTGGAAACCTGCATCAAATTCTCATATGTGTGAACCCAGCCTAACAGTAAAACACAATAGGTGGATGTCTCCTTTGGTTCAATTGTATTTGGAATTAATCTATGTTGTCACATGCATACCCACAGAAGAAGTTCATGTTTCAAGGGAAATTTGAGCTTAGGTTTTGTTATGTCTATTGTTTGCATGGATAGATGATTTTAAGTGACCGTGTACTTTAGCGTTTCTTACAACTCTACTTCCTCCTCTCCTCTTCCTTTCTCTGTTGGGGTCCCCCAAGGTTCTATTCTTGGGCCTCTCCTATTTTCAATCCACACCTCCTCCCTGGGTCAGCTGATAGCCTCCCATGGCTTCAAATTCCATCTCTATGCTGACGACACCCAAATCTATTTCTCTACCCCTCACCTCACTTCCTCAGTCTCTGCATGTATCACTAATTTACTTACAGATACTGTATATCAGTCTGGATCAGTCTGGGTGTCACACCACTTCCTCAAACTCAATCTATCCAAAACCAAAACCAGAATATTTCCTCCACCACGTGCCTCTTCCCCTGATCTCTCTGTCAAAGTCAACTATTAGCCCATCCCCCACATGCCAAGGTCCTAAGTGTAGTCCTGGACTCTGAACTCTCCTTTAAGCACCATACCCAATCACTGTCCAAATCTTGCTGCCTCAACCTCCGCAACATCTCCAAAATATGCCCCTTTCTAACCAATGACACAACAAAGCTCTTAATTCACTCGCTGGTCATCTCTCGCCTCAACTACTGCAACTCCCTTCTCATTGGCTTACCTCTACATAGTCTATCACCTCTTCAATCCATCATGAATGCTGCTGCCAGACTCATCCACCTTACCAATCACTCTGTGTCTGCTACTCCTCTCTGTCAATTCCTCCACTGGCTTCTGATCACCCACTCATTCTCTTCGTTCCTCTCAAGTCCTCCTGCTCTCTAACTCCCTCGTCACCTCCTCCTTTGCCTGGCTCCAGGACTTTTCCAAAGCCTTTCCAATCCTATGGAACTCCTTACCCCAACATGTCAGATTATCTCTTGCTCTATTAGCTTTTAAACGATCCCTGAAAACCCTCCTCTTCAGAGAAGCCTACCCTACCCTACCCACACCTAACAATTGTATTTAAATTTTCTCCATCTGATCACCCCCCACAGTTATTACCTTTTGTTTCACTTGACCCTCTCTTCTAGATTGTAATCTCTAAGAAGCAGGGCCCTCTGATTCCTTCTGTATTGAATTGTATTGTAAGTGTACTGTCTGCCTTTATGTTGTAAAGCGCTGCGCAAACTGTTGGCGCTATATAAATCCTGTATAATAATAATAATAATACTATAATAAGGTTAGCCATAGATTTAAATGGTGCTGGTTTACATCTGTGCAGTTAAGTGCATTGTCTGTTTTTTTTTACGCATTTATGCGCATTATAGGGCCTATTGATGGCAATGTTGGTGCATTATAAACATGACTGTTGATGACGCATGTAAAAATGCATTAAACGCACACATAAAAATTAGAATTATTGTACTACATAATCCCTGGTATGGAGAAAGAGTGTTGTAGATACTCATTAGAAGTCAGTCTTGAGGTAGTGTGACAAATGGGGGAACCTGTGACAGACTACTACTAGTTTGCGCTACTTATAGTTATGGTTGCGATCTTCCTGGTCCTGTGTGAGTGGATTTCCCGCTGCACACTGACCACAGGGGGTTACTCGCTCAGCACTATCCCCATTGTACTTTTTCATTGAATTCAGGATGCATTCTGATTGGATGAGGTGGTGGAGATAATGAAGTCACTGCCACTCATCTCCACCTCGTCCAGTTAGAGCTCACCTTGCATACATAGGAATACAAATGAAATAAATAAAAAAAAAAAAAAAAGTGTGCGTGTTTTTGTGTGTGTGTGTGTGTGTGTAGCGCCCTCCTCTAGTCAGGCTGCTAGGTTAAATTTAGTTATTGTCTTCACTGTAGTGAGTGAAACAGTGATTGATTGCTTTGGTCTGTTCAGGGTTTTTTGAGCTGAGGGTTTGATTCCTTCCACCTGCCTCTGAAAAAAGTTTCCAGAGTATAGGGCAGGGAGATTCAAATGATCAGTGTGAATATTTATCGTGCCCAAGTCAATCCCTGGAAGGATGCATCTAGAAGATGGCTGGGAAGTTGATGAACGTTTGGGAAGCATTGCCAGAGTCTTCTTTCCCTCCAATGAGGGCTCTGGTTCTCTTGGGGCTGGAGGCAGCCTTACTGAGATGAGAAAAATTGAAGTCTGGGCCTCAGTAGCTGCTGGGCTGAGAGCCAATGGATGTTTGTTGGAGGACAGTGTCCTAAAGTCCTGGTCTGGAGAAGTATCTTTCTGTCTCCCTCACTGAGGATCTACCTAAAGATGATGGGTGGCAGACAGCTTCTAGGACACTGTGAGTCAAGACCTTGTTGTGGACTACTAGTTATGGGAGTGCCAAAAGGGAAATAAGTGGCAGAAGTGTCTATATGAATTTCTGCTGTGTGGTTCCAGATATACTGCCCATTCCCTGTTACCTTCAGAAAAGTTGGCTAAAGAGAAGATTAGTGAGAAGTTTGTACTCCCATTATTGCTGTTGATCATTTTGGAGTATCCTGTGAGCCTAAGCTCCTCTTCTCTTGAAATTCTTCAGCAATAAATGCTAAAAAGAAGTCCCCTAGACCTTTGATGGTCCACGAGAAAATGTTGGTGGCCCCCGGCGGTTCTGCCTCACATCAACATTGTGGCGAATGTATAGGGCCCAATGTTTCCAGTGTTGTTCTTAATGCGCGCTGACAGTCAATACTGTCAGCGCACATTGATACACAATGCCCCCTCTGTAGTTCTGGCTCTTGTAAACTCAGAGGGAGGCACCAGGAGCAGTGCAATTTGGACATTTTCACTCACTTTTGTTGCCAGCGGTTTAGACATTAATGGCTGTGTGTTGAGTTATTTTGAGGGGACAGCAAATTGACACTGTTATACAAGCTGTACACTCACTATTTTACATTGTAGCAAAGTGTAATTTCTTCAGTGTTGTCACATGAAAAGATATAATAAAATATTTACAAAAAATTGAGGGGTGCAGTCACTTTTGTGAGATACTGTATGTGTGTGTATATATATATATATATATATATATATATATATATATATATATATATATATTATTACATATATTTATATATATATTATACATATATTTATATATATATATATATATATATATATATATATATATATATATATATATATATATATATAATATTAGGGTTAGTTTCAAAGCTTTGTGAAAAATATAATTGGTGGATACCAAGAGACAAGCAAGAAATGAAATATTCACGTTGATTTCCTGTAATGGTTTGCTGTTGTATGGAATTGTAAAGGAAACCTATACTAGGAAAATATAAAGGTTGCCATGGTTTAGCTCTCTAACTGGAAAAGCCAGTTGACCGGCTGACCATTGGCTTTAGTGCTGTGAGCACAGACTGGATATGGATGTCTGAATTTCTAATCTACATGTTTGTTCCAGGTGAAACAACCCGACAAGTAGTATTCTTTTAAGAAAGTCCGTACCCGCAACCTACGTATTTCTCTTAGTGCAGGTCAGTATTATAATTGTTATATATATATATATATATATATATATATATATATATATATATATATATATATATATATTAGTGTGTGATTTTTGACAATCTCAAGATATATAAGCATTAAGGAGAGTATTTGAATAGAGCTTGAGTATGAAAAATATTTGTTCTTCATGTACAGATGAAGACTGAATAAGGTATACCTTTGAGTGCCTTAGATAAGAGAACCTTTGAATATATATTATCTGGTATCGTTTTTGGTATGACACTACCCATGTGGTTTCTGAGGTCAGTAGATAAGGGCAGTAAGGATCTCTGGGAATGACAGATAAGTTTTCTAAGGATTACTTGACACTAAGTTATATAGATACAAAATATTCTTCCAATAATCCTGTTTGTCATACACCTTGCATAAAGCTGCACAGATCTTTTCTGAGTTTAGATTGATAAACTTAAAGGGGTTGTAAACCCTCAAGGTTTTTAGACCTTAATGCATTCTTAATGCTCCTGGACCTTCCACCCTGCCTAGTGCCCCCAGAGCAAGCAGCTTGCAATGGGGGCATCCAAGCAGCCCTACCCCCTCTCTCTCCTCATTGGCTTACTGGCTGTGAATGACAGTAGCGGGAGACAATGAGGAGTGAGAGTCCCTGGAGAGCTGAGGTTCTCATGCATAACACTGGACTGTGATGGGGCTCAAGTACTGTATGTATTGGGGGGGGGGGGGGGGGCTTCTGCACAGGGAAGTTTTTTTTACCTTTAAAAGCATGAAGGTAAAAAACCTTGAGCCTTTACAACCACTTTTAAGTTAAAGCGGAACTTCAATAATTTTTTCAACTATCCATCTATTAAGTCTTCTGCCCTTGTTGTTTTAACTTTGGATGGTAAAACATTTTTTTTTCTGCCGGTAAATAACTTATACAGCCCACTTCCTGTTTCTTGTCTAGTCATTAGCCTAGGCTTATGACATCATGCACAGCCCTCTCTCTCACTCTAGTGAGAGTTTGCCAGGAAGGGAAGGGGGGGGGGTGAGTCATAAGGGAGCCAATGAGAGCTGCATAGCTGGAGGTGTGCCTCTGTGTGTCTGTGTAAATCCAGGAAGTGAACAGGCAGCAGCCTTAGCTGCCCACAATTAAAATGGATGCAGCCAGACTTTGTGGAGGGAGATTTCTGCAGCATATTTGACAAGTACAGAATCACAGTATATATAAAATAATATGCAAAGTGGTCGGAGGGAAGCTTCAGAATGGCAAAGATGTTTTTCTTACAAATTATGTGAGCAGACTGCAGTTCCTCTTTAAGAATACATACTTGAATAGAATTAGCTTTTTTTAAATCAGAGTTTAGTTTCATTTAAAAAAAACACACACACACAAAAATAGAAATGTTCAAAAATGTGAGCTGTATTATAATATTTTATTATTACAAAATATCTTTCCAAAATATCTATTAAAGCAATTCTGTCACAAAGAATTTTAAAATAATATCTCCTGCATCAGAAGACTGTAAATATTTACAGGTCTGACCAATGGCGAGTCTGAACTCCACTGTCGCCATGCAGTACATCCTTGTGTAAAGCCTTTGGCATTCAATACTTCTGGGAGTGTTGAATGCCTTTACCCCCCCACTGCACAGGTGGTTCCTTCTGCCAGCCCCTATGTCACCACAGAATACACTAGTCAGGGGAAGGTACCAAAGGGGGCACAGGGGACACAGACATTTAACACACCTGGAAGGGTTGAAAGCCAAAGATTTTGCAGAGGAAAACAAAACTCCAGAATAGACTGAAACATAAGGCTCATTGCTGCCTGTTAGCAAACACATTGACCAGTTATATCAACATGGTAAGCTAAAATATGATTTATATACAATTCTGAATAATCTGAGACATGACTGGCAAAAAGTGCATCGTACATGGATGACTTTATAAACAGTTCAAAGAGAGGAGAAGAGAAGAGCCCAGATCTTTGGGTCTGTGTTCTTGTTATGTAGATGAAGCCAACAATCCAATCAATAATCTTCCATTATTTACTGCCTAGCGGTATCATTTTGCACAGATGGCTGATTCACAATTAACTTTTCCAGACATCTGAATGCAAAAGTAAGCAGATCTGGCTATTCATCAAGTGATCACTTGCATAAATCCCTATGGCAGATGACCTGTGTAGGCCCTTTTGTACAGACATCTGCTGTCTATACTTACAGACAAGGGTGAAGATGATCCTGTCTTTGAATGGCATTATTCAGAGCATTGTACTTGTTTTACAACCTCACATCTGACATTGTACTACCAGATTGTTTGCATGGGTTTAAAGCAAACCTGTCACAGTGTTGTAGAGCAGACAGAAACAATGTATTAATATCTTTTGTTTTTACATTAAAATTAGGTAAAAAGTGAAAGTAGCTGAAAAAAAAGAAAGTTGAGCACTGTACTTGATTCATTTTATTTACTCCAAGACCTCCATTTATTTATCTGTGTCCTAAAACAGGAAGTGAGAGTAAGTCCCTCCGAAGTGAGTCAATCCCTGGTTGTCACCAGAACTAGTGTTCCCTCTGGAAGATTTCCTCTCTATTACAGTTCTGGTGACAACTCGAAAAACTTTCACTTATGGTGATAATGGTAAACAGGACAAATAAAGAGGGTGAATCTCCCTTAAGGCCCCTTTTCACACTGGGGCGTTTTTCAGGCGGTACAGCGCTAAAAATAGCGCCTGTTCACCGCCTGAAAAAATCCGGCCCCTTTAACTCCAGTGTGAAAGCCGGCGGGCTTTCACACTGGAGCGGTGCGCTAGCAGGACGGCAAAAAAAAGTCCTGCTAGCAGCATCTTTGAAGCGGTATAGGAGCGGTGTGTTCACCGATCCTATACCGCTCCTTCCCATTGATTTGAATGGGAAACCGCGGCAATACCGCCGCAAAGCGCCGCTACGGCTGCGCTCTGCGGGGGTGTTTAACCCCTTTTCTGGCCGCTCGCGGGGGTAAAACCGCACCGCGAGCGGCCAAATACCGCGGTTAAAACGATGGTAAAGCAGCGCTAAATATAGCGCTGCTTTACCGTCACCGCGGCTCCCCGCCCCAGTGTGAAAGGGGCCTAAGGAGGACACGGACTACAAAAAAAAAGAAAAAAAGATTTTGCCTTTAGTTCAAAGGCACATTTATAAAGCGCATTGGGACTTAAATTACTTAAATGACTTCAATGAAAATGAATGAGAAGGAATGGCTCAGAGTAGGAGAGTCCAGTCCTGCAACTTGTAAGGCCGGCCATACACAAGATTCAAACCATTAATGGGCAAGCTGAATGTACCAAGTTGATAGATTGATCTACTTGGGTACAACCAGCCTGCTGGATTCGCTTGCGATTATCGCAAGTGGCTGCTATAGCCGCTGACAATAATCAATGTCTTCTCCCGGCAGGGACAGCCCCCCCACCCTTGGGAGAAGACAATGGCCCGGCAGGGGGGATTCCCGCATAAACACTGTCTGGGTTGATGGGGAGTATTTAGCGAATGTCTTCGCTGTGGTTTCTGTGGTTGCAGGAAAGATATTAGCTCTGTGTATGTCCAGTGTTTCACCCAGTAGCGGCTGGTGATCAAAAATTTTTGGGGGGCGCAAACAAACTGAAAAATACTGCCCCCCCATCAATTGCAGCCTCACTGTGCCCATAAAATGCAGCCATTGTGCTTATCAAATGCAGCCACTGTGCCCATCAATAGCAGTCATTGTGGCCATCATATGCAGCCACTGTGCAGCCACTGTGCCCATCATATGCAGCCACTGTGCCCATCAATAGCAGCCACTGTGCCCATCATATGCAGCCACTGTGCCCATCATATGCAGCCACTGTACCCATCATATGCAGCCATTGTGCCCATCATATGCCGCCATGTGTACCCATCATATGCAGCCACTGTGACCACTGACCCCCCCCCACTCGCAGGGCTCGCGGCTCTGGCAGCACTCCCCCACGCGGCTCTGACAGAGCCCCCTGGCACTTGCCGCCAGGCAGCAGCTCCTCTCAGTGCACCAGAGTGACGGCGACCTCCGCTCCAGCGCGTCTCCTCCACTCCTCTTCCTAATGGGCCGCCACTGGTTTCATCAGGTTAGACGACCCGTCAGAATTTGTAACAGAAGTGATGTTCGGTCGGCGCCATCTTGGTACACCCCACACTCATCCACAGTAAGGACACAGTGAGAAGGTGGCAAGCGGACATCTTGTTACACCCACCTGAGTCTTGCATTTCACACTTATTTTTAAGAGTAAACTCAGCTTATATAGTGAAATACCGGATTTAGAAATCCCTCAGACTGTTTTGATGTTGATTTATTTATTTTTTTTATACTGTATTTCACTATATAACCTGAGTTTTTTGGTAAGAGTGAAATGCATGACTCCGATGGGTGTAACACCGGTGGGTGTAAAAAGATGTCTGCTTGCCGCCTTCTCACTGTATCCTTACTGTGGATGAGTGCGGGGGGGAAGCAAGATGGTGGCGATGGAACGTTACTTCTGTTACAAATTCTGCCGTGTTGCCTAATCTGACGAAACACCGGCCTAAAGATCATGTGACTGGCCTTTCCACCAATAATAGAGTTCTCCCTGCTTAACAGTGCAGGATGAGTGTACCACACACTCCATACTGTGTTGCAGAGAGGCAGGGCAGTGACATCATGCTCTCCACCTCTTCCAATCAGAGAACGTTTTGCATTCATTAAGACGATACAAAGCTTTCTCTAAATGGTTCTGGTGCCAAGCAGCGGGCCTCCTGTGTCCAGAATGCATCAGGCCAACTGCAGTGACATCATGCTCTCCACCTCTTCCAATCAGAGAACGTTTTGCATTCATTAAGACGATACAAAGCTTTCTCTAATTGGTTCTGGTGCCAAGCAGCGGGCCTCCTGTGTCCAGAATGCATCAGGCCAACTGCTCAGCATGGGACCTGGAAGCAAGTGGAGATCACTGGAGCAGCGATGTAGTAGCATCATTTATTTCAGTGATTTCCAGCTTCCAGGGGCATCAGCAAGATATGGTATATACTGTATATCAGGGGTGTCAAACTCAATTTCATTGTGGGCCGCATCAACATTAGGGTCACCCTCAGAGGGTCAGTTATATCTGTAGCCCCTACCATCAGAAGTCAAGAGTCCCCACTCTCTCTTACATCACAGTGCACCCCCATTACCATGTGCTGCTGCCGGGAGGACCAGAGGAGGGCTAGAGTTAGCTGCCAGAGTCTGCTTAATGCTGAGACCAGGGGATGTGGAGATGAGGAGATGCAGGATCTGTGGGAGGAGTTCTGTCCTCCTCTCTGCTGACAGCTGCCAACTGCTGAGACAGGGATGGGTGTCAGAGACAAGTCTCTGAGGCTGCATGGAGAAGCGCAGGATCTGGCAGAGGAGTTCTGTTCCCCTCTCTGTTGACATCTGCTGAGACAAGGTAGGTCAGAGATGAGGGAGGGGCCTTGTGTTTGACACATTTGCTTTACATAGTTACATTGGTTCAAGCTGGTCCAATGTAAATATGTAAAAATAATGCGCCACAGCTGATCGCCCTAATGTAAATTGACCCTAACAGTTCAGAAATTGCATTCTCCTTATTTCTGCCAGTACAGGTTCTAGCTTTCAGCGCTTAAAGGGGAAGCTCCACTTGTTTGCTTCCTCCCCCCTCCGCTGCCACATTTGGCACCTTTCGGGGGGGAAGGGGAAGTGGATACTTGTCAAAACCAGGTACTCGCACCAACTTCTGTGTAAGATCAGCGCAATCATTGTGCGGCGATCTACGCAATTTTCATCCCCTCTTCCTTCCCCACCGCTGTCTTCTGGGAGACACACAGGTCCCAAAAGAAATCGGAACCATTCAGAAAGCGTAGTGCGACTTGCGTATGCGCAATAGGAAACGGACTGTACACTTCCTGTTTCCCTTCGTAAGAATGCCAGCGCCTGCACCCGGAACCGATGGATGGATTGGATTGGGGTGCCGACATCACGGGATTCCAGGACAGGTAAGTGTCCTTATATTAAAAGTCAGCAGCTACAGTATTTGCAGCTGCTGACTTTTTTTTTTTTTCTCGGGCTGGAACTCCGCTTTAATGTCAGTTAAAAAATGTTCTGCATTTTCTGATGACTAATGCACACAAATCTATATAGTTGATTTGCTGCACTGTGTAAAGATAAAGGCGTACTGCAGCATATGTCCTGATTTGACATTACCTTCATATCAATGAACCAGGAGCCACCTCCACTTTACAAACTCAAGAGATTAGTAATGGTTTACTATAAGCCATGGCCAGGATTTCTTTAGCGTTGGATGCTTTTTTTTGTATCTACCCTGTTTAGTACACTCTACTATACTTTTTTTTTTTCCCCTTACACCTGCAGCAGTCCACAGTGGACTTTGGCATCCGAACATTTTTGAATGGGAATACCACGCCACAACCGTGAGCCTAGCATTTAGTTCGCCCAAATAAATGGGCCACGTTTGGCAGCGGTACTGCCCACCTGAACGCAACATGGGGTATAGTTTTTGCCACAACCCCCAACTTTTTGAGATGGGAATGAGGGACATCTATTAGCAAAAGTATGTAGGCATAGGACACCCCCCCCCTAGTATGTAGCACTGACACCAGTACTGAGAGAGACAGAGAGAGCACTGAGGGAGACAGGGCACTGATACCAGCACTGAGAGACAGAGCACTGATGCCAGCACTGACAGAGAGAGGTCACTGAGAGCAACAATGAGATAGAGCACACTGACACCAACACCGAGACACACTGCACTGAGATAGAGTGCCCTGACACCAGTACTGAGAGCATGCCAGCACTGACACCAGCTTTGAAATAGAGGACACTGACACCAGTACTCTTAGTATATGCAATTCATTTTTATTGCTTGAATTATTTTTTCCCTTAGAGACGTGAGTGGGGCCTCATGTCTAAGTTATGCCTCACAAAGCCTGGAGCTGCCTCTGGTTCCCTGATATCCTTTTTGTGAACTGGTGCCCAAAACTGAACTGCATATTCCAGATGAGGTCTTACTAATGATTTGTACAGGGGCAAAATGATATCTCTCTCTCTGGAGTCCATACCTCTCTTAATACAAGAAAGGACTTTGCTCGCTTTGGAAACTGCAGCTTGGCATTGCATGCTATTATTGAGCTTATGATCTACCAATGCGCTCCCCAATTAGACAGAGCATTGAGGTCGGCTTGTAAATTGGAGACCTCCTGTAAGGACGTTATTCCACTGCATAGCTTGGTGTCATCTGCAAAGACAGAAATGTTACTTTTAATCCCAGACCATATATCATTTATAAAGATATTAAAAGGTAAGGGTCCCAACACCAACCTTAGACCATTCAGAGTATGAATCATTAACCACTACTCTCAGAATTCGATCTTTTAGCCAGTTTTCTATCCATTTACAAACTGACCTTTCCAAGCCTGTAGGCTTTACCTTACACATGAGCCATGTGTGGGGAACTGTGTCAAAGGCATTTGCAACATTCAGGAATGCCACGTCCACCGCCACCCCTCTGTCCAAGGGCACTTAGGGGAATTCCAATAACCTCTCAACACAATTCATATAAACACCAACCCAGTGCTCTGGGGGACAGGCTAGCTGCTGGGGGATGTGCACAACCCCCTCCAGATGCCTTTGCAGCTTAATGCCGCATACACATGGATGGACTTTCCGTCAGAAAAAGTCAGATGGAATCTTTTCATCGTATATTCTAATCATGTGTGGGCCTCATCTGACTTTTTTTCCCCAAAATTCTGATGGACCTAGAAATAGAACATGTTTTAAATATTTCCGACAGAACCAATTCCTATCGGGAAAACCGCTCGTCTGTATGCTGCTCCGATGGACCAAAAACGACGCATGCTCTGAAGCAAGTACGAGACGGCAGCTATTGGCTACTGGCTATTGAACTTCCTTTTCCTAGTCGTTTCACGTCGTACGTGTTGTACGTCACCGCGTTCTAGACAGTCGGACTTGGGTGGGATCGTGTGTATGCAAGACAGTTTCAGCGGAACTCCGTCGGAAAAACCTTCGGAGTTTATTCCGACGGGAAAACCGGTCGTGTGTACGCGGCATAAGGATTACATTAAAACCACAACTAAACCAACTATTTTTACTGCCCCTGTGATTTTACTGCCCACTAGAACTGTTCAAATACAGCCAGACGGGGCTGTACACATGCCATGGCCATAATGCTTTGCTTCGCAGCCACGATGAATATAACTCGGGGTGCAGCGTTTGATAGGCAGTACCTTCTGTCGCACTCACCCATAGAGTTTAATGGGACTAATGCCCCGTACACACGGTCGGAAATTCCGACCACAAAATCCGTCAGATTTTTTCCGACGGATTTTGTCCGACACTGGTGTTTCATGCACACGGTCGGACAAAGTTGTCGGAAAATCCGATCATCCTGAACGTGGTGACGTTCGTTGCGTACGACGGGACTACGTAGAGGCTAGTAGCCAATAGCTTTGGTCTTGTAATGTGATCTGAGCATGCGTGGCACTTTGTCCGTCGGAATTCGCTACACACGATCGGAAAAAGTCCGATAGGACTTTGTTGTTGGAAAATTTGAGAGCAGGAGATAAAACTTTGTCCGTCGGAAAATCCGACAGAAAAAGTAAGATGGAGCCTACACACGGTCGGAATTTCCGACAACATTGTCCGATAGGACATTTTCCGTCGGAAAATCCGACCGTGTGTATGGGGCATAAGACACAACCGTGTGTAATGCACCAATTGCTGTGCAGGAGCGTGGCATTATAGGGTTAAATGAGGCAGTGAGGAGGCGTTATAACTCCTATAAACTGTGTATGTCACACTTCCAAACTGAATGACTAGAAAATCAACCCTAACAAGGAAAACCTGTCTAAAAATAGGCATATAAATCTCAAATGACACAGTGGTTGTTTTCCTGCAAATCCACATTGTGCTAATGGGGGGGTTTCAGCCAGACGCTATTGAGATGAGATTGCCAGTGGCATTAATGGGTAAGATGATGCAACCACATCTCCTTCTTTGATGATGAGCAGATGCTTCTGGGTGGTGCCAAGCAAGAAAACAGAAAATCACTTGATCAGTGGTAACTATTCTTTATTACTATCATTACTGTCCTCTCCAAAAAAGCTGCAGTGATTGCACCATTGTATGAACATTTTGCAAGATTGCTAGTACATTTTTTAAAATGGAGCATGAGAAGAAGGCAAAAGCTGATGACACACAGGCAACGCCTCCACTTTGTCAAAATCGAGTAAGGGTCACTAAGAGGCTACCTGTTTGTCCATATGGAATCTCTACCCTGTAACTAGGGCAGCGTGATGTCGCTCTCATTGCTAGTGTTCGCGTCTGGCTACAGAGGGAGCAATTTTATAGATCAACTCTACCAATTCCATAGTGATCCTGCCACTGGTGATTTCTCTAGCAGCAGAACTGCTTATACGTCATCATCATAGAGCCTCATACACACGATCAGACTTTCTGACGGGAAATGTGTGATGGCAGGCTGTCGGTGGAAAATCCGACCGTGTGTATGCTCCATCGGACAATTGTTGTTGGATTTTCCGTGGACAAATGTTGGCTAGCATGTTTTATAATTTTTACGTGAACAAATGTGTGTTGTCGGATTTTCCGAGCGTGTGTACACAAGTCCGTCGGACAAAAGTCCAAAGTACAAACACGCATGCTCGGAAGCAAGGACGAGCCAGAAGCGGTCAGTCTTGTAAACTAGTGTTCGTAATGGAGAATTAACATTCGTGACGTGGAAAATTTTAAAATCTCAAAGTGCAGCGCACATTCTCATCTTCTTTAACCACTTCCCACCCGGCCACTGCACATAAATGGCCGGGTGGGCGCTCTCTCCTTCTGAGTGGACGTTCAGGAACGGGATCGCTCTGCGCGTTCCCGCGCAGCAGCGCGATCCCGAGGTGCTCGTGTCACCCGGACACGGCGCATCTTAGATCGGCACGAGGGCTCTGCGATTGGCCCTCCTGATCACATGACGGCCGTGTTCAATCACAGCCGTCATGTGATGTAAATAAACAGCCGGTTGCTAGGTGATCGTCTCTCCTTACACGGAAGTTGTCGCTGAGGAGAGCGGATCTCTGCAGCCGGCTGGTGTTCAGTGAGTATGAGCTGTTTTTTACAGCTTTTTACTCACTGATCACCAGTCTATTGTCCCCACACATGTCACCACACATGTAAAACACACAGTAAACACACAATGTCCCCAAAACACATGTCCCCACATAGTAATGATCCCTAAAACACATGTCCCCCACATATATAACAGTAAAATCACATGTCCCAATGATCATTTGCACACATATGTCCGTGAACACCTGCGCACATCTGTACATGATCATTTGCGTACATATGTCCGTGATCACACAAACTAATTATTATACACTTAACAGGATTTTTTTTAACAAAAAACATGTAGCAGAATACATTTTGGCTTAAATGTATGACAACATTTGATTTTATTGGTTTTATTTTAAAATAGAATAAAGAAAATATAGTTTTTTTTCCAAATTTCTGCTCTTTTATCGCTTATATCGCAAAAAATAAAAAACGGAGTCGTGAATAAATACCACCAAAAGAAAGCTCTATTTGTGCGAACAAAATGATAAAAATGTACTTTGGGTACAGCGTAGCATGACCGCGCAATTGTCAGTGAAAGTGCAAGAGCGCTGAAAACTGAAAATTGGTCTGGGAAGGAAGGGGGCGAAAGTGCCCAGTATTGATGTGGTTAATGGGATAATAATGAAGCTGCTTTACAAAAGAATTTTCAAAGGCTTTTTTCAAAGGCTTTTTTTTTCTAGTGATATCAAGAATAATATTATTATCCTTTTTTTTGTTTTTATTTGGGCAAGTATTTTTTTTAAATGTAACTGCCTACTCCCAAACTGTCATTTGAAGTAAAACACATAGCCAAGTATTATTCTACACAATTTTTTTATTGTGCATTAAAAAAAGAAAACAAATACAATTAGACATGCTATCTGCCAATAGAACTTAACCAAAAAGTGCATTCTATGCATCCAAAAATATAGAAAATAAACCAAATCAAATCATTAATATTCAACCAAAAAAATTATGTCAAAGCAATAACTCCAAGGCCAATAATAAATAACATGTTATCTCCTCCGATTACGCAACATGGCTAGTTGACAAAAGAAACTGAAAAGCACAAAATGAAAAACGCAAAATAAAAAGTGCTTAAGGAAAAGTGCGAATCAACACTCACCAAACTTCTACTAACACGAAATTAGCAGAAGGAGCCCAAAGGGTGGCGTTAAAGAGCTGAAAAACAACGTAGTACGTCACTATGTTCATAATTGTTGGCCAACAATTGTGTGGCCATGTGTATGCAAGACAAATTTGGGCCAACGCCCTTCGGACAAAACTCCAGGGTTTTGTTGGCCAACAATCCGATTGTGTGTGCGAGTGACACTAACTCTGGCTTTAGAAAAATTCTATTCAAATATGTAATAATACCTTTTGTGGCTTCCTCCAAATCTCCAAATACCTTTCTTTTGCTGCTGTGATCCGACTTCCTGTTAGAGGGTGGCTACATTCTTTCTCCATTGTTCCACTATATGCAAAACGTAGACATCCTTTCTGGCTCATTACCGAGAAGGACCAGGAACTAGGGGGCTATGGGATTTGTGGTGTGCATAGAGAAGTGAATGTGACTGCAGCTAATGTGCACTGCTTGTTCCAAATAAAAATAAGAAAAGGAGAGGACGATAAAAGGAGGCAAAAAAAAAAAGATTTAATGAAAATAGATTAGAGGGCCATTAAGTAGTGGTTGTGTATGGATTATTTTTGTAGAATAAGTATATTGTTTAGTGTCAGTTTTTGCATCATTGATTCAATTTTTCAGTGGTTATTGGAGTCAAATCAACTTTTGTTTTCATCCATAGTGATAGGGAAATTTAAAGGAGCATAATGGAAAATTTTTCTTGCCCTGGTTCACATTGATGCTACTTCACTTGAAGTAGCGTGATTTCAAAGTAGCAAGGTCAGCGCGATTTCAGGTGCTACTTGATAGACATCTGTGTGGCTTCATACACAGATGTCTATTGAAGTCGCACCTGAAATCAGCAGAAGTAGTGCAGGAACTACTTGTGCAAATCGGTGCAGCGCTGCAAGATCGGTGTCGCACCGATTGGAACAGTGCCATTGCCTCCAATAGGCTGCGACTTGTCATGCATATGATCTCTCAAACCGCATGACAAATCGCTCCAATGTGAACCTAGGCTAAATGTGGTTTTCATGAGAAAAATAGTAACGATTGTAATACGTCTGGGATTCCATTCAAATAGGCTTGAATTAGATTTTAACAAGCTTAAATTAGTTGACTCAATGATATCAAGAAAGAATGTTGTGACCTTTTATTTCTCTGCAAATGTTCAAATGAAAATCTGACCTGTATGGCCAGCTTGAGGCCACATGCACACTGGGAGTTCGATTTTCTCCTCTGAACTCCTGGAAGGAAAAATTGCTTCAAAGACAAGTCTAAAGCTGCATATCGCACACACGTTTAGGCATTAATGGATTCCATTGGCCAGAATATTAATTTATTCTAGCCATTGGAATGAATGAGCGCTCAAGCACGACACACATCAGCTATTCAGTGCATTTAGATGAGTTTACAAGCTACACCAGACAAAGTTCATCTCACTTCTATGGTCAGGTTTAGGATTGATTAAAAAAAAGACTTAAAGAGTGACTAAACCCACATCATAAAAAACTATCAATAAATGGTGTATTACATGCTGTTCATACTCACTCAGTCACTATGAGATTCCTTTTCTGTATTCTACAAAAACCCTGGTTGATTCTGCTGCACTCTATCTCCACCTTCTGTTCATGTCCCAAATTCAGCTAGGGATTTTGCAGCTGTAGTGGCAACTCTGCACATGCTCAGTTTTCAGTGAGTTTCTATGCTGAGCATCCCCCCCATCACATCTGAGCAGCTCATGTGACTATCACATGTGATAAATGACAGCCCACACCCTCCCTCCTCCTCCATGCTGACTAACCAGCCAAACACAATGGGGGCGGGATATTACATGCAGATTATTGAAGGCTTCACCTCCCTCTAAGTCTGAGACACAGGCTGGGGGGGGGGGGGGCGTGACACAGCCTGTAACTGAAAGAAATCCACCCACACCATGTTATTGCCAAAAAATAATAAGGATTGGAGAGGCTTTGGAAAAGTCCTGGAGGCGAGCATGGGAGGAGGTGACGAGGGAGCTAGATAGCAGAAGGTCTTGAGAGGAACTAAGAGAACGAGTAGGTTGGTAAACTAGAAGATATAATGTAAATTAAACAGTGTGTGTTTAGTATCACTGTAAAGTAAAAAGTTACTGTACATAAACTGGAAAATGTAACATCTATCTATCAATGAATGCTATTAAAATTCCAAAATTCTTTTACATAAACCAGCATGTAATTTATCCCCAGAAGTCTAAAATTATTTTACATACTGTAATCCAGCATGTATTTTATCTTAAGTGGCCTTCCAAATAGATATGTTTCATTTTCCAGTGGATTGGCTGTGAATACAGTTCAGTATACCTGGCTATTTCTGTACCATACAGTGTGTATTTAGAGTTAATATTGTTTAGCCAGCACTGAAGAGGTAAAATTCCTCTCCTGTTTCAATTTATTGTGCATGGCTGCTCCACTCACCCTGTGACCTCTCGCTTTCTCCTAGTTGGACATGCTGCTGTGCTGCTGACTCTTTCATTCCACCATGGGTATCTCCGGTAAATACATACCTGCCTCCACAGAGGAGCCAGCTCCCAATGGCAAAAATGAATCTCCACTGGACACTAACTCTCAGGAATCCATGAAACTCAAGAAGGAAATTTCCCTGCTGAATGGGGTTTGTCTGATTGTGGGCAACATGATCGGCTCTGGGATCTTTGTGTCACCCAAGGGTGTCCTTATATATAGTGCTTCTTATGGCCTTTCATTAGTCATCTGGGCAGTTGGAGGAGTTTTTTCAATATTCGGTGCTTTATGTTATGCTGAACTAGGTACAACCATTACCAAATCAGGAGCAAGCTACGCCTATATTCTGGAGGCCTTTGGTGGCTTCATAGCCTTCATCAGACTGTGGACATCCCTCCTTATTATTGAACCTACTAGTCAAGCTGTCATTGCCATCACCTTTTCCAACTACATGGTGCAGCCCATCTTCCCATCCTGTGAAGCGCCGTACTCTGCTAATAGGCTCCTCGCAGCAGTGTGCATTGGTAAGCCTGGTAGATAAGAAAACAAAACATGAAAATTTAGAAAAATTTTAATTTTACTTTGGCATCTGTCAAAATTTACTTTTTGTTGTTGCTTATTTTGTAATGAAAAGGTCATCTGGTAATCCCTTGTCCCTCCCTTGCTGTATACATCAGTCTTGTGGTGTCTATTTATAAATGTCCTCACACAACTTTCACCCAAGATTTATATATGTATCCAATGGGATCCAATTGGAACATGTGTGAAGTTGGGTAAATCATTTATAATATTTCAAAAAAAATAATGTCATTTGATTTGCTAGTAAATTATTAGGGATGACAGCCATTTAAAGTGGAAATTCATTCTCCCAATCAACATTGATTATTTGAATCATCATGCTGCTAGCATTAGTAAATAGATAGGTAAGTATATCATATTTACTTGTTTCAAACTTTTTTTCTTTAAATTTTTTTAATTACTTCCTAGTTTTCTGCCATGGCAAATTATGTCATATATCTGGGTTTTTTCAGCTAAGCACACTCTACTGCATGCATGCTTGAGCTAAGGGCATATGTATTCAAGGAAGTAAATACTACATGAATCATCCGCCCTTACTCAAGATGGCCACAGCCAGAAATGCTAGGAGGTTGCTTTTCAAAGTGATTTCTCGAGAAAATAAACCATGGAGACATGGATGAATGGTGGGGGGGGGTTGCTTTGAATTTTAAAAATTAAGTAAATAGTGTTTTCAGTTTGTGGTGCTCAGCTGCAGTGAAGATCCGCTTTAAGTATTGATTACTGGAGATGTGGCACTAAGGCTAGAAATGTAAAAAGCTTATTACAGACAGTCTGTCCCCATGATCGCTATTAAAATAAAAGCTAACCGTTTTGGGTTGAGGCCTTTAAATAAGAACTTATTTTCTGGTACACAGAATATGTATTCAGTTTATCACAATGGGGTTTCTTTATTTTGTAATAAAAAATTTTTTTTTTTTTCATCAACTACCTTACAGCATCCTATGCATTAGTTTTAGTAGAATTATTTCTATTTCTTTTCCAAAATGAAACAAAAATGTGATTCACAGCCAACAACAGAGTAAAGCTGTTCAATGGCTGGGAACCTGTGAAGACAGAAATATGGGAGCTGACTTTGCAATTAAAAGTGCAAGCTCTGTAAACCTTATAGTGGCTTTACTACCAAGTACTACCTAGTGAGGCAGTTAGACATGTCAGATTTCACTGTTTATTCTAGATCAGCAACCCACTAGATTGACCTTTCTCAACCAGGGTCCCTTGAGAGGTTGCTAGGGGTCCCTTGAGCAGAGAATCATTTCTTCCTCTACGTTAAGTAACCACTGACACCACTGATCTTTTTAGTTATTTGTAAGGGGGGGATTCTTTCCAATGACCGCAAATATAAGGGGCATTTTTCCCCAATGACTATCATGCTAATGTACCATGAGCTGTTGATCTAGTTTTTCTTTTAACAGGGGTTCTCTGAGTTCGAAAAGTTTTTATCAAGGCTGAGAAAGTCTGCACTAGATCTGCACTGCCAGAGAAAGCATGACGTCCTAAAGCCTGTACTTGTACAAACAACTAGGCAGTTTAAAATTTTTATACTTACCGATTTTATTTGTCAACCCAACTGACAACTGATTATTATTAAACAGTATTAAAATAGTGCCAACAGTTTGCACAGCGCTTTCCATCATAGGGGGAGACAGTAGTTACAATGCAATTCAATACATGAGGGTAAAGAGGGCCCTGCTCCTGAGAGCTTACAATCTAATAGGGAGATAATAACAAAAGATAATAACTGTGAGGGTCCGGGATGAGCTGATAGGAGAAATAAAAGATTCAGTTGTTAGATGAAGGTAGGTTAGGCTTTCCTGAAGAGATGAGTTTTCAGGGATCGCCTAAAAGTGGACAGAGTAGAAAATAGCCAGACAGAATGGGGTAGGGAGTTCCAGAGGTTAGGCCAGCCTGTGGAAGAGTCCTGGAAATGAGCATGGAAAGAGAAGACAAGAGAGCAAGAGAGAGTAGGAGGTCTTGGGAGGTGTGAAGAGGATGGTTTGGGTGATATATTGAGACAAGATTGGTGATGTAGTTCGGGACAGATTTGTAAATGGTTTTGTAAGTTGTTGTTAGTATTTTGAATTTTATTCATTAGGCAATCGGAAGCCAATGGAGGAATTGGCAGAGAGGGGTAGCTGACACTGAGCGGTTGGAAAAGTGGATGAGTCTGGCAGCAGCATTTATGATGGACTGAAAAGGGAAAAACCTGTGTAGAGGTAGACCTATGGGGAGGGAGTTGCAATAGTCAAAGCGGAGATAACAATTGTGAATAAATTGCTTGATTTATGTGAATGTAAAGAAATTTAAAAAAAACAGCTCAAGATATAAGATTTACTGGTAATGGCTAAGTTGGGATCACATGGGAGCTCTTAAAGTGGTTCTAAGCCTTCTTTAAAAAAAAAACAAAACAAGTTATTCTCTCCTACTATGTGCAATGGTTTTGCAAAGAGCTGCCTCGAACGTCCTCTTCTGGGGTCCCCTGCCAGCTGCCCCTGGAACCTCGTCACAGGATTTGATTTGATTAACAGCAGCGGGAACCAATGGCTCCCGCTGTTGCCTTTCTGTCCTCTGAGGTGGGAGAGAGTGTAGAGAGCTTCTGCTCTTGGGCACATCGCTTAATCAAGATCGGGCTTAGGTAAGGTTGGGGGGAAACCTGGTCACAGAAAGTTTTTTACCTAAAGGGGTTGTAAAGTCTTATGGATTTTCACCTTAATGCATATCCATGCATTAGGGTGAAAAACCTTCTGTGCTTCAGCTGCCCCCCTAGACCCCCTCTTTTTTTACCTGAACCCGATTGTTCCAGCGACGAGCATGAGCCCAGTGGTTCCAGACGCTGTCTCCGGTCCTCATTGGATAGATTGATAGCAGCAGGAGCCAATGGCCAATGGCTCCTGCTGCTGTCAATCAAATCCAGTGACACGGGAGTCGGGGCGGGGCCGAGTCCTGCTGTCTGTGTCAATGGACGCAGTAGCGGGACTCGAGAGCGCGCCTGCACGGGTGCCCCCATGGAAAGTGGATCTTCGTGGGGCAACCCAATGAAGAAGATGAGCCAGGAACACCCTAGAAAAGGAGGATCGGGGCTACTCTGCTCAAAACCCTTGCACAGAGCAGGTAAGTATGATATGTTTGTTATTTAGTAAAAAAAAATAAACAAACCTTTACAATCACTTTAATGCAGAGAATACATTAACGTAAAAAACCTTAAAGTGGTAGTAAACCACACCAATTTTTTTAAACCCTGCAAGGTAAATGCCTAATGTGATAATATGCATCGCATACTAGCACATTATGAAATACCTTCCTTAGAACTAACCCCTTCAACACCGCGCTGTCACTGCTGACAGATGCTTCCATCTTCACCTGGTCTTCCTTCCCGATTCTTGTCCTCCGGCCATCTGATTTGCCACACCGTGATGATGTCACTCCTGTGCGTGAACGCAAGAGTCACAGACCACAGCACGGAGCTCTGAAGGGATGGTGCGTGTATACCGTCACTTCAGAGCGCATGCGCTGGTGCCGTGTGTTATTATCTCCTAAACTGTGCAGGATATATTCACTGTACCTACAGGTAAGCCTTATAAAATTGATTTACCCGTAGGAACAAGTGCAAAAAAAGGGTTTACCTGTACTTTAAGCCTCTAGGGATCTCCAAACTACACCCCCCAGCTGTTGCACGTCCCATGAGGCATTGTAAAGCTCTGACTTTCACAGACATGACTAGGCATGATGGGAATTGTAGATCCTAAACAACTGGAGGGCCATAGTTTGGAGACCCCTGCACAACTTTAAAACACTGGTGACAAACTTTCAATTTGGTGATTTAACCCACCACCACCAGCATCCACTGAAAGCTACAGTATCACATTTTTTTTTTGTAATTTTACATAATATTTAATGCATTAGGGCAATTCAGCACCAAATTAAACTCAAAATATTAAGAACGTTTTTATACTAAAACAATGACCTTCTAGCTATAATCTACTTTCAATGCATTCTGTATTTCAGTTGTATATATTTTGTCATTTAGTGTATATTAAAACTTTTATACAGGTTTGAATCAAGTAACTAATTGCTAACTTTATGGAGCAGATTAGATCTTGCTACATTTAATCTTATTAGAGCACACAGCTTACAAACCACATTGAGTGCATCCAAATCTGGCTAGACCATTGTATTTGTCAGATTGGCAGAGTCCGTCATGCTCACCGCAGGTCATGTGTTCGATCATGTGAGTGAGCCCCAGAGAAGTGAAACTACATGTGCACAGTTGTGGTGGTTTCATGCAAGGAAAAGGTGATTCTCTCTTTTTTGCTCTCATAGTGTTTTACTTGTACAGCTATTCCTGTTCTATTTAGTATTCTTCCCTTACTTCTGTTTTCCTGTCTGTCTCATGTTCTTCCCTTATTATTGTCTTTTGAAACTCTGTGTTCCCCGGATTGTTACGGACAGGATGTAGGTGGAAAGTCGTGCAGAAGGAAGTGCTAAAGGATCTTCTGCTGACAGCAGCAGCAAAGTCCCATGACCATTGCGTACAATACATCCCTCAGTCAGTGCTGTCACGTATCTATTACTTTAGAAGCTAAAGAGTAAGGCTTCATGCACACTGGGCTTAAAAAAACGCCTGTTCTCTTGGGAGTAAAAAACGCTCAAATAAAGCATTTTTTTGTACAAAGTCTAGACGAGTTTAGGAGAGTTAACATTTTTTCTCCCAGTAAGCTCTATTAACCACTTAAGCCCCGGGCCATTTGGCTGGCCAAAGACCAGAGCACTTTTTGCGATTCGGCACTGCGTCGCTTTAACTGACAATTGCGCAGTCGTGCGACGTGGCTCCCAAACAAAATTGTCCTTTTTTCCCACAAATAGTGGTATTTAATCACGATTTTTAGTTTTTGCGCTATAAACAAAAAAAGAGCGACAATTTTGAAAAAAAAAATATATTTTTTACTTTTTTCTATAATAAATATCCCTCCAAAATATATAAAAAACGTTTTTTTTTCCTCAGTTTAGGCCGATACGTATTCTTCTACATATTTTTGGTCAAAAAAATTGCAATAAGCGTTTATTGATTGGTTTGTGCAAAAGTTATAGCGTCTACAAAATAGGGGATAGTTTTATGGCATTATTATTAATATTTTTTTTTTTTACTAGTAATGGTGGCAATCAGTGATTTTTATTGTGACTGCGACATTATGGCGGACACATCGGACATTTTTGACACATTTTTGGGACCATTGTCATTTATACAGCAATCAGTGCTATATAAATGCATTGATTCCTGTGTAAATGACACTGGCAGTTAAGGAGTTAAGTGTGTCCTAGGGAGTGATTCTAACTGTGGGGGGGGGGGGGGTGGCTACGTGTGGCCCATCACTGATCACCACTCCCAATTACAGGGAGCTGTGATCAGTGACAGTGTCACTAGGCCGAAACGGGGAAATGCTTGTCCACATTAGCATTTCCCCGTTCTTTCTCAATGTGAGACGATCGCGGGTATCCCACTCAATGTCCGCGGGACCCGCGATCCTACTCATGGAGCTTGCCGCCTCTTAAAGGGCAACGTACAGGTACATTAGTTTGCCTGTACATGCCATTCTGCCGCAGTATATCTGCGTGAGGCGGTCGGCAAACGGTTAAGAAACGTGAACCAGAAGGTTTTTTTTTTTCCTGGCTCAAAACGTTGATCGCAAAATATGCCTCTTAATCATCCTAATCTGCATTGACACATAGGATAACATTGAGCTGCTTCTACAGGCAAAAAAAATACTCCTATAGAATCAACGTTTTTTTAAGCCAGTGTGCATGGAGCCTAATGCCCTGTACACACGATAGGATTTTAAAAGAAAAGGGAGGGGGATATCAGGTAATAATTAGTCTTAATTGTATAAAAGGTATCGCTCATGCCACAGTTTACAAGGAACGAAATCATTTGAACATCTTAGAAATTGCTACATCTTAAAAAGCAAAACATTGGAAGGGGTCAGTGAGTCCTGCGGGAAAGGAAAGAAAAAATGATTAAAGGAAGGAGAGAGAGAGAGAATAACAAATAAAAAAGAAGGAAGGAATAGGTTAGTGGGTTGGTTGACAAGGTGTGATCTGTAGAAGTCGTATGACTACCATAGGTCTCCTCCGGGTGGGTAGGCCCATGGAGAGAATAAAATGATGAAAAGGGGCAGGGGAGGATTATTAAAAGAGCAGAAGGTGGTTAAAGAGGCAGGTAAAGCCAGTTATTTGTCAGGCCAACCATCTACTCTAGATTAAATGGAGAATCTAGGTGGTGGCTTAAAGGCATAATACTTTATCTATGGATGTGGAATAATTGTTGTGCAGTTCAGACAACTACAGCTAGTTTGGAGAACCATTGGCATACCTGAGAGTAGTAAACATCCCATTTACGGTTCATTCTTTGGGAGTTCAGTGAACAGCTGGGTTGGATTTTTACCAATTATGTTACTAATTATTCCCAGATACCACAGATGTCTTTCTACCTCCCTGCTACTGTCCTCCATTATAACAAGTCCTTTCCAATGAAAGAGTGTGTATATTGTATATAGTGTATATTAATAGAACAGGCATTATAAATTGATAATATACGATTGAATCCTCATCCAATGTATGTGGATAGCTATTAACATTTACATATACTCAGGGGCGGACTGACCATTCGGCCACTCGGGCACTTTCCGAGGGCCCCGGGCCACTAGGGGGCCCCATCAGGGTTGCCAGCCTCAGTAAAACCAGGGACAGTATGTAAAAAATCTGTGTTTTTTTACATCTGTTTCTGAAATGTCTCTTACCGACATCCTTTTGGTCTAAAAATGCAGAGATTATAGCTGCCCCACCTCTCCAGTATCTTCTCAGCCAATAGAAACATGTCTGTGTATACTGTGTGTACATGCATGTGTATACTGTGTGATTGTATACTGTGTGTGTGTATATTGTGTGGCCCCATAATCGCTGATTGCCGGGGGGCCCCAAAATCTCCTATTGCCCGGGGCCCCATAATCTCCTATTGCCTGGGGGCCCCATGAGTTGTCAGTCTGCCCCTGCATATACTTACATACATAGTTAGGTAATAGACACATGCCCCTCGCTTCAAGCATCAAGAAAAAAAACATATGTATATGTACCATATCTATGTACCATATCTATCTATCTCTATCTATCTAAACTTGTGTTATAGCGCCATTCTTAACTAAGGTTCCTTGAGATGTTGATAGGGGTTCCTGTAGCCCGATTGATCTCCCATTTAATGGTGCCTGCATAGTTCCTACACCAAAACTCTTGGCATAGCCAGCTGCAGATCATCAATAATTTTTTTTAGCTGGCTGCAAGGGTGGCATTCTGATCCCCACATTAAGAGACCGATTTTTCCCACTGATCACTAGTGTAATATGCATTTTTGAAGTGGTTTTAGCAGGGGTTCCCAGATACCTGAAACATATTTTATGGGTTCCTCTGGAGTAATACGGTTGAGAAAGGCTGGGTTATATTATTATTAGTATTATACCAAATGTATGTAGTACCAACAGTTATAGCTTTATTTGCCATATATTATTAATGAAGTATTCAAAGCCAACATTTTTTTTATTTTTTTTGGTTGAGTAGTTAAAACAGACCTTGCCGTAAACTGCAAGGCTTGCTTATAATGTCTGTACCTCCTCCCCCTGTAAAAGTCTCTAGTTCAATGTATGTAAAAAGGTATCTTGTAGAGAAAAAGTTAGATATTTACTTAGGAGTAAGCTAAGTATAAATCTAATGTTTTCATTTACAGGTACATTTTGCTAATTCATTTGACAGGGGGAGGGGGCAATGGACATTATAAGTGGACCTTGTATATTAAGGGTTAGAGCCCTTGTCAGATTTTTTGGTCTACATCCTTGCTGGGTAGATTTAAGCTCTTTAGTTGTCCAAGTTACCGTCACTAACTGGACAGAAAATAATGGGAAACCCAAAATGTAACCGCTGTAACTAAACAATAATAGGGAGGGGGGGATCCTCCAATGGGGTACCTGTTCCAATGACACCTGTCTATAAGAGAATTTTGCCCTCACATTAAAAAACATGGAGCTGTCGCTGTTTGCTGACCTGTCGGAAGAGATCCCCAGACATCCTCAAACACTTATATTTGTCATCTTTCTAGCAGCTAAAATAACCAAAGCACGAGCGTGCCCGGCACGGCGGGACCCGGCCTCCCCGGAGTCGCTCCTGGATTATGATCAATGAAAAAAAGTATTTGCAGAGATAAACAAGCTAGGTTTGAGAGAGTGTGGAACCCCTGGATTGAATATCTCCAAGCTCCCTAGACACTGGGCGACCTTGCGAGAGGAGGCCCGTGCTAAGGGTACCTACTCTACTCTGATCTTCTTCTCCTACTTTTCTCTTTTCTTTCCCCCTTTTCTTTCCTTATTTCTTGCTTCCCTGTTTTTGGTTCTGACTCTACTATTTTCTCGGGATCGAGACCCCTTGGGTTGATGTATCAGGATCCTTTCTAGAAACTAATGTTATACTTCACCATGTTCTGGAAATATGCGTGACCGACAACTTGCTGTAATGTCACTTGATAATTATCCCTATTTATTGATTTTTTTGGGTGCCTAGTGGTTGATACCTATGGGCTTATAGCCTTAGATAAATGGTCATGCTAAGAAGTAAAAAACTGTCCCCCCATCAGATAGTGTCCGCCCCATACTGCGCAGGTGCAGCGCTTGCACAGTACAGAGGACAATTAGACTCTGAAAGTCTCTGAAGAAGAAGTCCGGGTGCAAGCCCCACCATCCAAGTGGACATACGGTAGCACATAGTAACAGGGCCCCTCGCAGGCTCGCCACGCTTCGGGCACGGCCTCGCTTCGCTCGACTACTTTTTATTCACACTCTATGTCCACTTGGATGGTGGGGCTTGAACCTGGACTCACGGCGCAGGCGCCGTTCATCTTCGGAGACCTTCGCCGTCTCCTTGTCCTCCGTACTGAGAAAGCGCAGTACAGGGCGGACACTATCCGACGGGGGGACAGTATTCAACACAACACCGGACTGCTAGGCCTGAAACTCTTGTAGTAACTACTCTGTACAGCCTGCCAGGGCGTCTGCTCACTTTGGTAAATACATCCTTGTTTGGATGATTACCTGATAATGTTCAAGTATACATTTTTGTATTGTGCTTAAAATTGTAATAAAAATGATTGAAAAGAAAAAACATGGGGCTGTAATCTTTCCCCACCGTATCGAAAACTGAAATAAAATTGTCTTTGGATAGACGTCAAGTATTTTTTATTATATGATATTAACATATAATATGGTAGAATTACAATAATATTATGAGATTTTTAAAAGATATAATATCAGTGCAGGAATGATAATGTAATACTAATTATGTTAAAAATCTGTATTGCTTTTTATACCTTATTCTTTATTGTGTAAGACTTGTAAATGTTGATTATCTGCTCTGTTGCATCCTTCTACAGTCATTTTTTTTCTTGTACCTTCTAGCACTTCTCACCTTTGTGAACTGTGCCTATGTAAAATGGGGCACCCGTGTACAAGACGTTTTCACTTATGCCAAAGTCTTGGCTCTGATTGCAGTCATCATCGCAGGAATTGTAAAGCTCGCTCAAGGTGAGGTACTGGAGGAAACAGAGGGAGAGTTATTGCAGAAAGCAAACTATGTTATGTGTGGGAGGAATACCATGCTTGGGAAATTCACATTTTATAAAATGTTATTCAAGAATCGAGATCAGCCATAATATACTTTATTTTGATAATATAAAGCATCGTTTTTCTAATCAAGAACCCTGTTGATGCTTCAGTGTGGACTTCAGGGGATTCATTTCACAACTCCACTATTTTGTGTAAAGTAAGCCTTTCCTAAATGTAACATGGGTCTGGTTTCAGGCTGAAGGAAAGTGGCTTTAATTTATTTTTGCAAACTTTAAAAATAGGTCTACCAAGGTCTGCATTAATGTAAATGTGTACTGTGGTGATTCAGATTAAAGTAGCAGGTTCACTTAGCCTACCGCCTCTACTACTATTATTTTCCACAATTTCCTCTGAATGTCCTGTATAGTGCTTAGTACATATGGGTAAAGGGGAACCTTAACTCTTTCACCTTGTTCATGATAAGCAGGGTGCTAAGTGGCCAATTGTAATGTTCTAGTCAGTGGCAGCTGGTGTTTTTTTTTCTTTTTGGTGGGCGGCAGACAACATCCCCGGTCGGTCACCAGCCAGGTCACATGCACAGCCCTTCCCCCTGGTTGGTCGATCATCAAGCATGGCACTTACCCCATCTAGCTTAGCAGGTGGGTTGCGGGCTCCTACGGGTGGTGGGCAGCGGCTTTCTATGTCCTCTCCTGTATCGCGGCGACTTCCACCGTGTGTCTCCTCCTCCTAGGCATCCAATAGGATCGCCTGTCCTTTCAGCCAATCGGGTGATGGGTCTCAAGACCCACTTCCTAATTGGTCGGGAGGAGGATCAGTGTTACGATATTGAATATTAATTCGCTGTTGTCACACAACTGGGTGGGCTTGGAGCGCAGTGCTCTGTACCCATAGCCCAGACGTTTTTGAAGCCTATTAGAACCTCTGGCTCTAATCAGGTGCTTGGGGGGGGGGTCAGTGCCCGTGCGCCCCTAATGGACTGCCTGCCGCTGCTTCTAGTGCTGACAGGATGAAGGAAAGTACTTTGCCAAAGTGCCGCACATAATATTCAGTGATTGTAATGCTTCTGCAAGCTGTCAGAAATTGAAGACATTCAACAGGAGATGATCAGAGACTGCAAAGTTGCTACAAGAGTTGTTCAGGACATGTTTTATGAGACTGTCAGAGACTGGAGACACATTACTTGAAACTGCTTTACAAATCAGCATTTCCACACCTGTGCCCACTTAAAAAAAAAAAAAGAGAAAAGGGACAGGTAGGCAGTGTGAAAGAAATTGATCCAACCATTAACAACTAGAAGCCACTCTAAAAATATTTTTGTTTTACTGGCTTAAGGTATAAATATAGGCAAAACTTTTTTGTTTTCCATGTTGGATAGAGCAAGGCAGGATTATAACCCCTGTCAGACTTTGTTTTTGCCATCTGTGTCATATTGCCGAGATTTTGCTTTACGTCTTGTTCCATAGCCAAACAGGAAGTGAGAGGAAATCCCTGCAAAGTAAGGGAATTTCTAGGAGACTCCCCCCCCCCCCCCCCCCCCCCCCCCAGGTCACCAGAACTAGTGTCCCCATTAGAAGATTTTCCCGCTATTACTTTTTTGGGGACAACCCGAAATTTAGAATTTTCTTTTACTTTTATTGATAGTAATAAACGGGACCAATAGAGAGGGTGAATCTCCTTAACTGGGACACAGACAGCAATACAAACTGACAGGTGTTCTAATACCTCTCCACCTCATCCAAAAATAAAAAATAAAACTTTTGCTTTTAGTTATACTTTAAATATGCATCAAAACAGACCACTGTCTGCCTGGACCCAGAGGGCTGCACAGGAAGTGTCAAAGAGCCATGAGCAGCCCCAAGTCTATAGGTTGGGCACTAGGGATGTAGAGGCTTAGCAATAGCGTTGAACTTTTATATTGCCTTGAATAATCAAGGTAGAGATTTGCTTTAAAAACAGAAATTCTTGGTATTAAAGGGATTCTATGCATTGACATATATACAGTATTTGGCTGCCCAGCTACATCATATGTCTGCTATGTCACCAATAACATACTAGCTGCAAAATGTTAAGGGTCTGTTCACAACTATGTTTGCAAATTTGTCTCTGCGCACGACGAGCCGAGAAAAATGAAGTTCAATAGCCAGTGCGGCTCTTCTGCTTGCTTCCAAGCATGCGTGGACTTTTGTGTGTCGGAATTGTGTACACATGCTCGGAATTACCGACAACCAGCTTTCAAACATTTGTTGTCGGAAATTCCGACAGCAAATGTCCGATGGAGCATACACACAGTCGGAATTTCCGACAACAAGCTCACATGGAACATTTGTTGTCAGAAATTCTGATAGTCTGTACGCGGCATTACTCTCTGCTCTGTCCCTCTTACAACTCTTCTCTCTGTATGTGCAGCACAGTGCTGGTTTTTACAAGGTAATATCTGGTGTTCACACACAGTGTTTCATTCAGTGTATGCATGTAAATATATTTTACTCAGTCCTCTGTTTCGTTGATTCATATGTAACTTTTACTGTCTTTGATGGTCAGGTCATTCTCAGAACTTTGATGACGCCTTTGCTGGTTCCTCCCATGATGTTGGGCATATTGCTCTTGCTCTGTATTCAGCCCTCTTCTCTTACTCGGGGTGGGACACACTAAACTTTGTCACGGAAGAAATAAAGAACCCAGAGAGGTGAGATTATTAACTGGACAGTGGAGGAACCCAGCATGAAGGGATATGAATGAGGAACTAGCCTACAACCTACAGGAAGGAAAAAAACAGGATGTAAAGACAACATGCTTACTGTAGATGAACAGCAGTTAGTTCAGTAGTTGGTGTCACTTTCCTACTGAATATTCATATTTAATGGTATTTTTAGATGCAAGTTTTACAATTTTGCATTTTAAAACCATGCATCTCATAGTACGATTGTCCAATCTTCACTAGATCTACCAATAGCTGATCTAGTGAAAATATGCCAACGGTTGTGTAATGCAAGGGTGCAAAGGGCCAGTATGATTGGTTATAACATAAATGGATTGTTTAGGAGCCATTTTAATGGTTTCTATATTCTCATTAAATATCACAGCAGGTTGGCAGTTCATATACTGTATAGGCAAAAACAGAACAAATTTTAGGAAAGCAAAAAGATGCCCTACACAAAAACATGAAGGCATGAGCTGTGACATAAGATGAGCTGCTCTCATTGTGATTAACTGTTAACTGGAAATTGCCAACCTAGGATATAGGTGCAAAGCTGTGTAGGGTGACACCGCTTCAAGGCAGCCTGTGGAGATCCCTGGTTGCTATGCAACCCCAGGTGCCTGCTTGGTTTGCGGCCAAAGGAGCATGTAAAAGGAAAGAGAGGCTGGCGGCACTTCCTGGAATAAAAGCACTTTCCTTATTTCAGATCCATAAGAACAACGATATGACACGCATGGTACATACTGGTCAGCAGACATATTTCACACTCCTGTACCTAATCATTGCAATGATTAAGCACAGGAGTGTGTACCAGCACACAGTACGTAACAGAATGTACCGTGTGTGTCATATCGTTGGTTTTGAAATAAAGAAAGTGCTTTTATTCCTGGAAGTGCCACCAGTCTCTCGTTCCTTTAAGGTGCCTTAACTTTATCTGCTACACTCAATGGGGGAAACATTTCTAAAACCAACGTTTTTATTACAAAATTAAAATTACATATATACTGTCCATATTGTATGTTTCCATGATTCAATAAAACAAAACATAATAAAACTGACAACGTATACAATTACATGTGAGTGTGCACCAGACTCTTTATTGTAATTTTTTATATTGTCAGTTCTATTGTGTTTCGTTTGTTTATGAAAAAAAATATATATATATTTGTAACATCTGCTTTTTTTTTGAGATAGGTCATACTCTTCTGATCCTGAGTGAAGGTCCTGAGGAAGCATTTAAATGAAATGCGTTGACCTCTCTGGATTGTTGAATCTTGGAAACATACAATATGATGTAAAATGTAATGTTCAAGAGTTGTGACCATATATTGGGGGCAAATCCATAGATATGTTATGGACAGTATACAGTATATGTTATTTTACTGCAAGGTGTTTTTTCACCTTAATGCATAGGATGCATTAAGGTGAAAAAACACAAGCCTTTACAACCCCTTTAATTTTAGAAATTCTTGTTGTAATTCCTGGTACCAGTAAAGTCCGTTTAATTTTTTATTTTTATTTTTCATACATCATGGGACATGGGCTATTATTCATTACCTACTGGGTTATACACCATCTCTAGGTGAATGGATACTGGTAGACAAAGTCTTGGACAGGAAGTGATCTCCTATATAACCCCTCCCATACAGGAAGTACATCAGTCTTTTACACATGCACAGACTTTTGTGGCCTAAGAATTGGTCAGCCGAGCTTCCTTGTAAAAAGTTATTGGCAGGTTTCCCCTTTCATGGGGAACGTTTATTTGGTGATCATTTGGACAAATATATCCAAAAGTTTTTTAGAGGGAAGAGTTCTCTACTTCCTGTGAAGAAAAGCACCATGCGTCTCTCGTTTATAACCTCAGGGACTGCTTCCTCAGGTGTCTTAGTGTCAAGGCAGTTCCGCCGCCAACAGGGCGCTAGAGCCAGGGGCAAGCCGCAAGGCCAGGGCCAGAAAAAGCCCTGGGTCCAAAACTCCTCTAAACCCAGCACGAACCCTCCTTTTGAGGGGATGCCCCCACTCTATCGGGTGGGGGGAAGGCTGCTGCATTTTGCGGACATTTGGAGAACAATGGTTCTAGACGAGTGGGTCACCTCAACTATATCCCACGGTTACAAGCTGGAGTTGCGGGGGTTCCCCCCTCAGAGGTTTCTAAGATCCTCTAAAAAGAAACGTATTGTTTCAGGCACTACAACATTTAGTGCATCAAGGAGTAATTGTACAGGCTCCTGTACCTGAAAGGGGTGCAGGGTTTTACTCAAACCTGTTTACGGTACAAAAACCAAATGGGGACACAAGGCCCATTTTGGATCTAAGATCCCTGAACCAGTATCTACTAATCCAGTCCTTTCGGATAAAGTCTGTCCACTCAGTAGTAGTAGCCTTACTCCAGACGGGAGACTTTCTAGCCTCCATCGATATAAAGGACGTACATTTACACGTACCTATCTTTCAGCCTCATCAGAGGTTCCTGTGATTTGCTGTAGAGGAACGTCATTTTCAGTTTGTGGCTCTACCCTTGGGGCTTGCCACAGCTCCCCGGGTGTTCACAAAGATCCTAGCAACAGTACTGGGTCTTTTAAGGTCCCAAGGGTTCTTGTATGTATATCTCGAGTATCTGGACGACCTCCTGCTCAGAGATCACTCAATACTGGGTCTAGAACAGAGCATAACCTTCACAATGCGGTATTTGGAAACCTTAGGCTGGATCATAAATACCGAAAAGTCAGCCTTGATTAGATAAGGGGCACCAGACAACCCTTCATTCGGCTCTTTATGAGTCTTCTAGGAAGGATGGTGTCCTCCTTCGAGGTAGTGCCCTATCCCCAGTTCCATTCCAGGCCTATACAACAAAACATCTTGTTGGCTTGGAACAGGAGAGGACAAGTCCTGGATTATCCGATGTTCTTATCTCCTCAAACACGCTTAATCCTAAACTGGTGGTTGCAGGATCAGAACCTGCGAAAGGGAAGATCCTTCCTCTCGGTTATTTGGAGAGTACTGACTACAGATGCCAGTCTCTCAGGCTGGGAAGTGACCCTAGAGGGGCTCACAGCTCAGGGGAAATGGTCAAGGACAGAACAGATCCTGCCCATCAACGTCCTGGAGTTACGGGCAGTACGTCTGGCCCTACGGTCCTGGACGGTGGAGTTTCCAGACTGCCCTATCAGAGTTCAGTCTGACAGTGTCACTGCAGTGGCCTATATAAACCAGCTCTGAAGGCTGTGAACCACATACTAGCCTGGGCAGAGAGACATGTACCGATTCTATCGGCAGTCGATATCCCGGGAGTTGAGAACTGGAAGGCAGATTATCTCAGCCGCCAGCAGATCTGCCCGGGGGAATGGTCCCTACACCCAGGGGTGTACCAGGAAATTTGCCAGCATTGGGGATGGCCAGAGGTCGACCTTTTGGCATCCAGGTACAGCAGTTTGTGTCCCAAACAAGGGATCCTCTGGCAATCAGAGCAGATGCTCTGGTAGTTCCATGGAGCCAGTACTCCCTGGTTTATGCTTTCCCCCTGATCCCTCTCCTTCCACATTTGATTCGCAGGATTCAGAGAGAGGGGGTTCCAGTCATTCTGGTGGCATCAGCCTGGCCCAGAAGGCCCTGGTTCCCAGAGATTGTGAGACTGGCAATAGACAGTCCATGGATACTTCCACGTCGCCCCGATCTACTGTGTCAAGGTCCTATATTCCACCCCAATTTACAGTCTCTAAATTTGATGGCATGGCTATTGAAGCCAGGGTGTTGAAGGACCGTGTCATCTCGGGACCAGTGCTGTTTACTCTACTGAATGCTAGAAAAGTTGTCGCTAGGAAGATCTATCATAAGGTCTGGAAGACTTATATTGATTGGTGTGAAGCCAGTAAATGGCATCCTCGGAAATACGTGATTGGGAGAAATCTCTCTTTTCTACAGTCAGCTGTGGAAATCAGATTGGCTTTGCTATACAAACAGAGGTCAGATTTTGGCCCTGTCAGTATTCTTCCAAAGGCCTTTAGACTCCCAATCGCTGGGCCGAACCTTTATGCGGGGGGGGCAACTCGTTTGCTTTCCCCAATAAGGTCACCTATGTGTCCTTGGGACTTGAACTTGGTGCTGTCTGTGTTACAGAAACAACCATTTGAGCCTATCAAGCAAATTCCATTAGACTTGCTGTCATGCAAGCTAGCCTTCCTGATGGCCATCACCTTGGCTAGAAGGGTGTCGGAGTTTGTGGCCCTTTCGTGCAGGGAACCATACTTGATCCTTCACCACGACAGTGTCTTGTTACGACCTGTTCCATCCTTTTTGCCAAAAGTGGTGTCAGCCTTTCATTTAAATCAGGACATTATTTTGCCTTTTTTCTCTCAGCCTCATTCAGCGGAAGAGAGACGACTGCATTCTTTGTACCTTGTTCGCGCAGTCAAGGTTTATTTGTCTAGATGTGTGGAGATCGGAGGATCAGACTCCTTTTTTGTTTTACCAAAAGGACCCAAGAAGGGGCAGGCAGCTTCCAAGGCTTCCATTGCCAATTGGGTCCGTCAATTGGTCATTCAGGCCTACGGTCTTAAATGTAAAGCTCCTCCCTTTAGGGTGAGAGCTCATTCTACCAGGGGTGCAGGAACCTCCTGGGCTTTTCGCCATCAGATATCTGTGGCTCAGATTTGTAAGGCTGCTACCTGGTCTTCAGTGAATACATTCACAAAATGTTATCAAGTGGATGTTCGAGCAGCCAAGGATTCGGCTTTCGACCGCAGTGACCTGCAGGCTGCCGTATAAGGTCTGATGGCTATTGTTTGGCAGGGTGTCTCCCTCCCCTCAAGGCTATTGATCTGGAACGTCCTAGTAGGTAATGAATATTAGCCTAACTCTGTGTCCCATGATGTATGAAAAATAAAATAGGATTTTGTCATAATTACCTGTAAAATCCTTTTCTTTGAGTACATCAGGGCACACAGAGATCCCTCCCCTCTTTTTTGAGGATTCAGCACTTGCTACAGAACGGATGTACTTCCTGTATGGGAGGGGTTATATAGGGGATCACTTCCTGTCTAAGACTTTGTCTACCAGTGTCCATTCACCTAGAGATGGCGTATAACCCAGTAGGTAATGAATATTACCCTAACTTTGTGTCCCATGATGTACGCAAAGAAAATGATTTTACAGGTAATAATGACAAAAAAATCCTATTTTTTTACATGTCGAATACTTAAAGGGGTTGTAAAGGCAGAATGTTTTTTTAATCTTTATGCATTAAGATAAAAAGCCTTCTGTGTGCAGCAGCCCCCCCCCCCCCCAACACTAACCTGAGGTCCATCTCTCTCCAGTGATGTCCACAAGTGTCTCAGCTGTCCAAGATTCTCCTTCCTGATTGGATGAGACACAGCAGCGGCGCCATTGGCTCCCGCTGCTGTCAAAGTCAGCTAGCCAATCAGGGAAAGGGGGGCGGGGCTGTCTGAGGGCTCTGTTTCTGAATGGACACTGGGAGCTGTGACTCAGCTTGGGTGCCCCTATAGCAAGCTTCTTGCTGTGGAGGCACTGAACAGGAAGGAGGGGTCAGGAGCACAGAAGAGGGAACCAAGAAGGGTAGGATCCAGCCAGGCTCCTCTGTGCAAATCCACTGCAACAGAGCAGGTATAACATAGGAAAAAAAATTAGACTTTACAATCACTTTAATAGTAGGGAGTGGTACGCAGCAGGGCAGCTATTTTATGTGCATTACCTGATTGGACGCGGTGGAGAGGTGGGGCAGTGACATCACACCATTCACCTTGTCCAAACAGTAGGGTCTACTATAGTGATTTCCAGCTTGCAGAGGCTTTGGCCAGGTATGGCATATACACAGTTACATTGGTCCAAGATGGATAATGTATAATATAGCAATGCCTCAGGTACCAGGACAGGAAATTAGTTTGTGTTAGGCTAGTAGGTAAAAAGGGAGAAACAAGAAATAGTCTTTACTACCTTTTTATTCTTCTTTTATGTACTCTGCAGAAATTTACCCTTGGCTATTGGGATCTCTATGCCAATTGTGACTGTGATTTACCTGCTGACCAATGTGGCCTATTACACTGTGCTGGACATGCGCTCCATTCTGGGAAGTGATGCTGTGGCAGTGGTAATTTCAATTTACATGGTTACTTCTGACAATGTTAGCCTTTGAATTATGTTTCCGTGGTTTTGTTTGAATTTATAAAATAATGTTTTATTCATTACAATGTTATTATATAGCTGGTTGTAATTAAGTCTCCTTCAACTGGACTTATTCTATAATGTTGAAGATATTCCGTTGCTCAACCAAACGACTTTTTCAGTTTGTCAACTGAAGAAGTGGCTTTGTTAAAAGAGAAGTATGGGTTTTTTTTTTTTTTTTAGATTTATACTTACCTAGGTGGATGCAGAATCGATCCGATGCTGCATCTGTCCCCCGGCGCCTCTACACTGAGAACCGAGCGATCGAACACCGTCGATCACTTGGTTTTCACAGGCCTGTGAGCAGAGATCTGTAGACTGTCAGTCACAGCTCTCTGCTCATCTCCCTCATTGGAGCGGTGAGCTGTGGAGGGGGCGGAGCTCCCGTCTAAGACTCTAAAGCCCCATACACACGGTCGGATTTTCCGATGGATTCTGTCCTAATGGACAATATTGTTGGAAATTCCGACCGTGTGTAGGCACCATCGGACAGTTTCCGACGGACAAAGTCCTATCTCCTGCTGGATAGATTTTTTGACAACAAAGTCCGATCACACCAATTCCGATCGTGTGTAGCGAATTCCGACGAACAAAGTGCTACGCATGCTCAGATCACATTACATGACCAAAGCTATTGGCTACTAGCCTCTACGTAGTCCCGTCGTAGGCAACAAACGTCACCATGTTCAGAATGATCGGATTTTCCGACAACTTTGTCCGACCGTGTGTATGCAACACCAGTGTCGGACTAAATCCGTCGGACCAAATCCTATGGATTTGGTGGTCGGATTTTCCGACCGTGTATGGGGCTTTAGAGGTTTGTTGAGAGGCTGAGACAGGTGTCAGTCCAGGCACCTGGCAGATCCAGACTTCCATTGTCGGGATGACGCGGTGCCTGGACTGATATCCACGACGTCATCAGTGAGCAGGCTTCAGTCCTCTCTTTGCTGAAAACAGGTCACAGGAGTGCAAAACGAATTTCACTCTTGTGACCCATAGTAGAAGCCCAGCCAAACAAGCTCAGACTGGACTTTTCTTTTAATGAAATGTCGTCAACATTTCAGAATAAGTCCACTACTAGCTATACTATGACCTGGATAAATGAGAACCTTCCAAGACAAATTTAGCGTATACACACCTCTGCCACACTGCACAGCCAGGAATATTACACTACTACTTTCTGGTTGAAGCTGAAGTTTATTATTTTTTTGGGGATGCAGCACCAAACACAAAAGGTATGTGTAATGGTTTCTATCCCATTACCTGCAGGAATCTGCTTCTAGGGAAAAATTTACCCGCAGGGCATCCTTCATAGTAGTCAAATACTGTGGCTATCTTTCAGTGTTGTGAAGAATAACAGCAGCGACTGCTACTGAGAAAAGTTGCAGCCCTACCCTTCAGCCTACTCCACCACTTATATTGCTCGTATTACTACACCCCTACAAGGCATTACACTCTGTGAATGGGCATAATAGATCCTGTCACTAAACAGCTTCTTAATTCACAGAATGAGATGCTTTGTGGGCATGTAGTAATATGAATTTTGTGAATGGTGGAGTAGTCAGAAGGGGATGGTCTAGTGGCACAACCTTTCTCAGTAGCAGCTGCTGCTGTTATTGTTCAGAGTGCCAGAAAATAGAGGCTCAGAGCTGTATCCGACGACTATGGAGAAGACACTGCAGGGAAGATTTTTACCAATAGCAGCTGCCTGCAGGTAAAGGGATACACACCATTACACATACCTAATGTGTTTAGTGCTGCATCCCCCCCCCCCCCCCCTAAAAATTTTTACTAAACTTCAGCATTGGCCCCTTTTACACTGGCATTCCGGCCTAACTGTCAGTTCTTCAGGCGGACTTGATCAGACAGTCCATGGATCTCTAGGGACAGGCAGGTGTAAATGGACTTGTGTCCGCTTACACTCGCCTACCATTGAGTCCAATCAGGTTTAGTAATGAAATGGATTGCGTCCGCTTCCATTTTGGTGGACCGGATCGGAGGTAGCCTTATGTAAACAGACATCAGACACCTGGCCATCTGTAGAGCTCAGTGGGGTCTACCCGTGTCCGCTCTGCATAAACTGAGTGGGCACAGATGTGATATCCATCCCATTTGGCTCTGAGCAGTGGGGGATCTGCTCATAGATCACCTGCTGATCTGAGTGAGCTCCGCTCCACGTGAAAGGGGCCTTACTAAATGGGTAATAATGCTGACTGTCTGAATAGGCCTCGGCAGAGGATAACACAGGTAGCTGTATTCATGAACAGTGGTAGCTAGTGCTCCATTGGTCAGGGAGGCAGATGGACCTGACCACAACCCCCCCCGTTGCTCCAGCCCGCCACTGCGCACCATACACCTCCCCCCCCCCATCGCCGGCTCTCTTACCCTGTGCTGCTATCTCCAGATGGACCAGCAGGACATAATAGGGGGCTCTGTGCAGGCTCCAGTCTCGCAGGGTGATGAAGGCGAACAGAAGATTGCCAAGCAGGCTGACGCAGGCAATCATGGATGCTAGCTTGATGAGGTCGACAGGGAGAAGGCATGCGTTGCTTTTTTCCAGCTTCAGCTTCAGCTGCTGCTGAAGCTGGATTCCCCTCCTAGTCACGGTTGGTGGGTGGGTCGGTCAGTCCTCGTCATCACAGCAGCTGTGCGTCTCCTCCCTCCTCCTACTAGACCAATATGATCGCTTCTCTCCTTTTTACCAATTGGGAAACCGGTCTCAGGACCCACTTCCTGATTGGCCGGGAGGCCAATCAGTGTGACAATAGCGAATATTAATTCGCTATTGTCACACAACTGGGTGGTCGGTGGTCCCATCCTTGTTTGAAACGTATTAGAGCCTCTGGCTCTAATCAAAAAACCTCCATTGGAATCCATGCATCCGGCGCCCCGCATGTTGATTAGGGGGCCGGACGCATGGATGGGGGACGGGTCGCCACTGCTCATGAACCAGGAAACAGTGTGGCAAATATATGTAACTCACAAGAATAGCTACATAGTATTAAAAATATATATTTCAGCTGTGTGTTTTAGGCTACTTTCACACTGGAGCGGTGGGGGCGCTGGCGGTAAAGCGGCGCTATATTTAGCACCGCTTTACCGGCGTTTTAGCGGCGCATTGCGGCCGCTCGCGGGGTGTTTTTACCCCCCGCGAGCGGCCGAAAAAGGGTCAATACCGCCCGCAAACCGCCGCTATTGCGGCGTTTTGCGGGCGGGTTCGGCGCGCTCCCCCATTGTTTTCAATGGGACCGGGCGCTATAGGAGCGGTAAATATACCGCTCCTATAGCGAGCCAAAGATGCGGCTTGCAGGACATTTTTGAGCGTCCTGCAAGCGCACCGCTTCAGTGTGAAAGCCCTCGGGCTTTCACACTGAAGGAACAGCAACAGCTGTTTCGGGTCGGTTTGCAGGCGCTATTCTTAGCGCAACAGCGCTTGCAAACCGCCCCAGTGTGAAAGGGGCCTAACAGTTTTCCTGAAGTTTTGCTTAAAAAGTGACAATTTTTTGTGCCTAAAGCCCCATACACACTATCAGTTTTCCTGCTGAGTTTTTCCTTCAGATTTACCAAAACCATGTAGTGCAAGGGCCTGCCTGATTGCATACAAATTGAAACTTTTAAGGTTTGACCTCATATTATATGGTTTTGGTAAATCTGATGGAAAAACTCAGCAGAAAAACTCATAGTGTGTATGGGGCTTAAGAGGAAAAAAGAGATACAAACTTTAAAAAGCAAAATTCATGAATTTTGTTATTGATAGAAAACAGCAACATATAAAAAGGAGAAATGTGAGTTTGCTACAGTTTTGTCAGTAAAAGAGGTTCTCTGTCTTCACATCATTCAGTCAATGTGGTCCTGGATCCCTCTTTTCCCAGACATTCGCTGATCAGATATTTGGAATCTTTAACTGGACCATCCCACTTGCCGTGGCTCTGTCATGCTTCGGGGGTCTGAACGCTTCTATTCTTGCTGCTTCCAGGTAACACAATTGTTTACTAACCTGTCTCTGTAATTACTACACCAACAAGTTTTTCTTTTTAAATCTTCTGTTGTCGCCTATTTAGCATGCTCATTACTTTTTACTTGAAAACACACCTTACAGGTCCAACCAAACATTAGTTACAGGAGTAGACATTCCACATAAATTACAACCTAGTTGCCTGTACCAAAATAGTATTGTGGAACCATCAATCTAGCCTAAGGCCTTGTTTACACTATCAGCGGTGACCTAAGTTTTTCTGTACTGGATAAACACAGATCATCGCTAGGGCACATACAAAGCTGTTTTTATGTGTCCCATTCACACTGCAATACTGGTGTGATGTGTGGTGTAATAAGCTGCAGTAATATGCAGCATATCTACATTTTTTTTTTGCAGAGCACTGGATGGCACAGCATGTCACCACACTGCAGCAAAATACCAAGTACTGCTGTGCGGTGACATTAATGAAGTGTCACTATGTGCCGCTTCAAATAAAGTTAGAATAAAAACATAGCCCCAACTGTCCCTGATTTCGAGGGACTGTCCCTGATTTCGAGCAATGTTTTACTAGTACTAGTGTTTTACTGAATCAAAGCAAACACATGTAAATAGGCCACGAGAAAAGAATAGAATGTAGGTGAAAATGTTACAGATGTAACCAGTGAATCTTCACATAAAATAAATAATTGGTCCGAGGGCTGGGTTACACCAGATGCAGTCAAGTGCATCTTTATTCTGCATCAAAAACACATGGTCTTTCAAACGCAATTTTTTTGGGAAAGAAGACACTTTCATGAATTCAATTACATTGTCCCTTTAAAATAAAAAAAATTCTGATCACTTTTATTGCTGTCACAAGGAATGTAAACACCCCTTTTGACAGTAATAGGTGGTGACAGGTACTCTATATGGAGGGATCGGGGGGACCCCAAATCCCTCCTTTGCACTTAAAAGTATTCAGATCGCCAAAATTGTCGATTCTGAATACTGTCATTTTTTTTTAAAAGTTGTAACGTCGGGTTCCGGGATTTTACATCGGAGACCCGGCTTCATTCGGCTCTCAGCCTAGCCAGTAGACACATCGGCTGGTAGCTCGGGTCTCCCGGTGGGACAGGAGGCCCGGGAAGAGCGTGGAAGGTGGTGGGAGGGGGGTACATCCGCTCCTGTTCCTTTATAATAAGGTGCATCGGTTGTCATCACTAAAGAGCCAACCGCTGGCTCTAAAAAATGGTACCGTGGTGATACCTGCAGCATCAGGCATCACCCCGGTAAAACCCCTTCAAGCCATGAACGTAAATTTGTGTACGATCGGTGTGAAGGGGTTAACATGGATTCAAATAGCTCTAGTTGACATCAGTGCAGTGCGTTCCAGTACAGTCACTAAAAGTAGAATTTGCTGCATTTCTTTATGTATAAAATCATCATGGAACGCGCAAAAGCGCAGCAAAACCACACCGGAACCCATCAAAAATGCACGTCCTTAACCCCTTGGTGCCAGCTGCATGCAAATCTGCGGGTAGAAAAAAGAAGTCTGGATGGCCGCACTAATTGGGTTTGGCTGGTGCTGGCTCTGCTCGTAGTAGAGGAGAAAAAGGAAGTCTGGATGGCCGCACTTCAAAAAGGCTTCTTTATTGATAATGGGTAAAATCCCAGAAATACAGTTTTATCATCAAAAATACAGCATACAGCATGGATAGCTAACACATTTCACGCCTCAATGACGCTTAATCATAGCTATTTAGCTATGATTAAGAGCCATTGAGGCGTGAAACGCGTTAGATATCCATGCTGTATGCTGTATTTTTGATGATATGACTGTATTTCTTGGATTTTACCCATTATCAATAAAGAAGCCTTTTTGAAGTGCGGCCATCCAGACTTCCTTTTTCTCCTCTACTACGAGCAGAGCCAGCACCAGCCAAACCCAATTAGGGTGGATACTACTTCCTTTGTGGGACTACAGACTAGAGCGGTATCTTCACACTCAAATCTGCGGGTAGGCCTTGGCAAAAAGAGCTGTGCCGAGAGCGCTCACGCTGCGCGCTCCCAGCACAGTTACTGGCGACTATCAGAAAGTTTCCAATCACTGCTTGCGAATAGGAGCTTTCCGATCATGTGACCGCCGTGACTGCCAATGTGACTGTCAATCACGGCGGGCGGTCACATGATCATAAATCCCACCCTGCTTCCTGGCAGGCACCGGTGTGAATAGGTTAATTGAGATAAATGAAAAAAAGAGGGGGCCAAAAAAAAACACCCTAACGCAACAAGACCGCACCAAAATGCATCAAAAACGTGCATGCAAAAACACATCCACAACACAGAAACTGTGGTGTGAACCAGCTCAGAATGGGTACACATTCTCTGTAGAGTGCTGCAGAGAAAGTGTCTGCCTTCTATGTGAGGGAGAGAAACACAAATACATCATGTGTTTGTAGTGGCCAGTGAAATATTTCACATTTCAAATCAATATAGAGTGTATTTGACATTTTTCTGTAAAGCTTTTCCAAGAAGACAGATGCTATGCCCTGGGCAAAGTGGTTATAAACATAACAACTCCTCTTATTTTCTCTAATTCAGTCTAGTAAACATACAAGTGAAAGCATTTGTTTATTACAGTTTGATAAGTACCTGATGACCTTGTCAGAAATTCAGTGCTATCTTGCATCTTGTACAAGCTGTAAAGTTACCTCAAGGATTGTTATTAACCGTGGCCAGTTCACCTTTGTGGACTACAGAACATCAGCATCCTAGCAAACAATGACACTGTGCAGCCTGGGCCACCAGCATCCTAGCAAACAATAACACTGTGCAGCTTGGGTCACCGGCGTCCTAGCAAACAATAACACTGTGCAGCTTGGGTCACCGGCGTCCTAGCAAACAATAACACCGTGCAGCCTGGCCACCAGCATCCTAGCAACCAATGAAACTGTGCGGTTTGGGCTACCAGCATCCTAGCAACCAATGACACCTTGCAGCTTGGGCCACCAGCATTCTAGCAACCAATGAAACTGTGTGGTTTGGGCTACCAGCATCCTAGCAACCAATGACACCGTGCAGCTTGGGCCACCAGCATTCTAGCAACCAATGACACTGTGCAGCCTGGGCCACCAGCATCCTAGCAAACAATGACACTGTGCAGCCTGGGCCACCAGCATCCTAGCAACCAATGAAACTGTGTGGTTTGGGCTGCCAGCATCCTAGCAACCAATGACACTGTGCAGCCTGGGCCACCAGCATCCTAGCAACCAATGACACTGTGCAGCCTGGGCTACCAGAATCCTAGCAACCAATGAAACTGTGCGGTTTGGGCTACCAGCATCCTAGCAACCAATGAAACTGTGTGGTTTGGGCTGCCAGCATCCTAGCAACCAATGAAACTGTGTGGTTTGGGCTGCCAGCATCCTAGCAACCAGTGCAGTGCCAGTACGGGGGTGGATGGTGTCCTGTTGTCTCAACACACTTGTCTCACGGGTGTAGGGTAACAGTGCTGCTTCTCCTAGATACAGTGCAGTGACTGAATGTTGTCACACTAGGACAGGAAGTATGTTACTAGCTAAATCACCAGGTGAAAAAACAGGGGAAAATGCTTGAAAATAAAAACGAATGCAGCACCTCATTCAAAGACTGGCAAAATGTATGTTTTTTTAAAATATAGCTACACTTTATTGTGTCTTATGTTTCAGGCTCTTTTTTGTGGGATCCCGAGAAGGACACCTTCCCGACGCTCTCAGTATGATCCATGTGGAGCGATTCACGCCCATCCCTGCCTTGCTGTTTAATGTAGGTGCTCCCTACGCCATTTCATCTTATGATCACTGTAATAACTCAGACAGGACTATACCAGTTTTGAAAATCAACAGCAACCTCAGCAAAGGCGTTAAACCAATGGTTTGGGAAAGTGCTGATTAATGAATAATATATTGGGAACGATTTTGTCAGAGTTAATGAAAAAAGGAAGCTGTGATGTATATGGAAATGTCAGCTGGAGGAAGTGTGGCTGGCAATTTGCTGTCACAAAGCTAAACAGGAAGGTGTTGTAACATGAAAGGCACCCATATAGCATCGATACAATAGCTGGATCTTTATTAGATTCAATCAGCTCTGGGACTCTGGGAAGTCCAAACATCATAAAAATGAAAATGGCGCTAAAACAACCACAATGACCGCCTAGAAATGTTATTTTTTTTCATGTATCCTGGTCATTTCTTTTGCCTTACAGCAATAGTTTAGGAGAAGATGATTCTGTTCAGCTAGTCTTGCATTTCACACACGTGCCATATTGTCCAGTCAGGAAGATGACTTGACTGTTTTCTAGCTCCTCTTCCTTCTTCTTGGACAGTGGTGGTGATATGGATTCAGAGCCCAAAGAGCAGGCAGAGGCAAAGAGGGGACACTTCAAGCTTCAAAGCTCAAATAGGCCATGTACTGTAGGTGTCTGCTGATTGACTATGCAGTATGGTGTATGTGTGTAAATCACAAGACTTGCTGAACAGAACTGCCAATCATTTGGTTAGTAAAACAATTTATAACACATGTAGTTATGGATATATGGCTATGGATGTAGCTGTATGCCTGGTGAAAATCTTTAATGGAAAAATGTATTGAGGGGAATACAGAGGTGGCCATGGGTGATCTCCTTTGAAAAATGCCTGAATGTCTTTAACCGCTTCAGCCCCGGAAGATTTTACCCCCTTCTTGACCAGAGCCCTTTTTTTGATTCGGAACTGCATCGCTTTAACTGACAATTTTGCGGTCGTGCGGCTTTACACAAACAAAATTGACGTCCTTTTTTTCCCACAAATAGAGCTTTCTTTTGGTGGTATTTGATTACCTCTGCGGTTTTTATTTTTTGCGCTATAAACAAAAAAACTGCAAAAATTTGGAAAAAAACTCATTATTTTTTAACTTTTTGCTATAATAAATATCCCCCAAAAAAATATATATAAAAAATAATTTTTTTTCCTCAGTTTAGGCCGATATGTACTCTTCTACATGTTTTTGGTAAAAAAAATCGCAATAAGCGTATATTGATTGGTTTGCGGCGATCTGCGATTTTTATCAGGGCTGCGACATTATAGCCGACACATCGGACACTTTTGACACTATTTTGGGACCATTGTCATTTATACAGCGATCGGTGCTATAAAAATGCACTGCTTACTGTGTAAATGACACTGGCAGTGAAGGGGTTAACCACTAGGGGGCGATGAAGGGGTTAAGTGTGTCCTAGGGAGTGATTCTAACTGTGGGGGGGGGGGGGGGGGGTGGGCTTCAACTCACATGACATCGATCACCGCTCCCAATGACAGGGAGAGGTGATCTCTGTCATGACACAAGCCAGAATGGGGACGTGCTTTGTTTACATAGGCACTTCCCCATTCTGAGTCTCCGTGACACGATCGCTGGGAGACCGGCGGACATCGAGTCCGCTGGTCCCGCGGGCAGGGTCACGCTGTACGCGGCAGGCACGCGCGCGCCTGCTATCCCCAGCTCTTAAAGGGGACGTACAGGTACGCCCATTTTCCCATCGCTGCCATTGTGCCAACGTATATCGGCGGTCGGCAAGTGGTTAAATTAATACTTTTGTAGTAAGTGACCCAGAATAAAAATTCAGATCAGAAAAGACAAATGAATAGAATTTTCTGATAATCGCTACCAGCTATGTACAGAGATAAGGGAGAGATAGAAAGTAGGAGTGACCTGCCCCTAGTTAAAATGAATACTGTTATAAGAGATTAATGAATGCTGCCATTACTGAACTTTACTTTGAGAATGCTAATTCCCTGGCTGTCCTTCTGATGGTTTTGATATCAATGCTGTCTGAGTCACTGACCCTGGGACAGATATTGAGATACCAGTAAGTAATTCTGACACAAGTTCATTTAAAGCATGCTTGTTCCAGGACTGTGGCTAAAACATACAGGATTCAGACACAACCAGGCATCTAGCATTTTCAAAAGGAAAGCTGCAATGGCAGCCCTCTTATGTCTCATATGACAAAATCACCATAAGTGGAAGGAAAAATCCTAGTAACATAGGAGACAGTGGATTTTTAGGAGTAATATTTTCCTAAGGGATCTTATTAATTGCTGCATTACTAATGAAAATGAAGTTATAGACAATGTAATTGGAATATAGAAGAAAGACTACACATCATTTGTAGATAATGAAGCATCATCCAGGATTAAGTATTATAAATTATTGGCACTAGACGGTTAAAAAGGTGGCTTTTTGAAAGAAATACATGTAAAATGGTTATATACTGTATGTATGGGGCTTCAGATAGAATGTTACTCTTGGATACCTGTAAAACATTTGATCATTAATGCTGCGTACACACGATCGGAATTCCAGCCAGAAAAAGACCGATGAGAACGACCGTGTGTAGGCTCCATGGGAAGCTGGCCAAATTTCTGACAGCAAAGAATTGAGAGCATGTTCTCAATTTTTCCGACGGAAAAGGTTTCTATTGGAAATTCTGATCGTCTGTAGCAATTCTGAGGCGCAAAATTGCTACGCATGCTCGGAAACAATTCGACACATGCTCGGAAGCATTGAACTCGGCTCGTTGTAGTGTTGTACGTCACTGCGTTCTTGACGGTCGGAATTTGGTGTGACCGTGTGTAGGCAAGACAGTTTGAGCGGAATTCCGTCGGGAAAACCATTAGAGCTTTTTTCCGACGAGAATTCCGATCGTGTGTACGCGGCATAAGGCTTCGTTCACACCTTAGCGTGTCATTCAAGTGATGCGGGATGTGTGGAAAACGCACAAAAAAAAAAAAAATGGGAAAGTGCTTTTTTGCTACACTAAGTTTGAATGGGGTCTTTTCTTTGTTGAAGATAGATGTGTGTTTTCAAAAAAAATGATTTATTTTGGAATTTTCCTGGGAGATAGTCTAGAGTAGACAAACACTGCAAGATTTAGGCAGACCATAGATGATGCCATTTTCTTTCTTGCAACTACGCATTGTAGGAAAGAAAATTGTTCCATTCTACCATTAATACAGTCAGTGTTGATGGGGGAATCTTTTCCGCTGAGCTATAAAATGATTACTGCTAGTGGCTATAGCTACTGGCAATAATCGCATGAAATCGGACATGCTGGTTGCACCCATGTTGATCGATGGATCGACATGGGTACAATCAGCCTGCCCATACATGGATCAAATCTCATCTGGTCCCTGCTGAACCAGCTGAGATTTGAAACATCTATGGCCGGCTTTAGTTTCGTCTAGGAAATGTCATGCAGGCACTGTATTATTCTCATGTGCTGTCCTCTGCAGCCTTCCAATGGACTTCAGCTTTACTTAGCAAAGTGAATGTTCACTAAGTTTAGTAAACTTAGGTGAAGTAATGTTCACTTTAATCAACCAGTCATGTCTCAGCAAAATTGTCCTTGCACATGACTGAGAATTTAAAGTGAACACAGGCTCACTGTATTTTTACAACTTTTAGCTTGCCAAGTCAGTAAAATCAAACCCAATGTCTCTTGTATGCAGGGGAACGAAACCCCTTCCGCCGTTAAAGAACTTCTAGATGCAGGAAGGTGAGTCATGTAATGCTGTAATTGGCTGTCACATGATCGGAACGCTCCCAATCGCATCGGGAGCTTTCTGGTCCCTGCTGTTGACTGTGCTGGGAGTGCGCAGGGCGCAGTGAAGTTCCCTCCCCTGTCACCATTTTTCTCTTGGTGTCTGGAAAACTTGTCAGGAGTGATTCATGCTGATAGAAGAGACAGAAATGACACTTATGCCACATACACACAAGCGGAATTTCCATCCAAAAAATCATGGATGTTTTTTCCGAAGGAATTCCGCTCAAGCTTGGCTTGCATACACACAGTCACACAAAAGTTCTCTGAACTTTCGACTGTCAAAAACGCAGTGACGTACAACACTACAACTAGCCGAGAAAATTAAGTTCAATGCTTCCGAGCATGCGTCAAATTGTTTCAGAGAATGCGTGATTTTTTGTGCGTCCGAATTGCATACAGACGATCGCATTATCGGATAGGAACTTTTCCCGACCGAAAAATAGAGAACCGGCTCTCAATCTTTTGCTGGCTGGAATTCCGCCAGCAAAAGACTGATGGAGCATACACACGGTCGCATTTTCCGACAAAAAGCTCTCATTGGAGTTTTGCTGGCGGCATTTCCGATCGTGTGTACGCGGCATTAGTGCTTTTAATTGAGACAAGTACACACTATAAAAGGATATGCGTTCTTCATATTTCAAAGTATACAAGTGTTCCTTGTGCTAGTGGCTGCTCTCTTTTGAAAGCAGTACTTGTAAAATGGGTATATATGTATGGGGCTCCCATCCCCTACAGCTACCCCACAGCTTTGATCTTTCAGTGCTGCGGGAGTTAATATGAGCCACTAGACCTGTCACAAGAACTCGTTGAAAGTGACAACAATAAGCCCACCCTTTTCAGCCTCTCCTTCGTTCATAAGAGCAGTACTTGCAATAAAAAGTGCTTTATGAATGGAGAAGGTGTACCTTTCATTCATCTGCTCATCCTACATTAATTTTCATTGTAAGAAGCAATAGTGCAGCTTTTATGAATGGAGGAAGGGAGAAGAATGAGCGGGCATACTCAACAGTTTTGATGAGCCCCTGTGACAGGTCCAGTGGCTTTTATTAAACTCTGCAGCACCAAAGATCACATTTGCAGGGGTATGGGGGTGCAGAGGAATGGAGCTTTCACCAAACAGAGCCGACCCCAGCATAATGGACACTTCTCATGCAATGTAAGTGCCATCCCGTGTGAGTTAAAATAAGCTGTTATGTTAAGAACACTAAAAATTGCTGATAGGTCCTGTATAAAGTAAAGTGAATCAGAGGTGCCTTCACATGCATATAGCAGCTTCCATTATCTTTTACTTTGTACAAATACTGATCTGATTGGGCAGAGCTTTTTCATTATACTAAGAAGCCAATAGGAATGTGTGAAGGTGGGGCTTAGCAGAAAACACTGACACTACCAGGAAGTGTCAGAGCTTTGGCTGATCAGACCAATCTAGCATTATGGAAAAGCAAAGAATGAAATCTGCTGCAGACATCTTTGGGTACCTACACGCAGCTCATAGCGGTCAGCAGCTTTCATTATCCTTAAAGTGATAGAGTCTGTTTAATAAAAATGCAACTCTTTACGTCTAGAGGAAAATAGATTTCATCTCCAAATATGGAAAGGTTTCTTCACAGTAAGAGCAGTGAAAATGTGGAATAGACTCCCTTCAGAGGTGGTTCTGGCTAACTCAGTAGATTGCTTTAAGAAAGGCCTGGATACTTTCCTAAATGTACATAATATAACTGATTACTGACATTTATAGGTAAAGTTGAAAAAATCCGATTGCCTCTCGGGGATCAGGAAGGGATTTTTTTCCCCTGCTGTAGCAGATTGGAGCATGCTCTTTTGGTTTTTTTTTTGCCTTCCCTGGATCAACTGTGGGTATAATATGGGGTTTATTGGATTGTACGATATTTTTTATTTTTATTGAATTATTTCTTTTTTTTTATGGTGAACTGGATGGACTTGTGTCTTTTTTCGGTCTAGCTAACTATGTAACTATGTAACTGCTAAGCAAAAACAAAAAAAGGATAGAGAGATTTATATGACTGCTCATGCTAACCACGGTCTGTCTACAGGGAGCAATGGCTCTGGTGTACCTGTGTGTTAAGGACATCTTCCAGCTCATCAATTATTACAGCTTCAGCTATTGGTTGTTTGTGGGTCTCTCTATCGCCGGACAACTGTATTTGCGCTGGAAGGAGCCAGACAGGCCTCGGCCACTCAAGGTTATTATTTTACATAAATGTTGTTTTGCTTCTTTGGTGTCTTTTCTTGCTTCTTGCATTTTCGCTGCTTAACACCTTTTTTGTGATCTGGTTGTCCTGTGATGTTAAATAATATTAAACCCTCAGTATTTTATAGCTTAACACATTGAGCACAATAAAATAAACATTCCCCAGTTAACTAATTGTTCAAATTCTTACCCAAGCACTTGACAAGAGTTGGCAATGGACAGTGCAGTATCCAGTGAATCTGTTAGTTTGGAGAAGGAACAGGGGGGAGGAGGCAAGAGGAGCAGGGGAGTGACTTGCCATCCTAGGCTATGGGGCTGTGGGTTTCTATTGATGCACACAGTGTAGGAAGATACAACTCTAGTCTCTTCATGCAAGGTTGGCTCCATAGGATGCTGCAAGAGAAATGAGCTAACCGGAAACCTAGGGCAGTAATCATGATACCAGCTTAAACAGGAACATTTAAAGATAAAGAAGCTGCATACTCAGTATGTGATTAAATTAGCTGCTGAATGTGCTCACAAAAAAACGAGGGTTTAAAATCACTTTAAAAGAGAAGTTCAGGAATTAAAAAAAAACAATTATACTATAAAAAAAATAAATAAATAAAAACAATTATACTATACAATTATACATCTGTCCCTGGCTGCCTCTAAGACAGAGAACTGAAAAATTTAAGACCACTGATCACTCAGTTCTCTTTTTCAGTGAGCAGAGAGCCAGTGACTGTCAGTCACCAGCTCTCTTCTCTGCCCTTCCAGCACCCACTGGAGTGCCAGCATGTGGAGCGGCTCTCTGAGAGGCTGAGCCAACTGCTGATCCAGGCATCTGGGTGGATCCCGACATTAAAGTTGGGATGGATCCAGAGCCTGGACCGGCTGAGGGACATCAGCAGACAGCTGACTTTAACAGCTAAAAAGGGTCAGAGGAGTGAAGAACGAAGTGTACTCCTGTTACTCACAGGAGATGTAGGGCCAAAAGAGCTTTGACTCTAGTTCTCTTTTAGTTTTTATGAAGCAATACCTTATAACAGGTTAAAACAGTGGAACTGATGTAAGAAATTTGGGGGGAACTAAAAATAAGGATAATTACCTTTTGAAGATAACTACATTTTCACCTTTTATTATTCTTATGCACCCCCACTTCCTAGTTGGGGGCTCATCTACCTTTTCTGTGGGTCCCGGGCCCACACTTCTGTCTTTCTCACCTAGGATAACTCTTAAAACCATTAATCCTGGTCTTGGCTATCTGCCTTAGATAATAGCTTACAATATCATTTTTTGTTTGTTTTTCCCTTTTAGCTCAGTCTGGTATTTCCGGTGATATTTTGTCTTTGCACTGTGTTCCTGGTTGCCGTGCCGCTGTATAGTGACCTTATCAACTCTCTGATTGGAATAGCCATAGCTCTCTCTGGAGTTCCAGTCTATTTCCTAATTGTACGAGTCCCTGAACACAAGAAACCAAACTGCTTGAGGCGTGTAGCAGGTATGTACTTCCTACTTTTACCTTAGAAAGCAAAACACAATTCAGTGCACTTATAGTCTCTTTTGTGTTTGGTTTGTCTTTTTCCTGTAGCTGCTGTCACTCGCTATACCCAGATTTTGTGCTTCTCTGTCATCACGGAGATGGATGTGGAGGAAGAAGAAAAACTGGACCCAAAATCCGAATGAGAGACACAGTCACTATCTTGGATCTGCTTTGACTTTCGGAAAACTCCTCGCCGCATAATTTATTTCTTAGTGGATGGACAGATTTTTTGTATGGCTTTAGCACGAGGGTGGCTGCAGGGCAGTGCTCTGGCTAGAAGCTGGCTTAATGATTCTCTCTGGCAGGGGAAGTGTTAATAATTGTCTCACATTTACAAATGCCTTTCCCTGACTTGGGATGTTAATTCCATAGTCGCTTGAGGGGGCAGCGGTCATGGGTGGCGTGATGCAGTGCTGGCCCTTGCATGTACAGGTTTAAATCTGGGAAAGTACCGCTGTCCTATTCAGGCCAATCAGGCGAACAGAGATTCCCATGACCATGGTGTGCCTTACATGACTGAGCGATTTGGCACTGTCTGGAAAAATATAACTGGCGCTCGCTGTGTCTCTTTACAGCACTGATACAATTTGAATAAAACTTGGAAGACCAAAATGACAATGCAGTCATGATGTGTAGAAAATTTACTTTTGGTGAACAAACACACACTGATATTTATTAATCAGACAAGATTACTGTATAGTTAAGTCTCTTGTGTGAACAACACCCCGTGTAACGCAAACGCCATTTGGTAATTCACCTATAGTTAGAATCATCACACACAAGCAGTGTTTTGAGAAAATGGGATGGCCTGATATAAAATTAAATCAATAAATTTATAAATTAAACCTGTCATAAGAGAAACAATCCTAAAATCTACAACTGAATGTTAGTTCAAGATCCACCTGGTCAGATCATGACTTTCATCTGACTTTACTGATATTATTATAAAGGATTTATATAGTGCCAATGCTTTGCAATATAGAGGGGATACAGTACAATTACAATACAGTTCAATACAAAAGAAAATTGGTCATGGAGCTTACAATCTAAAGGGAGGGGGAGGTGGTATACAGGTAATATCTGCAGGAGATGGTCTGATAGAGGTGATTTGGGTACAGTTCTTAGGTGGAGGTGGGGTAGGCTTCCCTGAGTTTTCAGGGATAGGAGTTGTCTGGAGGAGTTTTCAGAGTATAGGAGAGGCTCTGGAGAAGTTCTGGAAGCGAGGATGGGAGGAGTTAACAAGGGAGCTAGAGAGCAGAAGGTCTTGGGAGGAGCGGAGAGGACTATTTGGGCGATATCTACAGATGAGGTTGGTGATGTAGCTGGGGGCAATGTTGTGGATGGCTTTTGAATTTTATACAATGGGATAGAGGAAGCCAGTGAAGAGATTGGCAGATAGGATCAGCATTCAAGGATCAGTTAGTAAGGTGTATTAGTTGAGCAGCAGCATCCATAATAGACTTAAGGTGGGCTAGCCTGTGTAAAGGTAAGGAAAGAGTTGCAGTAGGCGAGAAATAACCAAGCAGTGAAAAAGTTGTTTTGTGGTGGCGCTAGTCAGGAAGGGGTGAATTCTGTAAATGTTTCGGAGGTGAAGGTGAAGATGTAGCCAGTGATTGGATGTGGGGGCTGTAGGAGAGGTCAGATTCTAGGATCACACCCAGCATCTTGGTGTGGGTGGAGGGACCAATGGTTGTGCCGTTGATCTCAATGGTAAACTCACGGGGAGGGGATCAGGGAGCACAAAATGATACAAGCTCAGTTTTAGAAAGATTGATTTTGAGGAAGTGGTGTGACATCCATACTGATACGCCAGCATAGAGGTGGTATTGGAAGCCATGGGAGATTATTAACTAGCCCAGGGAAGAAGTAAAGAGAGAGAATAGGAAGGGCCCAAGAATTGAGCCTTGGGGTACCCCAACAGAAAGAGGAAGAGGAGCGAAGGAGATGGCGTTGTACGTGACACTGAAAGTGCGCTGAGATAGGTGGTTGGAGAACCAGAAAAGAGCAGAATAATGGCCAAGGGAATGGAGTTTATTTAGGAGGAGTGGGTGGTCAACTGTTTTGAATGCAGCAGAAAGGTCCAAGAGTATGAGTATGAAGCAGTTAGTAGGTCAAAATAAATAAAAAGTGATTTTGCGCTAAAGTGCATCAAATATTAAAGTGCTCTATAAGTGCATCAAACATTAAAGTGCTATATAAGTGTATAATAAAACCAGTCAATGGTCACTAAATCGTGACTCAGAGGCTAATATTACACTAAGTGAAGTGAATCAATAATAAATACAGTAAAAGATAAATATAAACACTTCATAAATACACAATCAATAGTGAATAACATAAATAAAATATATAAGATAAAAACACTAGATCTCAAATCAAGTCTAAAAACCACAGGAGGAATAGATGAATAAATAAATAAATCAATCGGTGGGTAAGTGCAAAAGTCCGCAAAGTAGTTCATACAAGAAATGGTGTGATAAAAGTGACACCCATAAGTAAAACTGTAATAGTCTCTACAACACAGATATGTAAAGGTTCTTTCTTTCTCCAAAAGTGAGGGGTGCTGGGTAGTGAGGGCCTGCTCATCAATAGTGCTCTCTAGCCTCTCACCTCTCTTATGATCAATATGGGCATCTAAAAGACCAAATGTGGCAGATTCCAGCTCTCAATTCCCCCGGATGGTCCCCAGTACAATCTGTCTCCAAGCAATGAGGTCCACAGTCCGAATCTCCACTTCCACACAGACGTGTCACCAAAGATAGCCCTCCACTCGTGGATATAAAGAGTGCACCGCAATCCTGCAGTGATGGCTCACCCTCCGTGGGTGCAGGATTGCGGTGCACTCTTTATATCCACGAGTGGAGGGCTATCTTTGGTGACACGTCTGTGTGGAAGTGGAGATTCGGACTGTGGACCTCATTGCTTGGAGACAGATTGTACTGGGGACCATCCGGGGGAATTGAGAGCTGGAATCTGCCACATTTGGTCTTTTAGATGCCCATATTGATCATAAGAGAGGTGAGAGGCTAGAGAGCACTATTGATGAGCAGGCCCTCACTACCCAGCACCCCTCACTTTTGGAGAAAGAAAGAACCTTTACATATCTGTGTTGTAGAGACTATTACAGTTTTACTTATGGGTGTCACTTTTATCACACCATTTCTTGTATGAACTACTTTGCAGACTTTTGCACTTACCCACCGATTGATTTATTTATTTATTCATCTATTCCTCCTGTGGTTTTTAGACTTGATTTGAGATCTAGTGTTTTTATCTTATATATTTTATTTATGTTATTCACTATTGATTGTGTATTTATGAAGTGTTTATATTTATCTTTTACTGTATTTATTATTGATTCACTTCACTTAGTGTAATATTAGCCTCTGAGTCACGATTTAGTGACCATTGACTGGTTTTATTATACACTTATATAGCACTTTAATGTTTGATGCACTTATAGAGCACTTTAATATTTGATGCACTTTAGCGCAAAATCACTTTTTATTTATTTTGATTCACGGGTTTGCGTTTACTCACAGATTTTGCAGCTTATCTTAGGATTTTTTCCACTTATAGCATCAGAGCGCTCACATTTTAGATCACTTTTATTTTTTATTCATCTATTTATAACATCAATAGCATCTAGTTCACCAATCAGCGCGAAGGACACCCACATATAGTTAGTAGGTCGTTGGTGAGTTTTAGTAGAGCAATTTCAGTGTAATGTTGTGGGTGGAAGCCGGACTGTAGAGGATCAAGAAGGTCGTTGTCAGGGAGGTAGAAGCTCATACAACTGTGAACAATGCGAGGCAAACGGGAGCAGGGAGATGGGTCTTAAGTTATTTAAACAGGTGGGGTCCAGTGAGGGTTATTTTAAGTAGGGGGGTAACCAGTGCATGTTTGAGCGGGGAAGGAAAGATGCCAGAGGAGAGGGAGAGGTTGAAGATGTGGGTTAGAGTGTTTAGGATAGAGCAGAAAGGTGGTTACAGTAATTGTGAGGGGACATGGGCATGGGGACAGGTGGTGAGGTGGGCATTGGTAAAGAGTTTGTCATTTCCACAGTGGAAACAGGGCTGAAGGAGGAAAGTATTGAGTGTGGTGTTGGACCTGGTGTGTTGGTGTGGGAAGGAAGCTGGGCGCTGGATATCTCATCACGTATTGTTTTTTCGATTTTGTTTTTGAATTCATTGTAATGTTCAAGAAACCAGTTTGAGATGATTTGAGCTTTGTGACATGGTGCATTACCCTGCTGAAAGTTGCCATCAGAAGATGGGTACACTGTAGTCATAAAGGGATGGACATGGTCAGCAACAATACTCAGGTAGGCCATGGCATTTAAACAATGCTCAATTGGTACTAAGGGGTCTAAACTGTGCCAAAAAAATATCCTTTACACCACCACCACCAGCCTGAACCCTTGATACAAGGCAGAATGGATCCATGCTTTCATGTTGTTTACACCAAATTCTGACCCTATCTGAATGTCGCAGCTGAAATCGATACTCATCATACCAGGCAATGTTTTTTCCAATCTTCTATTGTCCAATTTTGGTGAGCCTGTGCGAATTGGATCCTCGGCTTCATGTTCTTAGCTGAAAGGAATGGCACTCGGTATGGTCTTATGCTGCTGTAGTCCATCTGCTTCAAGGCTCAATGTATTGTGCGTTCAGAGATGGTATTCTGCATACCTTGGTTGTAATGAGTGGTTATTTGAGTTACCATTGCATTTATATCATCTAAAACCAGTCTGTCCATTCTCCTCTGACCTCAACATGAACAAGTCATTTTCGTCCACACAACTGCTGCTCACTGGATATTTATTTTTTATTTTTTGTAGGAGGAGGAAACTGGTTGTTAAACACAGAAGCCTGCCAAAAACACATGTACATGCGTTTTTCATGGGCTGCTATTGAAATCTCTGGGCTCTAAAATGCACTGTACTGCACCAAAAGCAGCACCTTTTCAAAAAATTGCACTGCACCATGTTGCATTGATGTGAATGGGCACTCTAAAGAATCAGGTGATTTCCATTGTCACAGACCAAGGAGATATTGCACTAGTGTGGAGAGGGTCTAAAGCTGGGTACACACGATCCAAATATCGCACAGGCTCAGCAGGAACCAGACAATATTTGGCCTGTGTGTACAGCTGCCTGTTTGACAGATGCCGGTCTCACAACCAGCAGCCAGACCGCGCTCGCAGCCAATCCCCCTGTCTGAATACAAAGGCATAGTAGGGCAGATCGCAGCACCAACATCGCTTGTGTTGGTGCGGCGATCTGTCAGGTTTTTTCTCGTTCAGCCCTTTGGGTTGAATAAAAATAGCTGAGAGCGTGTACCCAGATAAAGTGTTTCAACCAATGGGGGAGCGACACTGATTACAGAAGTTGTGATTCAAAGGATGTTGGTAGCATAGAAGGATCTATAGTGTTTTGGCCAGTGAGGGAGTAATGCTGATTGAGGAAATTGTCAGCTGCGCCTCTGTGATCTTTCCACTGATGAGGCATCACCAGCAGCAGAATTGCCACTCTGACATCTTCCTAAACAAACATAGAGATACTCTATCTACACCAACAGACACTTTTTGCAGACATATGGCTTGCCTACAAGAAGTTGCAAGCTGACGCAGGTAGACATCATATCAATACATTTTCCCCTCCCTTCCTGTCCTAATCAACCTGTCATGCCCTGATACACAGGGTGTTGCATGAACAAGAAATAAGAGGGAAATAGAAGTGAAGACTCAGATAACAACCTGTAGAGCGCCCCCCCCCTCTACCTGCATTGAAGAGATAGTCCATCACTTCCTGTACCAATAGAGATAACCCATCACTTCCTGTCCCAATAGAGATAACCCATCACTTCCTGTCCCAATAGAGATAACCCATCACTTCCTGTCCCAATAGAGATAACCCATAACTTCCTGTCTCAGTGACCAGCGGTGAGAAAATTGACAGAGGTTTATCTTCCAAAACTAGAACAACTAACAAGAAACAGTAAAAAGAAATAGTAGTACACAGAGCTACAGTACTTGACTGAAAAGTAATTCCATGTCTTTAGCTCATTGGGTAGTATTAGATTTTGTTTACTGAAAAGGTAGCTGTGACCAGGGCCGATCCTAGGGTCACAGGCGCCTGGGTGCAGAAATATATCTGGCACCCCCACATGGGCGTGGTCATCTTACAAACTCCTCCCCTTTACAAACGTTTCGATGTCAATGATTTAAACACAGAAATGCTCCTCTAAAGAGTCTTCGGTACCCTGGGATCCTCCCATGATCTCTTAACAATAAACAAAATACAGGAAGAGAGTACTCTAATGGGACCTAGAGGGGACAAGGAGAGGGCTTCTGTTAGAAAGAGCCCCCAGACATACTGCAGACATAATACAGGAGATGGTCAGAGACTGCAGACATGACACAAGAGATGGTCAGAGACTGAAGACATGATGCAAGAAATGGTCAGAAACTGCAGACATACTACATGAGATGGTCAGAGACTGCAGATATGTACTTGTATGAACAAGAGAATGTCAGAGATTGCAAACATGATACAAGAAATGGTTAGAGACTGCAGACATGACACAAGAGATGGTCAGAGACTGCAGACATGATACAAGAGATGCTGATCAGAGACTGCAGATATGTACTTGTATCAACAAGAGATGGTCAGAGACTGCAAACATACTACAGGAGATGGTCAGAGACTGCAGATATGTACTTGTATCAACAAGAGAATGTCAGAGACTGCAGACATGACACAAGAGATGGCCAGAGACTGCAGACATGACACAAGAGATGGTCAGAGACTGCAGACATGACACAAGATATGGTCAGAGACTGCAGGAATGACACAAGAGATGGTCAGAGACTGCAGACATGACACAATAGATGGTCAGAGACTGCAGACATGACACAAGAGATGGTCAGAGACTGCAGACATGATACAAGAGATGGTCAGAGACTGCAGACATGATACAAGAGATGATCAGAGACTGCAGACATGATACAAGAGATGATCAGAGACTGCAAACATACTACAGTAGATGGTCAGAGACTGCAGGCATGATACAAGAGATGATCAGAGACTGCAAAAATGATACAAGAGATCAATGCATCAAATGCAGCCTACCAGTGCCCACCCCAATTGCAACCTACCAGTGCCCACCAATTGCAGCCTCATCAGTGCCCACCAATTGCAGCATACCAGTGCCCACCATTTGCAGCCAACCAGTGCCCACCAAATTCAGCCTTATCAGTGCCCACCAAATTCAGCCTACCAGTGCCCACCAAATGCAGCCTACCAGTGCTCACCAATTGCAGCCTGCCAGTGCCCATCAAATGCAGCCTGCCAGTGCCCATCAAATGCAGCCTACCAGTGCCCACCAAATGCAGCCTTATCGGTGCTTATCAAATGCAGACTTATCAGTGCCCATCAAAAAGCAGCCTACCAGTGTCCACTAAATGCAGCCTACCAGTGCCCCTAAATGCAGCCTACCAGTGCCCCTGGATTTCCTACTGTCAAGGAGCTTGGATTTGAATCTCCCGGGCGGCCTCTATAACAAAGTCCTGCCTCCTAGACCAGCTCGTGGCTCCTATGATACACGTCACACTGATTAAATTTCACTGCATTGGATCAGTGTTCCGTGTATTATAGGAGCTGGTCTAGGAGGCGGGCCTTTGCTACAGCGCTGCCCAGAGGTGGACTGACAACTCATGGGGCCCCCGGGCAATAGGAGATTATGGGCCCCCTAGGTTTAAAGATGGCTGCCTTCATACCCTCTACACACCTCTCCTGTACATACCGCCCCCTGTTATACCCATCCACACTCCTCTCCCGGAGGTTATGACAGAGGGCTGTATGTAGAGGAGAGGAGTGTGGGGGGTATGACAGTGGGCAGTATGTAGAGGAGAGGAGTGTGGAGGGTATGACAGTGGGCGGTATGTAGAGGAGAGGAGTGGGGAGGGTATGACAGTGGGCAGTATGTAGAGGAGAGGAGTGTGGAGGGTATGACAGTGGGCGGTATGTAGAGGAGAGGAGTGGGGAGGGTATGACAGTGGGCAGTATGTAGAGGAGAGGAGTGTGGAGGGTATGACAGTGGGCGGTATGTACAGGAGAGGAGTGTGGAGGGTATGAGAGTGGGCGGTATGTACGGGAGAGGAGCGTGGAGGGTATGACAGTGGGCGGTATGTATAGGAGAGGAGTGTGCAGGGTATGACAGTGGGCGGTATGTACAGTAGAGGAGTGTGGAGGGCATGAGAGTGGGCGGTATGTACGGGAGAGGAGTGGAGGGTATGACAGTGGGCGGTATGTACAGGAGAGGAGTGTGTAGGGTATGACAGTGGGTGGTATGTACAGGAGAGGAGTATGGAGGGTATGAGAGTGGGCGGTATGTAGAGGAGAGGAGTGTTGAGGGTATGAGAGTGGGCGGTATGTACGGGAGAGGAGTGTGGAGGGTATGACAGTGGGCTGTATGTACAGGAGAGGAGTGTGCAGGGTATGACAGTGGGCGCTATGTACAGGAGAGGAGTGTGGAGGGTATGAGAGTGGGTGGTATGTACGGGAGAGGAGTGTGGAGGGTATGACAGTGGGCGGTATGTACAGGAGAGGAGTGTGTAGGGTATGACAGTGGGTGGTATGTACAGGAGAGGAGTGTGGAGGGTATGAGAGTGGGCGGTATGTAGAGGAGAGGAGTGTGGAGGGTATGAGAGTGGGCGGTATGTACGGGAGAGGAGTGTGGAGGGTATGACAGTGGGCTGTATGTACAGGAGAGGAGTATGCAGGGTATGACAGTGGGCGCTATGTACAGGAGAGGAGTGTGGAGGGTATGAGAGTGGGTGGTATGTACGGGAGAGGAGTGTGGAGGGTATGACAGTGGGCGGTATGTACAGGAGAGGAGTGTGGAGGTATGACAGTGGGCGGTATGTATGGAAGAGGAGTGTGGAGGGTATGGCATTGGGCGGTTTGTACAGGAGATTAATGAGGAGGGTATGACAGTGGGTGGTATATACAGGAGAGGAGTGTGGAGGGTATGAGAGTGGACAGTATGTAGAGGAGAGGAGTGTGGAGGGTATGACAGTGGGCGGTATATACAGGAGAGGAGTGTGGAGGGTATAAGAGTGGGTGGTATGTACAGGAGAAGAGTGTGGAGAGTATGACAGTGGGTGGTATATACAGGAGAGGAGTGTGGAGGGTATGAGAGTGGACAGTATGTAGAGGAGAGGAGTGTGGAGGGTATGACAGTGGGCGGTATATACAGGAGAGGAGTGTGGAGGGTATAAGAGTGGGTGGTATGTACAGGAGAAGAGTGTGGAGGGTATGCCTGCATGCAGGAGAGAAGTGCAGATGGTATGAAGGCAGTTTTGGGGGGATGACTTTTAGTTGGGGAGGTATTTATTTTAGGCTGGATTCACACCTATGCAGTTTAAGTGCTTTTTGCAGTTTACAGATTTGCACTACAGTCCATTTAACTTGGTTTCCTATGGAACACGTTCTGAAGAGCAAATCTGCAAAATGCAAAAAGCACTAAAAATGCATAGGTGTGAATCCAGCCTTAGTGGCTGTAGCTGAGGGGTGAATAGGGAGTGATAACTGGAAGGCAGGGAATGCATTGGGACTGTTCCGGCTCTCGCTGGTAATCATGCTGGAAGCACAGAAATTTTTACATTTAGGACACATATATATGCATACAACCAGCGAAAAGTGATTAAGGAATGTTATTTTATATATAGAGTGTTTAGATAGGTAGTGAGTTTTGGGTTGTACTGAGTTTGGTTAACACAGGGTTAAATTTGATGGTCATAAATGAAAGGAGAAGTCCAGATCACATGAGTGCAGTTCATTTTGCACTGCTGTGACCAGTTTTCAGTAGACAGTGGTCCGAAGTCTGCTCTCTGCTGACGTCTCAGCCTCTTAGCAAGTTGCTGAGAGCCTGAGACAGCCGCTCCCCACCCCTCCACAGCTCAGCACTTTAATGAGCGTGGAGGAAGATGAGCAGAGAGCTGTGACTGACAGTCAGCAGCTCTCTGCTCGGGGAGCTGTGAGAACCGAGCCATCGGCGATGTTCAAACGCTCGGTTCTCAGTGTAGAGGCGCTGGGGGACAGATGCAGCATTGCACCTAGGTAAGTATAAATTTGCAAAAGGAAGTAATCCTTTACTTCTCTTTAAGTTCACTTGACAGAGTAATTGGAGGTTGTTTATATACTGTGTTTATTGGCGTATAACACGCACCTATTCACCCTGAAAACCTTGTGCAAATAGTGTGTGCGTGTTATACGCCAATACTTAAATTTTAGCTACATCGGAGGGGACAGGAAAGGGGCGGGAAGAGTGCCATCAGATTACATACAGTGAGAATCTCCTGTTTACTTGGCGGCCTCTTTAATAGGAAGTCCCGTCTCCTGGGCCGCCATTGGACCACTGTTCTGTTTATCATAGGAGATTCTCACTGTATGTAATCAGTCGGCGCTCGTCCCGTCCCCCTCCCTGTCCCCTCTAGGCTGCAGATGGGCATTGATCAGGCTGTACTGATGGCAATGTTGAGGCTGCTACATTGAAGGCAGTGGTGAGGCTGCTGCATTGATGACAATGGTGAGGCTGCTGCATTGATGGCAATAGTGAGGCTTCTGCATTGATGACACTTGTGAGGCTTCATTTATGTGGACTGATGAGGCTGCATGAGGCTGGACTGTGGACTGACTGATGCGGACTGATGAGGCTGCACTGATGGCACTTGTGAGGCTGCAGATAGGCATTGATCAGGCTGCATTGATAGCAATGGTGAGGCTGCAGATGGGCACTGACCCTTATTTTGCTGCAAAGTTCCTTATTTAAAATGTAAGTTTTTTTCCAGAAACTTCCCTCTTAAAATTAATAGATAGGGCTGTGTGTCAGTTTGGGAAATGTCTGTCACCTCTGGGGGGTTGCTGCTGACTCAGATTAACCTCCCCCTCCCCACACACACTGGCTGTATTTTCCAATCCTCCTTGTCGCCTAGTAGGACCCTTCACTGCAAAATAAATCCTGCTAGCAGAAACTTTGCAGTTTACCTCCCCAGACTTCCACCAGAACAGCTCAGCTCACCTTCCTGCAGTGTGCTCTGCCTCCCGATTCTCCCAGCACATGGCACTGCTGATGGGAGGGGGTGGGGGATGTGAAGCAGAGATCACACAGCGAGTGCAGGACACTACGGGGAAGGGGGAGACAGACACCAGGATCCAAGCTTCTAACTACTGGACATACACCACTGGGCAGTGTATGTAGTTAAAAGCAATGACTGCTGCTGTCCCAACTGATGGTGCCAGAACACCAGGCATTTCGGACACACACGAGACTAGGAGGAGGGAGGGAAGCACTCTGTCATTTCGGCACGCCCCCCCCCGTGGTGCCTGGGTGCGGTGCACCCCGCGCACCCGCCCAGAATCGGCCCTGGCTGTGACCATACAGACAAGCTTAGTATGTAAGCATATGCTTAGTAAGTATGCTCAGTCATTTAGCTCAATTGTTTTCAAACATTCAACATGTTTTAAAATTTCAAAATTATATTCTTGATGTCTTTTAAAACACATGCACACCATAATTAAATAATATTAAAAACTTAAATCCACTGCTCAAAAAAATTAAAGCAACACTTGGAAAACACATCAGATCTCAATGGGGAAAATATCATGCTGGATATCTACAGTATACTGATAAGGACTGGGTAATGTGTTAGGAACAAAAGGACGCCACATCGTTTGATGGAAATGAAAATGATCAACCTACAGAGTACTTAATTCAAAGACACCCCCGAAAATACTCATCTTTTGTGACCATTTTTCACTAGTTTTGTATCTGGCTAGGGACGCTATAGAGGTTGCACAGGCAGTCCAACTCCTCCAGGATGGCACATCAATACATGCCATTGCTAGAATGTTTGCTGTGTCTCCCAGCTCTCAAGAGCATGGAGGAGATTCCAATAGACTGGCAGTTACTCTAGGTGAGCTGGACAGGGCCATAGAAGGTCCTTAACCCAAGAAGTGCAAGAAGGAACAGGAAGAGCACTGCCAGAGCCCTACAAAATGACCTCCAGCAGGCCACTGGTGTGAATGTCTATGACCAAACAATCAGAAACAGACTGCGGGAGGGTGGCCTGAGGGCCAGGACGTTCTCTAGTGGGCCCTGTGCTCACTGTCGTGGCACCGTGGAGCTCGATTGGCATTTGGAATTGAACACCAGAATTGGCAGGTCCGCCACTGGCACCCTGTGCTTTTCACAGGTGAGAGCAGGTTCACCATGAGCATGTGACAGACGTGAAATGGTTTGGAGAAGCCGTGGAGAATGTTATGCTGCCTGTAACATCATTCAGCATGACCGTGGGTCAGGGTTGGTCTGGGGAGGCATATCCATAGAGGGACGCACAGACCTCTACAGGCTAGACAATGGCACCCTGACTGCCATTGGGTATTGGGATGAAATCCTTGGCCTCATTGTCAGACCCTACACTGGTGCAGTGGGTCCTGGGTTCCTCCTGGTGCACGACAATGCCCAGCCTCATGTGACAGGAGTATGCAGCCAGTTCCTCAAGGATGAAGTAATTGGTACCATTGAATGACCCTTAAGCTCGCCTGACCTAAATCCAATAGAACACCTCTGGGACATTATGTTCCGGTCCATCCGATGCCACCAGGTTGCACCTCAGTCTGTTCAGGAGCTCAATGATGCCCTGGTCCATATCTGGGAGGAAATAACCCAGGACACCCTCCATCATTCATTAGGAGCATGCCCTGACATTGTCAGGCATGCATACAAGCATGTGGGGGCCATACAAACTACTGAGTGCCATTTTGAGTTGCTGCAATGAAATTTCAGCATAATGGACTAGCCTGCTGCATAATTTTTTCACTTTTTTCAGATTTTTGGGGTGTCTTTGAATTCAGCCCTCCGTAGGGTGATAATTTTGGCATCCTTTCGTTCCTAACACATTACCCAGTGCATATCAGTATAGATATCCAGCATGATATTTTTCCCCATTCAGATCAGACATGTTTTGTTTTCAAAGTGTAATTTTTTGAACAGTGTGTGTGTGTATATATATATATATATATATATATATATATATATATATATACACACACACAGTGGGTATAGAAAAGAATCACCTCCCTTTAACATTTTGTTGCTTTGCATACTGAAATTAAGACAGACACAGTTTTGTTTTATCCAGCTGTATTTACTAGTGCAACTTATAACATCAAAGTGAAAGATATAACACCAACATTTCAATAAGGGGCTCCCCTGCGCCCCTTATGGACCGGCCGCCACTGGTATGGACCAGAAGCAATGGGCTTGCAGTGTTGCTGCGATTCAGTGCTAATTATCAGACAGCCATATCTGAGAGACATAAGTGTAATGAATATTTTAGACTCACCTGCCACAGTCCTTTGCAAACTATACCCAGAATAGTTTCCTTTAATATCATAGTAGTGAGCTAGGACAAAATTTTCTACAAAGTGACTGAAAAAAGCGAGTAAAACAGCAAGCAATGTATTAGTATTATGGAAAGCTTAGTTGACCTTAGCAGTGACATACCTAATGAAAAAATATTTGTGAGATAAGAGTAGAACCATTATTTTTCGAACCAATTTCTTAAGACATTGTTGGACATGCTAAGGCTCGTACTGTTTACCTTTTGTGTTGAATGAACAATGTCTGGCATAACAGAGTGTACCAAAGGTTGAGAAACAGGCAAACAATACAACTCTTAATTATTGTGTAACAGCAGCCATTAAAGTGCTATTTATCGAACAAACAATGTTCTTGGTGAAATAAACATGTTTTGGTCAAAGGCAGCAATCCTCACGTAAACTTGCCAATCATTCCCACATTTACTGCATAAATTCTGCATTTTTTTAAATCTATGTTGGAGACAGATTTAAAGTGGTGGCTGCATTCGTTTTCTTTTTTGTGGGCTTTGTTTTCACCTGGTGATCTGACCAGTAACTCACCTCCTGTATTAGAGTTCCCCCATTCTAGATGAATGAGCACAAGGCCACTTATGTGCCACATCTGTATCTATATATTGAGCCCAAGTCCAAAAATCAAAAAGGCACAAAAAGGGAATAGGCACTTTCAAAGCACTGCCCATTCATTTCAATGGGCAGGGGAATTTTGGGAGCACCATTAATAGCGCTCCCATCCCGCCCCAAAGATGCTGCAAGCGCACTGCCCCAGTGTGAAAGCACACACTGCAGAAAATGGGGGGCAGTTTTCAGGTGCTATTTCTAGCAGTAAAACACTGCTTCAGTGTGAAAGGGGTCCGAAACTTTAAAGCGGAACGTTACCCATAACAGTTTGATAACAATTAATGTTCTTTAATCACTTGACCTCCGGAAGATTTGCACCCCCTTCCTGACCAGGCCATTTTTTTGCGATACAGCACTGCGTTACTTTAACTGACAATTGCGCGGTCAACACTGTACCCAAATTAAATTTGTAATTCCCCCCCCCCCCACAAATAGAGCTTTCTTTTCGTGGTATTTGATCACCACTGGGTTTTTCTTTTTGCATAATGAAGAAAAATGTGTATATATATATATATATATATATATATATATATATATATATTTATTTGACTTTCTGTTATAAAGCATTGGCAATAAAAAAACAAAAAAAAACAAATGTAAAAAATTTTCATAAATTTAGGCCAATTTGTATTCTGCTGCATATTTTTGGCAAAAAAAAATTCCCAACAAGCTTATATTGATTGGTTTGCGCAAGTTATAGCATCTACAATGCTGTATGGGATATATATATATATATAATTTTTTATACTAGTAATGGCGGTGATCAGCAACTTAGCAGGACTGCGATATTGGGGTGGTCAATCTAACATTAACTGACACTATGATGGCGAACCTTGGCACCCCAGATGTTTTGGAACTACATTTCCCATGATGCTCATGCACTCTGCAGTGTAGCTGAGCATCATGGGAAATGTAGTTACAAAACATCTGGGGTGCCAAGGTTCACCATCACTGATCTAGGGCGATCAAAGGGTTAAATGTGTGCCTAACCAATGTTTATGTGTACTATTTTTACTAAGGGATGTGATGGATTTTATTCCCTGCTGTGCAGGAACAGAAAATCCATCACATCCCTGCTGACAGAACAGAGCTCTGCCTTGTTTACATAAGAAGAGCTCCATTCAGTGTCTTTCCTCACTGCTCAGTGAGTGCCGGTGAGCATCCATTGACCGGCACCCGCTGATTGGCTTGTGCCGTGTCAAATCACAGCACAGCTGCATGCACCTCTTACCCGGAAGTGTTTGGTTCATGTACCTAGTATGTGATCTGGCACAGGAGAGCCGCTCTGCTGCCATGTAACCAAGTTATACAGTTGGCAAGTGGTTAACAAAATAACATAAATTTCACATTAATAATTATGCTACCAAAATGAACGTGTGCTGTAAATTGGCTCCAGCATTGCTCCTGTTTCTTCAGTCACTTATTAGAAAGGAGAGAGAGCCTCCTTCAACTCTGACAGCTGGCTGCCAGTATCTACAGTGCATGGACTCTTCACATTTACATGCAGACCAAGCTATCCAGCAACAGCGATTGGTTGGTACAAGCTATAAGGCCCATGGCAGATGGATGAATCTATGGCAGAATGGCTAAAATTAAACTACATTACCAATAGTAGAATTTGAATGATCCCATTGATGTTACAACCTGGGACAAAAAGTGAAATATAACTAATCCCAAATCATTATAATTTCCCTTCAAAATCAAACTTTAAAAAAAATCTAGATATAATTGGAATAAAATCTCTCAACCCCTTAACACATCCCCTTGGAGTTTATCTAAACTCAACAACTAAATTTATATTTCACAGCTTATCAATACTTGGATAAAGTGGATGCACACGGTTTCTGTTTTTATCTCTTTGTTTTCACCTAGTAATCCTACATATAACAGCACGGGTTTTGGCTGCAGAACACAAGGCCTGCACTAGTGTGAACCAAGTTTTACTTGGGGTTTGGGAAATAAATAGTTTAAAGAAAGATAACAGATTGCTTTGCAGTTCACAGAAAGTGACAAGGCCACTGCATTTCTGGCAAGATCAACAGGCATTTTCTGTACTTGCTGAAAATGTTCATAGCCTGAAAAATGAAATGAGATTTAACATATAGATGCATGTTCTGGCAAAATGTTTTTGATATAACCGCTGTGCAATTATTAAAAAAATGCAGATTTCAGTGAGCTGCAACTTAGAGGGCTGCCAATGACTGGTTATAGTAAAATGTAGTAATTAAGTAAAATGTTTGTCATTTTACATGGTTAATTTGGGTCAAGCTGGGATAGGGCAAGTAATCCTTCCCATTCCTCTAACCCCTACCTAGACCAATGGTCTCCAAACTACAGCCCGCAGGCCAGATGCGGCCCTTTGCTTGCCCTTTACCAGGCCCCTGGAGAACTAATCCTCCCACTGACACCAACTAGGGGGCACTAATTCTGTCATTGATACCAGTGACAGGGTAGTATTCCTCCCACTGATACCACTGACGGGACACTATTCCTCACATGGATACCAATGATAGCGCACTATTCCTCCCACTGAAACCAATGACGGGGAACGATTCCTGCCACTGATACCAATGACGGGACACTATTCCTCCAAATTATATCAATGATAACGCACTATTCCTCCCACTGACCCCAATGACGGCGCATTATTCCTCCCAATTATATCAATGATAGCGCACTATTCCTCCCACTGACACCAATTGATGGGGCACTATTCCTCACGATTATATCAATGATAGCACACTATTCTTCCCAATTATAACAACGATAGCGCACTATTCATTCAGCTGATACCAACAAGGGGGCATTAATTCTCTCACGGATACCAGTCACAGGGCAGTATTCCTCCCACTAATACCAATGATGGGGCACTATTCCTCCCGATGATACCAATGGCGGGGCATTATTCCTCCCAATTATATCAATGCTAGCGCACTATTCCTCCCACTGATACCAATGATGGGGCACTATTCCTCCCGCTGATACCAATGGCGGGGCATTATTCCTCCCAATTATATCAATGCTAGCGCACTATTCCTCCCACTGATACCAATGATGGGGCACTATTCCCCCTCCTACTGATCGCCGGCTCTACAATATATTTTATTCCCACTGACCACCAAATCTAATACATTGTTTACTCCCTCTGGCCACTTTTTCGGCCCCCTAAAGTCTGAAGGACAGTAAACTGGCCCTTTGTTGAAAAAGTTTGGAGACCCCTGCCTTAGATATAATAAGCATTTAACCCTTGCACTGCGGGGGCGGGGGGATAAGTAGTTCACCTTAAAAACCCAAATTAAACCTTCAGTTTAAATTAGCTAAACACATTCCATGTACATCAAAACAAATAGGTGTGTAAGGTTATATAGTTTTTATTTTTTTGAATAAACCAAAGCTGACTAGAAAAGCCTGTCTACTGCTAGCAGTTGCAAAGTAGGACATTTCCTCTCCGTGGGAAAACGGCAATCTCTTTTCAGCACTTTGACATGCCTGTGGAGCCAGAATTCTTCAGCGCTATAGGTCCGATTCAGTTAAGCTGGCCGTACACTAGAATTTTGTTAGAAGCCGACTCCCTCTATCTGTAGCAGGGCGCTGCAATCTAATAAAGATGATATGGCTACTGCAGATACTATACTTGTTCCACAACTCACCGACTTGGATAGGTCAAAAGTGGTTTAAAAGAATAGAATCCCTTTTTAGGGAATTAATTTGGAAGAAGGACCAATTACCGACTAAAGAAGGCTCCGCACCCGAGATCATATTTCCTGGCATTCCAGTTGCAACATCTAGTGGGCTGTGGAACCCTAGGAGGTGGGAACCCCAGCAATAGAATGACAATGGGGGCTCCACATAGTATACTAGTGGAGGTATTAGAGACCGAATCATTTGTTCATAGATGCCCAATGATAAAACTAGTTACTAAAGTATGGCAGGCAACAAAGGCACTAATGGGGTATAATGGGGTAACAGAATATACCCCCTTATGGAATAATAGAAACTTGGCAGAAGTAAGGGGTATAGAGAGGCCCAGGGAATGGGAGAGGCAGGGCATTAACTGATTAATCCAACTATATGAGGGCAATTACATGAAGACATTTTTAAGCCCCATACACACGCTCGGATTATCCGAGGACCAGGTCCGTCGGATCATGTCCGTCGTACTTTGTCCGATGTTGGTTTTGCGTACACACGGTCGGACAAAGTTGTCGGAAAATCCGATCATTCTGAACGTGGTGACGTTTGTTGCGTACGACGGGACTACGTAGAGGCTAGTAGCCAATAGCTTTGGTCTTGTAATGTGATCTGAGCATGCGTGGCACTTTGTCCGTCAGGAATTCGATACACACGATCGGATTTGGTGTGATCGGACTTTGTTGTCGAAAAATCTATCCAGCAGGAGATAGGACTTTGTCCGTCGGACAATCCGATGGAAACTGTCTGATGGTGCCTACACACGGTCGGAACTTCCGACAACATTGTCCGATAGGACAGAATCCATCGGAAAATCCGACCGTGTGTATGGGGCTTTAGATCAAAGACCATTCAAGCACAGTTTAGGTCACAAATTATTGAATGGACCCAGATCCCTATACTCCTAAAAATAATAAAAAAAAAGCCTCAACTAAAGGAATAATTTCCGAGTTATATGCCAGACTGGGGGCTAGAATAATAAGCGGAGTAGGACCTTCCAAGAGTAGAGGGGGGTGGGAGAGGGACGTGGGGGCAATTTTCGGGGGAAACAGGGTAGAATAAAAAAAATTGATCTTAGAGATAATCTCACATATTTACATATACCCAAGGTCAATATAAGGATCTGGACTACTAATCTTTTATTCCAAGAACTGTACTGTGACGAAACGTCCCTACACTCCTCTTGAGTGCTTTTGTCATATACCACTTCCTCCCAGTCTGAATATAGATCTCAGATATTCCAACCGCTCCCAAGCAAAAGCCTGTGTCCCGGCTAGGTCTGTCACATGTACAAAGAATAAGCAGACATTAGTTGGAGAAGATACAATTTTATCAACAATAAGGGAAGGGCTTCTTTATGTTAACAGTGGTTGAAGAGCAATTACAAGCAACAAGTGAAACATTTAATGGGGTACTGATGTTAAATGAAAATGGAATTTTTTTAATTTCTTTTTTTCAGACAAAGTTATCCATGTATCATTCTCCAATCGTTGACATGGTGCAAAGGTATGCTTCTATCTGTTCATTACCTTCTAAAAGACATGGAGCAAGTGGCAAAATATACCAAGTGATAATGATAAACTGTATGACAGCAAAACTGTAGGGCAGTAAACATGCTGAAGGTATTTAGGTCTAACAGGTGGAGCTGCAGTAAAAATCTTTAGGGTGATTCATTCATAGCAGTAATCAGCTGTGCGTCTATCTTGTTTCTCTCTTAGTTCATAGCAATTTCCCCAGAGCATTATCTGTCTGCCGATATGATCTCATCGTACAAAGTACATGCCCTCTACAAGCTGTAATATTCACAATTAGCAGTGTAATTTCTATTATTACAAACACGGATTTATAATGGCAGAAAAACAGCTATCAATGATTTTGCTTTTATATACAGTGCATTCCTAAAGTATTCAGACCCCCTTCACTGTTTTCAATGTTATGTTGAAGCCGGATACTACAGTTACATTTTTATTTTCTAAATACCCCTTGATGACAAAGTGAAAACAGATTTTAAGAAATGTCTGCATTTATTAAAAAGAAAAAAAAACTGAGATATCACATGTACTTAAGTATTCAGACCCTTTACTCAGTACTTTGGTGAAGCACCTTTGCCAGCAATTACAGCCTTGAGTCTTTTGGGGTATGACACAAGCTTTGCACACCTATCTTGGAGAATTTTCTGCCATTCTTCGTGGCAAATCCTCCCAAGCTCAGTCAGGTTGGATGGGGGAGCATTGGTGGACAGCCATTTTCAGGTCTCTCCAGAGATGTTCAATAGGGTTCAAGTCAGGGCTCCGGCTGGGCCACTCCTGTGTTGTACTGCTTAGGATCATTGTCATGTTGGAAGATAACCCTTCCTCCCAGTCTGAGGCCTAAGCGCTGTGGAACAGGTTTTCGTTGAGGATATCTCTGCACTTTGCTCCATTCAGCTTTCCCTCAACCCTGAGCAGTCTCCCCAGTCTCTGCTGCTGAAAAACAACCCCACAGAATGATGCTTCCTCCACCATGTTTCACTGTTGGGATGGTATTAGGCAGGTGATGAGCAATGCCTGGCTTCCTCCAGACATAACGTTTAGAATTAAAGTGGAAGTAAACCCCCCTATCGTTTTCAGCCAAGGAAGCTGCCATCTTTGCCTCTGTTTAATCTTCAACTGCCACAGTGCTGCACATGTGATCCGTTATGACACCAGCCATTGGATGGTTTGACTGTTTGGTTGAGAGCACAGCCACTGTGCAGTTAGCATTCACGGCATGCCTTTTTTTTTTTAGACTGTTAAATCGATGGGTTTACTTCCGCTTTAAGGCCAAAACAGTTCAACCTTGGTTTCATCAACCAGCGAATCTTGTTCTTTACAGTCTGAGTCCTTCAGTTGCTTTTTTTGCAAACTTCATTGGGCTTTCACGCGTTTTGTACTGAGGAGAGGCTTCTGTCTAGCCACTTTGCCAAAAAGCCAAGATCAGTGGAGGCCTGCAGTCATAGTTGTCCTTCTGGAACTTTTTCCCATCTAAATACAGGATCTCTAAAGCTCAGTCAAAGTGACTATTGGCTTCTTGGTCACCTCTCTTACCAAGGCCTTTCTCCCCCCATTTGCTCAGTTTTGGACAGGCGACCAGCTTTTGGAAGAGTCCTGGTTGTGCCAAACTTCTTCCATTTGAGAATTATGGAGGCCACTGTGCTCCTGGGAGCCTTCAGTGGAGCAAAAACTTTTTTTAGCCTTCCCCAGATTTGTGCCTTGCAATAATCCTGTCTCTGAGCTCTGCAGGCAGTTCCTTTGACCTCATGGCTTTTGCTCTGATACAGTATGTATTGTCAGCTGGTCTTTTATAGAGGTGTGTGCCTTTCCAAATCATGTTCAATTTAATTTACCACAGGTGAACTCCAATCAAGGTGTACAAACATCTCAGCAACAAATAAGAGAAATGGGAGGTACCTGAGCTTAATTTCATGTGTTATTGCAACTTGTTTGAAAACTTATCCCAATGTAATATTTCAGTTTTTCCTTTTTAATATATTCACAGACATTTCTTAAAATCTGTTTTAACTTTGTCATTATGAGGCACTGAGTGTAGATTAATTAGAAAATAAATGAATTTAAACAACTGCAGTATCAGGCTGCAACATAACATTAAAAACAGTAAAGGGGTTCTGAATACTTTATAAATGCACTGTATTCTCTCTTATAAAAAAGACTTGCTTACTGGGCACTTAAACCCCCCTCCTATCCAGACCAATTTTCAGCTTTCAGCGCTGATGCACTTTGAATGACAATTGCGCGGTCATACAGCACTGTACCCAAATGAAATTTTTATAATTTTTTTCCCTCAAATAGAACTTTCTTTTGGTGGTATTTGATCATCTGTGCGATTTATTTATTTTTAAATGTAAAAAGACAGAATTAAAAAAAAAAAAAAAAAAAGTGTTTTTTTTATTTTGTTATAAAATTTAAAAAAACTGGTAATTTTTGTCCATCATTGATGTACGCTGATTAGGTGGCATTGATGGACACTGATCGGTTACACTGATAGGCAGCAATTCTAGGTGGCACTGGTGGGCACTGTTAGATGGCATAAATGAGGCATAATTGCCTCTTCCTTTACAGGACAGATGTCCCTTTAAGCTGAGCAGGTGATCTGCTTTTTTTTTTTTTCTCTCCTCCGCTGTCAGCGTGAGAAGGGAAAAAAAAAAAAAAAAACATAACCGAGCTTTTGTTTTGATCATGTGATCAGCTGTCATTGGCTGATAGCTGATCACATGGTAAGGGGCGGGACCGGCCCCTTACTCGGATCGGTGATCACCCGAGTCTCATTGACTCAGTGATCACAGGGTGTGCGCAGGAAGCGTGCACAGGGGAGGCCGTCATGACGGCCTCCCAGGAATTCAGGTCATAGCGCAGATGTCAAGTGGTTAAAAGACCACAGTGAACAGAAAAAAAAAAAAAAAAAGGAGACAGATACTTTCACCTCCAAGACGCAAGACATCTCTGTACACTTTAGGCTGACCCAGTTGCATGTTAAATCTTCTGAAAATGTTGATCTCTGCATCCATACAAAACTGATAATTCAGGTTGAAAGAGGAACTTCAGTTTCTCAATTAGCATGGACTATTTGTAATTGTTATGCTGCTAGCATTAGTAAATAAATAGGAAAGTTCTCTCTGGCCACTTTATTAGGTACACCCGTTGAATTCCTTGGTAACACAAATTGCTAATTAGCCAATTACATGGCAGCAACCCAATGAATTTTAGGCATCTAGATGACTTGCTGAAGTTCAAACCGAGCATCAGAATAGGGATTTAAGTGACTTTGAACGTGGCATGGTTGTTGGTGCCAGACGGGTTGGTCAAAAACTGCTGCTCTACTGGGATTTTCACACACACACACACACACACACACACACACACGCATCTCTAGGGTTTACAGAGAATGGACCGAAAAGGAAAAAAATATATCCAGTGCGTGGCTTGAAAATGCATTGTTGATGTCAGAGGAGAATGGGCGGACAGGTTCGAGATGATAGAAAGGCAACAGTAACTCAAATAACCACTCGTTACAACCAAGGTATGCAGAATACCATCTCTGAAGGCACAATACATTGAACCTTGAAGCAGATGGGCTACAGCAGCAGAAGACCACACTGGGTGCACTCCTGTCAGCTATGAACAGAAAACTGAGACTACAATTCGGACAGGCTCACCAAATTTGGACATAGAAGATTGGAAAAACATTTCCGGGTCTAATGAGCCTCGATTTCAGAGGCGACATTGAGATGGTAGGGTCAGAATTTGGTGTAAACAACATGAAAGCATCACACATCCTGTCTTTATCAACTGTTCAGGCTGGTGGTGTAATGGTGTGGGGGGATATTATCTTGGCACACTTTGGGCCCTTGGTATCAACTGAGAATTGTTTAAATGCCACGGGCTACCCGAGTATTGTTGCTGACCATGTCCATCCCTTTATGTCTACAGTGCACCCATCTTCTGGCTACTTCCAGCAGGATAATGCACCATGTCACAAGGCTCAAATCATCTCACCACTGGTTACCTTCAACATGACAATGAGATCACTGTACTCCATTGGCATCCACACTCACCGGATCTCAATCCAATAGAGCTCCTTTGGAATGTGGTGGATTGGGAAATTCGCATCATGGATGTGCAGCCAAAAATCTGCAGCCACTGCGCTATGCTATCATGTCAATATGGACCAAAATCTCTGAGGAATGTTTTCAACACCTTGTTGAATCTATGCCATGAAGAATTAAGGCAGTTATGAAGGCAAAAGGGGGTCCAACCCAGTAATAGCAAGGTGTACCTAATAAAGTGACCGGTGAATGTATATCAATATTTACTTGTTTTAAGCGGTTGGTTCTTTTTTACATTTCTTGGTTACGTCCTGGTGCCTAGGCAAATGTCGTCCTAGGAGTCTTCAGGAGGGGAGGAGGGGTTTTCTCAGATAAGCACACCCTCCTGCACACATGCCTGAGCTAAGAGCAGATGGGATCCAGGAAGCAAATGCTACAGGAATCGTCTGCCCTTACTCAAGATGGCCAGAAACGCAAAATAAATCATGGAGACATGGATGGCTGGGTGAGTTTGTTTTGAATATTAAAAATGAACTAAATAATGTTTTTGGTTTGTGGTGCTTGGATGCAGTGTAGTTCTGCTTTAAGTGGTGCGAGGCTGGATTCAATCTGCTGACTGGTTGTTGAGGGTGAATGAGAACCATTATGTAGTCCTTACCTTCCACCACTGGGTTCTTGGTAGGCCACATTTAGCTTAGGACACATGGGGGTCGGATGGACACACACACACACACACACACACACACACACACACACACACACACACACACACACACACACACACACACACACACACACACACACACACACACACACCAGAAAAAGCCAGAAGGTAAAAACAAAAAATATGATTTTATTTTGTTATATTAAGAGCTGTGGTATTTTAAACAGAACGTCTTTGCATTACGTAGTGTTTGCGAAATTGGTAGTATAGAAAAACCACACCACCTCTTTTTTTTTTTTTTTTATGATTTGGCCATAGAGACTGGTACCCAGCTTGAATACGCTTCGGGGCACATATCCTTTACTTATACTGGTTTGAAAAAGGAAAAAAAAAAAAAAAAAAAAACACGTTGAAACAAAAAAGGTAGAATAATCTTTAGATCCAAGGACTAGATTTAGCACACCGTTTCTGAAAGGTAAGATAAGTATTATCATTTAAATAAATACAATGTGTACCAAAAGAGAATCCACCTCTCTTCCTGGTTATTCCATCCCAATTAAGCTTTTTTGGTGAGTATTGTAATGGATGAGGTTATTGGAGATTGATCAGTTCATGAGCTGGAAGCGGGATTTCATTTCTATCCAATTGTGTCCTGCCAAGGTTTGTCTTTTGGTTTCTTTGGGGAATCTGGTGTTTTCTCTCTCTGATGCAAAGGATTCTGGGAAAATGTCTGTCTCAATGGACCTGTAAGATAAGCAGAAGTTTTGTCACCACACACCTGTGACTAACATGAAAATGTCATTTGGCCTATGGTATACTGATTGTGCTTAGAGAAGCTATATATAGTGTGCAAAGCGCTTCAGGTCAAAAATAATGATTCTGCCTCCAGAAATTCACTGTAAGACCTCATTTACACAGACGCACTGCTCTGTATGCAAAAGGGCAGTCTTCAGCCACCTAAGATGCACAGGCGGTTTTTGCAGGTAACTAGTTTAAATCAAAATCGGACGCTGGCTGCACGGAAATCCACCCGAATCTCAGAGAGCACAATTGTGCATTCATCCCAAAGGTGTTCTATCAGGTTGAGGTCAGGACTCTGTGCAGCCCAGTCAAGTTCCTCCACCCCAAACTCACTCATCCAGGTCTTTATGGAACTTGCTTTGTGCACTGGTGCGCAGTCATGTTGGAACAGGAAGGGGCCATCCCCAAACTGTTCCCACAAAGCTGCAAGCTTCACTGGAACTGAGAGGCCAATCCCAAGCCCTGAAAAAAAAAAAACGCAGACCATAATCCCCCCTCCACCAAATGATTTGGACAAGTGCACAATGCAAGATCCATAAAGACATGGATGAGAGAGTTTGGGGTGGAGGAACTTGACTGGCCTGCAGAGTACTGACCTCAACTAGATAGAACACCTTTGTTACACAAAAAAAATCAACATACTGCTGTGAGCAATATTGTGCTGTATAGAGGTGTGGCTTTTAGACAAATGAGGGATGTAGGTAGCTGAAAATAACGATGTCCAAGAGTTGAGCATTAACAAATACAGACACCAGCACTGAAAACTGATAATGCTCCATTAAAAGAAAATAGAGGTTGCTATACCTGTCTTCTGTCTAAAAATATAAGCGCCATGATGGTCTGTGGCTTCAATACTTTTGTTCACTGACTTTGACCAGTTAGTAGTTTCCCTAGCAGATTAGGACGTTGTAGTGCTGGATTCACTCTAAGATCTGAATACTTGTTTAAAGCCGCAAAGTTTTGAGGCCACTGGATATTCATGACAACCGGGCAACTTGCATTTTTAGGAGAGGTCAGCAATTACAGCTCTATATGCTCTTGCTACAGGTTTCTGGGTCTGCAAAGTTAATAGAAAACACTGCACCTTATGTAAGAAATGATACAACAGAAAGTACTGGAATCCACAAATCAGATGACAAACCTTTAAAAAGTGATATTAAGTCTTATTTTTATTTTAAAAAAAAATAACAAACATGTTATACTTATCTGCTCTGTTTAATGGCCCCTCCCTCCTGCTGAGTGCCCCCACAGAAAGCAGCTTGCTATGGGGGCACACAAGCTGAGCAGCTGCTCTGTGTGTGCATTCAAACATGAAGCCACAACCCCCTCAGTCTCCTGAATGGCTCACTGGCTGTGATTGACAGCAGCGGGAGCCAATGGCAATTAGGAGTGCGAGTCCCCGGAGAGGCAAGGCTCTACTGGACATTGTTGGATTGAGAGGAGGCTCAGATAAGTATTAAAGGGGCTGCTGCACACAGAGGGGTTTCTACCTTTATGCATAGAATGCATGAAGGTAAAAAACCTTGTGTCTTTTAAAACCACTTTAACAATGTGCAAAACTGAAATGTGTTTTACACAAAAGATATAAAAGGGAAAAAGATCAAAACACTACTTTTTTTCTTTGATACACATATGAACTGTAGAATTACTAACCTTTTGCTGCTATTTCCAGGTGGTGTTTCATTTTGTGTTCTCTCTCTTCCAACTGCTGAGCCAGTTTTGCATTTTTCCAACCTGCAGAGCAATACATTGATAAGCATTCTGTAGTAAAGTAACATAGCAAAAGTACCAACTGCAGTCATATTACCTTCAACATAATACCGTGCACATGCTACACAATTATTTGAAAAGGTCTTGGTAGGGCCCCGAAACACATCTACCCACCCACTGTTTCCACAACCAAGGGGTTTGCTTTAGAGGGAGGGAGGTTGGCACAGACACTGACATTAATGTCTTCTGGCGGGTCCGGCTTTCCACCATTTGGTTCACAGATCCTGTCGGTTCCTAAAGCCTCCAGTTGTTAGTTTCCCTGCTACCTCTACATACGCTTGTTTACCTTTGCCTATATGTGAGTTTTGATTTTAATTGTTCAATAAATACTGGTACTTTGTGTTGATTCAGTGCTCTGGTGCTTTGCTTTTTTTATGTATGTAAAGCCAAAACCTTTTTTTTTTTTTTTTTTTTTTAAGTTTTGGTGCGTGAGTGGGGAATTGGTTAAAACCCCTGTCTACTTTTTAATGCCATCTGTGTCCTGTTGGGCGAGTTCCTCTCACTTCTTGTCCTAAAGATAAAAAACAGTGTGAGGAAATCGCTACAAAATGAGGGGAAGTCCACCCTTTGACTTACCAGAATAGTTGTTCCCATTGGAAATTCACCACTTGTTCCCATCATAACCTAAACATTTTGGATTTCATATCACTTTCTGTACTGGAGACAATATAGTCACAAGGACAAATAGTGAGGTTGAATATCGACAGTTGGGACAAAGATAGCAATAATAAAAAAAAAAAACAAAAAAAAACAAAACACACTTGTACTTTCCTACTCTATTTAAATCTAAATATAAAGTTTTGCCATTGCAAACACTTCTGGGGCCGGTTCACACCAGAACAAAGTTCAGGGAAAGCATATTCTGTGTGCGTTTCCCACACCGCAGGTGAACGCATTATACTTTATAATTTGCATGTGGGTGCCAATGTATTGTTACTGGCACCCCAAATGCAGACTGAAAACAGTGCGGTCATCCAATTCCTTACCTCCTGTTCCTGCCCTATTGATACTTGTCACCATGTTTCTCTTCTGCTTTCCCGTTTGTGAAGAATATTGCTACAGTTTATGTGGCTTTGCACCAGGTGTTAAAATAGCTCTGTGTTAGATACTTAGTATATGCTAACAGTACATGCTCCAGAGAAGTGTGTTACCAGAACAATGAGTGACATGGTTCTTGTACATGCAAAAACTGCTCGTCTTTTGCCTCATACCCTCTGAAGCACATTGCTTATGCCCTGCTGCTATCCTATAAAAATATGTCTTCTGCTGCAACTTTTTCCCCTATATCCACCGACTCTTCTACTATACTGTCCCTGTGTTGCTCATTCCACTCCTTTGGCTCCCCCCCCCGTCCTCCAGTGTCAGCAATAGCCCCAGTTTAATTAGGTTCACTTTTCTGGCACACATCGTACATCTTCAGCAGTAGCTCACACCTGTAGCCATCACTGGAATAACAGAACACAGAATATTTAACCCTGTACAGCCCTCATTTTTCCTCAACGGTGAATTTATCCTAGCTGTTGAGAGGTACTTTGTGCCCCCTTCAGCTACTGCTTGGCTGTTGATGGCTGGCACTTATACTGGGCAAACACCACCTCACATCAGGCAGTCTGAATTCAATGCTGGGTGTAAAAGTGTGGGGCATTTGTTAGCGCTGCACAATTAATCGTTAAAAAAAAAAAAATCGTGATCTCAATTCAACCCCTCTAAGTTTGACGATTCTTTCATATAACAAGTAGAGAGACTTCTCTGCTCACTCAGCTGTCAAAAGAAAACATCTGGGCAGTCAGCCAAGTTTAACATGAAACATTGTAACTAACTCTTCTTTCTTATTTCTTAGGCCCCTTTCAGACGAGGCGGACTCCGCTTGCACGGAGCCGCCTCTGTCCGCCGGCTCAGCGGGAGATCTGTCCGTTGATCTCCGCTGAGCCGGCGGATGACAAGCCTCTCTCCGCTCACTGAGCGGGGAGGGGCTTGCGAGCGCCGCTGATCTCTATGGAGAGATCGGATGAAAACGGACAGTGTGTCCGTTTTCACCCGATCTCACCCGATCTCACCCGATCCGACGGATCTGGACGTGTGGTCCATACGTCTGGATTTGGCGGATCGGATGTCAGCGGACATGTCTCCGCTGACATCCGACGCTCCATAGAGTAACATGGAGCGCCCGTTCAGATCCGCCGTCAAAACTGACAGGCGGATCTGAACGGTCCGTCCATGTGAAAGGGGCCTTAGATCAAAGGGATAAACTTCTGTGTGAAAACAAAATCTGGGCAGTCTGCCAAGTTTTTAAACAAGGTGTAAATGCAGGAAGATTAACCCCTTAAAGTCTAAATCTTTTTCTGACACTTGTTTAAGTTAAAAATCAATATTTTTTGCTAGAAAATTACTTGGAACCCCCAAACATTATATATATTTTAGCAGAGGCCCTAGGGAATAAAATGTAAATTGCTGCAATATTTTAGGTCAATCTGTATTTGCCCAGCAGTCTTTCAAACGCAATTTTTGGGGAAAAAATATACTTCAATGAAAAAAAAAAAAACGTAACAGTAAAGTTTTTTTTTTTTTTTTGTTTTAATGTGAAAGATGATGTTATGCCGCAAGAATCATGCTCTATCGTCTAAGCAAAAAAATCACGATTCTCATTTTAACCAGAATCGTGCAGCCCTCGCATTTGTTCTACATGTTAAACATACTTCAACTGAATTTTTATGAGAGGCAAAAAGGGGTGAATAGGATTCCCTCTTGCACATGTGTCACTGAATAACATGAAAAGGCAACAATAGCCATTATTCCTTTACAGTCAACTTAATATTCATTGCATTTCATTATATCTTCCATCACTCCTTTCCCCAAAGCTTCAGAAACCTTTCTTAAATATGTATCACACACATCATTGTAAAGTTGCGTGGAAAGGAAACACAGGACTACAAAATACTTTTTTAATTCGCATTTAAAAACTGCCAGGACTGCCCAGTGTAACCATTAAGACCTAAACTTTTGCTCCAGTTGTTTACCACTATAATGAATACATTGAAACAATATGGCTGCCCTGTATGGTTCCATCTTATTGTACACAAATAAGAGTATGTGAAAAGCAGCATTCACATGATAAAAAATATGTTCTCTCAAATACAAAACAAAATGCCAAAAATACCAGATTGCAAACTCTTTACGAAGCCCTCCTGTTTTGGTAGTACTGATTGGTCATGCTTGACATGTTGTGGAATTTTCAGTTTTTCGCGAACAGCTGGTATCCTCAAAAAAGCCACTTGGGCTATAGAGAAGAAGTTTGAAGTCACCCAATATGTGAACACGGCCTGAAAAAAAAAGGTGCAGAAACAATAACCATGCCATATTAATACAACAAATTAAAGCATAAAGTGACTGTTGCTTAAAAAAGTTCCTAAAACGCTTTCCCTGAAAAAACATCCCGTATATATCCGAGTATAAGCCAAGGCACCTAATTTTACCACAAAAAAAAAAAAATGGGAAAACTTATTGGACTCGAGTATAAGCCTAGGGTGAGAAATGCGCAGCTACTGTAAGTGTAAAAGAGGGTCAACAATGTCCATTTGCAGCCTCACTGTGCCCATTTGCAGCTATAGGATCCCCCCAACTTCAAACTTGGTAGTTAAGGGTTCCTAGATGCCCCCTAGCTGCAGCCAAACTTGGACCCTGGAAAATTGGACCCAAAGGGTCCCGAAATTACATTGCTGCAGATGGACACAGTTGACCGACTTTGGGGCCCCGTATCTTGGGGCCACTTAGTGCTAGGGGGGCACTTTCAGCACAAAAACTTGGCTTATACTCTAGTATATACGGTACTTACCGTTCCTGCTGCCGGCGCTGCTTTACACTGCTTCATCATAGAAAGATCCCCCACTGAATTGTCTTGTGAAACCAACACTTCTGGAGTGATCCTACCCTCTCTAGTGTGTCAACACTACCCTCATTGGTCTCTCCCACCGACCTACATGCCAATTATCTGTCCTTTAATGATGCAGGGGTCAATGATTAAAAAACAAAACAAAAAAAAAACCTTATGTTTAATTAAACAACCAGCAATAAGGTACCGTATATACTCGAGTATAAGCCGAGTTTTTCAGCACATTTTTTTGTGCTGAAAGTGCCCCCCTCGGCTTATACTCGAGTCAAGCACTTTTCTGCAGCAAAAAAAAAAAAAATTTCCGACCCGACTTTGGGGCCCCGTATCTTTGGGGCCCCTAGGAGTCCCAAATTTGGTGTGCCAACCCAGTGGACCTAGCACTATAACATATCCAAAGATGGGGTTCCTAGCCCTAAGTGGCCCCGAGATACAGGGCCCCAAAGTCGGTTCAGAAAATGTCATTCTCTGCTGCAGAAAAGTGCTTGAGATTTTCTGACCCGAATTTGGGGCCCCATATCTCGGGGACACTTGGAGCTAGGAACCCCAAAATGTTGTATTCCAACCCAGTGGAATTAGCACAACATATCTAAAGATGGGGTTCCTAGCACTAAGTGACCCTGAGATACAGGGCCCCAAATCGGTCAACTGTGTCCATCTGCATGGGCACAGTAAGGCTGCAAATGGGCATCGTTGACCCTCTTTTCCACTTACAGTAGCTGCGCATTTCTCACCCTAGGCTTATACTCGAGTCAATAAGTTTTCCCAGTTTTGTGGTAAAATTAGGTGCCTCGGCTTATATTCGGGTCGGCCTATACTCGAGTATATACGGTATATGGATACAAAAAGACTTAAAACCCAAAAAGAAAAAAAAAGCAACAGGTCACTCTGGAGAAACACTATCCATAAGGCTGTCCAGGAGTCAACACCAACTTTATGACAAATAACAAAATAATAATTGAATAAGAATGACAAAAGTTAAGGCAATACTTACTGTAGGGAAATTAATGGTCAGGGGCAAAATGATCAGTGGCATTATACGGAAAACAGTCTTCATGACTCTGAGGTTGGGATTATTTACACCAGACTCTGCTCCCAGCTAGAAAAAAAAAAAAAAACACAACTTTCATAAGTTCTGAAAAGGAACATAAATGCAAAATGTGCAAAGCTGAGGATAAGAGCAGAGAACACTAAAGAGGAATGGAGGCAAAAAACAAACAAAACAAGCTTTAGTTACCTCTAGAACAGCCCACATGCTGCATGTCACGACCAGTGGCAGTACATAGTAAGGGTCACCTAAGGACAAGTCTGCAAACCACCACAGGCCACCAGTCTGCATGCTGGGCACTGGAAGGTAAGCCATCTGTCTCAGTGCCACAAAGAATGAGATAAATACTGGAGCCTAGGAAAGACAGGAAAAGAAGAATATATGACTTTTACATTTGTCTATGAAAAAGAATGACGCTGGAATGCATAGAGAGATGAACAACCAAATAGTGCTTGCTTTATGCTGTAGGTTTTACTGCAAAAGTCCCCAAAAGGATTTCCAAATGTTCCCAAACATTGTCTATAAAGTGTAAAAAATCCACTTGTGAATAGAGCAGGTGATGGTTAAAACCCATCTGTATTTTTTGCTCTCTTTGTCCTGGTGTGGAGATTCCCCTTTACTTGTTGTTCCATAGACAATCTAAAAAAAATAAAAGAAGCTCCACACATAAAAGCACAGGAATGGGTTTTACAAATGTGCATTATGTTGTGACTGCTTCCAGAGTCTGAAGTCAGCAAAAGCCAGAAAGAGCCCAGTCATGCGACTTGTCAAAGTCACCACTGGCTCTTATCTAATGAAGGGGCTGCTCTCTGCTGCAGCGAGCAGTGTGCGAAACCTGGTAAAATATAACAAAGAGCAGATCACCCCTTTGTTTTGTAGAGTACTATGACAAAAGGTGCGAGCACTGGAAAGGGTGTAAGAAACAGGATAGGATTTGCCATTCCTCTCATAGAAGGCAAAAATGACAGCTCATACAAGACCCTCCTCCACCACAATCCTTTTCCCTTTCTCTAATCAGGTGCCGTTTCCCTCTTTCGCTCCACTCTATGCCATGATCCGTTTCAAATATTGTTGAGTTGGCCGACCCTTTGCAGCTATAACAGCTTCAACTCTCATGGGAAGGCTGTCCACAAGGTTTAGGAGTGTGTCTATGGGAATGTTTGACCATTCTTCCAGAAGTGCATTTGTGAGGTCAGGCACTGATGTGGACGAGAAGGCCTGGCTCGCAGTCTATGCTGCCAAAGGTGTTCTACAGGGTGTGCAAGCCAGAAAAGTTCCTCCACCCCAAACTCACTCATTCATGTCTTTATGGACCCTGCTTTATGCACTGTTGCCCAGTCATGTTGGAACAGGTAGGGGCCATCTCCAAACTGTTCACACAAAGTTGGGAGCATGAAATTGTCCAAAATGTCTTGGTATGTTGACACCTTAAGAGTTCCATTGACTGGAACTAAGGGGCCAAACCCATACTCTGAAAAACAACCCACACCATAACCCCCCCCCCCCCCCCAATGATTTGGACCAGTGCACATAGCAAAATCCATAAAGACATGGATGAGCGAGTTTGGGGTGGAGGAACTTGACTGGTCTGCACAGAGTCCTGGCCTCAACCCGATAGAACACCTTTAGGCTGAATTAGAGCAGAGACTGCGAGCCAGGCCTTTTTGCCTACATCAATGCCTGACCTCACCAATGTGCTTCTTGAATGAAGAAACATTCCCATAGACACACTCCTAAACCTTGTGGACAGCCTTCGCAGAAGAGTTGAAGCTGTTATAGCGGCAAAGGGTGGGCCATCTCAATATTGAACCCTACGGACTAAGACTGGGATGCCATTAAATTTCATGTTTGTGTAAAGGCAGGCGGCCCAAAACTTTTGGCAATATAGTGTATGTCCTGAGCGAAAACACGGTCTTAATGTACAGAAATGTATACCACTGTGATACGATTACGCAGGGGTCAAAAACAATCTTAAAAATGAATAAAGGATGGACAAGAATGGGTGTCAGCTTTCATAGGTCTATTCTGATATTTTCTTTTTAAATATTATAAAATTGGTCACTCAAATTATATTAGTCACTGTACAGTGTGTTTCAATACCTCTGGAAACCCTGTGTAAATTCTGACGTGCTTCACCAGAAATCAGATTTTCACGTAACTTTCACTTTCCAGTAATAGCATAGAAAGAATTGAAAGAGCGTGCACACCAGAGGAACATGCCTTATGCCCTAGGGACCAACGGCAGGCATAGCCATAGGTTACTGGCTGGTCCAAAACAGGATGGGAAAACACTAAGCAGTGGGGTCAAGGTGAGACATGTCATAAAATAGGGTTAAAATCTTAATACTATTTTTAACATTAAAGCCCTGCTGATGTTGGGGCTATATATTGGGCAGCATATCATCTTTCCAAAGAGAAAAGTGCCCCATATCCCACAACTGATATGCATTGGAATAACATTTGGTCTCCTTTCCTCTAGAGGGAAAAAAAATAAAAATTGTGCTCTTCCGGTACTGCAGCTTTACGGTAAAGCTGACAATTACACCAAAAAGCCGAAAAACGACATTACAGTTAGCAAATGGTTACCATACAGTCCTCGCACCTGCACAAGGGGCACCAGAAAGCCACGGAGTGGATTAACGTTATGCTTCTTCTGATATAATGTAAGGTCCGAATATGCCTTGGAAACTAAGTGGCAAAAGAAGAAAGTGACATTAGGCCCAAATGTAGATCTAAATGCCAACTAGAAGACATTTTGTTTTTTTAAAGCACTGTATATCAAACTGTTGCTTTTTTAAAAAAAATATATTGTTTTCAAGTTTTTTTTGCATCTCAGTGCTGCTAATCTCCTCCCACCACTTCCAAATTTGTTCTGGACTAGCTTTCCGATAGTGACAACAATAGACCATGTCTACACAATGGTAAAAATGGGTTATGGCCTGCGCACCCTGGACCAAAATAAATATAGAAATATACAAAATTGCGTGCAAAGAGCAGTCCGTAGTGAGACCAAAGGCCTCATATAAGAAACAAATATAAATATTATATATACATACATACATACATACATACATACATACACACACACACACACACACACACACACTACTAATACATTTTCCATACCGCGCTCCTATATACAAAAAAAAAAAAAACATGTATATTGGAATACAATAATAAAGTCCATAAACTGCCAGCAGATGTCTCCAGTCAAGTGAAGGTGAAATACTTCTTATAGAATGTGAAGAAAAAAAAAAAAGTGCCTTCTTCCACCGATTACTAGGCAAACATCCTACTCACCAAACAAACATGACACCCACTACAGGTAGTCATATAAAGCATGGGTAACAAAGAAATGTGTCCGCCAATGGAAACGGCCCAAAAACGATGATCCGCCAATGAAGGTGAGGTTCATAAAAAAGGAGAAAAGAACTCATGACATCAGATGTTGCTGACGAAACACGTCGGGTCACTTCCGCCATCCCTGTGGAGCGCAGGTGGAACGCAATGGGCGTGCCCAAATGTTTTTTTATGGGCATATCAAGTTTTACTGAACTGCAAGTGGATACTTTTTATAAATAATAGTTACAAGCTACAACATGAGGAGTTCTATCTTTTCTCATTATTTATGAACCTCACCATTTCCACTGGAGGACACATTTCTTTGTTACCCAAGCTTTATATGACTACCTGTAACGGGTGCCATGTTTGCCTAGTAATCGGTGGAAGAAGGCACATTTTTTCTTTACATTCAATAAGAAGTATTTCACCTTCACTTGACTGGAGACATCTGGTGGCAGTTTATGGACTTTATTATTGTATTCCAAGACACGTTTTTTTTGTATATAGGAGCACGGTATGGAAAATGTATTATAATTTCTTGTTATGTCTACACAATGCATGTAGAAACAGTCGCTTATTGTCTACACCAAGGATGCATGCATACATTAAAAGGTAAAGTATAACTAAAGGCAAAACTTTTTCCTTCGTTTTGGATAGAGTGGAAAAGGATTAAAATGCTTGTCAATTTGTATTTGTCTACCGTTATCATTGAAAGTGAAAGAAAATCCCAAATTTTGGGTTGTCTCCAAAAAAGTAATATAGGGGAAATCTTCCAATGGGGACACTAGTTCTGGTGACCTTGGGGTTCCCAAGAAATTCCCTTAATTTCCAGGGATTTCCCCTCACTTCCCATTTGGCTACGGGACAGGAAATTAAGGAAATCTTTGCAATGGTGGGGAAAAAAAAAAGTTTTGCCTATAGTTCTACTTTAATTTTAGGGCACAAAAACACAATATATTACCCATTTTATTTTTTTGGAAAAGATTAGGTTGCACGGAGTAAATAGATAGCCAACATGTCAAGCTTTAAAAATGATTAAGGGATTATTTATTTAAATTTTTTTAAATAAAAAACATGTTATACTTACTGCTCTTGGCCATGGTTTTGCGCAGAGCAGCCCTGATCCTTCTCTTCTTGGGTACCCTTTCAGCACTCCTGGCCCCTTACCCCTGCCAAGTACCCCCTAGCAGCAGGGGGTGTCTAATGACACACACAGTGCAGCTTGGCACTGAATTTGATTGACAGCAGAAGGAGTCCAGTAAGAAGGGAAAGAGATCTTGGGCACAGCGTATTTGGGTGGGGGAGCACCTAAAAGCTTTTTACCCTAAGACAGTGCATTAAAAGTAAAAAACCTTTAGCCTTTACAACCACTTTAAAATTTGCACATGGGCGAAAAATTACGGTGAATTTCAGCACTTTATATTTTTCATAGCAGATGCTGTAAAAACTCCACAGGTCATCAGTTTAGAGTTAACCATGAACAATGGCCCTAGAATTTTAACTGTCACTCTGGCGTGTGCAGCGATCTGTAGGGGTATCGTCAGCAACATTCTTTTACTTAGTTACCCCCCCAAAGGAGTGCGTTTACATTCATATGTGCATGCAAATGGGGGTGGGGAGGGCTCAAAATTATTTGTGCGTGGGTGTAATAATTTTTATTTTTTTTTTTACTTTCAATAAAACTTAAATTTTGTCCTTAGTTAGTCATATACTTTATATTCTCATATACTGCTGTTTTGTTTTATATTGGACAGTAATTTAAATCATGAATATTTTTCTCTTTATTTTAATGCATGCTTTTTTAAACGTTTAGCCCTTTTAGTAGTGCCACCGACTTATGTCATATGGCAGCGGGGGGGGGGGGGGGGGGGGGGGGGGGGTGTTTACATACACTCCTGGTGGCAGTCATCTTTCTAATGATCACTTTCTGTGACCTCAGGAGACCAGTGAGCATCCATTCGCTGATCCTCCCCTAGCTATAACAATTCCCTGAAATGATATGTAAAGTCACTGTCCTCAAAATATTATACCCCCCATACCTTTGGTCCCCTATGCGATATAAAAGACACACTCTTGCTTCAGACAATTTGTTGAAGGCGGCATAAAGTTCCACCAAAGCATAAGTGCACAGTGACAGATGACAGCAAGAAAGATCTAGGAAATAACATATTTCCCACAAGGCAATAGTGATCCTGTATTCTTATGAAGAAATATAAACATCAGCAAATTCTACAAACTTACATTCAAATTTGTTTCCCGCCTGCTTGGCTTCATTCATGCGCGCTGTCAATTTGCTAATCTGGGGCATATGATTATTAAGTTTGGCAGCTTCTCTCTGTCCTTTGACTATTAGTGGAAAAACCATAATACGTGCCAGTATTGTTCCTGTAGAAGATAAATATGTTAAACAAATAGAAACATAAAGAAACAATTCCCACTACTGTTAGATGAATATAATAAAAGGTCTTACCTGTCACAATGGCTCCCCACCAGGGGATACCAATATCCACATGTAAAAATTCCAGAAAGTTTTGTACAAGGCCAACTGGACTGTAACCTCCAAGTCCCAATTCAGCCAAACTCTGTCCCACGTGGCCAACTGTATCTGCAACTGTGGGGGCAAATTCGGAGACTGGGGGAGGCAACACATCTTCAGGGATAGATAGATTCAGTGGTAATGATGCCTCTGGGACAGGTGGGGCACTTAGAACCTAGAACAAAGCAGTAGTGGACATTGCCAAAGTATTAAGCGCAAACAGGTTGGATACTTTGCATCATCACAGAATAAAATAAGTATTCTAAACATCAAAAGTACAAACCCCTTTATGTTTAGCTTATATTTGTACGGGGACTAGCCCTGATGAGAATAAAAATCGATAGTAATCACTGTGTGCATTCAGCAGTGATTACTGCAGGTAATTGCTGGCTGTGCGAACCACCACAAATATTCATGGGTATGGTTTGACCCTTATTTGGTGCTTGCAGCAGTTCCACTATCCTCCTCATATATGGCAGCACTATATACCTTACTGCTAAATAGCTGCAGCCACTGCCGTCCTGTCACGGAAGTGTATAGGGCTCAGCAGTTGGAGCTAGCTGCTCACAGGTGACAAAATGCCTGCTGCTGCCATTTCCACTGGGGCTGGTTGCCCATGCAAATGTAGCCTTGAAGAAAACCTGTCAAAATGTGGACTGCCATTGCTGATTCTACCTCTGAATTGTTGGTAATTCAGCTGTCTAGCTGATATTTTGGCCTCAGTACATTATGAGGTATTGACCCTGAACAAGTATAAAGCTAAGGAATTCCGATTTCTCTCCAATCTTAACTTGTTGTTTTTTTTGTTTTGTTTTTGAGCCAGTGACCCGAAGGACTAAGACCAGACACAGCCAAACAACTAGCATTTTCAGTAGCAGCAGCTTCCATATTTCTCAGATGTACTTTCATTTACATGGCTATCCCAGCTTCTCTAGCATGCAAAACAGACAATGGATGAAGGCAGATCTTTCCTACTGTAATAGGATTGTTATTCTGTGAAAAACTTTCTTCCTGAAAGAAGCATTTTAAGAATAGTACTGCATAATAAAAATAAAAAATAGAGAACCTATACAAAATGGCGCTCTATGGATATTATGTACTGTAAACCCAGTTATCAAGGGGGCGTGGCCTGAAGCCGCATGGAGTAGGACGCACGGGGTGAGAGCTCCGGCTGCACGCTATCCTTTCTTTTATCCTTGGGGACCAAAACCACCAGTTTTCCCGGTCTAGACCTCTGGCCCCGCTGCAGGAACATTCTACACCCATGTCTCCGCCGAAGAGGGCCCAGAGTGCCATAGCCAGGCTCAATAAATACCGTGCAGACGAGCCGGATCCCGCGGAGGAAAATGGCGCCACTTCACAGACCGATGAGGAGGCCCCGCCAACTGGAGACACAGCCCGTATCCTCGAGGCTGTATCCCTCTGCCAAACCACCCTCACCACCAGAATTGAGGAGGTCAAGGTTGACATCTCCCTTATCCGCCAGGATATGCACAAATTGCGGGATAGAGTCACCGAGACGGAACGCAGGATCGGGCAGACAGAGGATGATATCCACCCACTGCAGATTACAACGGAACGGCTGCAACACCAACTGAATGTCGTCCTGAGCAAGCAGGACGACATGGAAAACAGGCTTCGCAGGTGTAACCTCCGTTTTGTAGGACTGCCTGAGCGGTCGGAGGGTGCCGACCCCCCCACCTTCCTCGAACGCCTGCTTGTAACCAACTTTGGAAGGGAGGCCTTCTCCTCCACCTTCGTAGTAGAACGTGCGCACCGCCTAGCCTCAAGACCACCGCCACCTGGAGCCCCGCCACGCACGATCGCGAAGCTGCTAAACTACCGGGACACGATCCTCCGCCTCACCCGCGAGAAGGGCAACATACCCTTCGGAGACAAACATATCGCCGTCTTCCCGGATTTCTCCGCCGAGGTCCAGAAGAAGAGAGCCCAGTTTTCAGAGGCCAAGCGTCAGCTCCGGAACCAACATCTTCCCTATGCCATGCTGTTCCCCGCAAGGCTGCGAGTCACACGAGATGGTAAAGCTCACTTTTTCGAAGACCCGACGGCAGTGCTGGCGTGGCTGGAACAACGAGCTGGGGATCCTCAGGCGCCTTCGTAGAAGCACACTCCTGCCCTGCAACTCCAGAGTCGGACCTCGACCAGTACCCTTAAACGGAACCGTGAGTAGGCCCTGAAATTATCTGCCCCCTACTTGATCCCCAAAGCCGCCTGGCACGGCACCCCTGTGATTGCCTTTCCGTGACTTTTTTCCCTGATGCGGGCCGCTTACACCTACTCACCGGACCGTACAACTGCCAGCATTTCTTGCCCCTACAGCCCCACTTAACTTTTGTGCAGCCACGCTCCCGGACCACCCTCCCCCAATGTGGTCCTTGAATGCTAGCTCCACTAGCACTTCTGTGCAGCTCAGTTAACATTTGGTCGTCCCCAAAGCCACCTGAGAATGCACTGGATTCTTCACCACCAGATCCCTCTTTTGCTTCACGCAAGCAATTACGCTTCTCATCTTATCCACAAGATATGTTTCCCTGGCCAGCCCCAGCCCCCACTGCCGTGGAGGGCCGTTCTGAGTTGTTTGCGCCAAGCTGGGCCAGAGTAGGCGAAGTTCTCATATCCCCTACAGCTGCAAGCTGTCATTGTTTTGTCCTTTTTTCCCCTTTTTGTTTTTCTTTTTACATGCTTTTATCTGTTTTTTTTATAAGTTTACTGTGCTACAGATCTGTTATACTGCATCACCTGACAATTGGTACTGAACAACTATTGCTTTTATGTGTGGGGGCCTCCGTGCCCTTCTGTCCGCCCCCCCGGAGGGGGTCGCTGTAGATATTCTGCGGGCGTCCCCTCTCCGGGCCGGCGGACGGGGAGAGTATACTGTCTCGGCCTCTCGCGACAACTAACTATGACAATAGAATGTTTAATAACTCATCCTGCACTATACATGCTGGAAGCGGTGGGATGGCGGCTCTCAAATTGATTACATGGAATGTGAGGGGGGTGAGGGCTAGGCCTAAACGGCTGGCGGTCCTCTCTCACCTCAAGCAAATGCGGGCGGACATCTCAGTATTGGTGGAGACCCACATGACCGGCCAGCTACAGATGTCCCTAAAGAAACCGTGGGTGGGGTGGCTCTACCAAGCCCCTCATACAAACAACTCTAGGGGAGTCGCCATCCTCATTGCTAAAACTGTACTGTTCCAGCTGCACACGTTGCGTGCGGACCAGCAGGGCAGGTTCCTATTTCTGCACGCTACTGTGGGGGGACTTGAGCTTCTGATAATGGCATTTTATGTTCCTCCACCTTTTCAATTTGCAGTCCTACAGGAGGGCATAAACTTCATGACACAACACCCCACAGTGCCGGCTATCTGGCTGGGGGACTTTAACGCTGTCATTGACTCCCACCTAGACAGACTCCACGGTGACTCTACCACGCCGACTCAGCCCACATTAACCAGGTTTGGCAGGTTCCTAGCGGAATTCGCTATGACTGACACGTGGAGGCAGAAAAACCCTCACAAACTGGCATACTCTTGCTTCACTCCCTCCCAGACAGCTATGTCACGTATAGATATGATATCTATCCTCCACCCTCACGCCTCATCTACTCGACGCAGGGTTCAGCACTAGGGTCCTATCGGACCATTCGCCATACTGGGTCAAGCTCCGCTTGCCATCCACTATCCCAGCCCGACCCTGGAAGCTGAACCCCTTCTGGCTCACGGTGCTCACTGATTTGGAGACCGTTGAGCTAGAATGGGCTCACTTCTTCCGGACAAACGCCAACACGGCCCCAATGGGAACGATATGGGAAACCTTCAAGTTACATGCTCGTGCGATCCTCACTAACCGCATAAATAGACACAAAAATTCCTCGAAATTTGCCTTGCAGCAAGCGGAGGAGGCGTTGGACTCGCTAGAGCAGGTTTTTCTGGCTAGTCCAACGGCCTCAAACTCAGCTAAATTGCGCCTACAGTCCAGACTCACGGATAACCTACACTTTGAAAAGGCTAAAAAAGGTATCTTCTTCAGCAAACAAAGGACGTACGAGCATGGTGAGAGGGCAGGAAAGCTCTTAGCATACATGGCCCACTTAGACCACAGCCCCCCAGTGGTGGTGCAGCTGGCGACGAGTGACGGATCTATCCTGACAGACCCCACTGAGGTGGCCCAAGAATTCCGACGCTTCTATGCCAACCTGTATACCTCGACCTCTAGCCGACCACTGAGTGATCTTCAAGATCTCTTGCAGGATATTGACTTTCCCACCCTCACAGACCCTCAAATAGAAATCCTAGACGCCCCTATCACGGAAGAGTGTATAGTTGAAGCTATAGCAAACCTGTCACCGTCCAAAGCCCCGGGCTCCGATGGCCTCCCACTGGAGTTCTACACCCAATTCCATGAGACTCTCATTCCCAAACTAGCCGCTCTCTATAAACACATCTTTGAGACCAATACCCTACCACACACAATGAAGGAAGCCTTGGTTGTCCTGATCCCGAAGCCCGGCAAGGACCCCCTATACCCAGAGTCATATTGCCCCATATCCCTGATACAATTGGACATAAAAATTCTAGCCAAAGTACTTGCCCTCAGGTTGAACAAAGTAATATCCAGCCTTATCCACCCCGACCAAACGGGCTTCATGCCTAACAAGAACACTGCCTTCAATCTTAGAAGGCTGTTCATGAACCTCCAGGCCACCCACGATAACGTCGGAACGCGAGTTGTAGTTAGCCTTGACGCCGCCAAGGCGTTCGATTCGGTGGAGTGGGGATACCTATGGGAGTGTCTGACGAGATTTGGATTCGGCCCAAAGTTTATAAAATGGCTCCAACTCCTATACCAAGCCCCCACTGCAAGAATCCAGGTGAATGGCCAAGTATCCTCCTCATTCCCCCTGGCCCGAGGGACTCGGCAGGGGTGCCCAATCTCACCCATGCTTTATGCACTGGCGGTGGAACCGCTTGCCATAGCCATTAGGGCTCACCCAAATATTCACGGACTACGCAAGGGTCCGGTAACAGAAGTCCTCAGCTTATATGCCGATGACATGTTACTATACTTAGAGGATGCAGGCCCCTCACTGACGGCAGCTCTTCACCTTATCAGCGAGTTCGGGTCCTTTTCTGGGCTACAGATTAACTGGTCCAAGTCCCAAATCCTACCAATAGACACTACGGCTCCGACCAAGGAAGAAATCTCCCTACCCCTTATACGCACTGCTCAGATTAAATATTTGGGGGTGCAATGCTCTCGATCCCCGACGGACTACATTAGTCTGAACATTGACCCTCTCTTTGGACTGCTGAAAAGCAGGACTCAGGTCTGGTCCAGGCTTCCCCTCGGAGTCATGGGCAGACTCAGCCTAGTGAAAATGATTCTACTCCCTAAACTGCTTTACCTCTTCTGGCATGCCCCACTCCTGATCCCGGCTCGCCTGTTCAAAAATATGGAATCAATTTTGAATACCTTTATTTGGGGCTCCTCCAGACACAAGTTGGCCTGGCGGACCCTCAAATGTCCGGTCCATCTGGGTGGTACTGCCCTGCCAGACCTGATGTTATACTATCTCGCCTCTCAGCTCTCACACTTTTACTATCTGGACAAACATGACAGGCTTAGATACTCCGCCCTGGTGTGCCTAACTGCCACGGACGTTGTAGCTCACCCCTTCCAAATCATTTTTTGTACCCACCAAGGACTATCACGATTGGGAGATAGACGGAACATGTTGACACACCATGGCGGAATATGGCACAAAGCATTGAACATCCTGGGGGCCCCACCCATACATGCTCATACACCACTTTGGGAGAACCCTAGATTACCAGAACTATTGAACATCCCAGACCATAAAATTTGGATAGCCAAGAGGATACTCTATCTTTCTCAACTCTTTACTGACCGTACCCTTAAGACATTTCAAGACCTCAAGGAGGAATTCGACCTCCCCAATCACACATTTTTCCGCTACTTGCAGGTTCGCCATGCAGTACAGACCCAGTTGGGAAGCTCTCCACCCCGTCTAGAGTCCCTGCCAATCACAAGAGTGCTACTGGGGGATGACCCCAAAAAACTGATCTCTTACCTATACTCACTTCTCCTTACCCCCGGGGCTACTTCCCACGCCTACAAGCTGAAAGCCAAATGGGAGAGGGACGTAGGAGACATTGACGACGAACAATGGGGAGAAGTATTAGAGACGCCAAGAAAGGTTTCACCTAAACTCTCGGACAGACTCACCCACCTCTATATACTCCATAAATCGTATATCATTCCGGCTAGACAAGCCAAATACAAACCCGACACAGACCCTTCGTGCCCCAGATGTGGCGCCATGGACTGTACCTTCCACCACCTCATGTGGACCTGCCCACCCATCCAGCAATACTGGGCGCAGATTACTAAATTCCTGCATGACCACATGGGTTCCCCCTTGACACTTTGCCCCCGTCAGTGCATTCTTGGCCTTCTCCCCCTCCCTGAGGAGGAGAAATACCTTACTATATTCCTGCAAGAAACACTATTTACAGCCAGGATGCAGATTGCCCAACTCTGGCTTAGACCTACAGCGCCCACTATCCAGCAATGGAAGAGAGCTGTAAACCTCACCCTACCTTATAAAAAAGTTCTATACTTACACCGGGGCTGCCCAGAAAAATACCAAAAAATTTGGGACAGGTGGACTGAAAGCTTGCATACCTGCACGGACTGACTATCTTAAAAACCCCCTACAAGGGATATTGCTGCGAGGAATTCCCACAGAATCAGGCATTTGTTGTCAGAATAGGATAAGACTGTACCAGAACACCCTAACAACCAGTACTAATGTCATATAAATGCCATGTGATAGCAACAGTGAATGTACATGCTAAGAAAGATCTGTAAACATTTGGTTGTTCATAGGTGCATGTTGCACCTAACGTTTTATTTGTATTGTGCCATTCGGAATTTTATGCTCAATAAACTATTTTTGATTTAAAAAAAAACCCAGTTATCAAGGAATAAGTAGTTTAGAAAAAAAAAAATGTGTCAAAGCAAAATAGATCTGTCCAAGTTAAAGAATAAAGAGCACAAGAAATGTAACAGTTGATTCTGCTCTTTAAAGTAGAATTTCACTTAACAAAAACAAAATTTGGTATCAAAATGGCTTTTTATTACATATTCACCTGCTAGAAAGCTTCCTTACACTGCATAATGAGCTGCATTTGTGTGGCTCAGTATACAAATTTTGCATACTTTGTTGCTGGGATGAATACATTTTTGTACACACACACACACACACGGGATGGCCAATCAAGGAGGCCAAAAATAAACCCACAAAAATACTGGGAGAAATTGTCAGGGCCAACAAGGGAGCTTGCAATTGCTGAGTGGAGGTACTGTAAGTTTAGTTCCACTATTATTACAGAAGTGACCTGGGCACCATGGTTCCTGGGCTCACCTGACTTCTTTTAGCACATGATTAGTGAAAATTCTCTCAGTATGGTGAAGGGTGGGAGATTGGAGATCTTCTCTGCAGTGACTGAACACAGGTCTTAGTACTTCCAAGTTCAGAGCTTTTAAATACTGGCCAGCAACCACTGGCTAAACAGTTGATCAGGGACTGTTTGCTCAGGCTTAACTCTACACTGTACCACTACAAAGGTTTTTTAACCGTTTCCCGACCGCCTCACGCAGATATACTGCGGCAGAATGGCACGGGCAGGCAAAATCCCGTATATAAACGTGATTTTGCATTTGCCTGCCTGTGGGTCATGCTCGCGACCCGGTCGGGAGCTTCGTGACCCCGGTCGCGGGACCAGCGGACCCGATCGCCGCTGGTGTCCCGCGATTGGGTCACGGAGCTGAAGAACGGGGAGAGGTATGTGTAAACAAACCTCTCCCCGCGCTTCCTACACTGCCTGTCATTGATTGGCTGTTCCCGGTCATCGGGAAAGCCGATCAATGACGTCAGCCCCGCCCCCTAATGTAAAAAAACACACACACACACACACACACACACACGTCACAGCCCATAAACCCCTCCCCCTAGTGGTTAACTCTTTCACTACAACTGTCATTTATACAGGAATCAGTGCATTTAAATAGCATTGATTGCTGTATAAATGACAATGGTCCCAAAAATGTGTCAAAAATGTCCGATTTGTCCGCCATAATGTCGCAGTCACAATAAAAATCGCTGATCGCCAATTTTGTTTTGGAGCCGCGTCGCACGACCGCGCAATTGTCAGTTAAAGCGACGCAGTGCCGAATCGCAAAAAGGGGCCTGGTCCTTGGGCTGCCAATTGGTCCGGGGCTGAAGTGGTTAAGACGTTGCCTATATACAGTTTTGGTAATACACGAGAGAACATGGACCACCAAGCGTGCAGAAAAAAAAAAATACACTAAATGAATATACACACCGGAAAACAAACACTATGACAAAACCAATCTGACAAAAATAGAGTCAAATACATATATTTACAATATAAACCTCTTTAATGAAATAATGACAACAGGTGTCCAAAGAGCACATAAATCTATACAAACACATGGTTAAATAAGTCCTATGCTGGAGTGACCCGTGTCAAATATATATAAAAGCAAACATACCAAATAAACTCCAGACAAGGTATTATACAAACAATTAAGTTATACTGATCGTAGTATTGGCTAAACCCTCATCTCTAAATATAGTAACCTGAGTGATTAAAGTAAGGTGCCCTCCTGGGTAGCTGCACACACGGGGGGTTATTTACGAAAGGCAAATCCACTTTGCACTACAAGTGCAAACTACAAGTGGAAAGTGCACTTGAAATTGCACTTGGAAGTGTAGTCGCTGTAAATCTGAGGGGTGGATCTGAAATGAGGGGAAGCTCTGCTGATTTTATCATCCAATCATGTGCAAGCTAAAATACTGTTTTTTATTTTCCTTGCATGTCCCCCTCGGATCCACAGCGACTGCACTTCCAAGTGTACTTTCAGTGCAATTTCAAGTGCACTTTGCACTTGTAGTGCAAAGTGGATTTCCCTTTTGTAAATAACGAGGTTGGGGGGGAGACCCTTTGCAGAGACACAGTTTTCTCTGCATTGGTAAAGTAACCGTGACTCTAAAGGCCTGTACACACGATCGGACTTTTTGACAACAAACATGCAAATTAGCTGTTTTAAGGCAACATCCGATCGTGTGTACGCTCCATCAGACAAACTTTTTCAGTTTTCATCAGACTTTTGTTGGCTGTGTGAATGGACAAACTTTGACAACATAAGTCCGATCGTGTGTACAGAAAACCATCGGACTTTACAAACACGCATGCTCAGAACCAATGTAAAAGATCAGACAACAATACAGAAGTTGACCAAAGGTGGCAGTAAAGAGCAGAAAAAGCACGTGATTTGATGAAAGTTGGCTGAAAAAGTCAGATTGTGTGTATGTTTAACAAGTTCACGGGCAACGCTCTTTGTACAGAAATCCACGGGAAAGTTTGTACAAAGTCCGATCGTGTGTACGAGGCTTAAGATACGCTCACATCTTCTCAGCAACTGTACACAAAAGGTTTGGATGGAAGACGAGATTTACTGGTTTCACTGCGAGGACAGATAACAGCTGCTCACATACCTAGATGATATATCTTTTTCACAAGTTTCTCAGAACACCTAAAAGATATATTTTTCACAATGGATAACAAACAAACTCACCTCATTGGCAGCTGCAGTCACTGTACTCTGACAGCGAACATTAAAGACAAGAAACCGGCATGTCCTTGGGGCCAGAGCCCTGTGGAAACGGAATGAACCTGGACATCTGTGATACTAAAAGAAAACATGAATTAGGTTGAATGTATATTGCCCCAATACAGCTCACATCATAATTTATTTTGTAAGTGCTTAATGAAGACATGTCTGACAAATTGGATATTAACAGATCCTAAACACTCCGGCAATCCTCTGCACACATGCTCCCCTATGGAAATCAAGATTACAATCCCTGACATTTCAACTTACATTATTGCCATTAGAGGAGTAAACCTCTATATGTACCATGGCTTCTAGGCGTTCAGTTTTTTTTATTTTTTTGCATGGAACATAAATTCAGCAACTGCGAGCGATCCAAGCAGTCCTATCACTGTGTCTTCTGTCCATCATTAAACCTGAGTAATCAGACTTTTGTGACCTCAATGGAGTGCTGGTTCCTTCTTTCACAGCTGTCCGTTTACACAGACTGGGAACGGGCTCCTTGGGCTTTGCACCCAGATAGCTGGGCAGCTTTCATACGGGCAGGTCTTGGGATATCTTATTAGGCTACATTTACACAGACATCTTGCCCCAATGCAAATGGCAGCAGTAGGACTCTGCTGATTCCAGATGCTTTTTTTGACACTCGTGAGCCTCTAGCTGGGGCCACTGAGCCTGTACACTTTAATGGACTTAAACTTAGGTTTGCAGAGGCCTCAGTAATTTGTGGCTGTTTGCACAGTCTGCGATTTCTTGGGATAATCACTGCTGGAAGCACACAGTGCATCCAGCAGAGATCACTCCAGGTAATGACTAGCTGCTGGTACTGGCAACCTACAGTATACAGGCTCAGCGGCCAGAGCCAACTGCTCACAGGTGTCAAAAACAGCAGCAGGAACCAGAAGATTCCTCTCTCTACTATTCACACTGGGACAAAAAACCCATACCAATGTAGCCCAACAGTAAGTTCTATTTGGCGTTTCATCAGCAGTGGTAAATCTCATTCCAGTGATAATAAACCGCCACAAAAATAAATAATAAAAAATTGGGTCCCCTGCATGTTGAAGTCATAATGTACTAATATGCCACACATACTATCACATTACAACAGACTTAACTGCACATGGAGCTCTCTAGCCCAACACTTCCATCTTCACCCAGTCTTCCATCCAGGTTCTCAGGCTCTGGCTGTATGAATGGCCAGAGCAGCAATGACATCACTCTGGCTGTATTAATGGCCAGGAAAGTGATGACATCACTCCTGCTCTCTGAATGTATGTATGTATGCTGTCCCTTCAAAATGCTTGTGTCAGTGACGTCACTGGCTACATCCTGTGTGAGTATATCCTAAACAGTGCATATTCTGTGCAATTTTAAAAGTGAACTTTACTTCCACGTTAAAATTGCTGTTCTACAGTTTCATTAAACGTACATGCCAAAATAATGAGGAACTTGTGCCAATGGTCTAATTTAAAAACAATACTAAAAAAATACACCATTACTAGCGTGCTGTAATGCAGGGCTTGACAAATTTGCTTAGAATCTAGGAGCCAGCTGAAAAAGTTAGGAGCCAGTTATTTAAATCCTCTGCCCAGCGCCCAGAACTGCATGTCTGGGGCATCGGACAATAAGAATTGCTCATGCCTGATACCAGGAGAAAAAAGAACAATATTTAAAAAAAGAAAAAAAAAAAAAAAAAACACAACAACTTTTGTTTTGTTATAAGATTTTGCAAATATTTTTTTTTCCTCCTTCATTAATGTGTTCTGATAGGCTGCACTAATGGGCACTGAGGTGACACCAATGAGCACTGATGGGGCGGCATTGAGGTTGGAACTGATGGGCACCAATAGGCAGCACTGACAGGTGGCACTGATGGGCAACACTGACAGGTGGCACTGGTAAGTGGCACAGGTTGGCACCGGCAGGTGGCAATGGCAGGTTTTGCAGTCGATAGTGTAACTGTGAAACTAAAAGGCTCTCTGCAGTGCTGCAGCATGTGAAACTGTATGGAGAGAGAGAGAGGAGCTGACGAATTCAGCGAGATTTCGGGGGTGGGCGGGACCAAGCAGCTATCCAGCCAATGATTGGGCTGTTTAAGAAAGGGGCGGGGTAACATACACGTAGCGGCCCGCCCAAATCTCATCCCATTGGCTGGTGTTGGATAGCTGGGTCCCGCCCACCCCCGACATTCAGCCTCAATTTTGACAGTTCCTCTCTACATTCAGTTTCACACACCGCGGCACTGCTCTGCCAACAGTGTGGGGAGAAGGATGTCAGCACAATTTTTAGTCACAACGGCGACCTGGTGCCTGGGATTTGTCGAGCCCTGCTGTAATGCATAACTTTAGTTTTGTGTCAGAATTTTGGTGTGTGAGGAATAAGCATGCTGAAATCTGGTGGGCCACTAAGAGATGAATTAAATTGGCATGCACAACTTTTAGAGCCCGTTTGTACATGCAACAGTCCTTGCCACCACTCAGCAAAGCAATCCATGAAGGAATGATCACACGCATGTAAGCATTCCTCCATACACACCTACATTGCCACCTATTGAGACTGTAGTTCTCAGCAAATACATGGGCTCCTAAAGCAGTGGACAGACCAGATAGTTTCACACTCCCAGTCTGATTCACCCACAATATGAATGGGTGGAACTATGGGCAAGTAGGAGATGATTATGTGCTTGGGATGAATCAGACTCCTGACCTATGCTGTACAGTGGGCGGATCAGACCGGGAGTCCGAGACTATGGTGTCCACTCACTTCATCAAGAGCTTGCTTTACCGAGAACTAAAGGGAGGAATGTACAAGACCGATGGCAAGGGGGTAGAGGGAACAGCAGCCACCATTCTTATGAAAAGGATATGAAGAGGAACAGATAGTTCCTCACAGAATAAATAAGGCTGGATTTCTGACTTCCAAGGGGACTGTGCAGTAAAACACAAAAATAATTTAAAAGGTATGGGAACACGTGTGTATGTATGTATGTATGTATGTATGTATGTATGTATGTATATATATATATATATATATATATATATATATATATATATAATATATATATATATATATATATATATATATATCACAACATTTCTGCCCGGAGTTCAGCTTTAAATGAGCTCCTGAAGTGGGTGTAAACCCTCACATATACCCAGTGAAGTGAACAGCCTCGGATGATACACAGAGGTTAAACAAATCACCCTACATAGGTTTTACATGTATATCTGCTGTCTTCAGCTTGTTATATTCTTTAGAATTTTTACATGGTGTTAGAATTTTCACTTCCTCATTCAGCACTGGTAGTGTAGTCTTGACTTTCACTGGGAGACTGCCGATTGGAGGAAAGGCACAAACATAGGCAGGAGAACGAAGACACTTTCAGAGCTGTGCTGTGACAATACAAGCTCTCTGCTAATCTACGGCACAAATTTACAGCTGTTTTTATCTCCCGTCTCAGAGAACTTGTCAGGAGTTATGATGCTGATAACAGAGGAACAAAAACAGCAGAAAGACACAGAACCCAGAGCTTTGGAGAGAAGTAAACACTACATATATATGTGCCTAGGTCAGATTTCATGAATGAGGTTTACATCCATTTTAAGTACTAATTTAGCAGGCACATGGACACTGGAGCTTTTTTTTTTTTTTTTTTTTTATCCCCACATGTGTCCATCTATAGCCGCGTTGTCCACTGTAGGATTTTATGCAAATATGATGCGTTCCGTCACCCTAATAAAAAGGAACAAATACAGACCTACTGATGGAATTAACAGGTAATAACAATGCCGTGTTCATGCCAGTGACAGTTTGTACAATATATGTACATTTTTAAATAGTGGTTAATCATACCGCCTGCTTTGGGTTAAAGTAACGTTAAACCTTTTTTTCTAATTTAAAATTACAAACGTTATACTTACCTGCTCTGTGCAATAGTTTTGCACAAAGCAGCCCCTATCCTCCTTTTCTGGGTTCCCCTGCTGTCTCTCCAGTCCCCTCATGGAAAGTCACTTTCCATGGGGGCACTCGGCAAACAGGGGACTGGAGCGCTGGCGGGGGCCCCAGAAAAGGAGGATCGAGACTGCTCTGTGCAAAACTATTGCACAGAGCAGGCAAGTATACCATTTTGTTTTTTATTAAAATGACAAAGGAGGGTTTAATGTTACGTTAATCCAAAGTAGGCAGTACGATGGAACCTGTGCTGGCTTGCTACTGAGCCACCCTGTCTGCTTCTAAAAGGATTTTTACCTTAATGCATAGAATGCTTTAACCATTTCCCACCCGGGAATAACAGAATAATGGCCGGGAAGTGGTTCTGTTATCCTGACTGGGCATCATATGACGCCGCACAGCGCGGCGATCGTGAGTGACACGCCCCATCTCCGATAGTGATAAGAAGCCTCTGACAGAGGCTTCTTACCACGTGATCAGCTGTGACCAATCACAGCTGATCATTGCGAGAACCAGGAAGTGCCGGTAAACGGCATTCCTCGGCTCACGCTGACAGGGAGAGCTGATTGGCGGCCCTCTCTGTCAGAGGGAGGTCTGTGCTGATAATCAGTACACTGATTATCAGCACAGCCCCCATCAAAGGTACCCATAAGCTGCCAATCGGTGCCCCATCATAACCCCCTGCCAGTGCCAATCAGTGCCAGTGTCCATCACAGTGCTAATCACTGCCCAGCATTAACACCTGTCAGTGCCTGCCCAATCAGTGCCCATCAATTCTACATATCAGTGCTGCCTCATCAGTGCCAGTCAGTGAAGGAGAAAACAACATTTTTTTTCCCCCCAACATCATTTATTTTAGTTTGTTTAGTAAAAAATAAAAACCGCAGAGGTGATCAAATACCCCCAAAGGAAAGCTCTAGTTGTGGGAAGAAAATTATAAAAATGTAGTTTGGGTACAGTGTTGTATGACTGCGCAATTGTCAAAGTGCGACAGCGCTGAAAGCTAAAAATTGGTCTGGGCAGGAAGGGGTAAAAGTGTCTGGTATTGAAGTGGTTAAGGGGAAAAAAAAAAAAAAAAGCTTGAGGCTTTAGAACCACTTTAATCATTTAGAAAGATTTGAAACCAGTAGCAGCCAGTACACCAACATGATCAGGAATGGCACCCCCCCCCCCCCCCATATACAGGGAGATACAATGAACCCAGGGGGCACAATGATTCCCATCTGATCGATCCAGGCAAAGCCTTTCCTTTCTGAGCTCATCCTTGTAAAACTGAAGTACAACAGATAACATGACAACCAGCTGATCTGTGTGACCTCCATGTGATGTGTGTATACGAGGAACGATCATGTAATACAGCAAGCCGTAATTCACGCCATGTATTTCTAGAACCATGTGTAACCACCATCCTCACATGTCTCTCTGTCGCTTCAGTCAGCCTCCACACTCCTCGTACTCTTTGACCCAATACAAGCCGACATGCCGCTTCCACCCTGAGCGCCGCCATCTTCTTCCCTACGTCATCGACGAGCGCCGCAGCTGCAGCTTAGACGCGCATGTGCACTGAGGAATGGGAGTAGTGGGCATGCGTACTGGTGCTTAGCGTTGCCGCCGATATCAGCTAACGCAGGGAGGTGTGTAGGTGTGTGCTCACTATTGTATGAGAACATGCTGAGCTCAGTGGAGTCCCTGCTGCTGGCCTATTACAATTATTCAACTAGGTGTATGTAACACTGTATAACAGTTAATATGATAACACTATGTGTAAAGTCAACTGAAATATTTTTAAATCCTCAGTTTTAGCAAACATGACACCTGATTATCGTGCCAAAAAAGTCCTTATGCAGTACTTCCTGTTACAGGGTGACAACGCTCTGTTCCTGTCTCCGCCGTGGTCCTGTAGCACAGGTTTTCAATGAACAAGTGGTGGCCAATTTAAAGCACTCAATGGACAGACATGGCCCACTCCTCACCATCAGGAATGGAAACCTGCACTGAGAAATGTAATGCAGCCATCGCTGGAACACGTGAATGTAGACAAGACTTTTAAAGTATATGTAAACAACCACCTTGTAAAACAACACGTTCAGTTTAAAAGGGAAATGAAAAGCAAAATATGTGTGTATATATATATATATATATATATATATATATATATATATATATATAATATATATACATATATAAAATCATTATTATAAACACTGTTTTGTTCCATTTTTTTTAATATAAGAGATCACATTCCCAGGCATCCCAACCTGCAAAAACCCATTTCAGGGTAAAGTGATTTAAAAAATACTTTGCCGCCTCCCCCCACGGCAAAGTATTTTTTAAATCACTTTTGCAATATTTTTTCACAGTGCTTCTGGGGAAGGGGGTGGGCGGTATGTGGCAGTGGACGGTGTCAGCATTTTTTTTTATTCTTAATAATTGATTTTTTTTTAATTTAATCTGTTTAAAAAAAAATAAAAATCACAATGCTTTTTGGAGGGAGGGGGTTGGGGCAGTGGACAGTGTTGGTGGGGCAGGGGAGAGTGGTGTCAGTTTTTTTATTTAATTTTTTTTTTATATTTTTTTGGGGGCTTTGGTGAGATATCGGGTCTACCCCTGACATCTCCCCTTTGAGACAGACAAAGGGACTGAGGACACAGTTTCCCCGGTCCTTTTCTCAGCACTAAAGATGAATGGAGAGGAGACAGAGGCTCCTGTTCATTCATAAACTGAGCAGAGTAATCACACTCACTGTGTCCAATTCCTGAAAGTCCCCCCCCAACCGGCGGAGGAGGAGGACAGGAGGGGCAGAGGAGAACACGGGGGAATGATCGGTGCGGTGGGGAACAGCTGTGATCACCGATCTCCCTGTATAGATTTTTAGCTGACAGCCGTGGGAGGGACTGAAAGACAAGCGGCTGTCATGTAAAAATCTATACAGGGAGATCGGTGTTCACAGCTGTTCCCTGTCGCAACGATCATTACCGGGAGATCGCGAGGCGCTTGTGGGTGTACAGGAGCTGCCGCAGAAATGTGGGAGACTCCCGCACCTCGCAGGAGACTTGGGATGTCTGCATTCCCTCTGTTCTCAGCTGCATAGGACAGTGTTCTCCAAGCTGCAGCCGGGGGCAGATGTGGCCCTTTGCTTGCTTTTATCTGCCCCTTCGGGCACTATTTTCATCCACTGATACCAACAATGGGACATAATTCTCCCCACTGACACCAAAGAAGGGGCACAATTCCTCCCAATGACAAACACCATGCAAAAACGGGGGGAATGTGGGACTTTAAATGAAGTGTGTGTGGCGAGACCATGAATATTAGGGATGGAGGTGTGTTATGTGGCCAGAGACCATCATCATTCAATGGCCGCTGACCTGTATTTCACACATTTAGAGGCCCTTTCAACTACGACATGAAGATCTCTCACATAGGTATATGTCATGTAACTAGTTGGTCTAGAAAATGAAACACAGATTTTTGTATACTCCTATGAATTTTCTTGGTCTCGCCACACACACACTTCCCCCCCTGTTTTTGCATACAGTTACAGGGTTGGAGGTGTATACATTCCCCTGCATCTCATTTAACTTCTTCCTGCCCGTGCTATAGCTGAAAGATGGCTACAGCACAGGCCTTAATTGCTGGGAGGGCGTCCATGGACATCCCCCCCAGCATGCGCGTTCCTGTGGGCCGTGTGCAGCGCGCTCTGTGATCACCGAGTCTATGAGTAAGGGACCAATCAGCTGATCACATGATGTAAACAGAAGATCAGTATTTTTTTTCCCTCACGCTAAAAGCCGATCACCGGCTTCTGTCATCAGTCCCTCACACAGAGAGCCACGGCTGCCTCATCTGTGTCCACCAGTGCCACCTGCCAGTGTCACCTACCAGAGTCCACCAGTGCCACCTAGCAGTGCCCACAGTACCACCTACCTTTGCCCACCAGTGCTACCTATCAATGCCCACCAGTGCTGGTAATCAATGTGCATCAGTGCCTCATCTTCCGTGCCACCAATCAGTGCTGCTGTCACAAAACAGGTGTGACCAGATTGTGTGGACTGCAAAGGAGAAACCCAAAACGCAAGTAAAAGTAAATAAGATTAACGTTTATTAAGATAAGTGATGTATATAAATAAGTAGACACCCCAAAATACAAACAGTGCTCAGCCACAAACAGAAACCCACAGACAACAGATAAATATATACAGGCACAGGGAAGTACCGAAATCAACACGTCAGCCAGGCCAGGGTCATACACGGGAAGATCAATAGATAACAAGGGCAGTCCAGAATCACGAACGTTGGCCAGGCCAGGGTCATGCACGGGAGATCAATCAGATGAACAAGGGCAGGACGGGAGAGGGGAAATAAGGAAGGGAAAGGCAACAAGGGAATCGGGTCTCGGGTCTCGGGTCTCGGGTCTCGGGTCTCGGGTCTCGGGTCTCGGGTCTCGGGTCTCGGGTCTCGGGTCTCGGGTCTCGGGTCTCGGGTCTCGGGTCTCGGGTCTCATGGAAGAGAGATACCAAGGCAAGTGTGTGAGGGCTGGCCGGGTATTTATAGATCTGCCAGTGATTGGCCTCATGTGACAGCTGAGCGCAGAAAGAGCTGTCTGCTCCACACTGCCAGGATCCATCCGCTGGTGGATGCCAGAACTGCGGCCCAAAGATGATATCCCAGCAGGGAAGGCCTCTCCTGACAGTTATAAACTGCCAGGAGACACCTGCTGGTGGACCACAGTACTGCACGCCAAATGATGGGTCTTACCAGCGGACGGATCCATTCCTGACAGCTGCCTATCAGTGCCACCCATCAGTGCCGCTGATTAATGCCCTTCAGTGCCACCTATCAGTGCCATCTATCAGTGCCACCATGTCAGTGCCCATCACTGCAGCCTATCAGTGCAGCCTCACCAGTGCACTATAATGAAGGAGAAAAATTACCTGTTTTCAAAAGTTTATAACAAACTATGAAACTTTTTTTTTTTTTTTTCAAAATTTTCGGTATTTTTTAGTTATTTTTTGGCAAAAAAAAAACCCAGCAGTGATTAAATACCACCAAAAGAAAGCTCTATTTGTGTACCACCAAAAGAAAGCTCTATCAGCGCACATCCTTCACTGATGTGCGCCGATGAGACTGCACTGATGGGCACTGATAGGCTGAACTTAAGGGCACCGATAGGCTGCGCTGATGGGCACTAATAGGCACTGGTGAGGCGGCACTGATGAGGCGACACTGGTGGGCACTGCTGATGAGTCACTGAAGAGGCTGCACTGAGATGTGGCACTGATAGGTGGCACTAATAAGTGACACTGATGATGAGGCACTGATGGGCACTGATTGGTAGCATTGATAGGCACTGATAGGTGGCACTGGTGGGCACTGATTGGCAGCACTGGTGGGCACGGATTAGCAGCACTGGTGGACAATTTTGGGACTGATGTCCCTTTTACAGAAGACGGTTAGCGTCTTTCTTCAGTGTGAGGAAAGAAAAGCTGATAACTGGCTTCTGTTTAGATCCTGTGATCTGTCTTTGGCTGACAGCTGATCACGTGGTAAAGGGCCTCTGTGATGCCCCATTTACACTGATCTGTGATCAGCCTAGTCTGAAGGAGCGCAGCCTATCAAACTTTGATTTTTTTTTTTAAACAGTTTTTTTTTTTCTCTCTGTAAGGAGAGGGAGAGACAGACAATGTGTCTCTCCCTTTTATTCACAGAGAGAGAGAAACACAGGGGTGGGCTTCACAGTGACTGATCACTGTGATAGCCAATCAGAGGCTATCACAGTGATCAGGTGACCCGGAAACGGGAGTTCCGGGTACCAATCTTTAGTACAGGATCCGGGGCTCCCACTGAGACCCCAGTCTTTTTGCTGGGAGTGCACTGTGTGGTGCGCTCCCAGCTTAAAGACAGATATGCATATATACGGCCACACAGAAAGAAAGCCCGGTCCAGTGGGGCCAAATATATGTGTACTGTTTGCGTGAAGGGGTTAAAAAGCTTGAAGCCCTAAGGAGATTGTCTTTTTCACTGCTGAGGGAATGGATCTATGAGCTTAAAGGAGGGGAGCTGTTTGCTCCTGGAGTTCTTGGAACTGGATGCTGGCCAACTTTGCAAGAGGCTGCATCTACAGTGCCTTGCAAAAGTATTCACCCCTTGGCATTTTTCATGTTTTGTTGCCTCACAACCTGGAATTGGATTGTTTGAGGATTTGCATCATTTAATTTACAGAACATGCCCACAACTTTGAAGATGTTTTTTTTTTATTTTTTTTATTGGGAAGCAAACAACAAATAGGACAAAATAACAGAAAAAGTTAATGTGCATAACTATTCACCCCCCTAAAGTCAATACTTTGTAGAGCCACCTTTTGGGGCTATCACAGCTCCAAGTCTCTTAGGATAAGTCTCTTGCCACATCTTATCACTGGGATTTTTGCCCATTCCGTCTTGCAAAACTGCTCCAGCTCCTTCAAGTTGGATGGTTTGCACTTGTGAACAGCAATCTTTAAGTCTGACCACAGATTTTCTATTGGATTGAGGTCTGGGCTTTGACTGGGCCAGTTCAACACATTTACATGTTTCCCCTTAAACCACTCAAGTGTTGCTTTAGCAGTGTGTTGGGGTCATTGCCCTGCTGGAAGGTGAACCTCTGTCCTAGCCTCAAATCACACAGAGTGGTACAGGTTTTGCTCAAGAATATCCCTGTATTTAGCACCATCCATCTTTCCCTCAACTCTGACCAGTTTCCCAGTCCCGACTGCTGAAAAACATCCCCACAGCATGATGCTGCCACCACCATGTTTCACTGTGGGGATGGTGTTCTTTGGTTGATGTGATGTGTTGGGTTTGCCAGACATAGCGTTTTCTTTGATGGCCAAAAAGTAAAATGTTAGTCTCATCAGACCAGAGCACCTTTTTTTTGGGGTGTTGGGGTGGAGAGTGAAATTGCTAGGAGTGGGGGCCCAGGAAAATGTTTGCCCAGGGTCGAATCAGTATTAAAGACGGCCCTGGGTGTCCCTGGGCTGGCAGGGTGAGCAGGCCGACTCACACTGGGGTAAAGCCATAGAGGTTCCAGCCAGCTATAACACCGCCCCCCCCCCCCCCCCCCCTCACACTGAGAACATCTCATCAGCTGTAGCCAATAGCAGGCTCCTACGCCATCCTAGACCTTCATGTTGAATGGAGAAATATGGTTTCTGACACTTTTGCTATAACTTAAACACATTTAAAGCCCCATACACACGGTCGGACTTTTTCATCAATTTGGTCCGATCGGACAAGGTTGTTGAAAAATCAGACCGTGTGTATGCACCATCGGACAGTGTTCGTCGGTTTGTCCGTCGGACAAAGTCTTATCTCCTGCTGGAAAGATTTCCCGTCAACCCGGTCCGATCACACCAAATCCGATCGTGTGTACGGTTGTCCGACCGGACAAAGTGCTACGCATGCTCAGATCACATTACAAGACCAAAGCTATTGGCTACTAGCCTCTACGTAGTCCCGTCGTAGGCAACAAACGTCACCACGTTCAGAATGATCGGATTTTCCGACAACTTTGTCCGATCGTGTGTACGCAAAACCAACATCAGACAAAGTATGACGGACATGGTCCGACGGACCTGGTCCACGGATTGTCCGCGCGTGTGTATGGGGCTTAAGAGTAATTGGTTAGAGAAAATTCTAGAAACTGGGAATACATAGTTCATATGATTTAAGGCTTTTAATATATGCAATTTATGCAGTTCATTTCTATTGCTTAAATTTTTTTTCCCCATTATGGGCGTGAGTGGGGCCTCATGTATAAGATTTGCCTAAGGCCTCACAAAGCCTAGAGCTGCCTATCAGCCTATCAGCTGTGCACAGATAAATATTATTAGCACTGTTTACCTACAGCAATAAATAAATCTTCCTTCTCGACACAGAAAAGAGCCAGAGAAACCTGACAGATGTTCTAACCCTTCCCTACTGTTCAAAAATAAATAAATCATATATTCATTTGTGCTTTAGGCTAGTTCATATGTGTGGCTATACTGCCTTTCCTCTGAAAAATGTTCCACAGTAAATTGCTTTTCAGAGGGTGTTTGGCGACATGTCACCTCCTCACTGCCTTAAAATGCAGACTGACAATGCTACAAACCCATGCATATGAATGAGCCCCAAAAGTGGTCCCTATGCTTTGCCCATGCAAAATAAGGCTGCTTTCACACATGTCGGCAGTAAAGCGCCGCTATTTTTAGCAGCGCTTTACCATCGTTTTTGCAGAGGTTTTCAGCCGCTATCGGGGCACTTTAAACCCCCGCTAGCGGACGAAAAAGGGTTAAAACGACCCACGGGCTTTCACACTGTGACTGCAAGGAAGCTGTTTTTCAGGCGCTATTTTTAGCCCAAAAGCTCCTGAAAAACGCCTCAGTGTGAAAGGGGTCTAAAAGGTTAGTTTAATGCTCCCCCATTTCCCCAAAATGGATTTTGTCTGTCCTGCAAAGTGATTGCAAACCACTGCAGGGAGGCAATGAGCAGGAGAGCAGAGCCAGCGTGCAACTGTCACAGCCCTGTCAGACATGCTGTATGGCTGCCCTTCCCAATGCCAACCAACACCTGCAATAGCTGGTAGATTTAGATACAGAAGGATCTGTATGATGCCAAGAAATGTATACAAATGAAGTACATATGTTTCTGTTTGTTGAACTTTGTTCAACCTATGTAACTATGACATAAACTGGTGGCTAAAGCATATGCTTGTTGGAAAGTTCATGGCCTGAATTGCACTGATTATCGGGTCTAGTCCATAGTACTTTTAGTTAGTCCATGTACACAATGACTCACTGAAAATGTATTTTATAGTTATTGTGATTAGCAAAGTTGGAATTTCCCTGAATTGGCTTAATAGTATCTATACATGAGTTATCAGCAGTGTAGTTATGTTGTAAAGTACATTTTATTTTTAACCACCTCCCTCCCAGCCTTGTATGCAGGACCGGTGCTAGACTATTGTGCGCCCTAGGCGAGACCAGCTACTGGCACCCCCGCCCCCTCCCAAAAAAAAAAAAATCAAAATTAATTTAATAATTTTAGCACCAGAACTCCTGGTGGAGGGATTGAGTCGAGTGGACAGGAGAGGGGGGTACAGCCAGGTGGAGGGAAGGAGCCAGGTAGACAGAGGTGGGGGGAGGATGGAGCCAGGTGGACAGGAGAGGGGGTGCAGCCAGGTGGAGGGAAGGAGGCAGGTGGACAGAGGGGGGGGCAGGTGGGGGGGGGGGATGGAGCCAGGTGGACAGGAGAGGGGGGTGCAGCCATGTGGGGGGAGGATGGGGCCAGGTGGACAGGAGAGGAGGGTGCAGACAGGTGGTGGAAAGATGGAGCCAGGTGGACAGGAGAGGGGGGTACAGCCAGGTGGGGGGTAGGAGCCAGGTGGACAAGAGAGGGGTGCAGCCAGGTGGGGGGAGGATGGAGCCAGGTGGACAGTAGAGGAAGGTGCAGCCAGGTGGGGGGAGAATAGAGCCAGGTGGATATGAGAGGGAGGTGCAGCCAGGTGGGGAGAGAATGGAGCCAGGTGGACAGGAGAGGGAGGTGCAGCCAGGTGGAGGGAAGGAGCCAGATAAACAGGAAAGGAGGGTGCAGCCAGGTGGGGGGAGGATGGAGCAAGGTGGACAGGAGAGGGAGGTGCAGCCAGGTGGAGGTTAGGATGCAGGTTGACAGGAGAGGGGGTGCAGCCAGGTGGGGGGAGGATGTAGCCAGGTGGACAGGAGAGTGAGGTACAGCCAGGTAAGGAGAGGATGGAGCCAGGTGGACAGGAGAGGGAGGTGCAGCCAGGTGGACAGGAGAAAAGAGTGCAGCCAGGTGGAGGGAGCATGGAGCCAGGTGGACAGAAGAGGGGTGTGCAGCCAGGTGGGGGGAGGATGGAGCCAGGTGGACAGGAGAGGGAGGTGCAGCCAGGTGGAGGTTAGGATCCAGGTTAACAGGAGAGGGGGTGCAGCCAGGTGGGGGACGGATGGAGCCAGGTGGACAGGAGAGGGAGGTACAGCCAGGTGAGGAGAGGATGGAGCCAGGTGGACAGGAAAGGGAGGTGCAGCCAGGTGAGGAGAGCTCAGATTGTCCGCCACAATGTTGCAGTTCTGCTAAAAATCACAGACCATTGCTTGTAAAAAATAAATGAAAAGGCCTTAAATCTATCCCCTATTTTGTAGCCGCTATAACTTTTGTGCAAACCAATCAATATTTGCTTAACCGCTTCCCATTCGGCGAACGACGATATAGGTCGTCAGAATGGCACGGACAGGCATAAGGGCGTATATATACGTCCCCTTTAAGATGCCGCCGTGGTATATCAGAACAGGCCCCCTTATGGAATAATAACAATGTAGAGGAGATAGCCAAGCTATGTAAGTCGAGGGAATGGGCAAACCAGGACCTGAAGCTGGAATTCTCTCTTCCCAATAATACGTTCTATGTGTATCTCCAGGTCAGGCACGCAGTGCAGTCACAGTTTGGATTACAGGTGCCCAAATGGACTAAGATTACTACTTTGTCACAAATAATGTCATGGGGGTCAACCAAAGGATCAATTTCATGGCTCTGTGCCAGACTTGGAGATGGAACAGTAGACCGCAGTGGCCCAAATAAAAGCAGGGAAAGGTGGGAGAGAGAAGTGGGTTCGCTTACAACAGAGGAATGGGACAGGATTCTTGCGCAGGGTACACGGGTATCTATATCTCCCTCGCACAAGGTATCACAGCTTTTCTTTCTCCATAGAGTATATTACACGCCCCAGAAATTGCTAAACTTGGGATGGCGGGAAGATGACAGCTGCCCCAGATGTGGAGCACCTGGTGATTTTTTGCACATGCTATGGAAATGTCCAAAGTTGTTTAGATATTGGACAAATATTATTGAAGAGATCAATAGAACTTTGAAAATAAAACTAGAGGCAACGTTCAAAACCTGCCTTCTGGGGTTGATGGAGAGGGGTGGCGATACTCAAAATTTTGATGAATCGGTTTTGAGGTGCCTATTTCAGGCCAGAAAGCTGATTGCTCAGCAATGGCAGTCACAGCTACCCCCATAGGTTGAGACCTGGCGTATGAATATAAAAACAATAATAAGTAATGAGAGGGTATTCTTTATAAAGCAGGGTAACTATAAGAAATTTATAAAGATTTGGTCGCCATGGAAAACAAATTGCACAGGATGAGAGAGAATAGACCTTAGGCTGATATTTAACTATTGGATGCTTCCTTCCCCTTTTTTTTTTTTTCTTTCTCTTTCTTCTCTCTGTCTCTTTCCTTTCTTCTTTTCACCCTTTGTCTTTCCTTCCCCCTCTCCCGTCCTCTGTAGCTGGTGGCCGGCCGGAGGAGCGGGCGACGGGGAGGCGAGGTTGGAGTATATAATTTAGCGGGTTGATATAAGATAGCAACCTGGGGATGGGGGGGGGGGGGGTAATATAAACAACTCATTTGCTAATCCTTTGCAGCTTGAGGTACCAGGGGAGCAATCGGATTGTCTTTTCTTTCTTTTTTTTTCTTTCTCTACTGTATGCTTAACCACTTCAGCCCCGGACCAATTGGCAGCCAAAGGACCAGGCCCCTTTTTGCGATTCGGCACTGCGTCGCTTTAACTGACAATTGCGCGGTCGTGCGATGTGGCTCCAAAACAAAATTGGCGCCCTTTTTTTCCCACAAATAGAGCTTTCTTTTGGTGGTATTTGATCGCCCCTGCGGTTTTTATTTTTTGCGCTATAAACAAAAATAGAGCGACAATTTTGAAAACAATGCAATATTTTTTGCTTTTTGCTATAATAAATATCCCCAAAAAATATATAAAAAAACATTTTTTTTCCTCAGTTTAGGCCGATACGTATTCTTCTACATATTTTTGGTAAAAAAAAAAATCACAATTAGCGACTATTGATTGGTTTGCGCAAAAGTTATAGCGTTTACAAAATAGGGGATAGTTTTATAGCATTTTTATTAATATTTTTTTTTTTACTAGTAATGGCAGCGATCAGCGATTTTTATTGTGACTGCGACATTATGGCGGACACATCGGAAATTTTTTACACATTTTTGGGACCATTGTCATTTATACAGCAATCAATGCTATTTAAATGCATTAATTCCTGTATAAATGACAGTTGTAGTGAAGGGGTTAACCACTAGGGGGAGGGGAGGGGTTATGGGCTGTGACGTGTGTGTTTTTTTTTTACATTAGGGGGCAGGGCTGACGTCTGACGTCATTGATCGGCTTTCCCGATGACCGGGAACAGCCGATCAATGACAGGCAGTGTAGGAAGCGCGGGGAGAGGTTTGTTTACACATTCCTCTCCCCGTTCTTCAGCTCCGTGACCCGATCGCGGGACACCAGCGGCGATCGGGTCCACTGGTCCCGAGGCCGGGGTCACGAAGCTCCCGACCTGGTCGCGAGCGCGCCGCTGGCGGCGCGCGCGTGGCCCACAGGCAGGCAAATGCACGATCACGTACAGGTACGTGATTTTGCCTGCCCGTGCCATTCTGCTGACATATATATGCAGTGGCCGGTCGGGAAGCGGTTAATCTGTATGGAAAAATAATATGTGTTCTGATTTTGTAACTGATAACAAATGTATAAATAAAAAAATTAATTATTAAAAAAAAAAAAAGATGCCACCGTGAGGCCGGTCGCGGGTCCCGCGGACTCAATCGCCGCGGGGACACCCGCGGTCGTCTCACGGGAAGGCTGAACGGGGAGATGCGGAAATAAACAGCATCTCCCCGTTCTGCCTAGCAACTAGTGACGCCGATCTCTGCTCCCTGTGATTGGAGCAGAGATCAGCATTCACTAGCTGACAGCCACGCCCCCCCACAGTAAGAAACACACCTCTAGGCATACTTAACCCCTACACTGCCACCTAGTGGTTAACCCCTTCGCTGCCAGTGTCATTTATACAGGAATCAATACATTTAAATAGCATTGATTGCTGTATAAATGACAATGGTCCCAAAAATGTGTCAAAAATGTCCGATGTGTCCGCCATAATGTCGCAGTCACAATAAAAATCGCTGATCGCCGCCATTACTAATAAAAAAAAAAATATTAATAAAAATGCTATAAAACTATTCCCTATCTTGTAAACACTATAACTTCTGCGCAAACCAATCAATAATCGCTTATTGCGATTTTTTTTACCAAAAATATGTAGAAGAATACGTATCGGCCTAAACTGAGGAAAAAAAATGTTTTTTTTTATATATTTTTGGGGGATATTTATTATAGCAAAAAAATAAAAAAGAATGCGTTTTTTTTCAAAATTGTCGCTCTATTTTGTTTTATGCGCAAAAAATAAAAACCGCAGGGGCGATCAAATACCACCAAAAGAAAGCTCTATTTTGTTTGGGAGCCACGTCGCACGACCGCGCAATTGTCAGTTAAATCGACGCAGTGCCGAATCGCAAAAAGGGGCCTGGTCCTTTGGCTGCAAATTGGTCTGGTCTGAAAGTGGTTAATGTGATTTTTTATTTTTTTTACCAAAAATATGTAGAAGAATAAATATTGGCCTAAACTAATAAAGAAATTATTTTTTTTTTAATTTTTTGGGATATTTATTATTGCAAAAAGTAAAAAATATGTATTTTTTTTTTCAAAATTGTCGCTCTTTTTTTGCTTATTGCGCAAAAACTAAAAACCGCTGAGGTGATCAAATACCACCAAAATAAAGCTCTATTTGTGGGAAAAAACTGACTTTAATTTTGTTTGGGTACAGCGTAGCACGACTGCGCAATTGTCAGTTAAAGCGATGCAGTGCCGTATCTCAAAAAATGGCCTGGTCATTAAGGGGGAAAATCTTCCGGTCTGTAAGTGGTTAATGTGAACATTCAGATGCTGTTTGGCCTGATAACGCACAACAAAATGGTCACAAAACGCTCATGTCGCGTGTTTTCAGACATTCCCATCAAAGTCTATGGGGCCAGAAAAAGCTCCAATCTGTCTCCAATCTGCCTAATGCCCCGTACACACAGTCGGACATTCCGACCACAAAATCCGTCAGATTTTTTCCGACAGATTTTGTCCGAAACTTGTGTTGCACACACACGGTCGGACAAAGTTGTCGATAAAATCCGATTGTTCCGAACGAGGTGATGTACAACACGTATGACGGGACTACGTAGAGGCCAGTAGCCAATAGCTTTCGTCTCCAAATTTCTTTTAAGCATGCGTGGCACTTTGTGCGTCGGAATTCTCTACACACGATCAGAAAAAGTCCGATCGGATTTTGTCGTCGGAAAATTTTAGATCCTCTCAAACTTTTTCCGTCGGGAATTCCGATGGAAAAAGCCCGCTAGAGCCCACACACGATCGGATTTTCCGACAACATAATCCGACTTTTTCCATCGCAATATCCGACCGTGTGTACGGGGCATTAGGCTGCATTCACATGTTTGAGTAGCAAAAACTCATGTTCCCACTCCCATTTTTTTTGCACATTTGCACGTGTTTCCGCTTGTCACGCTTAGGGCAGCCCTTTCACTTGAATGGGCTGCCCTATGTGCCAAAAATGAGCAAGTGGAGGTCCAGAACTTTTTTGGGGATGAAGTGTGGCTCGCTCTTCCACCATGTGTCTGGGTGGGATTGGTGCATGTATTCTGCACATCTGCTACCTGCGCTTGGGATGCCATTAACAATTATTGGCTCCGCAAGCGAAATTCACATTTGCAGAGGGTTTCCAAAACACAGATTTTTTCAGCGCTGTGTCATACGTTCCAGAAACACCAGGTGTGAATGGTACATAAATGCATCTTTTAAAAAGTGCTTTTTTGAGCAACAGGCATTTTGCCACAGGTGACAGAACACACAGATGCAAACAGGGGCCATTGAAATTAATAGTATTTTGCTTGTTGAGCATCTTGGAGCTACAAAATGCTCAGGTCTGAATGCGGCCTTCACTTGATTTGCACTGGATGTCATTAAAATCTGTTATGAAGTTATCAATTTCTTGATATGTATGGTGATGCCACCTTGTGGACCAAATATAAACTGCATCACCTGATAGAAAACTTTTTCAATTTGGTAGCATTACTGTATTTGTAAAAATATGTGCAGTGAAGTGTTGGAGACATAAGCACATAAACAAATTATTTGCTGACACATTTACCAAATATTATTCTCCACATTCATAATGTACATTTGTCAAAAATCTGCCTACAAATTTACAGGTTAAAGAAATGTGTTTATTTCATAAACAAATGCTGTTTCCCTGTACTAGTCCTTGTGTTCACCAGTCCCCTTCCTTTCCTGAATGAATACAAACAGCGATCAGTACTGATCACTTCTGTATTCATTTATCAATCAAGAAAAGTAAGCCGTGCGTACTATTCCTCAGTTTGTGAATGAAAAGGAGTCTATCATTTGGGATTCAATACAGTGCAGCTCAGGTGGCAGAGAAAGGGAAGGGACTGTCTTCTTCAGTCCCTCTTTCTGTCTAAAAAAAGAGACATTAAAGGTATGATGTCTCTCCAAAGCCCCCCCCCCCCCCAAAAAAAAATAATTAAAAAACATTAACAATACATTTTACCTGGTTAAAAAAAATACAAATAAAAAAAATAGTAAGGGTAGATTTAGACATGTTTCTAAATCTCCCTTACCTCTGAAACCTGATGTTACGCTCCAGAGGCTACTGACAGTCAGTGTAGAAGAGATGTGATGCCTCCTCACACCCCATTTTTGTTGATAAATGCGCACATCCACTGCCTATTACAGCTTAAGGGGGGTGGCTAGCGGATGGCAGAAATTAAGGTCAAAGCCTGAGGCCTCGTTCACATGGGCATACTACTGCAGGGCCTTGTTTAGCTGCACAGGGATGCACAGGTGTTCCATGCAACCCCATGCAGGCAGTTCCATTGATGTCAATTGAGACACAGTGGCTGCACGAGAATGCACAGGTGTTCATGCATTCCTGTGTAGGCAGTCCCATCCATATCAATTGGGATACAGCAGCTGCATGGACACAGCCACTGCTCCCAGCTTAACATCCATGTGTTTGCATGTCCCTGAACACACACTGTCTGTGTTTGGGGCCATGCACCTACACCCTCGCAGATGTCAAATCTGTCCTTGCAGTGGCTGCGTCCCAACTGACATGAATAGGTCGGCCTGCACAGGGATGCACAGAACACTTGTACATCCCTGTGGGGGTAAACACAGCCCTACATGGGCATACAATTTAGCATACCCCATTAAATGAGGCCTTAGTAGGAATTTGGCAGGAATTTTGTAAGTTATGTTGTGGTTTTGTTTGCCAATAAGATTTTTTGTGTTTTTTCAGTGAAAATTGTGATTTAATAAAAATTTTTTGTAAAACTCAGTAGCAACTTCTTTTTATTCTACTGATCATGTGCTTTCAGAAAATATATGGTTGGGGGGTCTTTTGCAAACTTTGAAAGCTGTAAGTGAAAAATTAAAACCTCCAGATGTTTAGAGAAATTTGGTTATTTACATTTTTGCGTACCTTAATACAGGGCTCGACAATTACCGGTCGCCAGGGCGCCATGGCGACTAGAATTGGGGTCCTGGCGCCTGGGGCGACACAGCTGGGGTATCCTGTCTTCCTGTGGACCCCGACTCCGCCGTGCGATCGAATCGGGCCGCGCCGGCCAGTAATTTAGGCTGCGGCTTTGCGGCCTTCTGAAGCACTAATATGTACTATGGCGCCATCTGGTGGTGGCCGTTGATATTGCAACACCTCTAACATTGCTAATGCAATGTTAATGGAGCTTCAAAGCCCTGCCTGTTTCTCACTGCCCGCCCATCTCCTTCCTAAAGTGGAGAAGAGAAGGAAGTGATTGCAGGCATCATCTGGCGCCTTTTGTCTAACGGTGAGTGTGGTGGGGCTGGTTTGAATTTATATAGCCTTTTTTTTTATTTTTTTTTATTTTTTTATAATAGCTTTGATTTTTATTTATTTTTTAATTTATTTAATTTTTTCTCTTAAAATTAAAAATGTATTATTTGTAATCTCCCTGCTTGGTCCCTTTTACACAGGCTGTCTGATCAGGTTCGCCTGTCAGTTTTTTTAGGCGGACCTGATCAGACCCTTAGGCCCCTTTCCACACCGAAGCGTTTTTCAGGCGCTACAGCGCTAAAAATAGCGCCTGTATAGCGCCTGAAAAAAGCGGGTCCTTTCACTCCAGTGTGAAAGCCCGAGGGCTTTCACACTGGAGCGGTGCGCTAGCAGGACGGTAAATAAAAGTCATGCTAGCAGCATCTTTGGAGCGGTAAAGGAGCGGTGTATTCACCGCTCCTACCCATTGAAATCAATGTGACAGCGCGGCAATACCGCTGGCAAAGCCCCGCTTGCGGGGGGTTTTAACCCTTTTTCGCCGTCGCCCGCACCGACGCCCACTAAAAAAAACCTGGCTCCTAACTTTTTTAGCTGGCTCCTAGAGTCCAAGCAAATTTGTCAAGCCCTGCCTTAATATATAGGTTAAGCCTATACATTTAGTAGGAATTTAGCAGGAAATTTGTAAAATTAGCTGTGTTTGTGTCTGCTAATAATGATTTTAGTGTACTTTTAGGGAAAATAATATTTTTATAATCCTTTGAGAAAGCCACGTGGGCGTGGCGATACGCGTGAGGAGTCAGAGTCAGGTGACCTAAGCACGATCTCGGCCGGGGTCGGGCTTTGTTAATACCGCTGCCTGTATTTCTAATTACCAACTGTAAGTTTACTTTATCTTTAAATAAAATTATATTTTTGAACTCTACACAATGGAATGTCTCCCTCTTTCTGCCCCTATGTCTGCGGGACCTATGGAGAGAATCTTAGAGGGCAGTAAGGACACGCACTTGGAGAAATCACAAGGAAGTGATTTGTCTTCTTTTCTTCCTGCTTACTGAAAAGGCGGTTATCCTCTTGCCTAAAGGTAAGAGGCTAGGGAAAACATTTTTTTCGGCACTTTCTTGCATGGAAGAGTTCATCACCACTACACAAAGAGCACACTCTGAGTAGGAGGAACCATTACACAGGAGCTGTCGATTGTACCGTGTATGGGAGTTCTATTGCTAATGGCAATCCTGATTGCACTGGACACTTTATTTGTAGTATATTAATTTTGAACACACTGGACATTTATTTACTAAACACCGTCATTATTTGGAATTTCACATTCCTAGATGGTTGTGTTTGTTTTTTCACATGTTTGTCTGCACATTCTGGCTATTTTTGCATTTTCTTATTAATTGGATCAACCCCCCCCCCCCCCTTTTTTGCACCTGTCTATGGATCTTTGCAATAATTGCATTATTTGCATTTTGCACATTTATTAGCACATAGATATTTGTGTACCATTCAGAAATTTTTATATCCATCTTTCTATTTATTCACACATCGTGCCGGGCGTTTTTACTACCTATATTTATACACTTCATCATTTATTCATGTTTAATTTATGTATTCACTTCACGAATTTATGTGTTATTTTCTCATTTTGGATTGATTTATTTGAATTATCTCATACATATTGATATAGCACGGTCCACTACATCGTTGCTATATATATTGGATTATTGCTATCAATAAGTAGACGCTTCTGTGGAACCGTTCCTTTGGAGTTCCCTCCCCCTCAGGATTGGTTTCCGGGCCTGGATGAAAGCGCCACATTTGTTTCTCAGAATTTTTATGAATCATGCTTATTAAGAATTTTAAATAATTGTTTTAAGTACTCGTTTTTTTATATATTTATATACATAATTATTTATTTATTCCACATAATCTAATTGTAGTGCATTTTACTGTGATTTTTGGTATTGTTCATTTATCTTGCAAGCGCCACATTTTTTATTATTCTTTCATTTACTATTGGTGTGGGAACACTTTAATGGTGGCTGCGGCATCTTTGTTTTGACATAGATTTTTATATTGATACCTCCCTGGTGGTTTGCACATTTGGTCTCCCCCCTGTACGCAATATTTTTATAAACATTTGCGCAAATATTGTGGGGCCTTAAAAATCAGCAGTACCTTCTTTTTATTCAACAGGTCGAGTTCTTTCAGAAAATGTATGGGGGGGGGGGGGGGGGGTGAGGGGTCTTTGAGGGGTCTGTAAGGGAAAAATAACAAAGTAATGGAAAAATTACAAAAATGGGCTGGCCACCTAAGTTTAAAAGTGGAAGTGGAAAAGGGTACATTCACCTTTTAGGAAAAAATAATAAATGCACATATATTTGCAGAACACATGAAGTAAATATATTATTTTTTGGATCTAGGATCCTGCAAAGCATTGCACCCACGATCAGTGGATGGCAGGTGCAATTTCAGGCTCCTGCACACTCTCCTTCCAGCTTTCTGCCCATACCTCTGCACAGGCTTTCAGCTAGAATGCAGGAGGAAAAGTGAATGGACTACAAGCACACTGATCAGCGCACTCGTAATTGATTGGGAATTACAAGCAGCCTGTTGTGGTGACAAGACTTCTAGTTGATTCATTCACAGACCCTAAATATGGGTGTAATTTGTCCTAATAGTGAACTTAGCCATGAAGCAGTGGAGGTTCTTTATAGCCGCTATAGTAGTGGATGTCAGGGAAATGGCCATAGAAGAACTAGCAATGTTGCCAATATCCATCATGGACGCATCTGGTGAACTTCCGTGCGCAATGGCGCATGCAGTGCGAACCGGCGCACGCAGATGCGCGATGACGCCAACAGGCGAACACGCTTGCGCAATAACGTGCACACGCCATGACAGATGCTGGTGCCCACTGGCCTATTTAAACCTGCTGCTGGGAGCACTGCATTGCTGGATTATGGACAGCTCCCCCTTGTTTCCTGTGTTCCTGTGTATCCTGACTCTTGGACCTCCCATTACTGACCCGGCTTGCCTTGACCTGCTTAACCTGATCTCCTGGTTTGACCTCTGTCTTGTACTTCTGACTCACTCCTGTCTGTTCCATCATGTTTGACCCCAGCGTGGCTCACAACTTTGCTACTACCCATGTAACCGTGTATGACCCCGGTTTGTTCCAGTTCTGCTATCTGAATCCACCTCTGACTGATCTACCGTGTATGACCCCTGGCCTGGCTCCTGCTTCTGTTCCCAGTCTGCTTCACTGCCAAGTATGCCTGGTGCCACCCAAGCACACCTTCCCTGCTGTGCATCCTGCCTGTTCCAGCTACCCTCTGATAAACAGCTCATCAGACCTCAGTAACTGGCAAACTGTGCTTCTTTGGGCACTGCATTCCCTGTACCACCTTCAGGGGTGCGCTGCACTCAGCCACAAGGGCAGCCCTCTCAGCACCTCGGCTTTGCACTTGGTACTTGACAGTGGGAATAGCTGCAGTAATTGAATATTTGATACAGAGTGCAAATAACTTGGCTCAAATAGATGTATTTTTCTGGTTACAAAAATGCAGATGTAAATCAATTTTAATACAATCAAAGAGGAGCAATTCCAAGGGCTCGTTCACATTGGCGTAATTAATCATACACCCATGTCAAGGGCCATGTTTGCCTACACAGGTATTTCAAGCATCCCAATGCAAGCATTCCTAATAATGTCACTTGGAACACAGGGTGTCACGTACCTGATCTGAGGCCAAGGTGCTGAGAGGGCTCCCCTTGCGGCTAAGTGCGGTAAACCCCTGAAAGTGGTACAGGAGGTGTAGCGTCCAAAGAAGCACAGGTTGCTAGCGGGGTACTGGAGAGCTGGGCCGTGATCACCTGGTGAATGCTGGAGGAAGCAGGATACACAGCAAGGCAGATGTCTCTCTGGGAACTCCAAATGTACTTGGCAATCAGTGCATACATGAAACAGAAGTAAAAGCCAGGCCGAGGATCAAACATGGATAATCATTCAGGAGGCAGAGGCAGGTAGCGGAAAAAGGAACTTGGCTGTGGTCATAAACCGGAAAGGCAAGCACATAAGAAGTAGCAAAGTCCGTAACGCAAGCCGGGGTCCAATGGCGTCACTAGGGGGGCAGAGGGGGCCCTGACCCCACCAACATTATGCTGTGCCCCCCAATTAAAAAAAAAATTGTTTTTTTTTTTTTTACAAAAAGGCAATGTCTTTTTGTTTGCATTCATAGTGGATGCGCCGCATCTTAACACAGTCTCTATTGAGAGGGAGAGTGTCCCCAGTCAGCTCCTGCAGGTGATTTCTCCCCCCTCCCTCTGCATAATGCGAGCGCTCACACAACCACGGCCGCCCAATCTGCTCCTTCCCCTGTATCCTCATTGGCAGGGAGAAGAGCGAGTTGCAGGAAGGACTCCACCAGGACTCTCAGTTACTGAAAAAATAGACTGATTTCTCCCATCCTTAGAACAGGAGAACCAGCATGTAAATTCCAAGAGGGGCCAGACCAGCGCTGTCAAAAGCAGGGGCAGGACAGCAAGAGGTGGCTGGGGAACCCCACAGTGGCAGAACACCAGGGCCGGTTGGCAAGACAACCTTTGCAACCCTGATAGTTTTCCGACTGCTTTGGACCCTTATATTTTCTTGGTATGCTGGTGACATATATCTCTTGTTTTCTGCCACCCTGGGGGGCCCCAATACAGATGGAAAGGGAGCTAACTGCAGAACATGTGAAAGGGCCCGTTGTGGGATCATAGTAAAGGGCCCCAGGATATATATATATATATATATATATATATATATATATATATATATAATTGCATTTTATAGTTGCCCCCCTACTTTTGTCCCGGTCCCCCCATGTGCCCCCCTAAATATGAAAGCTGGAGACGCCACTGTCGGGGTCATACAATATACAGGTGATCAAGCAGGAGCAAAGTCCATAAGGCAAGCCAGGGTCATACACAGGAGATCAAGCAGGAGCAAAGTTGGTAGAGCAAGGTAAGGGGTCAATGCCAGGGGAAGAGATCAGACAGGTCTGGAACAAGCCGAGTCACAACAGGAAATCCTAGGAATATAAACAGAGGTAAGGAACACAGGAAGGCTGACAACAATCCAGCAATCTTATGGGCTTAGCAGTAGTCTTTTATAGGCCAACGAGTGGCCGCCTCTGTCATGTAATGCACATGTCGGCACACGCCATTGCGCATTTGCGTGCGCCCGTTCACGGGAATGCGCCAAATGTGCCCATTACCAGTATTGGCAGAATTGCCAGCTCTTCTTTGGTTACTTCCCTGACACAGGGTCTGTACAGACGTAGCAGCTTATTCCACTTCGACATCCGTTTTGGTGCATATGTGTATCCCTGAATTTACACAGTCTGTGTGTAAGGACATGCACCTGCATGCACCCACACCCACATGAATGTCAAATTAGGAGCAGAGACTGTGTCCGTGCTGCCGCTGCATCCATATTGAAATGAATGGGGCCACCTGCATACAGATGCACGGAACCGCTGTGCATCCGTACATGCAAAACATGGCCCTTTGCACAAATGTATGCTTAAGCACGCCTGTGTGAACAAGGTCACACCCTAATTATTAAAAAGACAACTATGTATAAAAGAGACTATATCTAAAAAACTGCTTTTAAAAACTTTTATCATCCCATGACGAAAGAGGTTTGATATGAGGTTACTATACTGTATATGGTTATGGCTATAGGATTTTTATATATATAGCAACCCTGTCTTCTATTTTATCAATTTGTGGCATGTGTAGTAAAAACTAGAATTCAATATGTAATATTATTTTTGGATCGCTAGGTGGAGACAAACTACCTCAAGAGCACTTCAAGCGCATCATGTTCTTTTTAATTGTGTGGTTAAAAACTAGAATTTAATATGTAAAGGTGGAGACAAATTACCTCAAGAGTACTTCAAACGCATCATGCAATTTTTTATAATTTTAAAATGATTTTCACCTTTAAATCTTCGTTTTAACCTATGTTGTATTTAATGTGTATATCAATATGTCTCTTGATTACACGATTCAAAGTACCCCTCAGTGTGTGTGTGTGTGTGTGTGGGGGTTCTCAGTGAATCTTCTCCAGCATAGGACCCCACAGCTGTTAATGATATAAGGGCTCATTCATATGAGTGGCTATGCTGCTTCCCCACTGAATAGTGCCACAGCCGTGGCATGGGTAAAGCCCTGAATGGCTGCATTGCTGTGTTTAGATGAGTGGTCTGGTGGTAGAAAAACTGCAGCTCAACCGCTTTCTTTTATCACCCCTTTGGCCGTCCATGTGAATGAGCGCTAAAAGTCCCATTAAAACTAGTTTACTAAAGGGAGGTGGGCAGGTAGGTTGCACATAAACCCCTTCTTGCTAGCCCCCTTCTGAAAGCTAAGGGGTACATGAGCTGATATTGATATCGGCATGGCAATAGGTAGGGAACTTGCTGCCTCCAAAGGGCCAAGAAAAAAAAAGTTTAAACATACATACATTTGTATTAAACCCTCAGCGGCTCTTGGTTGAACACACTGAGCATAATCAGATAAACATTCCAGAGTAAACAACTTCTTAAAATTCCTATCCAAGCACTTTCAGTTTACAACTTTCAGTGATGTTGGCTTGTACTCTCATTCTCTCTGCTCGTGTGTACACTCCCGTACACACGAGCAGAATTTCCGTGGGAAAAATCTTGGATGGTTTTTCTGACGGAATTCCGCTCAAACTTGGCTTGCATACACACGGTCACACAAAAGTTTGCGGAACTTTCGACCGTCAAGAACGCGGTGAGGTACATCACTACGACGAGCTGAGAAAATGAAGTTCAATGCTTCCGAGCATGTGTCGAATTGTTTCCAAGCATGCGTAGGAATTTTGCGCGTCGGAATTGGTACAGGCGATCGGAATTTCCGACCGAAAAATTGAGAACCTGCTCTCAATCTTTTGCTGGCTGGTATTCCGCCAGCAAAAGTCCGATGGAGCATACACACGGTCGCATTTTCCGACCAAAAGCTCTCATCTGACTTTTGCTGGCGGAATTTCCGCTTGTGTGTACGAGGCATAAGTGTTGCTTCCCTGAACTTCCATTCTTCACAGGAAAGTGGGGGAGGAGAAGCCTTGCTATTCTAGGCTATGTGTTTCTATTGATGCACACAGTGTAGATCAGGGATATGCAATCAGCGGACCTCCAGCTGTTGCAGAACTACAAGTCCCATGAGGCATAGCAAGACTCTGACAGCCACAGGCATGACACCCAGAGGCAGAGGCATGATGGGACTTGTAGTTTTGCAACAGCTGGAGGTCCGCTAATTGCATATACCTGGTGTAGATGGACACAACTCTAGTCCCTGCAAGCAAGAGTGGCTCCATAAGACTCTGTAAGAGAAAGAAAGCCACCCTGAAACAGGAGACCTAAGGCAGTGATCATGGCACCAGCCCAAACAGGAACATAGGCAAGGATTAAAAGATGAAGAAGTTGCATACTCAGTAAATGATTACCAATTGAGCTCTGTGGATGTACAATGTATGTCCAAACAGTGAACCCCTAATCACAAGCTGCTGCAGTAGCAGCCATCAGCCTGTGTGGGTTTTGTAGAGCCAGCGACCGGCTTCAAAGTGAAAGTGGTCGGGTGGCTCCATAGCTGCCGATCACTTTCACAGAGCCGGCCACGGGGGGCCCCCTCCCGCCGGCGCCCCCTCCCGCCGGCGCCCCCTCCTCCTGTGGCTCCTGGGTGTCCTGCATCTGCTGGCGTGGGGGGAGAGACAGCCATGTGACCGAGGCCATGCCTCGATCTCACTTACTAACTGTAAAACCGGAAGTGATGTCACTTCTGGTTTCCTGGCCAGCACAGCCAAGGGACACTTCTAACCAAGCTGATCTGTGCTGGTGTGAAGGGCAGGAGAGACATTAGGGTCTATTACCCCTAGACCCCTAATGTCTCCATAAAGAGTACCTGTCACCTGCCCAATGCTATCACATAGAGGTTTATTAACCCCCTGTGATAGCAATCAAGTAGAAAAATATATAAAAATAAAAGAAAAAAGTAAAAATAAATATAAATATATATATATATATATATATATATATATATAATATATATATATATATATATATATATAATTAAATATATTAACATAAAAGAAATTGCCGAAAACCCTCGTAGCCCCAAACACCTGTGCAAATGTAAACACGAGCCCAGGGTGTGCACGCGCATGTAAAGTGCGGTCGCACCACACGTGTGAGATATCGCCGCGAACGCCAGAGTGAGAACAATAATTCTAGCACAAGAGCTACTAGCTAATGCTAAACTGATGTAAAGCCTTTTAAAGCATCACCTATGGGGATTTTTGGGCACCATCGTTTTTGGTAATATTGCGGGCGCACGCAATGCAATAACGCAATGCAACAGTTGTTATTTTAATCAAAAATGCCTATCATATGGTGTGGTTTTGCACTAAAATGTATTTGATTATATTTTTTCCTGAAAATTTGCATTTAATAAACAGTTGTGTGAAACAAATCATGTGAAACAAAAATTTGCAACGATCACCTTTTTATTCTACAGGGCCCCTGCTTTCAGAAAATCTATAATGTTCTTGGGGTTTAATTAATTGTATTGTCAAAAATGAAGATTTTTACATGCGAAAAAAAATAAATTGCTCTGGAGCTGAACTGGTTAAATAATCGACTGAAAGTGCTGAAAAACAATGTCTAATATCGCTTTAACTTTCATGGCACAGAGCGCTAAAAACACGATTGCACCACAATGGCGATCTCTAGCACATTAAAAAAGAGTTAGCTCTGCTTTGCAACATTCAAACAATCATTTACTGGCTGTAAGATTTGCACATTTGCAGTATAATGAATAGAATGAGAATAACTAATTATTGTTCAGAAAATATTCAATGGCAAATGTGCTACAAATTGTTTTATAAATATGCCCCACAATAGATATAATTTTTTGCACTTTATATTACTTCGTGGCTGCTGTCCATGTAGTCTTAACACAAGTCATATTGGAAGAGGCTGTCTTTTTTCATCTAATATTGAAACCTTTCCTTCCCCCTCCTAGAAGTTATGCAGCAATTGTGCACTAGATGGCACCAAAACCTAAGCGATGAAGCTGCCATACTATCACTATGCCATCTCATGGCCTAAATGTAATCGTCATCTAATAGGAAACCTTTAGAATGGAATAATGTTATATTTGTAAAAATAGTATTCATGCAGTGAGGCTTAAGAGACATAGTAGATGTCTTACATAATATTTTTAAAATACTATGTGTTTATATTCATTTAGCCATTTTTATTACTATTATTTTTATTACTTTTGGTGCCAAAACTATGTTTGGCTATAACTAAGCGGACATAAATTAAATTATAGGGAAGCAACACAATGGGGGTTATTTACTAAAGGCAAATCCACTTTGCACTACAAGTGCAAAGTGCACTTTAAATTACACTGAAAGTGCACTTGGAAGTGCAGTCTCTGTAGATCGGAGCGGGGACATGCAAGGAAAATAAAAAATCAGCATTTTAGCTTGCACATGATTGGATAATAAAATCAGCAGCGCTTCCCCTCATTTCAGATCTTCCCCTCAGATTTACAGCGACTGCACTTCCAAGTGCACTTTCAATGCAATTTTAAGTGCACTTTCCACTTGTAGTTTGCAATTGTAGTGCAAAGTGGATCTGTCTTTCGTAAATAACCCCCATATTTCTTTAAAAGATGCATATTTTTAATAAATTCTATGAAATGAACTGAAAATACCGTATTTATCGGCGTATAACACGCACAATCATTTTAAGAGGGACGTTTCAGGAAAAAAACGTAAACTTTAAATAAGGAACTTTGAAGCAAAATAAGGATCAGTGCCCATCTGCAGCCTCACCATTGCTATCAATGCAGCCTGATCAATGCCCAGCTGCAGCCTCACAAGTGCCATAAATGCAGCCTCATCAGTCCACGTCAGTGCAGCCTCACAAGTGCCATCAATGCAGCCTCACCATTGCCATCAATGCAGCAGCTACACCATTGCCATCAATGCAGCCTGATCAATGCCCATCAATGCAGCCTGATCAATGAGGGGACAGGGCCATTGCCATCAATGCAGCAGCCTCGACATTGCCATCAATGCAGCAGCCTGACATTGCACCAGCCTCGACATTGCCATCAATGCAGCAGCCTCGACATTGCCATCAATGCAGCAGCCTCGACATTGCCATCAATGCAGCAGCCACACCATTGCCATCAATGCAGCAGCCACACCACTGCCTTCAATGCAGCAGCCACACCATTGCCATCAATGCAGCCTGATCAATGCCCATCTGCAGCCTAGAGGGGACAGAGAGGGGGGCGGGATGAGCACCGTCAGATTACATAAAGTGAGACTCCCCTTTGATAGACAGAACAGTGGTCCAATGGCGGCCCAGGAGACAGGACTTCCTATTACAGAGGCCGCCAAGTAAACAGGAGATTTCACTGTATGTAATCTGATGGCGCTCCCGACGGCGCTCCCACCCCCTCCTTGTCCCCTCCGAGGCAGTTAAATTTGAAGTATTGGCGAATAACACGCACACACTATTTGCACCTGATTTTCAGGGTGAAAAGCTGCGTGTTATACACCAATAAATACAGTAACTGTTATGTGATTTTATTTCTAAGTATTTATTTATTACAGGTATTTACATATCGTCAATAATTTGGGCAGTACTTTACACATTGTACATTGACATCATTCCTTGCCCTCAAGGAGCTTACAATCTAAGTTACCTATCTACATATACAAAAACAAGAAAAGAGGGCAAAAGAGGGTGGGACTTTAAATGAGTGGTGGGTTGTCCGGTGTTGGTGCCTACTTATACGGCCTCCCTGGTTGGGCTAGGCTTCCATGATCTCACATCCCGGACTCCCTGCATCACCTTGGAATCTGTCCCTCCTCTTTTCCCATTACCAGACACTCTGGTTCCTAACAGTCGCCTTCCCTTGTTTTCTCATGATCCGCTCTTGGATCCCTAGTTTGGTTTTTGGTTTCTTAGTGTTTTTTATACTTCTTTTCCCACCGGCTGAACTTTGGTTTCGGTTTCATCCTTGCACTTTGCTTCTGTCCCACCGGTAGGGCCCCTTTCTAACCACCTTCACCTCTCCCTTACACAAACTCACTTGGTTGGTTCACAAACCATACCCGCTGCATCATGGATGTGCCTAGACCCACAGTTTTCCTGGGGGGGGATGGAAGCATGTGGACTTACCAGGCCACGGTTTCATTTAAAGTCCCATATTCCCCTTCCCCTTTCCCTTCTAATATATACAAAAACAACTGGGAAATTTGAGGCAACCTTGGACTTTCATGGTACGCTATAGACTTACAATGCTCAAACAAATTGTTAAAAATATACAAATTTATTGAAAAGAATTTAATAAAATAAAAAAAAAAGTGGAAAAGTACATACATAGGATAACCCATAACAGGAGACCACCCTAGACAAATAAATTCCATGGGTGGGTCACTCCATACTCTGCAACTTTATTATACTATATTATATCATTATGCTTTGGTATATGTAGGTTCCTTATGTATATGTTTCTCTTTTAGAATAAAACTTCCTCTGAATCATACTCCTGAAGAAGCGGCCCTCTGCAAAACATGTATAGTTATTTATATATATATATTAGTTCTATATATATACATATAAAGACACATGCACATACTGGGACCCATTTGGACAGGAACCAGTTATCCCACCAGCTTGTCTTTGGAGTGTGGGAGGAAACCAGTGTAACTGGAGTAAACACAGGCACGGGGAGAACATGCACACTCCATGCGGGTAGTGTTGGACTTGAACCATAGGAGCCATATTAGGTAAATGATAGCTGACTTCTGTGTTTGGACCTGAACCCATTTCCAGACAGACACAAACTCCTCCCTAGAGATAACCACTAAGCAATCGTGCTGACCATGGAAGTAAAAACAAAAATACAGGGAATTGAATAAAAACAGAAATGTCTCCAGCATTTTTTTAAAGAAATCTGTACACCATCACATACTATACCAGTGGTCATCAACCCTGTCCTCAGGGCCCACTAACAGGCCAGGTTTGCAAGATAACTGAATACATCACAGGTGATATAATTTGCTGCTCATGATTGCAGTATTCTAGTCTGCATCACCCCAAGGTAATACATAAAACCTGGCCTGTTAGTGGGCACTGAGGACAGGGTTGATGACCACTGCTCTATACCGATGCCCTCTTAAACAGAACAATTTGTCTGGTATATGTTATAGCACCAAAACCCTCTGGCCTTGTGCAAGATGAATATTTTATCTTAAAGCTAATGGTTTGGTATGGACTGTTGTGCAAAGTTACATTGGTCCAGCTTGGACAAATGTAAGTATGTATGTGCCATAACTTTGATCCACTGATCCTCACTGTCTTCTGGGACCCGTACTGAGCAGCTGCCCTGCTGAACACACGATGTCATTTACTTATCATGGGTGCAGGGGCGGACTGACCATTCGGTCACTCGGGCACTTCCCGAGGGCCCCGGGCCACTATGGGGCCCCATCAGGGTTGCCAGCCTCAGTAAAACCAGGGACAGTATGTAAAAATCTTTTTTTTTTTTTTTTTACATCTGTTTCTGAAATGTCCCATCCTTTTGGTCTAAAAATCCAGAGATTATAGCTGCCCCACCTCTCCAGTACCTTCTCAGCCAATAGAAACATGTCTGTGTATACTGTGTGTACATGTATGTGTATACTGTGTGATTGTATACTGTGTGGCCCCATAATCTCTGATTTCCTGGGGGCCCCATAATCTCCTATTGCCCGGGGGCCCCATAAGTTGTCAGTCCGCCCCTGCATGGGTGTGATTCAGAGAACACCATGCATTTCCCCTCACTTTGTAGAGATTTCCTGTTATAGCCATGGGACTTGAAGAAAGGGACCCAGACAACAGAACAGAACCCGACTTGGATATTAACCATTCCTTATGCTCGAGATGGGGCACTCTTTATTAGAGCTAACTTATTTTGACTGTGTAAGTGCACAAAAATATATTTTGGCCACACTTATAGACTTAAATAGACTGTGCACTTTGCAAAGTACAGTTGCACTCTGCAGTAGCAGTTGGTCTGGAGCTTAGTCAATAAGCAGAAGCTCTGGTGATTTCCCTCATCCAATCATGTGCAAGCAAAAATTCATTTTTTTTTTTTCCTTGCACGTGATTGGGTATTCTTTGTAAAGTGAAACTTTAGCTCATTTACTAAGCTCTGGAGTCTATTTGCCTTTAGTAAATCAACCCCTTTAGCTTTATACAATGCTATCCTAACTATCTTCTTTGAACTACCAAATACCTCCCCTCTATGTAATGAAGGTGAGGGGAGGGGTTGGCGTCAGTAGTACAAACCTGGAGAACATCCTAGGGAAGTGATGGTGAATCTTGGCACCCCAGATGTTTTGGAATTAAATTTCCCTTGATGCTCATGCACCCTACAGTGTAGTTGAGCATCATGGGAAATGTAGTTCTAAAATATCTGGGGTGCCCAGGTTTGCCATCACTGGCCTAGGGTGACAATGTTGGTCCTCCACAGATGCAGTACAGTACCTGAGCTTTGTCACCATAGTAATGTCAGGATCACCAGGTGTCTTTTTTCAACCTCACCTACTATGTAACTATAGATAAGCACCTGAACGACCGCAACATACAGGATATACAATGTAATACTGACATATAATCACACACATAGGTTGGACTTGATGGACTTGTGTCTTTTTTCAACCTCACCTACTTTGTAACTATGTAGCAGCCACAGATAGTGTGTAACTTATTTTTACTGTGCAAATACACAAAAATAGTTTCTTGGCCATATTTCAGCTTTGAGGTTGAAGTTCAGTCCACAGAAAGGTACAAGAACAAGTTTTTTGACAAGATCAAGTGGTATTTTTATGTACATGCAGAAAATGTTCTTAGCTTAAAAAAAGAAAACAAATGTAGCTATTATATCTAAGGAGCTGTAAGCTGCAACATATTACATGTTTGTTCTTGTGTAGATGTAATAGAAGAACCAAATGGCATATTATTATTTAATATGGTTATCCACGCTAAGAAGCGAGGAGTCAGTATGGAAGGTCAGGTGATAATCAGAGAAACAAGTGTCAGACTTTAGATGAACTGCGACACCTGACTCTGGAGCCAGACAAAAGAAGCAAAGATAAGTAGGAAAAAAATCTTTTACAAATATACCTGCACAATTTTGAAAATTTGGGGATTTATTTAAAGGAGAAATATGGCCAAGGCTCTTTTGACCATACCTGTGGTTCACAGGAGAGTAATGATTTCTGCACTACTGTGACCCTAATTCAGCTGACAGAAGGCTAAAGTCTGCTGTTCATTGACATCACAGAGTCAGTCCAGGCTCTGAATGGATCCCAACAATAATGTCGGGATCTGACCAGAAGCCTGAACGGCAGCTGACTTAGCCTCTCAGTGCGGCTCTGAGAGCGTAATCCAGCAGCTCCCACCCCTTCAACAGCCCAGCACTCCAGTGAGCACTGGAGGGGCTGAGCACAGAGCTGTGGCTGACGGTCACTGCTCTGTGCTCAGATTGGAGAACCGAGCGACTGAGTTTTTAATCGCTAAGTTCTCTGAGTAAAGGCGATGGGGGACAGTTGCAGGATTAGATCGATACAGGTGAGTATGTATGAGTAGGTGAGTATGTATGTTTATGTATGTTTTTTTTTTATTTTTATTCCCACACTTCTCTTTTAATTTAATTGCTTAGGCACATTTGTGATTGTTTCTCTTTAATAACCAAAGCCTAGTATGTATGATTCTATGAGCATCTGCATTTTTTCCAGATCCATATACATTCAGTACTATGATGCAACCTCGTGTTTTACTATACCAACAGAACCAGCACCACTGAGTGTGCTGGAAAAAAACCCACTCAATGCATAAAGCTCAAACCACAATGGTCGTCTTATTGTTTGAGCAACCTTGTGTCATGCTGTTATGCATACAGTGCAGTGGTTGGTACAAATTAATTTCCTTTTAGAAGTAAAGAAAGTCATCCAATTATTATTTGTATTTGTAATGAATTAAGTGATCAGAGTTAATTTAGTATATACGCATATGGGAGCTTAAAGCGGTTGTATACCAATTTTTTTATTTTTACCTACAGGTAAGTCTATAATAAGGCTTACCGGTGGGTAAAATTATTATCTTCTAAACCTGTACAGTTCAGGAGATATTCACTTTGCATGCAGCCGCTGACGTCAGCGATGCATGCACTGTGAATGCCCGGCTGAAGGCTGGGAAGAAGACTCCTGCGTGCATGTGACATCATTGCGGCTCTGGCGCTGTGAGTGCAAGACACGCCGAGGACAAATAGTTTTTTTTTATCTAAGCTAAGTGTTTCATAATGAGCTAGTATGTGCATACTAGCTCATTATGCCTTTGCCATTTTTTTTTTATTTCTGTGGGTATACAACTGCTTTAACTTTATTTTAATTTATTTATTATAACTCTTTACTAATATGAAGAATCTGAAATTGCCCAGTGCCTCCATGCCAATATTTTTCAGCTGCCCTGTTCCTTATTTTATATCAATTGTTTTCACATTAAATACAGGTTAATTATTCTTTCTTTCTTACTCCTTTGAGACAACAACAGGCACGTGTCTTAACTATAGTGAAACTATGTGCAGGAACAGAAAAGGGCACCGCCAGATGTATGCACATACCTTCATCATTTTGAAACACGGTTTCAAACAGTTCTCACCACACAAGTCTAAGAACAACATGGCCTAAATAACCAAAAACAGTTATAGATAAGTTAGTTATGGAACATCCCTATTTACATTACAATGTTCGATCATCACAGTTTTTTTTTTTTTTTTTTTTAGAAATTATGAACTGACAATTAAAAGTTAGAATCTCAACATTGGCTTTTGATGACCCACTGTCCTTTGTGTTGTTAAAGTGTATGTCTGGGTAAAAAAAATCAGTACATCTCTACAATACATGCACATTTCCTAATATTATTATTTTTTTTTTTTAAATGTGGACCCAGGAGCCCCCGTTAAGTGGTGGGAATCCGAGTCCCTATATCAGGGCATGTACCCTCTCAATCAGACTAGTAAAATAACCAAGAAGCAAATATAATATAGGCATCACTGATGAGCATTGTCCATACAAAAAATGATATATTTATTTTTAATCCAGAACAGATATGTTGGCACTGTATTCTGTCTATATCATGATTCTTCTTGGTTATTTTGCATACACAAGACAAAAAAACACCAAAAAATACCACCTCTGAGGCTACCAAAATAAATATAGTGATTAAACTGGACTTCTAGTTCCCTATTTTTACATCTAGAGAACTTTTCATACCATAGGGATTGGGTCTCCTTTATTACATCCTAGGGGGGAGTTAGGGGTTCTATGCATTGTGGGTGGTTTCGGGAGGAGTGGAGTGGACTTCTAGTTCCCTATTTTTACATCCAGCAGACTTCTAATACCATAGGGAGGGATCGGGTCTCCTATATTACATCCTAGTGGGAGTTAGGGATTGTGAGGTGTGGGTGGTTTTGGGAGAAATGGAGTGGGGCATTCAGGCAGATGGGTGTGTGTATTGGGGGGGGTGCTCTTGGGGGGGGGGGGAGGAGGGAAGGAAGACATTAAGGCTGCCCAGTGAGGGGGGGGGGGGGGGGTCTATGGGACATGCACTGTACTGTAATTTTTTAGTCCAATTTATTCAATACATTTATTTTGGTAGCCTCAGAGGTGCAGTATCCTTTTGGGTGTTTTTTGTCTTATGCATGAATTTTGGATGCGCCTCACCGATACAGGGTATTGGCACAAATAGAGATGCCACTTCCGGTTCCACTTTTCTTGGTGGCTTTTTACAATATTTTACTTACACATTCTCAATGTTTTATCCTTTTAAAACTCTGTAAGAACAGAAAAGTACCCAATGATCTGCCAGAAATCCAGTGGTTTTTCTAGCTTCCTGCAGTGAGCCAACAACACAGTGGGGGTTATTTACTAAAGGAAAATCCACTTTGCACTGAAAGTGCACTTGGAAGTAAAGTCGCTGTAGATCTGAGGGGGACATGCAAGGAAAATAAAAAACAGCATTTTAGCTTGCACATGATTGGATGATAAAATCAGCAGAGCTTCCACTCATTTCAGATCTACTCCTTAGATTTAGAGCGACTGCACTTCCAAGTGCACTTGCAGTGCAAAGTGGATTTGCCTTTCATAAATAACCCCCTGTGCCTTTGTTGCTCTGAAATCCCAAGCAGTGATATCAGCCCTGCCTGAGTTTTCCCTTCTGGACTACAGAACACCTACAATTTAAAGGGATAAAACATAGGGAAAATGCATTTATTGCAAAGAATTGTTAAATATGTTTTTGAGCAAGCCCTGTATCCACTAAAGTAGATCTAAAATCGATGTATTTTTCATTTTGGATAGAGTATGGGACAGTTATAGCCCCAGTCACATTTTTGTTATCTGTGTACAATTTCCTTTCACTTCCTGTCCCACAGCCATAGAATAAATCTTTCCAAGGTTAGGGGATCCCAAGTTGTCACCAGAACTAGTGTCTCCAATGGAAGATTTCCCTTCTATTCCTGTTCTGGTGACAACCCAAATGTTGGGATTTTCTTTCACTTTGACTCTCGGAGATAGCAGTAAACAGGACAAACAGAGAGGGTGAATCTACTATCGCGGACACAGACAGCAATACCCACTGACAGGTGTTCTAATCCCCCTTAGTTAATGAAGTGTTACAAAAATCATAACACAATAATAAGGGGGGGGGGGGGGTAGTGTTAATTAGTCCACTAGCTCACCAATTCAAGTGTGGGTCAGCATACCAGAAACAAGAACTATAATACAAATACTAAGGAGAGACCCTCAGGAAAAAGAAGGTGCCAATTGCGATCCCAGTTGTGTGTGTTTGGGTCCAGGTATTGGGGTTGATTTATTAAAACTGGAGAGTGCAAAAACTGCATAGAAACCAATCGGCTTCCAGGTTCTATTATCAAAGCCTAACTGAGCAAGCTGAAGTTAGAAGGTGATTGGTTTCTATGCAGAGCTTCACCAGATTTTGTACTCTCCAGCTTTAGTAAATAAACCCCATTGTGTTTTTTGACCAGAGTATGTGTGGTAGATCTCCAACCCTTCCCCTCTCCTCTAGAGTTAAAATGATGAGGGGAAGAGGAGGGATGGTTCCAGCTCCACACTGAAATAAAAATTTGATCCTAATTGAAATCCTTTTACTTTATATTGTCACATGTTTTTCCACATAAGTGTCTTGCTTAAAATGTCTGTAAAGCTTTTTTTATTGTTGTTGTAGTAAAATAACCAACATGTTATACTTACCTGCTCTGTGCAATGCTTTCGCACAGAGCAGCCCCAATCCTCTTCTTCTGGGGTCCATCGCCGGTGCTTCAGGCCCCTCCTCTTTGTCGGGTGCCCCCACAGAAAGCCACTTTCCATGGGGTCACCCGTGTGGGCTCACTCCCGAGCCCCGCTGCTGCGTCCCTGGACACCGACAGCAGGACTCTGACCTGCTCCGCGCTCCCATGTCACAGGATTTGATTGATAGCCTGCTGCTATCAATCTTTCCAATGAGGAGGGAGACAGCGGTTGGAGCAGCTGCGCTTGTGCGCATCGCTGGATCAGATTGAGTTCAGGTAAGAAAAGGGGGGAGGATGGCTCTGGGGGGAGCTTCAGCAGAGAATGTTTTTCACCTTATTGCATAGAATGCACTTTTCATGTCAAATGTTTATCAGCAAAATAGTACAAAATAAGCTGAAATGTAAAGTAAATATGTTTCTAATTGTAAGGTAGGTTCTATCTGCTAACCAGTTTAGGCATGAATTTACTGGTGTTATGTACCTAAAGAACATGTAATAACAAATCTAAATTAATCAAATATGATATGAATACACAAGAATTTTGGTATTGCTTTCGATAAGAACAAGCAGATAATGCGGTCACATATTTAATGCAGTCACATCTGGATACTGTAAAACAGACTTGTTTTTCTCACATCTGTAAAGTGATGCAAATTGTTTTTTTGTGGCTATATTCTGATGTGTGTTTTCTTGTGAGATATCATAAAGAAATTTTTACTTTTTTATTTTTTTCCAGAAATAAGTTTTAATATAATATGTGATGTAGTTACAAAGATCCCTGAATTTATAATAACTACAAATTTTTGTCAGTTGTATTAACTTAGACTTGCGTTTTCTTTATTTTAATAATTTAGAAAATAAATTAAAAGGATGGTGCAATGAATAAAGCTGAAAAGCAATATTTGGGGCAACTTTCTGTTTATTTGAAGCAATCCATACAACATACACCATATTCATTTATATATTTAGTTAGCGTGCATGCATTTTTACCACACCTTAAGCTTCTAAGGCAGTGGATGGGGGTGTACACATGCTGCAGCCATGATACTTCAGGTTAATATGAGTTTATTATTTAAAAGAAAAAGGTAAGGAGATTATTACACATACATATAGGCAATGTACCTAAACAGTATTATACAATCATATCCTGACATATATCATCTTAATGTTAATACAACCGTCAAGAATAAATACATTGCCACAATATTAAGACATACTAAGATAAACAATAATCATAGATAGTAACATACAGTATCTGACCATCACAGGTTGATAAACCCTAACTTTTAAGGAAAACAGTAAAAATTGAATTAAGGCCTAAAAAAACCTCAATAAAGTTATAATAATACAATTTTTCCCCTTTCTCTTCAGTTAGCCTTACAACTTGCATAAAAAAAGAAAGAAAGACAGAAAGACAGAAAGAAAGAAAGAAAGAGAGAAATAGAAGATCATGGACAGGAGCCCCAAATGTGTAGCATAGTACCTGGGGCATTCATACATTTCCAACACGTGTTTGGTATGAAAGCATCCATATTATGTAGAGTTGAAAGGCATCTAGCCATGATCTTATAATTACGTTCCTGAGCTATAATAGATATGGAGACTTTGTGAGTGAACGCTAATATTTTATCCCTCTCTATGTCTTCTTCACCAACAGCAAAATCCTCAGCCCATTTAGAAAAAAAAAACATGTATTTGACTGATATGTCTCTTTCAGGAGAAATTTATACAGTATGGATAGAATATGTGCTGGACTCTCTGGTTGAATAAGTAAAGATTCAAATTCCATATAAGAATATAAAAGATCCTCACGTGATTGAATACCTTGAAAATGGTGACCAAGCTGCAAATATTCAAGCCATGCATGAGCAGGATTATGACAATATGGCAGAAGACAAGAGAAAGGGGGAAACAAACCCTGAAACAGAGTGTCCTTCAAGAACACGCTAGATGTCCAGGATAATAAATGAGATGTGTGCAAAGTTGGTGGAAATGCAGAATCCCCATACAGTGGTAACAAGGGACTTGGTCTAGTGGACAATTGACCCTTATGTAAATACCAGTCCCAAACTTGAAGTGTATATGTAACCAAGGTTGGTAAAGAATTTATTAGCTGTCCCTAAACTGATGAGATCCATAACAAAGAAGGTCTGGGACAAATAGGTCATTTTCTAATATGACCCATAGTTTTGTTGATTCCTTATGAAACCAATCCACAATATGAATTAAAGATGATGCATTAAGATATAACAGCAAATTGAGAAATGCCACACCTCCCCTACACTTGGGTAATGATAAAGTAGTTGACTTAATTTATGTTTTTTTGTTACACTATATAAATTTATCTATAATGATATTTATACTACGTAGAAATCCAGGTGGAGGGGAGACAGGAATTGTTTGGAATACATACAAAAGTTTGTGTAATATTAAATAAATATTTTCAAACGGCACCACTACCATTAGTGATTCCTTAGGGCCCAACTTTCTGAAGCTCACCTCTACATTAAGATTAGTGGGCTGCATCCCGTGAAAAAGTCTAGAACCATTATAGCATATTTGGCAGGACCTGTGTTTACCTTGATCTCTTATCTGTTATCCCATTTTGGCAGGGCTTCCTCCAGGTCTCCATTTAACTTTAACCAGTTCAATACTGGACACTTTTACCCCCTTCCTGCTCAGGCCAACTTTCAGATTTTAGTACTGTCACACTTTGAAGGACAATTACTCTGTTATGCAACACTGTACCCAAATACATTTGTTTTACAATTTTTGAGACAGATAGACTTTCTTTTGGTGCTTTCTTATTTTTTTGCTAAATAAACAAAAAAAGAAGGCATTTCTTTGTTTCTGTTATTAAATTTTCTTCATATCTTTCTTCTTCATAAATATAGACCAAAACATATTTTGATACATTTCTTTGGTAAAAAATAGCCCAAATCGGTGTATATTACATGTATTCAGTCTGTTATAGAGTCTAAAAACTGTGGTATATATATATATATATATATATATATATATATATATTGAAACTTTTTTCTTTTTATACATTTTTTTTTACATACTGTGACCAGTGCAGTACATTGTTACCACAGTAATACCATACTACTCTGGGGAAGTGATTGTGATTTTTTTTACACTATTACTGCTCATAACAGTGATGATCACTGTTATAAGTAATTATTTTTATGAATGACATCCATTCATTCATTGTATACTATTGTGAAAACTGTGATTGGGCACAGCTATTACATAGCCCTGTCTGTACCATGTGATCACTGTGACCAATCACAGGGATCAACACAATAGTATACAATAAATTGCTATGAATGAAAGTCATTTACTCTGTACAACTGTCATGTGATCGCTGTGCATGGTCACAGCAATCACATGGTAACTGGGCCAGCCCGGTACAATGTTCTGACAAACGCTGTGTCTGCTGGATACAGTGGGTGACAGATCACGCCGCAGCATGGCCCCAAGGCACATAGGAGGGGCATGGCTCGGAGGACGTCATACAACATCTGCCCAGCTGGGGAGAGCTCCCGCTCGGCCATCATTTGTCTATAGCAGGGGTCTCCAAACTTTCTAAAAAAAGGGCCAGTTTACTATCCTTCAGAGTTTAGGGGGGCCGGACTGTGGCTAGTGGGAGTAGAAAATGCCCCAGTATCAGTGGAATGAATGGTGCCCCATTGTTGGTATCAGTGGAAGGAATGGTGCCCCATTGTTGGTATCAGTAGAAGGAATAGTGCCCTATTGTTGGTGTCAGTAGAAGGAATAGTGCCCTATTGTTGGTATCAGTGGAAGGAATAGTGCCCTATTGTTGGTATCAGTGGAAGGAATAGTGCCCTATTGTCGATATCAGTGGGCAGAATAGCACCCCATCATTGGTATCTGTGGGAGGAATAGTGCTCCACCCACCACTGGTGTGGGAGGAATGGTGCCCCATCATTAGTGTCAGTTGTGGATGGAATAGTGCTCCTAGGGCTAGATTGAGGCAAGCAAAGGGCCACATCTGGCCCCAGGGCCGCAGTTTGGAGACCACTGGTCTATAGGATGGGTGTGAAAGCAGTTAATAACAATGTAGGCTATTTAAAATTGCAGTCATCTCGGTCTTGGTTTATTTACTTGTATGGTGAGTAAGGCTGAGAACCATGCCTTTACCAGCTGTGTTGTAATGGTCTGATGGTTAGGGAATGCCTTGTAATATAATATAATGTATATATGATATTATATATAATTATAGTATATAATTCTAAAATGTGAGCCATAAAATATTGTCTTGTGCTAATTTTAGCTGTAGTACAACAATAGTTCACACCTCTGAACAGTGGTCAAATTCCTTGTGGGAATTTGGACTTGTGCACATACATTTGTGGAAATCTCATGCTTTACATACATTCTTTCTGTTACCAACCAAACTTTGTATGCCTGCAACATGGATACCAACAGAGCGTGTCTAAACTGCATAATCAAGTATAATCAAATACACAGAACCTGCCTAAGCTGTAGAATCAAGTAGAACCTACCTAATCTCTGTGTAGGGGTGTGTGGGGTAAAGCTGTTTCTCTCATCTACAGCCAAAGTGTAGTAGGTAGAACAGAAATCTCATTGTGTCAGTTCTACATCTGCTGATGAACAATTCCAGATAAATGTAATGCTTGAGAAATTAATAGTTGGATCTGTCAATTTGTCCATATGCCTGTAAGTCAAATATGTGAAAGATAGTATTGCTGAAGAATTACCTCAGGTCAGGCTATTTTCCCAGCTTTAGCTTGGTCCTTCATCCTTTGAAGAAGGAAGCTCAAGGTCACTTATTCATGTGAAAGAAGTTAAATTATAAGTAGTGTATACAGTATATGGACTGGCATACATACCTCCTGTCAGAAGGAATAAAAATGGCCACTCAATTATAGCAAGACTGCATGATGTGACTACACTACATTTACTAAAATTGGTGCAGTTGTGCATGATAGCCAATCAGCTTCTAACTTCAGCTTGTTCAATTAAGCTTTGACAAAAAAAAAGATGGAAGATGATTAATTTTTATGCAGAGATGCACCAGATTGTGCACTCTCCAGTTTTAGTAAATCAACCCCAGTGTGACTACATTGTGACAGCCCTGGCAATTCCTGCACCACTTTACTCACTCATGTCTGTTGTGTATCATGAGATAAGTTTGTGTGTTTTTTTTTGTCATATCTGCAGGTCAATGTGAAATTTTGAGCCCCAAAACAATGTGACTGCATACGCTTTAGTTAATAATATTGCAGTCTTGAGTTACTATGGTTGTATAGGAATCAATATAAAATATTTATATTTCCCACTTATTTGGGATTAATTACTTTGTTTGAGCCTGACATTTTAGCAGATGTTTCTGTGAGTGAGCCTAGGTTCACACTGATGCAGGGTTGAGTTCACACAATTTCAAACCCACATGTCAGTCTGACTTTGGGGGCCATTTGAGAGACATCTTTGCGGGTTCCTTCACAGATGTCTATTGAAATCACCCCTAAAGTCGTCAAGATTAGTGCAGAAACTACTTTTGGGAATCAGTGCCGTGCCGCAAAGTCGGCGCCGCTCCGATTCGGAAGGTGCTGTTGCCAGCAATAGCCAGCGATTTGACATGCTATTTGACATGGCAGAATGGCCCGATGTGAACGTGGGCTCAGGGTACACCTGAAATTTCACAGTTGCTATCTGTCAACAGACAGAGCTTATACACTGCACTCTCTAACAAGACTGAGACTGATAGGTCAAACCCTGTCATTTTAAGTGACCTCTGACCCACAGCAATGACAGTTTTCATATTTCTTTCCAGAAAGGTTCCTTTTAAATTGGAATCAACCTCTACTGCTGTTGCCAAATGTTTTTGCTATAATGTGCAAGTACGCACACCACCTGTCAAAGTGCCAAAACACCCCCTCTTCCCCTTCAGCACTGTATCGGCTGTGATGTCTGCCGTCACCACCCCTGACATCTTTGCCTGGCCTTCTTCCAAGTTTGTAAGTTCGTCATCTTTGGCCATCTTGATTGGATGGCCTAGGATGATGTAAATCCCATGCATGCACACAGCAATTTGGTTCCATTTTAACACAGTAAAAGACAAATATTGGTCAATAAGCTGAGAAAAAAAGCACAGATTACCCCTGAAAATGCTTGCTACAACGGTGTGGAATTTGAACACTTATGCCTAATCTTCATGAAGCTTTCATTTCTATTTGATATAAAATCGGTTCATAAAGATGTACATGTACATTTTATCAGGCTTTTAAACTATGTTAGTTACAATGCCAATGCTAGAAGCCTGGTGACTGCACGCACTTTTGTAATATGATTTCTACATTTAGGAAGATATTCTGTGTATGTGCTCCTGACATCTAAATTCTGAATACATTTCCGAAAATGATCTCATTTAATAAAAACCCACATTATTAAAGTACCTAAAATGCAGCAATATCTGTAAGCAATTTGCTAACAGTTATCTTTTTTTTATTAAACTAATTAGCTGCTGTTATGACATTATGTCTATATGACTATATAAGAAACAAATGTGTTTGACAACGTGTTGACCTACAATTTATTGTGCACCTTTTACTGTTAGACACTTTCTATTACATACTTGATATTTGTTATTATGCCATTATTTTACATTGTAATAACAAAAATATTTTTGTCAATAGTATTTTGATTTTTTTCCCCACGTGCATGAACAAAAGCAAATGCAATTAAAGTAAAAAATTAAGAACATTAAAAAAATAAAGCAAAATATCTTAAAGTTTTCATATTATGTTGTACTTCAGTGCCTTTTAGTTTCACATGATGTTCTCTTGAAACCAGGTGGATATTCTAAAGTTTAGAAATAGATTATGGGTATTTTTCTTGAAACTAACTTGCAAATTAGCTGCTGCAGGTGCTCTGTTTACAATTGAGTCATACCTATCTATTTTTCTTTCTATCTATCTATCTATCTATCTATCTATCTATCTATCTATCTATCTATCTATCTATCTACCTACCTACCTATCTAAAGTATATTTTTTATCATGATTATTATTGTTTCTGTATAGATAATTTTGCTCTCTAAAATACTCCTGAAGAAGCAGATAGTACCATGAAACATGTTGAGAAAAAATAGATAAGCTCTATGTGATAGACCATAAGATTCAGCTATTGATATTACTATGTAATTATCCACCATAAAGAGAGCGTTTTTTAGTGCCTTTTGAATGGCACACTTTTGTATGTTTTACGTGATTGATGCAATAAAAGAATGTTTTTAGACTATCTATGTGTTGTTATAATAAGAACGTGTGGTACTGGCGCTGGTTAGTGTGTTCCAAAAATAAAAATAAAACTGGGAGTAAATAAAGTAAAATATTTTAGTGAGCTGCAGTTCCGTGCAATATAACCACCCGTAGGTGGCTATTCAGAATAAAGAAAGGGTTGAAGTGGAAACCGCGCTAATTAGTATTCAAATCTATGTGTTGTTGTCCATGTGAGTACCATTAAAGTCCATAAAGTCCATAAAGTCCATAAAGCCTCTAAATGTAATTCTTCCATATAATGATCTTAGGACAAAGGTACTTTTAAGTGTTAATACCTATTGACATACAATCAACCTATCTATCTATCTTACACTATATGGCTCAAGGTCTGTGTAAACATTACAATCACACATACATATTAACAAAAGCATGTTGACACCCCACTGATTGATTAAAGTGACACTAAGCAATATCCGTATTCTCCAAACGAATCCATACACATCCACTACTTAATGGCCCTGCAATCTATTTTTCATAAAATAGTTTTTTTTACTGTGTTTTTCATCCACTGCTTAATGGTTCTGTTCCAGTTAGGTGTTCTTTAAATGATACAGAAAATAGACATTTTAGACAACTGTGTTATTCCAACCTTGTGGCAACAGTTTTGGTAAAAAAAAATTCTGGCCCAGCATGACTGTACCCCTGTGCACATAGCTAGGTCCATAAAGACATGGTTTAATGAGTTTATTGTGGTATAACCCAAGTGGATAGCACATAGCACTGATCTCAACCCTATTGAACACCTGAATTGCAACGCCAATTGTGAGCCAAGTCTTCTCATCCAACATCGGTACTTGATCTCTTTTGGCTCATGGGCATTTTTACAGGCACAGTCTACAATCTTATAGAAAGGCTTCTCAGAAGAGTGGGGGCTGTTGTAGTGGCAAACGGGGGCCAACTCCATATTGATGCCCATGATTGTGGAATGAGATATCCAACAAGCTTATATATGTGTGATGGTTAGAGGTCCAAAATACTTGAAACTATCTATCTATCTAGCTATTTATTCTCATGTCCTTCGACATAAGAACAGGTACATTGCTAACCATCCTTGTTTGGACATCTGTGCATGGGTGTACAGCCTAACTATTTCTAAGTTTACAACTGAAGATACAATTCCGTTCACAAACACGACACAGAGTTGGATACAGGCAAAGATTTCTAATTTGTGGCCCTCTGGTGATCTACATACAGGCATACTCCACTTTTAAGTACACAATGAGGTTTATTTACTAAAGCTGGAAAGTGCACAATCAGGCTCACTTCTGCATAGAAACCAATGAGCTTCTAACCCCAGCTTGTTTAATTAAGCTTTGGTAATAAAACCTGTAAGATCATTGATTTCTATGCAGAAGTGAGCCTGATTTTGCACTTTCCAGCTTTAGTAAATAAACCCCATTGTGTACTTAAAAGTGGGGTATGCCTGTAATGTATTTGGAACACATGATAAAGAGTGTGTGTGATTGTGTATGTAGAACACAGGATAACACATCGATGTAATAGTTTAGGAAGAACACAGAATAAAGAGTAAGTGTAATAGTGTATGAAGGGACACAGGATAAAGAATAGATGTAAGAATTTATGAAGGGACACAGGATATAGAGTTGATGTAATAGTGGATGTAGAACATATGATAAATAAAAGGTGTAATAACATCAATAGAACACAGGATAAAGAGTAGGTGTCATAGAGTATATAGAACACATGATAAAGCATAGCCGTAATAGTGTAATATTCTGCGCACATCTGCAAAAGTGTTCAGGTAAACTAGTTGATAAACATGCCTAATAAAACTAGGTACACTATATAATATTTTTAGGAGAACAATAAATAAAAAGTAGATGTAATAGTGTGTTGTAGAGAACATGATAAAGAGTAGGTATAATAAATGTACAGTGCCTTGCGAAAGTATTCGGCCCCCTTGAACTTTTCAACCTTTTGCCACATTTCAGGCTTCAAACATAAAGATATAAAATTTAAATTTTTTGTGAAGAATCACCAACAAGTGGGACACAATTGTGAAGTGGAAGGAAATCTATTGGATTGTTGAAACTTTTTTAACTAATAAAAAAATGAAAAGTGGGGCGTGCAAAATTATTCGGCCCCCTTGCGTTAATACTTTGTAGAGCCACCTTTTGCTGCGATTGCAAGTCGCTTGGGGTATGTCTCTATCAGTTTTCCACATCGAGAGACTGAAATTCTTGCCCATTCTTCCTTGCAAAACAGCTCGAGCTCAGTGAGGTTGGATGGAGAGCGTTTGTGAACAGCAGTTTTCAGCTCTTTCCACAGATTCTCGATTGGATTCAGGTCTGGACTTTGACTTGGCCATTCTAACACCTGGATACGTTTATTTGTGAACCATTCCTTTGTAGATTTTGCTGTATGTTTGGGATCATTGTCTTGTTGGAAGATAAATCTCCGTCCCACTTTCAGGTCTTTTGCAGACTCCAACAGGTTTTCATCCAGAATGGTCCTGTATTTGGCTGCATCCATCTTCCCCTCAATTTTAACCATCTTCCCTGTCCCTGCTGAAGAAAAGCAGGCCCAAACCATGATGCTGCCACCACCATGTTTGACAGTGGGGATGGTGTGTTGAGGGTGATGAGCTGTGTTGCTTTTACGCCAAACATATCGTTTTGCATTGTGGCCAAAAAGTTTGATTTTGGTTTCATCGGACCAGAGCACCTTCTTCCACATGTTTGGTGTGTCTCCCAGGTGGCTTGTGGCAAACTTTAGACGAGACTTTTTATGGATATCTTTGAGAAATGGCTTTCTTCTTGCCACTCTTCCATAAAGGCCAGATTTGTGCAGTGTACGACTGATTGTTGTCCTATGGACAGACTCTCCCACCTCAGCTGTAGTTCTCTGCAGTTCATCCAGAGTGATCATGGGCCTCTTGGCTGCATCTCTGATCAGTCTTCTCCTTGTCTGAGCTGAAAGTTTAGAGGGACAGCCAGGTCTTGGTAGATTTGCAGTGGTTCCATTTCAAAATGATCGCTTGCACAGTGCTCCTTGGGATGTTTAAAGCTTGGGAAGTCTTTTTGTATCCAAATCCGGCTTTAAACTTCTCCACAACAGTATTACGGACCTGCCTGGTGTGTTCCTTGGTCTTCATGATGCTCTCTGCGCTTTCAACAGAACCCAGAGACTATCACAGAGCAAGTGCATTTATACAGAGACTTGATTACACACAGGTGGATTCTATTTATCACCATCAGTCATTTAGGACAACATTGGATCATTCAGAGATCCTCGCTGAACTTCTGGAGTGAGTTTGCTGCACTGAAAGTAAAGGGGCCGAATGATTTTGCACGCACCACTTTTCAGTTTTTTATTTGCTAAAAAAGTTTAAAATATCCAATAGATTTCGTTCCACTTCACAATTGTGTCCCACTTGTTGGTGATTCTTCACAAAAAATTAAAATTTTATATCTTTATGTTTGAAGCCTGAAATGTGGCAAAAGGTTGAAAAGTTCAAGGGGGCCGAATACTTTCGCAAGGCACTGTATACATAGTATAAATAAGTGTAATAAATAAAAAAAAATTAAAATAGTATATGAAGGGCACAAGATATAGAGTAGGTGTAATAATGTATGTAGAACACACGATAAAGAGTAAATAGCAATAGTGTATATAGAACACATTAAAAAAGTAGGTGTAATGGTTTATGTAGAACATATGATAAAGAGTAGGCGTAATAGTGTATGTGGAACACAGGATATAGAATAGGTTTAATAGTATATGAAGGACAAAAGATTAGGTATAGATTAGTTATTAGCATCGATTAGTTATATTAGAGAAGTTTTAATAATGTATTTGGAACACATGATAAAGAGTTTGTGTGATCATGTATATAGAACACAGGATAAAGAGTAGGTGTAGTAGTATATGTTTGAGCACAGAATAAAGAGTAAGTATAACAGTGTATGAAGGGACACAGGATAAAGAGTAGGTGTAATAGTGTATGTAGAACACAGGATAAAAAGTTGGTGTAATAGTGTATGTAGAACACAGGATATAGAATAGGTTTAATAGTATATGAAGAACACAGGATAAAGAGTAGGTATAACAGTGTATGAAGGGACACAGGATAAAGAGTAGGTGTAAGAATGTATGAAGGGACACAACAATAGAACACATGATAAAGAGTAGGCGTCATAGTGTATGAAGGATAAAATATATAGAGAAAATGTATTAGTGTATGTAGAATACAGGATAAAGAGTAAGTGCAATAGTGTATGAAAGACACAGGATATAGAATAGGAGTAATAATGTATGAAGGATACAGAAAATAGAATAGGAGTAATAGTGTACTGTATGAAGGACACAGGATATAGAATAAGTGTATAAGTATACACAGAATTTAGAATGGGTGTAATACTGTATATTGAACACAGGATATATAATAGCTTTAATAGCGTATGCAGGACACAGGATAAAGAGTAGGTGTAACAGTGTATGCTGGACACAGAAATGTATGTAAAACACAGGATGCCACGATTACGTTTTCATAGCGAATATAGCTTTAGATAACCAATCTCAGTGTAGCATCATTGGGATAATAGTAGTGCATCTTCTATCCTCACTGATCAACTTATCAATGCAAAGATAAGCCACTGAACAACTCAATGGCTACCACTGCTTGTAGCTTATTGGCTTCATGCTTTTGTGCTATGAAATCCAGCAATGGGTATGCATTTTTACAAATTGCTTTATAAGCCAAGGCTGCACTGCACTAGAAAAGGTCAAATAACTCCAAGTGACAGTAAGCTTGGAACTGTTCATCACCATTGTACTAAACAGCAGAACCTGAAGCCACCTTGAAGGGGTTCCCACCAAGTAGAATGAAGTATGTCTACTGCATTAAATGTGAAGGTGATGAGGTAAATTATGCATGCCAAATGTAGCCAAACCATGGAAACACCTTGCTTTACTGGATTTATGAACATTTTTATGCATTTTGTTAGCACTGCTCTAATAATACTCTGATTAATATTATTAAAGCTCTAATAATATTATGGGTATTCTCTTCTTTTCATGACTTGTAAACTATGTAACTCAGAGCATACCAGAGAAGTTTGTTTTTAAAATAAATCTTTCCTTATGGAGATGCAGAGGCTATCACTGATGGCTTCCTTCTGAGAATGTTAGCTACTTGGTTGTTATGCAGACCCACTGATTTCAACACAATCTGGAGTCACAAACCTGGAACAAGTATGCATATACTAAGATTCAAAGTAAAGTTGGAAGCCCTTTATTTTTACTACATGTGGATATTGATTGTGAAAAAATATTACTGTTCAATGTAAAAGAGTGGATAGTTTTGGCTAATATTTGTACTGTTAACATTCTTTAAGGGAAAAAAAAAGAATTTGTGAAGATGACAAAAGAAGGACATTTATTCAGCTATATCAAAATTAGAAAATGTATAAAAACAGGATTTTACAATCAATCCGGTTTGCATACATTTTATCCTTCATCTATTTTACAAAATGGCTTCTATACTCTTGACAACAATGACTTCTTGTGAGTATGGCCTTATAGTGCCAAATGCACGTTCCGCTACAAACACAAACGAAAAGTACAGCTGATTTGAGCTGAGAAAAGGAGCCCTAATTAGTATATTAAATACGTTGTAGAATGATAAGAGCTGTCACATATTCCTATATAAAAGGCTACAAAAGAACAATATCAAGTAATACTTTTTAAAGTTTAAGAACATGGACCTGAAAGGTAATAGCACCTAGTTCTCCACACATTCTCAAGCGATTTCCACAATTTAGCTAGGGACAGGGGCATTCTAGGGACAGGTAGAATGTGGTAGCAGACTGATGGCCTCAGTTCAACTAGGAGGAGGGCCTATGGGTAGAACGCGGTAGCTGCTCTGTTCGATGTCCACAGCTCAACTAGGGAGGGGCCCATGGGTAGGGTGCGGTAGCCATTCAATGTCTGCAGTCCAATTTGGGGGGTGGGGGGGGGGGGGGGTATTGGTAGAATGTGGTAGCCACCTGATGTCTACAATTCGATTGGAGGGTGGGGACCTAGATGTAGAACCTTCTAAAGTTTATCACCAGGATTTGGTGAAATAAAATTGCCTATTGTTTTTTTTATTTTTGTAGCGGTGACACCTTTTCTAGTTGATTGGATAGGGAAGCTTTGGCATCAGTTTGACTGGGCTGTGTTGGGGTTCTGCCTGATCATGTGTGCGGTAAGTTACACATGACAGGCTCAGAACCAGGCCTGGTTGGACGTTTGGGTACCGGCATTCCCCGGAGCCAATCAGTGGGTGTGTTTTGCCTCGCTGAGGAGTCTGGGGAAGGGTACTTAAGATGCTGGAGTCACGTGTTCGGGGTTTGTTAGGCCAGAGCTGCCTGTTTCCTGGAGCTGGACCGGGGTAGCCCCGCGAGGGGTCCCGGTCAGGGGAGTGTGCGCCGCCCCACAGCATGCTTGGTTTGATAGGCCCCACAGACTGGCTTGGTCTGGGGCAAGGATCCATCTGTTCCTGAGTCTCGGCATGGGCTGGTCCGAGGCACAGTAACTGAGGGAGGATTCAAGGCGTCCGGGTGCACTCTCAACTTGGAGGGGCACCGCAGCTCGTGCAATTGACCGGGGGAGGACTCTTCAGAGGAGGGTCAACAAGCTGGCATCCTGGGAAGTGCCTGGTTGCTGGGTTGTCAAGGACACTAAAGAATCCACGCTTCCCCAATACTGTCAAGGAGACGGATAACGTTCCAGGTACTGAGGAAAGGTTCCTGTTTGTTTCTAAGTACCGCTTTGAGTCAAGGTTAAAGACTGTGCAAATTCCGTTATTCAAGTGCTGACCCATAATCTCTGGCTAGAGATTTGTTCAGCTTGGAAGCACCCAGCTGCGAGTGGCTACTCTATGGGTTGGCAAATAGAGACTTTTGTATACTTAGCAGTTCAAGATGCCTGAGTTTTCTTCATCCTTGCCCTTTGCTATAATAAATATCCCCAAAAAAAAACAAAAAAAAAAAATTATTCATCAGTTTTTTAGGCAGATATATATTCTTCTACATATTTTTGATAAAAAAAAATGCAATAAGTGTATATTGATTGGTTTGCGCAAAAGTTATAGCATCTACAAAATAGCACCTGCTATGATGTCTTAAAGTAGCGACGTACAGCTACGGCGATTTGCAAGGCCATGCCAACCTGCCGCAGTATAACTGTGGCGGCTGGTCGGCTAGCGGTTAACAAAAAAATTTGCTATTTTAATTTGTAATAATCTTTATTATTTATTCTTTATATTAGTTTTACAGAAAATTGTACAGGCTCCTACTTCCTCTATGTATCATTTTTATTTTGTTTCAGTCTTGACAATTTATGTTTTGATTACTGATTTTATTCAGTTTATTTGTTAGACTATTGATTTTCAAAGCGAAACATTAATTACATATTAAGTATATTACTAGTACTAAAACATATTTCTCTCACCATATGCTTTTGTTCCCAGTGTGAAATCGATACCTGATTTGCATTTCAGCAACCGAAACCCGAGATCAGTATGTGGTCTGACTCAAAAAGAAAGCAGTGGTATAACCAGGTTTTGATAAAAAAACAATGTTAGTCTCATATGTTGTTAAGAAAAAAAAAAAAAAAACTATAATGCACTTTCTTATCTTTAAGTCTAAATAAACTGATTAAAAAACTAATTGGCCTGTACTTTGGGGAGTTTCAGGGAGCACTTTTTTTGATAACAAAAAATTTTAATAATTTTTTTTTTTTACTGTATTGCGCAAAGGTTTACATAACCCAAGTTGTGATATAGAAAGAGAACTTTTGACATTTAATAAATACATTTTTTATTATGTGTATTATACAGTATATGACTCAAGAAGCAATTTTAGCTAGTTCCTTTATTTCGGTTTGTGTGGTTACAAAATTAAGTTCACAAAACAAAGTTCAAGTACACAAAAACTTTTATGCAGATATGAAGATAAATAATGTGTTTTGTTAAAAGTGATAACAACTTATTTAACAGGCCATTTCATAAGCACTGATAATATGACTTTTGTTACCTATTCCAGATAGTTTTCTCTTTGATTCCCCCACATCACACTTGAGTAATACAAGGCAAAGGAGATATACTGTATATTGGTATACTGTAGATACATTATATTTGTTGGCCTTTATATTATTTCATTACTGACAGAATAGATAATAATTTATCAGTAAGATTTTTGTGTATTTATGTGTAAAATTTCTGTATAAGATAAAATTATATGCAGCACTGCATTCTGTAGTATCTGGTTGCAGATAGTCTAGTGGTTTAGAGGTACATCATACAGTTTATTGATATTCTACTTATTAAAGTTGAAGATATTTTCGTGTATATAAAAGATTGTATAGTGAAATCAGGCATCCATCTGTATGTGCTATTATTATGATCTTTAGGTGAACAGAAAAAAGCAGAGTGCCAAACCATCAGCTCCAAAAGTCCATGTATCTTTATTCTTGACGCTGTAGTAACAACCATTATAAATATAGTAGCCAGTGCGCTTTGGGCGCTAAAGAATCCCCCTTCATTAGGGCTTGGGCTAAGTTGCTAGTGTTCCTATATGGCCTGTTTTCAGATGAAGATTCCCTTTCAGGAGATTTCACCACAGTCCATACAGGAACTTTAGCCACTTAGCCAAAGCCCTGATGAAGAATAAAGGAATATGGACTTTGAAGCTGTCTGTTTGTCATTCTATTCCTTCTGTTCACCCAATTTTTCTTTCAAGGTGGGATTTTCCAGATTCAGTGAGATTATCAATTTTGAATTCAACACCTCAGTTTAATTAAATCTCATCCATGAATATGATCTTAACTTTGAGTTGCCCATTTACCAGTTTAATAGTAAAAAAAATTCAGTTGCAATATTGAAAAGTAATTTCTTATTTTGGTAAGCATGCATCTAAAAGTACCTCCATGACAGATAACTCCCTCAATCTAACTGATGTGACTGGAAGATGCCAGTGTAGGGAATGCTTGTGTTTATAAAATGGACACTTGAGTGGCTTAGCTGACATGCATGTTGATGCTCCTTGCCAGAATTAGGCACCAGGACTGCTTCGGTTTGCACCTTGTGTCTTTTGTCTGATATATAAAGTGCATTCTCTGTACACTGCTAGTGATGTCAGCTCACCAAATCTGTTGACATTTTAACTTTGGATCCTGTCATTCTCAGGCTAAGGCTACACTGGTGATGAAACCCTTTTCCAATGAGATGGCAATTAAAGTGTTATTTCATTATTTTATCTTTCCAGAAAAAATGAATAGGTGCACTAACATCCTACACCCCCCTCCCGGTCTCCGCTCTACTTACCTCCCGTGGGTGAGGTGCTGTCAGTGCCATAGCAGCCAGTGTAGTGGCCAGGGGTTTTAAAATCCCCTCTTTACTTCTGAAGCCCTAGAAAATTATTTTTTCTGCAAAGGTAAACTAATACTTTAAATCTCTCAGTAGAAAACAGGTTTAACCACTTCTCGTCCGGCCTATAGCAGAATGACGGCCAGGCGGGGGTATCATTGCTCTGAGTGGTCGTCATATGATGTCCTTCAGAACAAGGCATGTAGTGCGATGATCGGTGGTGTGTCGCTCGGACACACTGCATTTCCGATTATGGTAAAGAGCCTATGACATAGGATCTTTGCCATGTGATCAGCTGTGTCCAATCACAGCTGATCACAATGTAAGTAGGAAATACCGGTTATCGGCATTCCTCTCACACTAACAGTGTGTGAGAAGAGCTAATAAGCAGCTTTCCTCTCAGGGGAGATCTGCACTGATAATCAGTGCAATGATTATCAGTGCAGCCCCATCAGTGATGCCTATCAGTGGCCACCAATGATGCCCACCAGTGATGCTCACTAGTGCTGCCAATCAGTCCCCTTCAGTGCTGCCAATCAGTGCCTATCAGTGATGCTTGTCAGTGCCCATCAGTGCCTCCATATCGGTGCCGCCTTTCAGTGCCATATATCAGTGCCCATCAGTGCCGCCCATTAGTGCCTATCAGTGCTGCCTATCAGTGCACATAAGTGCCCATCATTGCTGCCTATCAGTGCCCATATGTGCTGCCCATCAGTCCCGCCTATCAGTGGCGCTTATCATTGCTCATCAGTGCTGCATATGCGTGCTGCCTATCAGTGCCCTGATGGTATATCAGTGCCCATCAGTGCTGCATATTAGTGCCTCCTCATCAGTGCCCATCAGTGCCACCTCATAATTGCCACCTCATCAGAGCCCATCAGTGCAGGCTATCAGTGCCTGCCAGTTCAGCCTTATCAGTGCACATCAGTGAAGAAGAAAAATTACTTATTTACAAAATTTTATAACAGAAACTAAGAAAAAAAAATTTTCCCGCAATTTTTTAATTTATTTAGCAAAAAATTAAAAAAAAAGTATATAGTGCCTTTCTAGTGTGCAATCTAGCTCAAGAAAATTAGCACTTAAAATTAGTAATGCACAATTCCAACCAAAATTTTTTTTTTGGATAGAGCAGGGAAGAGATATAACCTCCCTCACTTTTTTACTGCTGGCGGTGTCCCCATTTGAAAGATTTCTTCTCCCATCCTGTGTATTTCATGGTATCAGAAATAATGGAAAATGAAGACAAATCTTCCTGTTTTTGAAAACACCTGTGGACACCTGTAGCAGGTTTTTACTGTTGTTCACAGGCACTTTTTTTTTGCGATATTTAATATTTTTATTTTTAATATTTTTATTGGTGTGATATCCAACAAAGAACAAAAAACTCACAACACACCATTCTATATAGAGCTTTGTTTACATTGTATACACTAATTTTATGTAATTTATGTTTATGCACTTCTAATTTATTTGTGTACAATTATTTGCAGTTTATGCATTATTATTAACACTAATTTATTTATTATTTTAACACTATAAGTACTTTGTAATTGATTATAATCCAAACCCTTGTCACTTATCCAGAAATCAGTCTGCATGGTGCATGAACTATATTCATCTCAGTACTCAAACCCCCTTATTATTCAGCTTCAGGGATTCCCTGGACCTAAAGTGGACATATAAATCTAAAGTCCCCCGGACAGAGATTTACCCATTCAAAGTGTATGTAAAATGCAAATAATATTATGCAGTGCATCTCCCCAATACATGCACGTTTCTCCATGTTTTGTTACAGAAAGTACTGTACATCAGAATACTTGATGATCCTACCAGAAATCCAGTGAGCTTTTAACTTCCTGTAACACACTGACAACTGTTCCTCTCCTCTCCTGACTTCCCCTGAAATCCCAAGCCATGTTATCAGCCCTGCCAGGTTCTTTTCATGAACTACGGAACACCTCTCCTCTTTATGTTATAGAGAAGAGGAGAGAAAAGGGGAGGCGTTTTGTATTCCTAAGACACTTCTTGTCTTATAGGGGTTTATTTACTAAGCTAGAGAGGGCAAAATGTGTCACAATTCTGCAGAGAAACCAATCAGCTTCTAACCTCAGCTTGTTTAATTAAGCTTTAGCAATAGAACCTAGAAGCTGATTGGTTTCTCTGCAGAATCGTGACAAATTTTTAAAATGAATGGATTGCCTTGACACGACGCACATTATTGCATGACATAACTCGCATTAACAAGTGTGTTAAATGCGCAAAATCGACCTCCTAGATTAAAATAGGCGTCTGGATGCAAAATCCTAATCCTATAGTTCATACACTGCACATATTTCATACACTTCAGCTTTTTTATTTGACAATTATCATTTATGCATAATCTTTGGACTCATTTGATGCATTTGTGTTAATGAACGCATGCTATACTGCTTTAAGGCAGCACATTTATTTTGAATTGGTTGTCATTGCACTGTTTTTGTTATGCAGCATACTACAATACATCTCATGTGCTTTGTGGTGTTCTGCAGTGATCTGTCCATTGGCTGTTGCTATGAAGTGAGTTGGGTTGTCATTCAAAATCAATGGAAGGTCGACGCGCTGCACCACAATGTACGTGTTGCCTTGCGTTTCAGTAATGTGCGGTAAAATGTGGGCTTTACTGTACTTTATCATAAAGTCATTATCTAAATGTGCCCTTACTGTTGGTGTGAGATTATCCTTATTTATTTCCTTCAATTACATTCAATTCAGCTTTTATTTTTACTATTTATTATTACCTCTATGAAATTTCTTTACCTTGACCTGCCATACATCTTACAACAGAGACAATTCTGCTTAATATTTTGTGCAACTAAATTCCGTTGTCTGCCAGTACATTATAAGAATTTAAACAAAATATCCATGTAAGGGTGTTAAAGTACAGTACTGGTGGCACATATCCATACACTGGTGGTGGAAACCTTAGAAGCAAATATTTCTTGTCTCTGGTTCAGCATGTTTTCTCTATTACATTGCAGCTGTCTTTTTGAAAAATGATAATGATTGTAATGATACTTGTCAGGCACTAGAGGGGGCATGTGCACCTAAAGCCAACTTTAAGCATCATTTTTTTTAAACTTGTTATGCAGTCAGGCTGCGAAGCAAGCAACGAAAATGGCATTCTTTTTTTTTTTTTACTATGTGTTGCTGTTTAACTGTTAACTGTACCATGCTGCTCTGTGCTGACAGCATCCTAGAGAGCCTGACCACTGTGGTCTGTGTGAGAGCAGAGGTCAGACTTTCCAGTGCTGTCAACACAGGGCAGCCTAATGTCATTGTCTTTACTAATTATGCAGCCTGACTGCAGTCAACTTGTTTGCAGCACATTGTTTTTAATGGACACATATGAATTACACAGGTTCCTTAGCTGATCAAAGAAGAATTTAACTGTATCTGAGCACCACAAACTGAAAACATTATTTAACTAATTTTTAATATTCAAAGCAAATTTCCCCATCCATTCATCCATGTCTCCATGCATTATTTTTTTAATAAATCACGTTGAAAAATACGCCGTAGCATTTCTAGCTGCCGTCATCTTGAGTAAGGGCACCTAATTCATGTAAGCATTAAGAATAAAGTTAATATTGATTGAAATTATTTCATTTGTTCAGTCCTTTAAGGAGGTAGTTAGATCCACTTACCTGATTACCTGATCAAATTACCTTTTGTACCACCACCCCCTCCCTTTAGAATGTAAGCTCTACGAGCAGGGTCCTCCTGTCCCTTCTGTATTGAACTGTACTGTAATTGTGCTGTTCCCCCTCTACATTGTAAAGCTCTGTGTAAACTGTTGGCGCTATATATATATATTGTGTATAATAATAATAAACTACTTAAAGTCTTACCTACATTTAAATATCTGCACAGACTGTATAATCCTGTATAAATATGTGTTCTGTTTTGAAGCCCAATTAAACTTTCAGTTTAAATTAAACAAAATAAATTAAAGAAGAAGTCCACCCTATCAATAAAATCTCTAAATCTAATGGCATACACGATCTAAGACTAATCTATCTAGCCCTATAAAGAAGAAATCAGTATACATACCTTTTTTTGAAGCCGATCCGGTCTCCAGCGGTGGAAGCTCTGCAGAGGACACAGTCGACAACGGCGGTAAAATGAATTGGAAGTCACGTCACCCATAGACTTACTATGGGGCTTCCATTGTCGGACGTCTCCTCTGCACCCGCCTCCACAGAGAAGCCACAGCTGACATCTCAGCATGGGATCGGATCGGAACGGCTTCAGAAAAAGTATGTATACTGATTTCTTCTTTACAGGGCTAGGTAGGTTAGTCTTAGATCATGGGAGCCTGTAGATTTAGAGATTTTAGTGTTAGGGTGGATTTTACTTTAAAGGTACATCAAAAACAAATGTCTGACAGTTTGTTTTTTGTTGCAGTACTTCATATCCTAGGCCTTTCACTCATTGTTTGATTCAATTTTTAGTTGGAAGTTTTTATCTCTGTTTATTACATTGATAAGATAAATGAAACCTAAAAGGCAGAAATGTGTACAAACAGAGAGTATTTTATTGAAGCTGTCAAGAAAAAGAATTATTTACATAGAAAATACACTATTATTTACAAGGTTTACTATAAAAAAGCAAGATGAAATCTTCTTTCTTTCGTTTTTACTGGATCAGGATTCTTGAATTATAGATAGTCCTGAGTATAGATGAGGATTTTATTTTACCTGCAAGAAAGATGATCTTAAATCAAAACATTTTTAAAATTGAAAATATGATTTACTATATCTAATGTTAATGAATGAGGAATATCCCCACAGCTAGCATACTGGTTTTAGGGTATTTTAGGGTATATCATGAGCTAGTCACTTTCAGAAGTACAGTAGTCACTTTCCTTAAAATGAGGGACAACAGACAACTGTACTATGGTACTTGATACAGTGTTTTACTTGCATTGTTTCTTACCTTGAATAAAGTTACAGTGATGCTATAAATCAGACTTAGAATAAACAAGGACATGAATGTTGTGGCAATCTCCCATCGGTTATCAATTTCTTCTCCTTCCTCTTCCCAGATTGTGTTCTTGCAACAGACTGAATGAGATACATATATGTTAGCATATGTCATTTAGAGTAACTCACATATATATATATATATATATATATTGTTCTTTACACTGTACATGCACATAAGACTAGTGTGCCTTTAAAAAGTATATCTATAAAACAATTCTGGACCACGTCCTATTTATCAAAGTGTTGTAAATACCTCTGACTGTTGTTGCCTGTAGCATAGATCCTAACGCTCAATCTCCCAGTGTAGTAACAAAGGATGAAAGAAAATCATCTTTGCTGCACAATGCACAAAGAAGTGCTCTTGCTTTTTTTTTTTTTTCTGCAGCAGGACAATGATCCTAAACACACCAGCAAGTCCACCACCGAATGGCTGAAGAAAAACAAAATCTTTTTATCATTTTTCATATTACAAAAATTAAAAACATACAGCGGGATAGGGTAACATGTAATATTGCAAATTACAAAAATGTTATATTTATTCTATATTCCCTCACCCTCCCACCAACCCAACCTAATCCCTCCCCCCTAACACACACCGCTCAAACATTGTCTATGACTGACATCATATCTATTGCCTATTTCTATAACCAAAGAGGGAGGGAAAACCCTCCCCATGGGCAGATGGAAGAAAATTGGAGGAGGCCACAGGATAGAGGGAGGAGAGAAAAAGAGAGAAAAGGAGGAGATGGGGGAAAATTCTCCCTCGCCCAATGCCATCCCCTCATATACTGGACATCCCATCTCCTGCAGCCACCTTCCATATCTTCTCAAACCTTCTAAGGTTGTCCTGTCTAATATACAATACTCGCTCGCTCCAAACCATAGAATTAATCGTTTCAATACAGTTCTCCACCGTCGGGGGGGTCTGAGCCTGCCATTTCTGTGCAATTAATTTTCTCGTTTGAAACAGGCACCTCAGCACTGCTTCGGTAGTACCGGGGGAACTCTATCTTCCTCTAAGCACCCTAATAGGCATGTCTTGGACTCCGGCTCTAATGAGCTCCTAAAGGTTTTATTTATCCAAGTAATTATCTCCCCCCAGTATCTAAAGAGCTTTGGACACCTTCATACCATATGGATAAGGTCTCCTGTCATCCTACACCTGGGGCACTCATCATTTTTTTTCCATCCAAATTTAAATATTTTTTGAGGGCTATAATAGACTCGGTAGATTAGAAACAGATGGGAAAGCTTCTGCGAGGGGGAGATCAAGACCAGGGCTCTCCTTGTTCTAAGATCTTGTCCCATTTTGCCATAGTTATTGTCCCTACGTCTCTCTCCCACCCCTCTCTACTCTTAAGAGGACCCACTCCGCTTATGGTTCTCTCCCCCAAACTAGCATACATCTTAGAGATTAAACCTTTAGAGGCTGAATTGATAATTTTCAGTTAGTGTGGGAATCTGGGTCCACTCTATAATTTGAGACCTGAACTGAGCTTGAATGGCATGTCTAATCTGCAGGTATTTGTAAAAAGCCTTGTTAGATATATTAAATTCTCATCTTAGATCTAAAAAAGACTTCATAATGGCTAATACTCTTGCTTTTAGTAAGAGTAGTGTATAGTTTGATCTTCCTGCTCGATATCTAGATATTTTTTTTATAGCAATAGGATATACTATATTGCATGACCCTATTCCTCCCAGAATATATCTTTACAATGTAGATTTCTTATATTATTTATTTAATTATTCATTTAAAATAAAGCAAAAAGATCTTGTTTTGACATGGTATGAATTTCAGTTCCTCAGAAGGTCAAAAAACAGAACTGCTTTACAACCACACCGAGTTCCTCTTATAAGGTTGTGAGCACCTGCATGTTTTTTGTATGGTACACTTTTCTTTCGGTGGGATACATAATGTGAATTGTCCATTTTTCTACTGCTCACATACCATACCGACACATGCAGTCACATGATTGCAAAAACAAACAAAAAGCTACAAACAAAAAAAAAATTATTTTAAAATCTGATTATGGTAGACACATACTACTTCCTTTCTTGCAGTCTGCTTTTACTGTATTCCGTTCACAAATACTTTAAAGTGGAGCTAATCCTAAGTTTAAGAAAACTGTGAGCAAGCAACTGTTTATTGCAGAAGGGACATGCTTTGCTTCTTCTGCAATACTGCACATAATAACACTGCCTGCTTTTAGTTTTCTTCTAACACTAGGTTCACACCTATGCGTTTTTGCAGGGTACATTTTATTGGACATGGCAGCCCATTCAAATGAAAGGGGCTGCAGTGCCTGCATTTCCGCAAAAAAAAATGCGCGCACCTTCCCAAAAACGCAGCCGCAGGCCAATCACACAGTCTTTTTGACCATGCAATTTCCCTGCGGATCCTATACCTGCACAGGTACTACAATTTTTCATGCTTTGGGGTGCCATTCAGAATGAATAGCAGCTCTGCGTGTTTTCATAGAAGAGCAGTGCATTTTCACTGCAGGTGGTTGCAGGTGTGAGAACTGTTGCGATTCCCCCACCTGCAGCCACACGCAGAAGTGTGAACATAGCCTTAATGTACACTGAGCTGCGTGTGCGCAACTCAGTGCGCATCCCCGTAACACTGTGGCCGTGCCATAATAAATTCCATGTGCGTGTGTGAGGTGACATCATTCTCCTCCGGCCAATCAAGAGGCCAAAAACCTGGCACCTGAGAAGATCACAGCAGCTGGGGAGGGATTTAGGTGCTGCATTGCTGAAAGGTAGAGGTGAATCTATCAGGGCGTTTAGTTCCACTTTAACCCAATCCTCGACCTAACCCTTAACATTAAGGATCATATTTATAATGTAGTGCATCTGACATTTACCAAACATTCACTGCAGGTGAATTTTCCTGGTGGATGTGCTTTTAATGTCAGTGATTCACGTTTCTGGTGAAAGTCACGTTCGCTGTTTTATAAATATGCCCATTAAAGGAGAGGTAAGCCATTCACCAAAATCTTATATAATATTATACGCTTCAACATGTTGATAACATTTTAAAAGTTGTTTTTAGTGTTTTAAATCTGCAGCTTTTATTGAAATAATACCTGGTGATCACATCATAAAAGCCCTATTTCAGACACTTCCTATTATGAGGTAACAACTGTCTTCCAATTGTGCGCCTGCATTGTCAGGTGTGCCACCTGGTAGAGACTGCAAGCAATTGTGCTGACACGCATTACACAGGCATGGTTCACTGTTGGTAATCAGGAAGCCAGTCCAGAGCAATGATAAGCAACCAACAATAGAGCAAGTAGTTGTAGACAGGAAGTAGCTTAACCTACTTAGCGGTATTCCCGAGTGTGGCTTGGGGTGAATTTTCAGTACCAAAAGTGGTAACCCCGAGCTACACTCGGGATCGCACCACAGGATACAGGCATTAAGTTGTCCCCTGGATCCTGTGATGTCTCCCTGCTGTGTGTGCGGGCTGTATCCTCCGCCAGATCTATCAGTGTCGAGTTCCGTTCCCTGTGAGCGTTGCTCATACAGATTACATTACTGCAGCAAATTGTTTCACATCCCTTTTGTCCATAATGCTTTGTCCAGTGCCATGCATGCAGTTTTATATTATATATACTGTTCCTTCTGCCTGGAAACTTGAGATTGTCCATAGCAACCAAAAAGTGTTCCTTTTTGCGGTTTTAGACCAGCTAGAAAACAGCGATTGTAAATTAGAATCACTTGCAGAACTGAGCGATAGTGATTTGTGGGGAAATTCGTCATCAAACACTGAAAGTAATGACAGCGACAATTCTGCAACTGAGCAAATTTCAGTGTTTTTGATTTGATTACATTATTATATACATTTTATTATTAGATTATTATTTGTTATAATTATTTATAGTTATTTAATATATTATAATTTATGATTTCGTGTTTCGAACTTTATCATACCCGGGATGTCTACTGGACTCTTGTTTGGACAGATTTAAGTGAGTTATTCCTAAGAATTACAGGCCTACAATATAAAACGCCAAATTTCCATGAAAAACATTGTACCGCTTTCAGCATCAAAAATCATAAATAATCATACCGCCAGAGAGGTTAAAAAGGCTGGATGAAAAGAAAATAGTGAAGACGGTATTTTACGAAAAATGGCAACTGCTTTTGGTTCCCTGTGCTTCAGAAAACATATATATAATCCATTTAGGGTTTACCTCTACTTTAATTTGGCTGTAACACCTTATTCTTAATCTGTGAGGCATCCCACCATAGCGATAGGTGAGTAGAAATAAGAAGGGAAGGGGGCCTAGTGACAAGCTCTGACACTACCCAAAAGAGTCAAAGCTTTGCCCAATTATAAGGGTGCAGTATTTCTGTGGAAGTGGAAGAAAATGATTGTTGCTGCAGGTATGTACAGTGGCGGCCGGTGCGCAAAATTTGGGGGGTCGCAAACAAACTGAAAATTAAACTGTTAGCAATGCAGGACTGTTGTAACTGTATTATCACATGGGGTAATTGTCAGTCCTCATCTGTTACTGAAAGATAAGTAATATAAAAAAGTAAAAAAAAATAAAAAATACAAAATCTAATGTAATAAAAATAAAATAATAATCTCTGCCCCCACACAGATACATACACATATGCAGTTAATGTAGGACTAAAGTTACTTTAACTGACAGGTAGGGTTGTTTTTAATGCAGAAGACTGTGTATAGATGCTGAGACATTGATGCTTCTCCCTGACTGTATGACTTTACTGCATGCTTGTTCCAGGTTACTCAGAAAATACTGATGCCAGAAACAACCAGTTTATGCTGTCTAGTCCTGCCCCTAGAACAATATTCTTGATTGTCCCACTAATGCCGCATACACACGACCGGACTTTCTTGCAGAAAAGGTCAGACAGAATCATTCCGTCGGATATTCTGATCGTGTGTGGGATAATCCGATCGTTTTGAATGGATGGAGATTAAAGGGGTGCAGAGGTGACAACTGTGGATGAAGATAAGGGGGATGTAGAGGTGAAAACTGTGGATGGAAATTAAGTGGCTGCAGAGGTAACAACTGTGGATGAAGATTAAGGGGGTGCAGAGGTGACAACTGTGGAAGGAGATGAAGGTGGATTCAGAAGTGAAAACTGGGGATGGAGATGAAGGGGCTGCAGAGGTGACAACTGTGGATGGAGATGAAGGTGGATGCAGAAGTGAAAACTGTGGATGGAGGTGAACGGGGTGCAGAGGTGACAACTGTGGATGTAGGGAGGAGGGTACAGAAATGAGAGCTGAGGATGGAGGAGGTTGATGCAAAGGCCAGAGTTGTGGATGGAGCAAAATTATGCAGAGGTGACAGCTGTAGATAGAGGGGGGATGCAGAGGTGACAACTGTGGAGGGAGGAAGGGGGTGCAGTGGTGACAACTGTGGATGGAGAGAGATGATGCAGGGGTGATAGCTGCGGAGAGGTAACAACTGTGGATGGAGGGGAGATGCAGAGGTGACAGCTGTTGATGGAGAAAGATGATGCAGAGGTAACAACTGTGGATGGGGAAAGGGCAGATGCAGAGGTGAAAATTGTGCATGGAAAAAAGCACCACTCGAATATTCAGCACAAAACACTTGAGGGTGCCAGATGCCTGTGTTTCCTGGTGCCTGCCCTGGTTCCACTTTCACCTGCTACCTCATTAATGTGTTTCTGCAGCTCTGAAAGGACACAATAATGATGCAGCATTTAATGAGGGGAGAGACAGCAGGCATCATTTATTTTATGAAAGTGTCCTTTGCGCTACTGTGAGTAAATAGGGGGTGTAATTATAGGTAAGAAATATGTGATATTTATGTGTAAAACCAGCAGCAAAACCTCAAAGTGTTCACAATACACAAATCTAGAAGTAAAGAATAAAAATGATCTTGCGCGGTTTAATAAAATCACTGAAATTATGTAAAAAAATATGTGAATAAAGTGCACAGTGCTGTATGTGCAAATATATATACAATCTGCAGATTAAATGCAGATTATTTATTAAAATTTTTAAAGACTCTTACATCAAAGCAATTCAAAACAGGCAGTAAAAACAAACAGATCGGTGTTCTCAGCGCCTTCTCACATTAATTACGGTATACGTCTGCTTACGGCCACTCCCTACGCGTTACGTCACGTCACGTGACTTCATCTGGGGACTAGCCATCTGTGAGATATACATATGGTGCATTTTCTACAGGGTGCATTTTTGTGGAGGATTTACACTATTGCACTATTACAGGGTGTGTTGCTTGGAGGATTTACACTTTTACACTTTAATTAGTGCACTTTAGATTGTATATATATTTGCACATACAGCACTGTGCACTTTATTCATGTATTGTTTTACATAATTTCTGTGATTTTATAAAACTGTGCGAGGTAATTTTTATTCTTTACTTCTGGGCATCATTTATTGCTCTGCATCTGCAAGAGAGTGAAAAGTGTCTGCAACCAATGCCTTTGTGGTATTATAACTTTACAATAGAGTTTCAACTTTTATAATTTAATGACAGGTTAATGGATAAGTGCACTTTCATGTGGCATTATACTTTTTAACCTCTATTTTTCCCTGTCACTGTGCAACTTAGCACTCCCCCCTCCCAAGCTGCAAACATACTTGCAATCATACCCACACCCTCTGGGATTTGTTTATATCCTGCTGCAGATCTTCCATGAGCGGACTGCCCCTGAATAGAAAGATGTATCCATGGGACCCCATGGGAAACTACTGTTCCATTGCACAGAAAAGCAGCATGGGATGTAAACAAACCCAATGGCTGCAAGCACAAATTCATGGTGTGAATGCTTCTTAGTGGGAGGAGGGCTGGATTAAAAAACAATAAGGATGGGGACAAAGGGGACTTTGTGTGAAAGTGCACTTGCCCTTTAAGAAGGTTCAACCAGGAAATATTTCTATCACCTGCCTAGTTGTGCAGTGTGTGAGAGGTGTGTGAATCACAAGGCCGTCTGTACAGAATTACAATTCATTTGGAAGGTACCACCTGGTTGTGATAGGTTGTTAAATTACTTTATTAATCAATACTATGGAAAATCTAAAAAATAGTGAGGCTCCATTATTTGGCTTTGTCTGTTAGGCGGAGGTGGGAAATCTATTGGAGACATCTTGCTGGTAGGGTTTTCAGAAGTGAGAAGTATAAATTGCCAGCAATGATTTAAATTCACAGCAATCACATATCACCCCTGTCCTGGATGGAGTGTTCTTTTACTAAATAATAGTATTTATATTTAAAGCTAAACTCCAGGAAACTTGAAAATTGCACCCACAATGCAGTGGTTGACTGCTTGTTTAGGCCTAGGGGGTATGGAGAAGTAGATTTACTTAGCTGATCCTCTGTTCCTGCAGGACCCTCCACATTGGTAGACCAGTCAAAACAGTGTATTTCCCCCTGTTGCTCTGGCTGTCTAAGGTCCTGACATTATCAAGATCGATGCAAGGTCCATATCCCTGCACTGGATATGAGGGTGCTAAGGAAAAGTCCATTGCCAGAGCATGGGGGAGTGCCGTCTGCTAGGGGAGCAGAGGATCAGGTAAGTAAAAGTGCTTTTTTTAAGGCTAAACAAGCAGTTAAGTGTGGTTACAGCCCCATTGCAAGGGATAATTTTACATTTTTAATCTTCCTGGAGTTCAGCTTTACTACTGCACATTTATAAATTATTGTGAATATCTTTTAAAATGTATATTTATGTAGCACTACATGGATTTACTAATCCACTTGCATCACTGCTTCTATGTAGCCAAGCTTTATATGGATAGGCTATGAATAAAGTGTATATTTATCTAAAACCAGCAAGAGCAGCATACAAGGAAGTGTGATGAAATGAGGTTCTCTGTCATAGGTGTACGCAGCCTATTGTGCATGTGTATATATATATATATATATATATATATATATATATATATATATATATATATATAGATATATATATATATTGACAGCGTCAGTAGAGCAGTGAACGTGTCAGTAGGGCAGAGATTGATGTCAGTAGAGCATCAATATTATTATTATTATTATTATTTTTTTTTACAATTTTTTTTTTTCTATTATTTTTTTACAATATTTTTTAGGAGCCCCATTAGGGGGCTTTGGTAAAATATCACGGGTCTAAACAGAGGTAATCTGCGTCACATAAGGTGATTAGTGTGTGCCCAGGCACACCTGGCACACCCTCTACTAAAATATTATTAAAGTGTATTTTGAGACAAACCATTTTTTTTGTTTTGGATAAGAGTAGAAAGCATTAGAATTATTATTACTGTCTGTAACTCCGCTAGGGAGATTTACTCTCACTATTTGTCCTGGTTATCACTGTTACCTGGACAGAAAGTGTTGGGAAAATCCCCAATTTTACAGTTGTAACTGGACCAGATCATGGGGGAAATTTTCCAATGGGTACATTTGTTCTGGTGACAATCGTATAAGAGGGGAATTTCCCTATTTTGGATGGATTTACCCTTACTTCCTGTTGTATCAATGGGGGAGATTACTTAAACTGGGGCACACAAAATCTGGTGCAGCTGTGTATAGTAACCAATAAGCCATAGCTCCCAACTGTCCCTGATTTTGAGGGACTGTCCCTGATTTGGAACAATGTCCCTCTGTCCCTCATCCCTCCTCATTTTTCCCTCATTTTGGTCTGATCTATATAATTGTATATAAAATGCACTTTTTATCTATCAAAAAGTGTTTCCCAGTGCTAAACCTTTCATCCAAATTCTAAATTGCTGCATTTGTACATCCCAAAAGCCAATATAAAGGAATAGTAGTGGTAAAAAAAAACAATTGTGGGTTTAACCAATCTTGTTTTCTTGTACAATTCTCATTTAAGGGGGCGTGAAAAGGGGTGTGTCCTATGCCTGCATACTTTTTCTGATAGGTGTCCCTCATTCCCATCTCAAAAAGTTGGGAGGTATAAATAAGCTTCTAATTTCAGCTTGTTCAATTAAGCTTTGACAATAAAACCTGGAAGCTGATTGGTTACTATGGAGAGCTGCACCAGATTCTTTGTGTATCAGTTTTAGTAAATCTCTCCCAATGAGACAAGAAGTAACGATAATTAACCCCAATGAGGTACAGATGGCAAAAAAAATGACAAAGGCAATAGCCTGTTCCTACTTTGTTAAAACTTTATTTGGCTTTAGATACACTTTAACTAAAAACACTCATTAGGTAATAAGCCTGGTTCACGCCTATGCAGTTTGCTTTTGATCCATTTTTACTGTGCTTTTTGCGGTGCATTTTGTGTTTTTTCACACTCATTTGTGACGCATTTTTCACATGCTTTTTGATGCGTTTTTTTTTTATGCTTTTTTTTTTTTAAAGGGTAGATATTTTTGTTGTTAGACAGATTAAAAAAAGCAAAATGCATAAAAAACGCACTACATGCTTTTCTGCAGCGTGTCCATTGAAGTCTGTTGAACCAAAAAAGCACTGTGTAGCGTTAAAAAAAAAAGTCCCTGACCCGTTTCAAAAAGGTAGCTGCTGAAAAAGGCATAGATGTGAATGTGTCCCATAGCAAACCATGGTAAGTGGATTGTAGTGCGTTTCTGCAAAATGCACTAAAAAATGCATAGGTGTGATCCAGGCCTTTAGGCTGGGTTCACACTAATGCGAATTGGATGCGGGTTTCCCTGCATCCAATTCGCATGACAGGGGACTGTGACTGGCTCTCAATGGAACTGGTTCACACATTTCCGGGCCAGCCATGGAGCGCACAGCAGAGGGATACCTTTCAGGAGCGAATACAGGACAAAACTTCGGACCTAATTCGGACCTGAAACAGTGAATGGGGACGCACCAAAACCCCTGCTGTGCCCCTCGCCGCACACAGAGTGAACCCAGCCTAAACTGTAAAGAGATGAAAATGTGTAAACTCGCTATATTAACTCATGGCTCCTCATATTGATGTCTTTTTGTATACTAATTATCATAACCACTCTTCTGGTTAAATCTCATTCTGGGTCCTACACAGATTTCCCATTGGTATACTGAATAAGAGTGCAAAGGGCAGTGGTGCATAAGAAAGCCACATGTAACTATGTTCAGGGGCATATGCATATGTCCCTGATACATACCTCCCAACTTTTGGAGATAGGAACAACGGACACCTATTAGCAAAAGTATGTAGGCATAGGACCCCCTGCCACGGCCCCTTAAGGGAGAATTATTTAAAAAAATATATTAGTTAAACCCACAAGTGCTTTTTTTTTACCACTACTATTTCTTTATATTGGCTTTTTAAATTTCCAAATGCAGCAATTTAGAAATTAGATTAGCACTAGGAAACACTTTTTGGAAAATATTAAGTGCATTTTATAACCCACTATATAAATCAGACCAAAATGAGGGACAAAAGAGAAGGAAGGGGGGACAGAGGGACTTTGTACCAAATCAGGGACAGTCCCTCAAAATCAGGGACAGTTGGGAGCTATGCTGATAGAATAGGGCCCTAAATGTGAGTACTACTCAGTACAACGAAAGCAGATTTCAGCCTGTCATAAACTGAGCACTATAATGCTGGGATTGGACGCACACAAACTAAACGTCCAGTACTCACGGGGCCTAATAAGATTATATATCAGTTGTCATTTCACTCTATTGCAAAAAGCTGGTTGATAATTATTTGTTTAGGATTGACACCTTTTCTTCAATCCAAACCCAAACACTTTAGCGGCTCACAGTAGTTTATTTTAAGGGGAAACGCTGTGGTGTAAAGGGGAACTCTGATGTAAGGGGGATTCTGCTCACCAAAGCTACCACTTACTTTGGAGCTTCCAGCATTCCCCCTAAATCAGGGTTCCCAAGGGGTTATATCCGAGTCCACCGGGCACCCCTTATATCTGAGTCCCTCTTATCTCAGTGTACACACTCACTCAGAGGCAGGAGAGAGAAGGGAGGAAGGGGGGAGACTTCAGACATTGGACAGTGAGCTCACTCACCCGAGGATGGAGGCTCAAGCATTGACACCTTTCATCCACAATGTATCCACTGGCTGCTGAGCTTCAAATTTCCAGCCCACGCATCCCTTTCCCGAGCATTGAATGCCAGGGATTGGAGTGTGGGTGGGCAGACAGAGGGGTAAGGGCAGAAGGAACAAGAGGAAATGAAGCCATCTCTCCTGTCCATGTATGGAGGCAGGTGGCCTGTGTGCACACCTATGTACTTGGCGGTTGAGGTACTCAGTTACTTGAAGAGGAGAACTGCAGCCCATTCTCAACAATGTGTCTGGGTTTCAGGAGTTTTGAAACCCGGACACACGATTCCAAACCTGGACTGTCCTGGTGAATCCTGAACGGGTGGCAACCCTACATACACTACTCATTGTGTTAGTTTATGTTGACACACACATAAGAAAAATGCCAAGAGCATACCCTAATTATTATTTAAGTGATTTGAAAAGGAACCATTAAGCAAAGCTGTAGTGGCAGCAGACCTCTTTCTGATAGATATATCTTTATAATATTTATTGCAGAATAAGTTCATTTACAAAATACAACCCTCACATTTTTGTCACAGCAAAATCACAAGTACATTCTAGAAGACCCTGTTTTTTTTGGGGAAGATTGAACGTAGAACACAGATATTACAGACAGAGGAGCACAAAGACATATTTTCTAGCCTGTTATATATAAAAAAAAGGAAACATTTTTGGAGGGAGTGAATTATGGACATTCCTTTACTGATGTAGAGAAAAAGAAAAGCAAAGGACTATGCATGGGACACTCTTAATAACAAATCATGTCGGTATCAGACAAGACGACAGACACATTGACCTTTGATGGTTTACCAGATTGTATGTCAATATCTTTTTTGCTAAATTTCATCGGGATGGCTTCATGGCCCACTAAGCATCCACAACGTTTGCCTTCTTTCCATTCTCTGCAGGGAATACTCAGTAAACTAGTTGCAGAATAACTCCGATTTCTATCGTTACGTTTTGGTTGGCTGTTAACATGCTGATCCTTGGAGATCTCCATATTTTCCTCATCTACCCAGCCCATGTAGATGCCTTCAGGGTAAAAGCCATAGGCAATGCATGTTATTATACAGAGCTCGTCCTTGGCTATATCCTCTGGAGTTGGTGGGAATACAGCAATGCCTGGTATTATCAGTTTTGTCTCTGTGTTTAAAATAGAAATGATTTTTTATTATTTTTATTTCATTAAAAATTAGAATATGGTACAATAGACAAATGATATAAATGGAGAGATAAATAACATAAGTGACGGGAGTGATGTCATCGCAGCTCTGGCCACTCACACAGCACAGAGTCTGCAAACCCGGAAGGAAGACTGGGTGAAGATGGAAGCGCCTTCATCGGTGACAGTGTGTCGCTGGAGGGATTCGTTCTAAGGTAAGTTTCACGCATACGAGCACATTATGCTATTGCCTTTGCGTGATTAAAGCGGAAGTAAACCTAACCATAAAACATTTTCATTTCCGGCACGTGCCAGAAATGTAACGCTGCCATTAGTTGTGCTCTCAATCAAACTGTCAAACCATCCAATGGCTGATGTCATAACTGATCACATGTGCAGCATCATGGCAGTTGTAGATTAAACAGAGGCAAAGATGGCAGCTTCCTTGGCTGAAAACGATAGGAGGGTTTACTTCCACTTAAAAAATTAAACCAAAAAAATAAATAACAGTTTATTAATGCTTTAATAATCATTAGATGTGGTGACTGTATTAGTTTTCTTCTTTTAAGGATTTTTTGGTCTCTGTTTTCACCTGTAATTTGTACACCCTTGCTGTATTAGAGTGTCTACACTCTGAATGAAAAAGCAACAGGGATACCTTTGGAGAGAGGCTTTGTTAAAGCGGAGTTCCACCCAAAAGTTGAACTTTCGCTCATCTAATTCCTACCCCCCTCCGGTGTCACATTTGGCACCTTTCAGGGGGAGGGGGTGCAGATACCTGTATAATACCCACTCCGCAGAAGTCACGCCCCTTCCCGTACTCCCCCGCTGTCTCCTGGGAAACACACAGGTCCTAGGAGATAGCGGGGACCATTTACAACGCACAGCGCGACTCACGCATGCGCAGTAGGGAAATGGGAAGTGAAGCCGTAACGCTTCACTTCCTGATTCCCTCACAGAGAATGGCAGCGGCAGCAGCCGAGAGCCGAGCGATTGATCGGCTTTGGCTGCCGACATCGCTGGACTCCAGGAAAGGTAAGTGTCCATTTATTAGTGGAGAGTGCAAAATCTGGTGCAACTCTGCAGAGAAACCAATCGGCTTCCAGGTTTTTTTGTTTTTTGTCAAAGCTTAATTGAACAAGCTGAAGTTAGAAGCTGATTGGCTATCATGCACAGCTGCACAAGATTTTGCACTCTCCAGTGTTAGTAAATCAACCCCATGGTGTCGGGTCAGATGTATGTAACGTACACAGAGCAGAGGCAGAAGTATATACAGCCCAGCACACAACACTCCTTATGACTCATTTCATCATTAAACCCAAAACCAAAAATGTAATATATTGCAGCTTAGCAATCATTAGATGTGGTAGCTGCATTGGTTTTCTTTTTTTAGGCATTTTTCTCTCTGCCTTCACCTGGTGATCTGGCCAGTAAAATACTCCCTGTATTAAAGCGCCTACACTGTGGATGAAGGGGCAACAGAGGCCCCTTTGGACAGCAGCATTGCCAGTCTGGGAGGGAGGGGAGTGTTAGATGCACTAGCAGATTTAGATAAACTTGCAAATTGAAGCCAAACTCCAAATAGCATGTTATAAGCAGTTACAGCAAACAGTTTTGTTCTTTTTAGGATAAAGATTTTACATAAATGATGATTTTACATAAAGATGATCATTGCAAGCACCCCTGTCAGTGTTATATGCTTAGTCTCTAACTGCTACTTTTGCAGGACAGCTTGTTCTGTTGAAAAACAACTGACTTATGGTCAGCATCACTAGTTGAAAATGAAAGAAAAAAAAGCCTATTAAAGAAAGCTAATGTTGCCATCACATCTAAGAATTAGTAAGCTGCAATATAATAAATATTTGTTTTCAAGTTTAATAAGGATTTAGGGATGGTTCACACTGTCGCAACGGCAATGGGAATGGAATTAATGGCAAATAAAACCATTCTAATCCTTGTGACTCAAGTCGCTCCGACTTAGAAAAAGGTTCCTGCATGGCTTTGTGGCAACTTCATCATGACTTGCATTGACTTCTGTCAAAGAAGTCGTATGCAAGCCACCATGAAGTCGCGCAGGGATGACGGCTTTAAAGTCGTGCGACTTTGAAGCCAGGCTGGTGTGAACCGTCACTAAATGTATCCTTAAACAAATGTTTGGTTTCCTCATTTAAAAACAAATGCGCACGATTTTAGATCTATATCTTAGATTTAATGCATCTTGCACCCTTACCTGTCTTCTTGGAGATTGTTCTAATGATTGGTTTAGTAAGCTCTGAGAAACTGAAAATGCAAGTAAATTCTGTATTCGATTGCCAGGTCTCAGGAGTCACAATGAGGATACTGGTCACACTGTAAGTTCCATTTAGATTGAGCTGAATGTCCTCAGTTTGACTATTCACTGTGGCTGGAGCTCCAGGGTAGGTAAAAGCAAAAGAAAAACCGGTTGGCTGTTTTAGGTTGTATGCCGTGCAAGCTATAGGGGCTTGTTTTTGGACATAGAGGTTCTCAATAGTGGGAGGCACCATTATTACTTCGATTCCCAAACAGTTGGCGATATCTGGTGATTAAAACAACAACAACAACAATGAACCTTGTCTATAGATCAATATTGCTGGAAAACTTAACAGAGAATAATATAAAAGGGAAACGAGGAACGAGTCGATGAGCTCCTGATTATCATGCCCGAATGTGCAGCTGGTATTGTCTTTAAAGTTCATATAAAACATATATCACAAAATATCCAACCAAGAACCAGACTTTTATTATAAATATCATTACCACTTACAATTTCTAACCCTAGGAAATGTAGATGGGGCTTCTGGGCAATGTAATGTTTTACAAGGCAGGCCTGTAAGTAAATGCCCTACTGATTAGATGTTAAAGCGGAGGTCCACCCTAAAAAAAATAAAATTACAGAAAAATGATCCTAAAAATTTTAAGTACATTTTTTACTTACCAGAAATGGCTGTTGCTAGGCAGATCGCCCCAATCTGCCACGTCCTACTCCGCGGCATTCTTCATTCTTCTCCTCCTCGCGTTGTCTTCTGGGGAATGGGGCGCGCAGTGTTCTGGGAACTGTGTGTGTCCCAGAACACAACCGGCCATTCACAAAGCGCAGCGCAACTTGCGCATGCGCATTAGGAAATGGGCAGTGAAGCCGCAATGCTCCACGGCCTGTTTCCCTTAGTTCGAATGGCGGCGCCGGGACCCGATGCGTTGGACGGATAAGTGTGCTACTGGCTTTTAAAAAAATAAAATTTTCAGCTGGACCTCCGCTTTGAAGAACATGACTTTTGTTGAACCAGGAAACATACATGGAAAATACTGTTTCAGGGTTAGAAACAATATTTAGTTTAGAAAAATGATTTATTCTTTTATATATATATATGTGCACACATAGGCATACGCAGGGGGTGTGCCAGAAGTGCCTTGGCACACCCTAATCACTCCATGCGCCAGGGACAATAATAAGGCAGTACAGCCTGAATGAATGAATGAATGAATGATTTGTATAGCGCTGCAAATGCGAACTGAATCGCCTCTCGTACCAGGCCTGTGTCCTATTAGTTCAAAAAGGGGGCCTGGGCACCTGCTAAGCAGGAGGAATGGCTATACTGCCTTATTGCAGATGACGATCCTCTTGTTCCTCCCCCTGTAGCACTGCCGGCTTCTCCTCCCCTTCCTCCCTCTAGCAGCGCTGCAGGGGGATCCGTTCTATCATCTGTGCCTCCATCCTGTCCTCAGTCCCTTTCTCAGTATTAAATGTAAGACATCAGGGGTCTGTTTAGAACCCTGATATATTACCAAAGCCTCCAAAAGGGCATTTAAAAATGTAAAAAATAAATAAATAAAAATGTAAAAAATAAAATAAAATAAAAGAATTCAAAAAAAATTAAGGACTCGTTCACATGTAATTTTTGCCATGGCTGCGAAGCATAGCATTGCTCCCTTGACATGTGTACACCCATTGCCACTGCCTCTGTTCCTCTGTGTTTGAGCTTTGGGGTGCACACCCTAATGCAATAGGCTGCACACACCTAAGCGTGCACATTTTATTTTCTGGCATTTAAATAGGGGTGATGGTGGTATGTGTTTTGTGTTGTAATAATATCCTGTAACATCTAGTCGCCACAACCATCTAATTTTATCTTGATGCTTGGTACGATAGAAAGGACTAGTTATGCTGGTTATATTGCTGATTAAACTAAGGCTATGCTTTTGTGTTAAAGAAGATAATTCAAAAAATGTGTGCATCCCGATCAATCAGGATTTATACTGAGCAGGGCAACCAGTATAAATATTAGACATGTGCACACTGAAATATTTTGTTTCGGAATTTTCGTTTTCGTACAAAAAATGTAATTATTTAGTTACTCCCGAAATTCGTTTTTATTTATTTAGTTTCGTTAAAAAATGCATTCGTACGAAAATCTGAATTAATTTGAAGGATATGTGCAGTGGCGATAAATGGGAAAGAAGAACCTCCCTGTAGGCATTGATGGGTGGAGGATCTGGGTGACGTAATAGAGGAGCAGTGGAGATATATATTAGATGCTGGGCCAGTGGTATCCTTATCCCCATCACAAAGAACTTTGCATTTGTTGCGACTTCACAGAACATATTATAGCCCTCAAAAGTTATTCATGTTTTGGCAGAGGCCTGATGCTAAATGTCCACAATGTGGTGGTTTGAATGGAGATCTTATCCATATGATGTGGAGGTGCCCAAAATTGCATAGATATTGGGGGGGGGGGGGTGGGGGTTGCTGACACTATAAAACTGATCTTTGGAGTTGCCCTTGAGTTAAATCCTGCAGTATGTATTTTGGGCTGTACCCTCTTCCCCTATGGAAGAGGGTATAGCAAATAGAAGGCAAATGGCAGTAATTAGGTGTTTGTTTCTAGCATGGAACCTAATAGCGAGAAAATGGTTAGCAGTAAACCAATCAACTCATATAGAATGGATAAAAGAGGTAGATGATACAATTAGAAAATGAAGATCTGTATATGTTAAAAGAGGAAATGTTGGGGTAATTAAGAAAACATGGGAACCTTGGTTAAACAAGGAAAATAACTATTAAGAGAAATAGATACATGGGAATAATAAAAAGAAATTAGTAAAATGGCAACTGGAGGATAAAAGCCAATAAAGGTATAAAGTGATAAATAAGGAATTTTACATGGAGAAAATGTAATGTAAAGCTATATAATGCTGTAAAAAGTAGTGTTTTATGAACATATAAGTAAGTCTATGATTGAATGTGATAAATGTTAGTGTTTGTAAAAGAGAACCTTTTCCAAATAAAGATTACATGATTAGAAAAAAAAGGATATGTTTTTGTCCTGACCAGAGAATCTATCTTGTTCTAATGAATCATTGCTAAAACAGGGAGCATAAAGCCAAAACGTTTCAAAAGTTTTAGATAGAGAAGAGGAGGGATAGAATTTGGAGCAACTTGGATGATGCTCAGCTGGGTTTATTATTTTTACCTTCATCTGGATCAACTGTGGGAAAAGGATTGTGTATATACGATTATATATATATTTTTTCTTTTTTTCCCCTTTTATTGATTGAACTAGATGGACTTGTGCCCCTTTGGGGGGAAACTACAGTCACGTCATGTTTCATAGACACATCTACCATTGGAAGATTCCCCTAGCAGGGGCACAACCAAACCTGGCAGGGTTTATAATCACTGTCTACTGGTGGGGTTTAAGGTATACGGCTTATACAAATGTAAACAAAACAGCAGATTCCATACCTGAGCATGTCCGGGCTGTAGCCTCACTAGAATTGCTTGTTTTTGTATCTGTCACCTGGCATTTAACACGAATACCATTATTCCACTCTGCCAGAGAGATGCCCACTGTGCTATGTAAAGCATATAAGTTGGAAATCTCCAGGTAATGTAGGTCTTGTTGAAGAACTCTCTCCTTATCATTGAAGAACCATCTTATCTTGGCATCCTTAGAGGTCAGGTTATATGCCTGGCAAGTAAGCTCCACTTGGTCATCTGTGTTTCTAAGGCAGGTTTCTTGTAGGATGTGGACAGTTGGTGATGGTGGAGGTATAGGTGTAACTAAAGGATACAGTAACATAGAAAAGAGTAGAAAGAGGCTCACTGATGTCCTCACCACCACTAATATAGGAAGATACCATTCATTAATAAGGCTTTATTAAAGTTGCACGATTAAATTGAGTCAATCACAAATACGTAAAGCAGAATTCCAGCCTAAACCTAAAACATGTCCCCTCTCACATCCTAACACCTATGCTGACTAACCTGTTTAAGAAAGATGTATATACTTACTTATTTTCAGGCTGCTCGGGGGGGGGGGGTTGAAGACCCCTCGTATATATATTTTTTTTACAAGTTAGTCTGCATAGGTGTTAGAGGGAAAGGGGACATTTTTACCACTAGTTAGGTAAGGTCTGGATTTCTACTTTGTTCCAGGCTAGCAACATCAAGAGTTAGGGCCATCAGTTAATCCCATCAGTTAACCTGTACTGATTGATGATTTGTCTACTCCAATTACATGCTCTTGGGTGGTTTCCATAACTATTTTAAGCTTTAATAAGTGGTGCAATGTTCATCATTCATTTGAGAAAAGCAACTTTATAAATCAGATTTTTATGTTGTTTTTATAATTGTAATAAAAATTTAAGTCTCAATTAATCTGTATATCATGTATGGTATATATCGGTCTCTATAAAAACAAAACTAGAACCTGAAATCAAGGACTCTTGATTTCCTAAACGCAGCATCCCCTATTAGTGTTTCTCATACATTCAGGAAACTACATTATAGTGATTGAAATAGCATTTTATGTTTAAGGGTTGCCTAGGACTGATCAAGGACTAAACCTGGTGTGCCGGGGGGGGGGGGGGGGGATTGTATTCCATCTTGCTCAGTTACCTTCTGAATACATCTTGATAGCCTTTCTTAGAACAAAGTTACAATGACAATGCTCAAATGTGTGTATGTGCACAATATATATATATATATATATATATATATATATATATATATATGTATATATATATGTATGTATATATATATATATATATATATATATATATATATATATATATATATATATAATTTGCTTTAATAAAGACTGATTTCCAAAGTACTGCAATCTTGAAAGTATGTCTAAGTGCCTATGCACTTCACACTTGTCCATTTTCATTTAGCAAATTGTGTTTTTTCTGCATGCAAATGTATTTCAAGCAGAAATCTAAGTGTGGTGTGGCTGTTTGACATGTGTGTGCTGCAACTTAGTGTGTTTTGGGAAGGGAAACGCTACACATGTGTGTTACCACATGCACTGCACCTATTATGACTACAGTTTTAGGCTCCATGTACACTAGCAAACCTAAACTTGCTTTTTGGCATATTTTTGCCAAAGCCCCTAAACTAAACTCCATAAAAGCCTATGGAGGATTGTTTATGAGCTGCTGTGGTTAGGGGAGGATTAACCTCCCCTAACCTCCCATTTCCTGAACGTGGATGAATCGTGTTTAGGATAGGAAAGTTTTGACCGGCAGCAGAAAAACGCACACAATTATGCCACGATTTTGCCGGATTTGCATTTTCCCGCGTCCGGCGGTCAAAGTAGTTCAAGTGTACATGAAGCCTAAATCTGATGCCCTAGTGTCATCACTAGACAAGTGTTAGTTCGATTCTACAAAAATAACTGCACATGCCTGAACACTAATATAAACTAATTTTGCTTTTACACATCTTGGAGTTTTTGCAAGCCTGTACTATTTGTATATGTTCATGTGAAAGATACTGCATACTCGCTTGTGACAAATTATGACAAATTTACAACATTTTACCAAAATAATAAAGTCTTGATTAGACTTTAGTGTTTACTTACGTAAAGTTATCTGGATGATGCTGGAAAAATGCCCCACATCACAAATGTAAGTATTGCTGTCCCATTGTGAACTGCTGACAGTCATCAGGCTGACCAAGCTGTAACGGAGTGGATCTCCAGAGAGGGGGAATTGCATATTCCTTTCTCCAGAAAGTGCAACCCCAGAAGATGTGTTCCATACCACAGACACCGGATTGGGCAAGTACTTTAGTGCCAGGCAACCAAATGTGATATCTTCTTTATTTTTTTGATGATAAGGGATCAAGGGATAGACTTGAGGGTGGATTATTTCATCTACAATAAAGAACATGATTGGAATCACATGTAGTGATGGTTAAATTATTGGCCAAAACAACAGTATATTCACTAGGTGTAATGATCAAATGTTGGTGTATAAGTAGCCAAATTGCTTGTCTGTTTTAATAACATGTCTACAGCTTTTTGCGGATTGTAGTGGGGTTTACATATACACAACATTATGATGTATCAAAAACTTTCACTGGGCGACAGAAACATTTGATGGTTCCCCACTGACCCATCAAAAGCCTATACAAGCATAAAAGAACAACAAATACAATATATGCTATTTACATGGATTGTTTTGCTGTCCCCAAAATATGATACTGTGCAACATCACATTTGCATGAAATAGCGAGGGTTACACTATTAAATTGGGAGAGATCTTACTCTTAGTGGGTATGTGCCATATATTATATGATGATGATCATATTGTATAAGTGGCATGTCTGACTTTTTTTCTTATGTGTGTTCCCTCCTTTAACCTCCCCGGCGGTATGATTATGTCTGGAATTTTGTACCAAAAGCGGTACAATTATTTTGCATGGAAATTTAGCATTTTTATATTGTAGGCATGCAATTCTTATGAATAACTCACTTAAATCTGTCCAAACCAGAGTCTAGTAGACATCCCGGGTATTATAAAGTTTGAAACACAAAATCATAAATTATAATATAATAAAAATATATATAAAAAATTATTCAATAATGTAATCAAATCAAAAACACTGAAATTTGCTCAGTTGCAGAATAGTCGCTGTCATTAAATTTAGTGTTTGATGATGAATTGTGATTCTAATTTATTATCGGTGTTTTCTAGCTGGTCTAAAACCACTTTTGACATAAAGGGACACTTTTTGGTTGCTATGGACAATCTCCAGTTTCCAGGCAGAACATTTTTTATTTATTATATAAAATGACATGCAGGGCACTGGGCAGACCACTAGGGACAAAGGGGATGTGTGTTTTTTTTATACAGTACTGTAATCTGTAAGATTACAGTACTGTATGTGTATTGTGTTTTTTAACTTTTTTGAATTTGGCGCCGATCTCCGCTCCTGTGCGTCGTAACGTCGCAGGGAACGGAGATCAGCGGCACTTGGCACTGTGTGAATCGAGCGAGCAGACAGCTAGCACACACAGCGGGGAGACATCGCAGGATCCAGGGGACAAGGTAAGTAACTTCCCCCTGTATCCTGCAATTTAAGACTGAGTCTGGCTCGGGGTTACTGCTTTTGGTACTGAAGTTCCCGCCCCGAGCCAGACTCGGAATACCGCCAGGGGGGTTAATATTTGTAGGCTGAAAGGAGCCAAAAGTTTAGCTGTCACTGGCAAGGCATGCATACAGCAATATCCCAGATAGCAAGCAATTGTGTTGCAAGTTTGAAAATGACTTGCTAAGCTATTGCTAGACTTGCCAGGCTTTACAAGTTTGTTGCACAATTGCAGCAAGTCTGCATTGCAAAACTCCAGATCAGGTTTCTTTGCAAACATTCCGCAAGTTCTGGTTCAATTATGTTGCGTAATAGTCATCCCACCACAGGGGTCACTGTGACTAGCAGAGCTCTTGCTGTAGACTCACTGCTGCAACTTTGCTCTTGCTAGAGACTTGCTTTGCACATTGGCTACAAATTGGAAAAGTGTCAACTAGAACTTGTGCTTCAAGTGCTCTGCAAGTGTACAACATTGCAGTGAAAATGTGCAGCAAGTTAACAGTCTTACAATTCAACACTGCCACAAATTTGTGGCAAGTTATCCTTGCTATCTGGGATAGGCCTCCACTGTAGACCTCCAAAAGTAGTGGTATTAGGCACACCTCTGCTGCCTCCAACCACAATTGCCTAATCTTACATTGCATTTAGTATTTGGGCAGCTTCCAGTTAGGAGACTTGGCAGTACCAGCTTTCCACCCATTTTGACCCTAGTGTGATGATGACACCTTTGAGGACAGGATTTGATCTCAGTGATTTGGCGTTCTCTGCATTTAAAAAGGTTGTTGCTAAATATATTAGTGAATGAAAGTATCCATTAACCACGTCAGCCCCCAGCCTAATCTGACACTTCTCACATAAGTGTAAAAATCAACTCTTTTTTCTATATTAAGTGTAGGCCCTAGAGAATAAAATTATGGGTCTTGCAATTTTTAATGTCATGCCGTATGCGGTTTTTCAAACACAGTTTGGGAAAAAATAAAATCGTGTGAATTTTAACCACTTGCTTACCGGGCACTTAAACCCCCCTCCTATCCAGACCAATTTTCAGCTTTCGGTGCTCTCACACTTTGAATGACAATTACTCAGTCATGCAACACTGTACCCAAATACATTTTTTGTCCTTTTTTTCCCACAAATAGAGCTTTCTTTTGGTGGCATTTGATCACCTCTGGGTTTTTTATTTTTTGCGCTATAAATGAAAAAAGACCGAAAATTTTGAAAAAAAACACATTTTTCTATGTTTCTGTGATAAAATTTAGGAAATTATTAATTTTTCTTCATAAATTTTTGCCACAATTTATACTGCTACATATCTTTGGTAAAAATAACCCAAATTAGTGAATATTATTTGGTCTTTGTGAAAGTTACAGACTCTACAAACTGTGGTGCAAATTATACAACATTGATCACACCTGATGCACTGGTGGCCTATCTCATTTCTTGTGACCCTAACAAGCCAGGAAAGTACAAATATCCCCCAAATGACCCCTTTTTTGAAAGTAGACATTCCAAGGTATTTAGTAAGAGGCATGGTGAGCTTTTTGATGTTGTCATTTTTTCCCACAATTCTTTGCAAAATGAATTATTTTTTACATTTTTTATTTTTTTCCACAAAATTGTCATTGTAATAGGTTATTTCTCTCACATGGCATGTGTATACCACAAATGACACCCCAAAATAAATTCTGCTACTCCTTCTGAGTATTACGATACCACATGTGTGGGACTTTTACACAGCCTGGCCACTTAGAGAGGCCCAATATGCAGGGAGCGCCATCACATGTTCTAGGAGCATAAATGACACATCTAACTTGTTGACTACCTATTACACGTTTGAAAGCCCTGGAGCACCAGGACAATGACACGTGACACTGACGTGGCACCGATGACAGATGGAATTGGGGACAGATGGCACTGGCAGATGGCAGTGGGGACAGATGGCAGTGGTGACAGATGGCAGTGGTGGCAGTGGGGACAGATGGCACATTTATTTAGTTTTTTTTTTTTTTACACTTACGGCCGCTGCAGCCATTCATCTCGCCCTCCTCACATGCTATCTCTGTGTGAGGAGGGAGAGCGGCGCTGAGAGATGATCTCATATGTTTACATATGAGATCATCTCCCATTGGACACGCCCATCGCGCTGTAAACGGCCGCTGTGATTGGCCGTTTACAGCGATCTGTGATTGGCTGTGTCCGAGGGACATGGCCAACACAGAATCTCCCTGCTGCGCGCTCGTGAGCGCGCACAGGAAGCGAGGAAAGGGGAGGATGTCATATGACGCCCTCCCGGAAATTGACATCCGCGCAGAGGCCGTCATTCGGCTACGGCCAGATGTCGTGGTTAAAGTACACAACATAATATAACACCCAATTGTTTGGTAACATATAAAAGATGATATTACACCGAGTAAATAGATACCTATCTCCTAGATCTCCATAGTGAAAGCTTTATAAGCCTTTACATGTTACCAGTTTACAGTTACACAGAAGGTCTGGTGATAGAATTTTGGTGCAGCAATACCTCACATGGTGCAAAACCGTTTACATATGCGTGCGCGACCTACGGTATGCATTTGCCTTTGCACCTGAGCGCGGGGGGGGGGGGGGTGGGAGCGCTTTAAATTTTTTTATTATTTTGTTTAATTAAAAAATAATATTTTTGCACTGTCTCTAATTTTATTTTATCAACTTTATTGCTATCACAAGGAATGAACAACCCTCCTAGTAATAGTATGGGAAGTGACAGGTATTCTTTATTGAGAGATCTGGAGTCTATTAGAACCCAGATCTCTCTTTTGCCCTTAAAAGTATCAGCCGGTAAGGACATGTTTACATTAGCTGAAATTGGAAGTGTCAAAATAATTTGGTTTCTTAGACCAGTGGTTCTCAACTCAGTCCTCAAGTACCCCCAATGGGCCATGTTTTGGGAACTTCCCTTAGATAAAACACTTCTTATCAATACCACGTAATATATTTAAAACAGCTGTGCAAAGAAAAGGAAAACCTAAAGACATGGCCCATTGGGGGTACTTGAGGACTGAGGTTGAGAACCACTGTCTTAGACCATAGAGATGATATGGGACATTCCAGGCCTTGGTGATCTCTATGGTCAGTTGCTGGAACCGCTGGCTTCAGTCCTGGGCTCCCTGGTGGGACGGGTGAGCCTGGAAAGGCGGCAGAAGGTGGCAGGAGGGTGGGACCCCTTTCCCCCACCTGTAAAAGCAATCCAACAGCTAATTGACCACTAGAATCACTTTTACATTACAGAGCATTGCCAGCTGAAAAAAAGATACTGGGATGATGCCTGTAGCTGCAGGCATCATCCTGGTATAAACCCTTCAACCTAGTGACATACAATAATGTCATGGAGGCTCATGCTGTTGCCAGTGCATGTATAATTCTATCCTTCAAAGGATAAGTGCACCTTTAAATTAAGTTAACTTATTCTTTTTAACCTCCCTAACCTAAAGTACCCCATCCCTCTTTATAAAATGGCACCATAAAAGTCAATAGAAGCAGGCACGGCCAAAGCAAATAAGTAAATATTGCAGGAGGCAGTGGTTTCAAGATGGAGGTCAGTGCAGGAGGGATGGAGGTTTGGGAGGGTGCATTCCTTCAGGTATGGAAGGGAGGGAAGACAAAAGGATAAGTACACCTTCAATGTAGGGGCTGGCAGCAGGAAAAACAGCTTGCAGCAAGCAACCAGGCATCTGACATACTTGTAAATATGTCAAATGTGAAGATTAGCTCAGACATGAGGACTTGCTGCAGCTTGCTTTAGACAGCAATTCTGGATGTGTTCAGACTTGTGGTTGATGGGGCATTAAAAGTGCACAGCTGAGATGCATTTTTAGTGCCTCCAGTCAAACAGGGGTGTTCACATGCCGCAGTCGTGATGCTTTGTCCCCACAGCAAAAGTTATCCCCCTCTGCAGCAAAAGTTATCCCCCCCCCGCAGCAAAAGTTATCCCCATGTTACTTCAATGCACGTGGTTGCAGCACTCTGGTGTGGCATTTAGGGGTTTAAAACAGGTAGTTAAGAGGGGTCATAATGCCTTCTCACTGCCTGCCAAACACCTCTAAAAAGCAAACAGAACGTGGATCACTTTTTCAAGGTGAAGCAGTTTAGATGCAAGTCTAAACTTAGCCTTAAGTTCAAGGTGTAATTGGTATTCTTGTGTTATAACCAAATAGCAACAATGCCTGTATTGCTTTGGGGTTATGTTTTCCTTCTGTGCTAGAAAAAAAAGTAGTTGAGCAGTAAAGGGAGAAGAAGGAGTTTATTAGGGCTAGTTAGGAGTAACAGGAGGTTAATAATGTGTTATCAAGAGAGATTTATTAAAAATAAAAAAAATTCAAAGATTTCTTGAGCAAAGTATGTGTAAATATAAAAACACATTAGGGGGGGGGGATTTACTAAAACTGGAGAGTGAAAATCTGGTAACCAATCAGCTTCTTCTAACTTCAGCTAGTTCAATTAACCTCCCTGGCAGTATGATTATTTCTGATTTTAGGTGCTGAAAGCAGTACAATTATTTTGCATGGACATTTGGCTTTTTATATTGTAGGCCTGTAATTCTTAAGAATAACTCACTTAAATCTGTTCAAACCAGAGTCTAGTAGACATCCCGGGTATGATAAAGTTTATAATATAATAAAAAACTATAAATAATTATAACAAATAATAATACAATGTAATCAAATCAAAAACACAGAAATTTGCTCAGTTGCAGAATTGTCGCTGTCATTAGATTTAGTGTTTGATGACGAATTTCCCCACAAATCTCTATTGCTCAATTCTGCAAGTGATTCTAATTTATTATCTCGCTGTTTTCTAGCTGGTCTAAAATCACTTTTGACATAAAGGGACACTTTTTGGTTGCTATGGACAATCTCCAAATTTAAGGCAGAAAAAACAGTATTTATAATATAAAAGTGCATGCAGGGCACTGGACAGACCACTAGGGATATTTTTTATACAGTACTGTAATCTGTAAGATTACAGTGTACTGTATTTGTTTTGTGTTTTAACTTTTTTGAATTTGGCGCCAATCTCCACTCCCGTGTGTCGCAACGTCGCAGGGAACGGAGCTCGGCGGCACTCGGGCACTGTGTGAATCGAGCGAGGAGACAGCTCGCACACACAGCGGGGAGACATCGCAGGATCCAGGGGACAAGGTAATTAACTCTCCCTGGATACTGCGATGTGATCCCGAGTCTAGCTCGGGGTTACCGATTATGCTACTGAAGTTCCACCCCGAGACAGAATAGGGAATACCGCCAGGGGGGTTAAGTTTGACAATAAAACCTAGAGGCTGGTTGGTTTCTATTCAGAGCTGCACCAGATTTTGCACTCTCTGGTTTTAGTAAATCAACCCCATTGCAATTAGTTGATCAGAGAACTGCAACTATCTACAATGAACCAGTGTTTTCATACATATACACTGAAGACACATCTATTCCTACTAATCGGCATGCAAATAGTTGTTAATACACAGGTCAGGACCTCAGCTGTCAAACACACAGTAGGTCCTGACAGTTACATAAGTGGCAGTGGGCTCAACAGAAATAAACTCTAGGACAGACCAGATGCCTAACTACTACATTACAACAATACACAATGTAATCCATCAAGATTTGGACAAGCCATATATCCAATAACACTTCACCAGCTACAATAAAATTGATGTTGTTTCATAGATCTGTATAGTTTATATGGGTTCCATGGATTCTTATTGTCATGTCCTTCAAATAGAGCCTTCCAGTAATGCATAAACTTTAAATCAGTATTTCTTGCTAGTATGAGCCCCAATACATCATCACTAGGGCTTTTCAGGGCTTATAGATAGTACCAGCTATATGACGGCTCATACAGCTTGCCAAATACACATACTCAACTAAAGATCACTACGTAAAGCCGTTACTGTGGCTCCCTAATTTTTGTTTTCCCTATTAACCACATTTGAATATTTGGCTACATCTTTACTAAGAGCATCAAGGGTGTTAGCTTTACATAAAGTTACAAGGGCAATGGATATACAGAGACAGAAAGGTTGGTTTACTAAAGGCAAATAGGCTGTTCACTTTTTTAAGGGAATTTTTCCTTAGCTTAGTGAATGCAGTGAAGCTCTGCTGACAGTCACCATCCAATCAAATGTAAGAAAAATATATATTTTTTAAAATGTTATTTTCCTGGCACCTGATTAGGTATTCTAAACGAAGTGAATTTTTTCTACTAAGCTAAAGAGAAAACTCTCTTGCAAAGTGAATAGCCTATTTGCCTTTAGTAAACCAATCCCAGGGGGTCTACAACTTTGAAAATGGCTACAGGGACACCAACTTTCCAAATAGCTACATGGGCTACAGCTGTTCAGAGTGCCAAAAGAGCTCCATCTTTACAGGGACTACAGCTGTATAGAGAATAGAGAGCTACAGTTTTACCAACAGCTACAGGGGTCAGGGGCTTCATAATCCATATTTCCATCGAGCTACAGTGGCCAAAGCTTTACAAAAGACTACAGGAGCGCTAAAGGAAGCTTTAGAGAATACAGTGTTACAGAGAGCTCTATATGGGCTACAGATTTATAGAAAGCTAAAGCTTTACAGAGAGCTACAGGGGGCTGCAAATTTATGGAGAGTTTTTTGAGCATTGCCTTTACAGGGGCTACAGCTTTATAGAAATCTAAAACTTTACAGAGTGCTACAGGGGCTGCAAATTTATGGGGAGTTGTAGGAGTATTGCTTTTACAGGGGCTACAAATACTATAGAAAGCTAAATCTTTACAGAGTGCTAAAGGAGCTGCAGATTTATGGAGAGTTGTAGGAGCATTGCCTTTACAGGGTCTACAGATACTATAGCTTTATAGGTAGCTACATGTATTATCATTTTATAAAAAAATACAGGGGCTGCAGTTTTACAGAGCACTACATAGGCTACAGGTTTACAAGGATCTAAAAGGTCCATGGCTTTACAAAGAGCTACAGAGCCATGGGGGCAACAGCTTTAGAAAAAGCTACAAGGGCTATATATTTACAAAGAAGTACAGTGGCTACAGTGTTAGGCCCCTTTCACATGTGTGGATCGTTCAGATCCACCTGTCAGTTTTTTCAGGTGGATCTGAACAGGCGCTCCATGCACCTCTATGGGGCGTCGGATGTCAGCGGTGACATGTCCACTGATATCCGATCCGCCCCGATCCGCAAAATCCAGACGGATGCAAACCCTAATTTTCATCCGTTTGGTGGATCGGATGAAAACGGACAGGCGGTCCGCCATCATCCGATCCCCCCATAGGGGAGAGCAGAGCTCTGACAGGTCCATCCCTGCACAGAGGGCAGAGGCGGACTTGTCATCCGCCGGCTCAGCGGGGATCAACAAAGCGATCCCCGCTGAGCAAGCGGTGCAGGGAAAACGGACAGCCCCGTGTGAAAGGGGCCTTACAGAGAGCTATAGCTTAAAAGAAAACAACAACAGCTACAGTTTTAGAAGTACAGACAATCAGAGAGCTACAAGGGCCACAGCTTTACTGAGACATACAGTGATACAAAAAGCTTCAGCTTTAAAGCCTCGTACACACCAATAGTACACACAACTGGGTTGAATGGAAAAAAACTAACGGCTTAGGTTGGAGCCGCTGTCCTAACCGATGTTGGTACAGCGATCTCCCCTGATCTGCTATTGTGTTCTGACAGGGGGACGGTCCCCCCACCAGAACACTTCAGTCAGCGCTCTCCGCAGCGTGCTGATCGGGAACCTGTTTTAGTTCTGAACCTTCCAGGTGGCTGCCATACACATGGGCCGACTGTCGTCCAGTATCTATTTAACCGGCCGATGCCGACCAACATTCAGCCTGTGTGTACTAGGCTTAAAGGATTTGGTTGCTGTGGTTTTATAGGTTTTACAGACTGGAGCTACAGCTTTACAGAGAGCTAAATGAGCCACAGCTGTAGAAAGATAGAACTACAGCGGCTACAGTTGCTGTAAAGCTATGGCCCCGTTAGTGCCCTGTATAGCTGTATTCCCTGTACTGCTCTGCATAGCTGTATTCCTTGTACTGCTCTGTATAGCTGTAGTCCCTGTAGTGCTCTGTATGGCCATAGTCCCTGTACTGCTCTGTATAGCTGTAGCCCCTGTAGTGCTGTATAGCTGCAGTCCCTGTAGTGCTCTGTATAGCTGTAGTCCCTGTAGTACTCTGTATGTCTGCAGTCCCTGTAGTGCTTTGTATAGTTGCAATCCCTGTAGTGCTCTGTATAGCCGTAGTCCCTGTATTACTCTGTATAGCTATAGTCCCTGTACTGCTGTAGTCCCTGTACTGCTCTGTTAAGCTTTGGCCCCTGTAGTGCTCTGTAAAGCTGAGGCCCCTGTAGTGCTCTGTAAATCTGTAGCCTCTGTAGTGCTCTGTTTAGCTGTAGTCCCTGAAGTGCTCTGTATGGCCATAGTCCCTGTACTATTTTGTATAGCCATAGTCCCTGTACTGCTTTGTATAGCCGTAGTCCCTGTACTGCTCTGTATAGCTGTGATCCCTGTAGTGCTCTGTATAGCAGAACAACCTGTACTGCTCTGTATAGCTGTAGTCCCTGTAATGATCTTCATGGCCATAGTCCCTGTACTGCCCTGTATAGCTGTAGTCCCTGTAGTGCTCTGTATGGCCATAGTCCCTGTACTGCTCTGTATAGCTGTAGTCCCTGTAGTGCTCTGCATGGCCATAGTCCCTGTACTACTCTGTATAGCCGTAGTACCTGTACTGCTCTGTATAGCTGTGATCCCTGTAGTGCTCTGTATAGCCGAAGAACCTGTACCTATCTGTATAACCGTAGTCCCTGTAATGATCTTTATGGCCGTAGTCCCTGTACTGCCCTGTATAGCTGTAGTCCCTGTAGTGCTCTGTATGGCCATAGTCCCTGTACTGCTCTGTATAGCTGTAGTCCCTGCAGTGCTCTGTATGGCCGTAGTCCCTGTACTGCTTTGCATAGCTGTATTCCATGTACTGCTCTGTATAGCTGTAGTCCCTGTACTGCACTATATAGCTGTAGTCCCTGTAGTGCTTTCTATGGCCATAGTCCCTGTAATGCTATGTATAGCTGTAGTCCTTGTAGTGCTCTGTATGGCCATTGTCCCTGTACTACTCTGTATAGCCGTAGTACCTGTACTGCTCTGTATAGCTGTGATCCCTGTAGTGCTCTGTATAGCCGAAGAACCTGTACTGCTCTGTATAGCCATAGTCCCTGTAACTATCTTTATGGCCGTAGTCCCTGTACTGCCCTGTATAGCTGTAGTCCCTGTAGTGCTCTGTATGGCCGTAGTCCCTGTACTGGTCTTTGTAGCCAAAGTCCCTGTAGTGCTCTGTATAGCTGTAGTCCCTGTACTGGTCTTTGTAGCCAAAGTCCCTGTAGTGTTCTGTATAGCTGTAGTCCCTGTACTGCTCTGTATAGCTGTAGTTCCTGTACTGCTCTGTATAGCTGTAGTCCCTGTAATACTTTGTATAGCTGTAGTCCCCATAGTGCTCTGTATAGCTGCAGTCCCTGTAGTGCTTTGTATAGTTGCAATCCCTGTAGTGCTCTGTATAGCTGTAGTCCCTGTATTACTCTATATAGCTGTGCCCCTGTAGTGCTCTGTAAAGCTGTGGCCCCTGTAGTGCTCTGTAAAGCTGTAGTCCCTGTAGTGCTCTGTAAAGCTGTAGTCCCTGTAGTGCTCTCTAAAGCTGTAGCCCCTGTAGTGCTCTGTAATGCTGCAGCCTCTGTATGTTTCTGCAAACTGTAGCCCCTGTAGTGCTCTATAAAGCTGTAGCCCCTGTAGTGCTCTGTAAAGTTGTAGCCCGTGTAGTGCTCTCTATAGCTGTATTCCCTGTAATGCTCTAGCTTTAGCTATAGCCCCTGAGTGTACTGTAAAGCCGTAGTTCCTGTAGTGCTCTGTAAAGCTGTTGTTCTCGAAGTGTCCTGTAAAGCTATAGCCCTGGTAGAGCTTTCTATAGCTGTAGTCCATGTAGTGTTCTGTAAAGCTGTGGCCCCTGTAGAGCTCTGTAAATCTGTATTCCCTGTAGTGATCTCTAAAGCCGGAGTCCCTGTAGTGATCTGTAAAGCTGTAGCCCCGGTAGTGTTCTGTAAAGCTATTGCCCCGGAAGTGCTCTGTAAATCTGTAGCCCCGGTAGTACTCTGTAAAGATGGAGACCAGGTATTGCTCTGTAAAGCTGTAGCCCCGTAGTACTCTAAAAAGCTGGAGACCCGGTAGTGCTCTGTAAAGCTGTAGTCCCGTAGTGCTCTGTAAAGCCGGAGACCCAGTAGTGTTCTGTAAAGCTGTAGCCCCGTTAGTGTTCTGTAAAGCTGTAGCCCCGTTAGTGCTCTGTAAAGCTGTAGCCCCGGTAGTGCTCTGTAAAGCCGTAGCCCCAGTAGTGCTCTGTAAAGCTGTTGCCAGTGTAGTGCTTTGTAAGGATGTAGCCTCAGTAGTGCTCTGTATAGATGTAGCCCCGGTATTGCTCTGTAAAGCTGTAGCCTCGGTAGAGCTCTATAAAGCTGTAACCCCAGTAGTGCTCTGTAAAGCTGTAGCCCTGGTAGTGCTCTGTAAAGCTGTAGCCACCATAGTGCTCTGCAAAGCTGTAACCTCTGTAAAGCTGTAGCCCCATTAGTATTCTGTAAAGCTGTAGCGCCGTTAGCGTTCTGTAAAGCTGTAGCCCCTGTAAAGCTGTAGCCCAGGTAGAGCTCTGTAAAGCTGTAGCCCCATTAGTGTTCTGTAAAGCTGTAGCCCCGTTAGTGTTCTGTAAAGCTGTAGCTCCGGAAGTGTTCTGTAAAGCTGTGGCCCCTGTAGTGTTCTGTAAGGCTGTAGCCTTGGTAGTGCTCTGTAAAGCTGTAGCCCCATTAGTATTCTGTAAAGCTGTAGCCCCGTTAGTGTTCTGTAAAGCTGTAGCCCAGGCAGAGCTCTGTAAAGCTGTAGCCCCATTAGTGTTCTGTAAAGCTATAGCCCCGCTAGTGTTATGTAAAGCTGTAGCTCCGGAAGTGTTCTGTAAAGCTGTGGCCCCTGTAGTGTACTGTAAAGCTGTGGCCCCTGTAGTGTTCTGTAAAGCTGTGGCCCCTGTAGTGTTATGTAAAGCTGTGGCCCCTGTAGTGTTCTGTAAAGTTGTAGCCCATGTAGTGCTCTGTAAATTTGTGGCCCCTGTAGTGCTCTGAAAGGCTGTGGCACCTGCACTGCTCTGTAAACCTGTGGCCCCTGTAGTACTTTGGCTGTGGCACCTGTAATGCTCTGTAAAGCTATGGTCCCTGTAGTGTTCTGTAAAGCTGTAGCCCCTAAGGTGGTCCCTCGTAGTACTCTGTAAGGCTGTGGCACCTGTAGTGCTTTGTAAAGCTGTAGCTCCAGTACTGTTCTGCAAGGATGTGGCACCTGTAGTGCTCTGTAAGGCTGTAGCCTTGGTAGTGCTCTGTAAAGCTGTAGCCCCGATAGTGCTCTGTAAAGCTGTCGCCAGTGTAGTGCTTTGTAAGGCTGTAGCCTCAGTAGTGCTCTGTATAGCTGTTGCCCCGGTAGTGCTCTGTAAAGCTGTATCCACGGTAGTGCTCTGTAAATCTTTAGCCCCGGTAGTGCTCTGTATAGATGGAGACCCAGTAGTGCTCTGTAAAGCTGTAGCCCCCGTAGTGCTCTGTAAAGCCGGAGACCCGGTAGTGCTCTGTAAAGCTGTAGACCCCGTAGTGCTCTGTAAATCTGTAGCCCCGGTAGTGCTCTGTAAAGCTGTAGCCCTGGTAGTGCTCTGCACTGTGGCCAGTGTAGTATCTTGTAAGGCTGTAGCCTCAGTAGTGCTCTGTATAGCTGTAACCCCAGTATTGCTCTGTAAAGCTGTAGCCCCGGTAGTGCTCTGTAAAGCTGTAGCCCCGGTAGTGTTCTGTAAAGCTGTAGCCCCCGTAGTGCTCTGTAAAGCCGGAGACCCGGTAGTGCTCTGTAAATCTGTAGCCCCCCGGTAGTGCTCTGTAAAGCTGTATTCTCGGTAGAGCTCTATAAATCTGTAACCCCAGTAGTGCTCTGTAAAGCTGTAGCCCTGGTAGTGCTCTTCAAAGCTGTAGCCCCTGTAAAGCTGTAGCCCCGGTAGAGCTCTGTAAAGCTGTAGACCCCGTAGTGCTCTGTAAATCTGTAGCCCCGGTAGTGCTCTGTAAAGCTGTAGCCCTGGTAGTGCTCTGCGCTGTGGCCAGTGTAGTATCTTGTAAGGCTGTAGCCTCAGTAGTGCTCTGTATAGCTGTAACCCCAGTATTGCTCTGTAAAGCTGTAGCCCCGGTAGTGCTCTGTAAAGCTGTAGCCCTGGTAGTGTTCTGTAAAGCTGTAGCCCCCGTAGTGCTCTGTAAAGCCGGAGAGCCGGTAGTGCTCTGTAAATCTGTAGCCCCCCGGTAGTGCTCTGTAAAGCTGTATTCTCGGTAGAGCTCTATAAAGCTGTAACCCCAGTAGTGCTCTGTAAAGCTGTAGCCCTGGTAGTGCTCTTCAAAGCTGTAGCCCCTGTAAAGCTGTAGCCCCGGTAGAGCTCTGTAAAAGCTGTAGCCCCTTTAAAGCTGTAGCCCCATTAGTATTCTGCAAAGCTGTAGCCCCGTTAGTGTTCTGTAAAGCAGTAGCCCCTGTAAAGCTGTAGCCCTGGTAGAGCTCTGTAAAGCTGTAGCCTCATCAGTATTCTGTAAAGCTGTAGCCCTGTTAGTGTTCTGTAAAGTTGTAGCCCCGGTAGAGCTCTGTAAAGCTGTAGCCCCATTAGTATTCTGTAAAGCCTTAGCTCCAGAAGTGTTCTGTAAAGCTGTGGCCCCTGTAGTGTTCTGTAAACCTGTGGCCCCTGTAGTGCTTTGGCTGTGGCACCTGTAATGCTCTGTACAGCTATGATCCCTGTAGTGTTCTGTAAAGCTGTAGCCCCTGAAGTGTTCTGTAAAACTGTAGCCAAATAGTTTTTTTGGAAGCTGTAGTGCTCGGTAAGGCTAGTGCTCTGTAAATCTTTGGCCCTGGTAGTGCTCTGTATAGATGGAGACCCAGTAGTGCTCTGTAAAGCTGTAGCCCCCATAGTGCTCTGTAAAGCTGTAGCCCCGTTAGTGTTCTGTAAAGCTGTAGCCCCGTTAGTGCTCTGTAAAGCTGTAGCCCTGCAAGAATATATAAATATATTGTATAATATATGAGGTGTAAGTTGGCCAGCTGCATAATCCATATTGCGATCTGTTGCTAGATCTCTTCGGTTTAATAATCATTACAGCTGTGTAGAGCTTTATCTATCTTTAGAGCTGTAAAGCTGTATTTAACAATTACAAAATTTTTCTTCACTAGAGCTCTTCAGCTTCACATTCATTGCAGCATTTCATAAAAGTATGCCTTTTCAGTGCTCTTTAGTTTTTTATAACATTATCCTCACTTTAACTCTCAGTTTGATAGTGCTAATAACTGTTCAGGATTGTGTTCTTCATTAGACATTGGCAGCTGCAAAATCATCACAGAATCCATCTACAATATAATATTTTTTTTCCAGAGCATTATACTACATAGACCTTTTCAGCTTAAGGATCATCTCAACTATTTAGAGCTTATTAAAGCTATGAAGCTGCATATTCCTCCCAATGTTATTTTCTTTGCTTCTTTTTATCCCTTAGTAGAACTCTTTGGCTATATGGTCAACATAGCCATCAATAAAGTTAGCTCTTACTGTTATTTGGTTAAATTATGATTATACATTTTCAGAGTGCTTTCCCTTGCTACAGATCTGTAGCTGTGTGGTTATCTCAGATTCATAGGGGTTGATTTACTAAAGGTAAATAGGCTGTTCACTTTTCAAGGAAAGATGCATATTACAAAGGAAATTAACCTCATAGAGTTTCATCGTTCATTAGTATTTCTTTCTAAGCTAAATAGTCATCACCACTTTCCACTGTTTTATGACTTACTAATACTTCTTAGCAATATATTTATAGCAACGTCCCAGAGCTTTATCCCTTTATAGTTCTGAAGCTAAACAGTAACCACAGCTATTCGGAATTGCATCCCTCATACTTACATCATCATTCATTACACTGTACCACTATACTGGCGCTTTAGAACTTTTCGCAAAAAAATCATGACTTACCAGATCTTTAACTTTGACTTAAGAATATTACAGTACCTATGACTGTTATTATTTTACTGAAGCTTTTTCAAAGAAATGAGCATGCTACATAGTTACATAGTTAGTCTGGTTATAAAAAAGACACAATCCCATCTAATTCTACCAATAAAATCATTTTTTTTTTTTTTTTTTTTAAATTAGATTGGATTTATTATATAGCTTGCAAACAATAGTTAGGGTTACACAATAACCCTAACAATAGTTAGGGTTATCATGGGTCACAAAGCTGCAATCCTACAGCTAAAAAAGCATATGAAAATACACAACAATACGCTTTAATTGTTTTAAATAATGTATACATAGTCATACCTTTTTTTTGTATTCGTAACTGTAATTGCCACAAGATCATTTGAAGGGAGCTCTTAAAATTCACAAGAACGCATGTAATTAACCTTCACTTCTATTTATACAATAGAAAAATGTAAATCTGAATTATGTACTGTATAATATAAATATATGAGAAGTCAATGTTAAATCAATTTCTACACACAAAAAGGGATTCTGTGAAACCAATTATATGATAATTCCATATTTCATTTCACCTGTTCGATGTATGTTCTTACCTCCTGCTTTCTCTCCACCCGCGTTATATGTCTCTTATTCACTTGTCTGACCTGCTTCGAAGGTTGTCATGCAATGACATTGATGAAAGTCAGATTAGCAGACAAGTCTCTAATTGGGAATTCTGGTAGGTGGAGGGTCAGTGATGTGTAGAGTGTACAGGCTGTGATTTTAATTTAGTAAGACTTGTGGTTTATGTGGTAACCCACGTCTAGTCTGGATTTTTGTAACACCTAAGGTACAACAGTTCCCAAATTTGTGCAACCTCCCAGAATACCACCAGAATACCACATATCATATACATACTTCCCCAATTGCTGTCTCATCTCACTTCTGCTCAGAAATGCATGCTATGTTGCTTTGCTGCTTTACCTAAGGGTGTCACATTTCTCCTTTATCATACTGGGAGTGCAGTTTAAAAAAACTTTAAAAAACCCCCCCAAGAAATAAGGTAAAAGCACAAAAAATTAAGCATTTTAAAGGGTTACTAAACCCTTGTTTTTTTTTTTTTTTAAATAAAATGTCATACTTACCTCCACTGTGCCGTTGGTTTTGCCCAGAGTGGCCCCTATCCTCCTCCTGTGGGGTCCCTAAGCGGCGTGCGTGGCTCCTCCTCTTCTCGAGTGCCCCTTCGGAGAAGCGATCTCTTTTGGGACACTCATGCGGGCCCGCTCCCGAGTCCTGCTGCTGCTTCTTTTGACACAGACAGCAGGACTCGCCCCCGGCTCCCACATCATTGGATTTGATTGACAGCATGCTATCAATCTATCCAATCAGGACACAAGACACCGGATAGAGCTGGTGTGCTCGTCCCTGGGTGATAAAGACCGGGTTCCCCTTCCTTACACGTCACTACTCCTTTTCCAGGGGTGTATAGTTACTCTCTGTGCTGGTCCAGCTCCTTCATCTCTCCTTTCACCTCCCCACATAACCTTTTATGTAGCAGCCAGGGAAGAAACGAGGGGTGTTACTTGTGAGAAAGCTCTGAGTCTGCTGGGCTGCTGACATCACATTCAAGATGTGGCATCCATAGTTACATAGTTAGTAAGGTTGAATAAAGACACCAGTCCACCCAGTTCAACCTGAGTGAGTGTCTACAATTGTCCCTATCCATGTACATTGCACACTCACATCGGTCCCTACCCTCAAAGAGCCCACAATCCAAGGTCCCCATTCATATACTAGAGCCAATTTTGGACAGAACCCAATTAACCTACCAGCATGTCTTTGGAGTCCAGCCACAGTCCCAGCGCTTTTGGATGCCTGAACAGGGTAGACTTTACAAGTAAATAACATGTAAAAACAATGTTAATTTGCAAAGATTATTTTTTGGAAAGATTTTCGTTAAAATAATTGTCTGGGGACAGGGCCTTTTAAACATCTATTTTATCTTTTATGTTAAGAAACAACTTCAAGCAACTTTAATGTAACTACATTGAACAGAAGAGCCACGTAAACATCTCACTAGTAAACATTCTAGTGATTAATATATGTTTAGCACTACCCCCCTAGGAGTTGCAGATGACTTGGTTCCCTATTCCTACACAGCCAGGCAAACAGCATAATGCCCAACTTGATAGCAACAAAACTCAGGGACAACTTCCTCCTTATGTAAAACTTTGGATTTTCTTATTCACTCCTGGGCTCTGACAGTCTCTAAGTGAAAATGATGCAACAGCTACTTAACGACATGGAACTCTCAGTCCCTTTAAAAAGAAGCCTTGTGAATTGCATTCTGGAGTATCTCTATCTCTGTTCCCAGCTCTACCCACTGCAGGAAATGACAGACCACCTAGCTGCTTCTTTACCAGTCTACCTGACTGACTCTTCACCAGTCTACCTGACTGCTCCAGAGATCTCCCAGGGCAAGGTTAGCAAAGATTTAAGCACACCATTATCTTCCAGAGAGCCCTGCTACATGTGGCAGTCTCTCCCCTTGTAGGTCTCTGACCGTGCTCTAGTACTCACACTGTCCTCCTTGCTCCTGCTGCTTCTTAGGAAAGATTCCCTCCAAACTGCTTCTGTCGTCAGGATCCTCCCAGGCCAGCATCTGAGCCCCAGCCCAAGGCAGAGCACCCCCCCAAACCAGGGGGTTCGCCTCAAGGGCATCCGACAGTCCCCCTCCGCACTCCATCTCCATCTTCCACCCTACTTCCCTACCAGCATAACTCATTCATACTTAAGGGCTGGCCCAACCACCCTGCCAGGCCCACTGCCTGAGGATTGGCCAAGCTCCCCTGAGAATGCAGGACAACCCTCCTAGCCTCTGCCCTCCAGTTTCCATAACAATCTCCAACTTTCCAGAACCAGGAGGAGGCACCAGACTTGCCTGCATGAGTCATCCAGTCCTGACCTAAAGTAAACCCATGATCTAATACATGGTTATTTTGCCATGAAGATCCTTGATTAGGCATTTACTCCTATAGTGTGACGATGGCCAATCTTTTTCTATATTTTCCATGGTAAAAGGTTCAGCCATTCATGCCACAACTTTAGTTATTTTCTGTACATAGACAACATTCCCAAACTCAATAGTTCATGAGTTAGTTTTTCTCTGTCATTAGTTTGGTGCACTTGCACTGATTGTAGAAAGGGGCATAATAATATATCCTTACTTGATTATCGTTTTGTGCTAGTTTTTCTAAAAAGTGAGTGTTTTGCCATTTTGCTTTTGTTTTGTCAACCAGTATTTTTTTTAACTCTTGTTTTCCATATATAACTTTTGAAAAAATGTTAAACATTTGTAAATGTGACTACCTTTTGGTAGCAGTGCTACCATATTACATTGTTTTAAAACTCAGTATAACTAAAGGCAAATCTTTTTTTTAGCTTTGGATGGAATGGGGATGGATTAGAACACCTGTTAGGTTTTTATTGCTTTCTGTGTCTCCGGGAAATTTACTCTTTATTTTTGTACTTTTTAATTTTACCACCAAGAGTGAAAGTGAAAGAAAATTGTTGCAATCCAAGAGAAATCGACAAAAAAGAAAGCCAGCCATCATCTTGAGATTCCACAAAATATTTATTTTTGGTATAAATAGGACAGCAGGAAGATAAAATGTAGCTTATGTGTTTTCATGGCTAACTAATTCCCATTCATCAGGGCTAAAGCAAGACACATCAAAATCATAATAAATATATATATTAAAAAAAAAATCTATAAAACTTAAAGTTTTACTAAACCCAGGACCCTGCATTCACTATATCAGGTCTCCCACGGTACACATAACATGGAAATGCAATAATTTTAGTAAATATAAACCGCTAAATACCTTTTCTCATCAGCAGTAAGACTTGTGACTTCTATCAGTGTCTGGTTAAAGCTTGTAGGAGGAGTTTTCATTCTCCCCTGATTGTCCTCTGAGGTTGCAGGACTCCTGACCCTCTGTCTGGACAGTGTTGATTGGCCCTGTGCTGATCACATGCACTCTCTCAAGAAAAAAAGAAACTCTAGCAATACATAGCATGTGGCACTTGTCCCTAGCCTCTGTTCTATCAGGAGATGGAATGGGGAATGTGGAAGAAGGGGAGGAACAGAGAAGACAGGACCAAACAGCCTTTTTACACAATGTAGAGTAATAACCCCTTAGGTTCCACGGTGAGTATAACAAGCATGCTTTACTGCATATACATGTAAAAAATAAGGTGTCCCTGCCTTCCACTTCTGAGAACTCTCTGCTTTTCTCATACTTGGTCATGGACTCATATATTGCGCTGCACTTTTTTTATTTTTTACACGTGATTTGAGGTGTTGTGATTAACCTATAGTGTACAGCTTGCATTTTCCTCTTACTTGATTTTTGTGTACGCTGATTGCTTTCATATTTTTTCTTTACTGCATAAACAGACTGATTTTACTGTTGTGGGTTTAATAACACTTTAAGTCAAACAGAAGAATTGATATATATGTTACAGTTATCAATATTGAAGTGATTGTAAAGCTTTGTTTTTGTTTTTATTTAAATAACAAACATGCTATACTTACCGTCTCTGTGCAATTGTTTTGCACAGAGCAGCCGCAATCCTCCTCTTCATGGGTCCTCCATTGGTGCTCCTGGCTCCTCCCCCCCATAATGTGCCCCCATCGCAATGCTTGGGGGTACTCACGAGTGTTTGCTCCCAAGCCCTGCTCTGTGTGTCCATAAGACACACAGAGCGGGGCTCCGCCCTGGCCCCTGTTCCTCATTACTAATGGCTCCCGTTGCTATATCTGAGCCAAGGAGGAGGGAGAGAGCTTCAGCTTTCATGCACATTGCTGGATGGAGATCGAGCTAAGGTATGTATTTAGGGGGGTTGCGGGGAGCTAAATGCAGAAGGTTTTTTACCTTACTTCATAAAATGCAGTAAGGTAGAAAACCTTCTACCTCCACAATCACTTTCATAATAACTCTCCCTTTCCTCTCACATACAAAAGAAAAGTTAGAACCAGTTGCAAACTACAGCCTTTGTTTACATTTTGTGATGCTGTAATCGATTACAGTAATTACGTTATACAGAGACAATTTTATTGGCTCTGTATTCTCTATGTATGATCTGCTGTGTCCAATGGATATAAGGCTCACAGTGCTGTGCTCATGCACGTGCTAAAGGGCATGCACAAGGAAGGTAAAAAAATGATGCTTAAAAAAGTGTTGATCGATCCTTCAGGGTGCGTTCTCCATCTTTTTATGTACAATGGGCAGATGGCAAGTGGTTAATGTACTGGTCTAGTGGAACTACATAATTATGAGATCATTTCCTGTTCTGTGTCCTGTTGTTTTCCAATAAACAGGAAGGTCTCAACCATGTGTCCAGCACAATCCTGACAGGTAAGAATCATATCTGTAGCAGCTATCCAACAGGTTTTGTATCCAGCTACAGCCAAAGTACTATACACTGCTGCAGATACAGCTATCAAAACTATCCCTGTAAAAGTCAAAAAGTGTTTCATCAAAGTTTTCAGTTGCTTATCTGACAAACCAGAATTACCAGTCCTAAAAATGTAAAATGAAAATACTGCTTATAAGAGAAGGTGCATTTAACTGTATACAAGAGCCCAGACTAAACTTACCTACAGATATGAGGGCAGAGAAAGATCAAAAATTAAAAAAAACAACATCCCTTAGCATAGCTAACTATCAAATAGTGCACATATTATTATTATTATTATTATTATTATTATTAATAACGATTTATATAGCTCCAACAGTTTACACAGCGATTTACAATGTAGAGGGGGGACGGCACAATTACAGTACAGTTCAATACAGAAGGGACAGGAGGGCCCGGCTCGTAGAGCTTACATTCTAAAGGGAGGGGGTGGTGGTACAAAAGGTAATAGATGCGGGGAATGATTTGATGCAAGTATGAAACTGCAAATAAAATGTAGAAAGAGCTACCGTATATACTCGAGTATAAGCCGGGTTTTTCAGCACATTTTTTTGTGCTGAAAGTGCCCCCCTCAGCTTATACTCGAGTCAAGCACTTTTTCTGCAGCAGAGAATGACATTTTCCGACGCGACTTTGGGGCCTCGTATCTCAGTGAAACTAGCACTACAACATATCCAAATTTGGGGTTCCTAGCACTAAGTGGCCCCGAGATACAGGGCCCCAAAGTCGGTCAACTGTGTCCATCTGCAGCAATGTCATTTCGGGACCCTTTGTGTCCAGAGACCCCAAATTGGCTGCAGCTAGGGGGCATCTAGGAACCCTTAACTACCAAGTTTGAAGTTCGGGGGACCTATGGCTGCAAATGGGCACAGTGAGGCATGCAAATGGGCACAGTGAGACTGCAAATGGGTATTGTTGACCCTCTTTTACACTAAAGCCCCATACACACGGTCGGATTTTTGCATGGATTCTGTCCGATCGGACAATGTTGTTGAAAAATCAGACCGTGTGTATGCACCATCAGACAGTGTACGTCGGATTGTCCGACGGACAAAGTCCTATCTCCTGCTGGATAGATTTGCCGACAACACGGTCCGATCACACCAAATCCGATCGTGTGTACGGTTGCCCGACCGGACAAAGTGCTACGCATGCTCAGATCACATTACAAGACCAAAGCTATTGGCTACTAGCCTCTACGTAGTCCCGTCGTAGGCAACAAACGTCACCACGTTCAGAATGATCGGATTTTCTGACAACTTTGTCTGACCGTGTGTACGCAAAACCAACATCAGACAAAGTATGACGGACATGGTCCGACGGACCTGGTCCTCGGATAATCCGCGCGTGTGTATGGGGCTTTACAGTAGCTTCGCATTTCTCACCCTAGGCTTATACTCGAGTCAATAAGTTTTCCCATTTTTTTGTGGTAAAATTAGGTGCCTCGGCTTATATTCGGGTCGACTTATACTCGAGTATATACAGTACAAATAATATATTAGTAGCAAAAAACTGTACTTAATTAATAGGCCAGCACATGTAGAACTATATAAGATATACTAGAAATGATGGAATGCCTACGAGCTATAGGAGAAGAACGTAAAGACTTTCATACAGCAGAACTACCACTCAATGGTCTCCCAGACAGCTATGAGATATTTGTTACAATCCAGATGATGAGCTTACCCTGGAATATATATAAGGCTTTCGGGTGAAAACAAGTGAAAAGTAGAAAAGTAAAAATGTTCCTATGCTACTTACCAGCAGGGTTGCCAACCCCCCCCCCCCATAATGTTTTCACTGAAAAAAATTAAAACAATTAGTGGCTGAGTGCATTTTTTACTGATAACCTGAAATATGACAGAAATGACTATTAGAAAAATAGAGTTGATATTCTAAAAATATAAACAATATTTAAAAATTAATTAAATTATAATAAAAAATTATGTGTATGTTGTATGTGTATGTGTTTGTAAGCGTGTCAGGACCCCAGGACACCAGTGGCAAAAAGCGCCCTGAGGCGATTCAATTCGCATAGGTTGCGCTATACAAGTCATTCATTCAAGAATGTAGTAGCTCTAATTCATATTTAATCTGTTGGGCTTTACAATGGAAAAAAAACACTGTGACAAAATGTGAGCATTACTAATATTATGAAAGACTTGGTAAACTCTAGGACTGAGCAGAAAATGAATGTATGCCCAGGGACGAATGCCCAGAATGTAAACTTTGTGCCTTCTGAGCATGCCTCCCTGGGCGCATACTGCCCTAAATGTTATTACCTATTGGTGCACCTAACAACCCCTTCCAGCCGCAGCAGCTTTCAGCCTCTCCTAAAGTTTAACAGTCCCAATATGCCCAGTGTATCCAATGCTCAGCACTTTGACCCTAAGAGGAAATGTCACCACCTCACACTTATTTTGAACCATTAATTCAGCTGTTAACAGATACAGCAAAGTAAACAGCACTGTATCACTTAATTTCATGCTAAGAGATAGTAGGAATACATGTACAGGCTTCGTATTTATTAAATTCACTCATTTTTATTTAAACAGATTAGGAATTTTAAAAATACTAGTCAGTTTTTCACTGTTCAGGAATCATTGCACACTTTGATCATCTTGCAATAGGATTGCAGAGTTCTAGTCAATCCCATTAAGGACTGTATAGAGAGTGATGTATGGAGAATGATGTATAGTTGTAAGTCATGAGCTCACTCATTTGTAATAAGCAATATATCTACATGGGTATAGTATGAAAAAAAATGTTGCAATTCTTATTCCTCATAAAAGGTCTAGATTGTTAATAGGGCCCACATGGGCTATAGTAATAACGAGACAAGCTGTGAATACACTGTATGTGGCAAAAACAATCCAAAAGTCCTTATGAAAAAGGTACATCTGAAACAAATCGTCTTGACTGGAGTGTTCAGTTTCTTCACTGATTAGCAGAAGCCATTACAATGACAAAATGTGCATCAAGTAAGATAAGTCTTTTTTACCTATAGAGAAAAAAAAGAACATTAAAGAGGAGGTCCACCTGATTTTTTTTTTTGTTAAAAGTCAGCAGCTACAAATACTGCAGCTGCTGACTTTTAATAAATGGGCACTTACCTGTTCCAGGTTCCAGGGATGTCGGCAGAAGATGACGAGCGATCGCTCTGTCAGGGAATCAGGAAGTGAAGCTTGCGGCTTCACTGCCCGGGTCCCTACTGCGCATGCACAAGTCGCGCTGCGTGTCTTTATTGGTCCCCGTTGTGTCCTGGGAACTGTGTGTTTCCCAAGACACAACGGGAACCCTCGGATATTGGCGGGCATCCTCGGATATGGGTGGTGCAGCTAGTCCCGGAAGTGGGTGCAGATACCTGTATTATACAGGTATCTGCACCCCCCTCCCCCCTGAAATGTGCCAATTGTGGCACCGGAGGGGGGGAGTAATTCGATAAGCGGAAGTTCCACTTTAGGGTGGAGCTCCGCTTTAAGTTGTACTAGTATGAATTCATAAAAAAATCTAATATTACTCATCTCACAATATTTAAAGCAATTGTCCCAAACAGCTTTCTTTCCCATTCCACTGGCATTGTATTTTTATGCACTTGTTTTCAGCAGCCATCAATAGGCGCATCCCTCTTTATACACACTGGCCATTTAGCCTCAATGTATGAGACTCAGCATTTAGGCGCAGGTGGAAGTCACAAGCCCACAATCCAGCTCCACTGCCAGCAGCCTGTGAGACTCTATGAAAGGCTGAAAGCTGCTGCTGCTGCTGGAAGGAGGTAACGTTTAGGGCATTATGCACCCAGGTACTAATGCTCGGAAAACAGGCTGATTGCGTTTTCAACATTTGTACCTGGATGCATTTTGCCCTTAACAATATTGCCACTCCAAACACCATCCAGCTCTGTCCAGCCACAGCATAATTTCTTCTGCCTCTCATAGAGTTTTACAGGCTGCGGCTGGATGGCGTGCTGTGCCCTCAGCATGCACATAAATACCAAAGTTCTAAAGTCCCATGCATGGGGGTCTAAATGCCCAATGTGCATGAGGTCTAATGGAATTCTTCCATAAATTACCACCTGTCCTTAGCTGCTGAGAGGCTTTGTATTCATATCTAGAAGTATCCAGAAGGTTCTTTAATTGGTACTTGGATTTTTGATAAAAATATGTTTGTATATATTCTTGGCAAGCAATGATAAAACACTTCTTATGCACTATCATCTCTTTATTTGTACATGCCAAAGGAAAGATGTGATATTCACTTACCTTTACAATCATGATGGCTGCACTGTAAAATAAGTTCAAGATAAAGAGGATGAAGAATGTAGTAGCTGTGTACCATAGACTATCCTCGTCATCCTCACTGCTGTCCTCCCAGATGAAGTGCTCTAAAGTGGGAGAGATTCATTATTGATTTACTGGTATTTAGGCAACATAAGGAAGGCACATCATTTCTTACTTTCATGCATCAAGGTCTCCATTCACTGGTATATGCCGAGCATGAGATCAGACTAAAATGAAGACACTCCTTTCGGAGTTTAGGAATTGTAAAGGGACATGAATCTGATTCAAAGCTCAGTTCTACTGACAGAAATGGAATATTATGACTCGCCTACTGTATATAGCTCTCATTTGCTGACATCAATTCCCATGCCACGCATTGGTAATGCTAGGTTTTCAGTCTAGGTGTTAGAGATTCCCCATGGACCTCTATGACTTCTGCAGACAGTGATAATTTAACGCCCAACTCCAGGAAGATATATATATATATATATATATATATATATATATATATATATTTTTTTTTTATTTTTATTTTTTTTAAACCCCTCAAATAAAGATGTTATCTCCAATAACTATACTGCAGATGGTTACTAGCTACTGTAAAAAAATCATAACTTGATGTGATGAAGAGCTGTGGCTGCAACAGTGAAGGATCCTGTTGTTTGCCATTCCTTTCCTCTCCATTCGTCCATTCACAAAATACCTCCTATTCTTTTTACAAAATGCAAGCCGTTCTGTGAATGGACAAGGAGAGAAGAGAGCCAAGTAAATCACATGTATAGCTGATCTGCTCTAATTCTTTGATATTAGTTTGAATAAATGCGTCTATTACCTATTTGGTGGCCCATGGGTGCCTTGCATCTTAGCCATGCCATGGCCTAAATTTGATTCATATTGAAAACTGGAAAAATCATGGACATTTAAAGGCACATTTGTATAAAAGCAACACATTTTATTAATCTGTGTTAACAATTTTTGTATACAATATAACAGTTAGGTAAAAAACTTCTTCTGTTTAAAACAAGATCGGTCACGGAGAGTGTCAATCCCCTCTTTAAACAGAAGACGTTTTTTACCTGTTATATTGTATACAAAAAATATTAACACAGATTAATAAAATGTGTTATTTTTACACAAACGTGCCTTTAAAGTCCATGATTTTTCCAGTTTTCAATATGTATCTAATTTTTTGATAGCTGAGATTGTCTTGCTTGCAGCATCTAGTAATGATTAAAATGTAAAGGCCCGTACACACTATATGAAAATCGGATGGCAAAATTCATTAGACGAGCTGTCTGCTGATTTTCGGATCGTTAGTATGGTGCTTTCGACAGGCGATTTCATTTTTTCGGCAGACAAAAGCTGGATGTGCAGACTATAAAATTTTTGTCGTACGTGTACGTCTGATTTTAGTTTCATGCAAGACTACACATGCTCAGAAACAAAAGAATACATACAATACTATTCAACACATTACGTCACTTCTGACATTGTATTCTGTCGTATGAAAATTTTTGTTTTGTGAGTAACCTCTTCACTTTCGACATGAGGCAAGCATGCCACAAAAAATGGACGTTCTGTCGTCCGAAAATCTAAGCGTGTGTACGAGGCTTAAAGCAACTTGCGCATGTTGGGGAGAGAAGACTTAATTTTGAAACAGCTGATGGAGTGTTTAATGGTTTGCATTATAACGATTTGGAAGGGTTCATGGACACTCCATGTGGAAGATACCATGCGCCTAGAGCATCTTATATAGTTACACTGTGGATGCTCAACTAAGTTTAAAAAGGTGTTAGAGGGGCGTTGACTTCTTTATGTAACCTTGGATTGGCAGTAATGCACATTCCTTAATTGTTTTACACTGTAAAATGTTATGTTACTTTTCATCTGTAATTTTCTTTCCCTTTTTCCACTCTGGAACACAATTTGTTTCAATAAAGTTCTTTCTGTTTTTTTTTTTTTTATATGTTTGGAAGGGTTCAGTTTAAGACTAAAATCCCTAGGCCTGGTGCAAAAGTGAATACATAAGCTTTTTTATTTTTTTTTATATATAAAGGTTGCTTCTAATGTTTACATGTTTTATCAATCTTTTGAAAATGTATATGATTATATGAAAATGGGTACATGTTGAGAGTATGGAGCCTACAATTTTAAGAGTTCTAGACTGAAATTAAAATAAAAAGATGTTTCTTATGAACAGTCCTGTTTTGTAACATGATAAGCAATGTAAATTTACACTAGCCCACACAGTAAAATGCAGCATTTTACTGTGTGGGCAGCTCCCAGTTTCGCCTCCGGCAGGGGGTAGTGCAAAGTACTTTTCAGCACATTGCTTACTTTTTTCCTTTTGTTTTAACTTTACTTGTAGTGTCACATAGTGACTCTTCATTCATGTCTCTGCAGAGTGGTGCGGTACATTGCACTGCAGCGTGGTGACATGCATTGCCATCTAGTGCGCTGCAGAAAACTAAGCTGACATGTTTCACTTTCAACAGTGCACTGCACCACACATCACACCAGCGCTATAGTGTGAACAATTGCTTTCTATGTGCCCTGGCGGCAAACCTGTGTTTATCCAGTGTGCAAGAAGCCCTAAATATGTATTTTTTTTTAGTGCTTCAGAATTGAGTCACTCTTCTCAAAATATAAGGGCCTGATGCTGGAAGCAACAGCAAATTTTTACACACTCAGTGCCTAGGAAGCAAACTAGACTACTATGTGTCCTGGTAAGTGAAAGCAGTGTCAGGAGGGGTTATTAAGCCTCATCCCATATACAAATATGACGAGCTTTGCATTGTGCACCAGATGGGTGCAAGAGAGTGTAGCAGCCACAAGGCCTTCATAGTGAACGCCAAGGGTCAAGTGGAAGGTGCCAAAAGCACAAGGCAGATGAGCTGTGTCACCTATGTACATTTTATTTATTTTTTCGCTTTACATGAAGTTTTCCTATTAAGTATCACTGTGTACAGGGGAAGATTTCATCACAATGTGCATTTATCAGGAAATCAGTAATCAGTATAAGTATAATCAGTATGCCCTCCTCTCGAGGTAACTCCTGGTATAAACAAGACCAAGGATAAATCCAAAGGAAAAACCAAGCCGTCACTCCACAGAACCAGTGTTGCTACTTTTGTGTCTTTCTTGCCACACTCATCTTTGGCCTTTGGAAGGTCATTAATGTTGTAAATCCTGCACATACACACAGGAGTTACATCATACCTGGCTCAATTCTTGGCATCAATGAGCCAGAGTATACACTACAGTGTACATTCTAATTGAAAAAAATGTCCTGCAGTGTACAAATTCACAGTGCCATGGACCTCCTGAGTGAAAAAATTTGCTATGAGGTCGGACAACATTCTCGTAATTTCACCCAGTTTGAAATCTGAAGTGATCGAAAGTTGAAAGTAGTGGCATTGCAGATGCATGGCTCAGCTTGCCCAGTTCCTTGCAGTGTTTACAGGCCTTGTCTCTGGCTTTACTGTATGTGAACTGCTTACACTGACACCTAAACTCCAAAGTTTGGGTATGCACACTGCAATTCTGTAGAAAGTAATACCCTGCTTGGCACTTGTACAAGCACCATTACTTCCACAGAACTGTAGTGCACTCGTGCAAATGTTGGAATAGAGTGACTAGTATCAATGGTGCAAAGTAATTTAACTTTAGGGATAATGAGCAGGACATGAGGAATGGGTTACAGTTTTTTACTTAAAAGTAAATGTCTACTTTGAAGTAAGGTAATAGCAGACAAACACACAGCACTATTTAATATGAAGGAGCTGTGCACTCGGCAATGACAAGAAGATAACGTATTGGAGTTTGCAGTTATGCTGATATAGTGTATGTGTTTTTTGTTTTCTTTTACCACTATATATGGGAAATGACGTGACTGCCGAAGTTCTGGAGAGGAGCAGGCGAGGCAGACCCAGGAGCATGGTCCCTCCTGCAGTATCTGGCCAGTGCCAGAGCTGCTGTCAAGGACCTTTGGCTGAGTTGTGCAATTTTTTTCTCAATGCAGGAGCTAATGCAAATGTCTGTCAATGCTATCCTGGGTCTGAACCCGTGGTTAGTACTGAAAAAGAACTGAAAAGTGTGCAGCAATAGGAATATTATCAGGATCATTAGATATTTAGAGACAGTACTTTAGCACACATGTATTCATAAAAGTGTAATTCTGAAGTTGGATATGCAGGTTTTGTAACTCATTGGAGGAAAATAGTTTTTTAGGTTGGCATAGTGAATATTCTAATATGTAACTTTGAACTGTTTTCTGAGTATGACACCCTTTCTTTTAATAATCAAAGGAATTAAAAATATATCTAACACCAGCTTTTTGGCAGTATTACCACTAAGTCCAGGGGATTCTTAATTCAGACAGGCCTTTGTGCCAGTTTCAGAAACATTACTGACACAGGCAGCAAATTCAGGTAGTTCTTACTATTGTCACATGATTTTATATTCGTGGCAGCATCAAATTCTGAAAGAATTCTTCTAGTTCTTCGTTTAGGAAAGTAGAGGGAAGCTATCAAGTATGTGATAGTTTCCTGCACAGCGCTGTATCTCCTGCCTCATTTAGTGGTCAGTCTGGAGATTTCCTGTCCAAAAGAACTGGGGATACAGCTGATATCATTACCAAAATATAGGCAATGCTTGTATTTCGGAAATGACATGTCGCTGAGTGGATGGAGTATGATGGGAAAATGAGAGACCAGTTTCTCATCAGGTCCGCTCCACTTTTATATGACAGTGCACTGCAGAAAGCCACTATAGGACTAAATAGTGGCTATGGAACTGCCCACTGCCCATTCAGAAGTGGAGCAGACCTAATGGGGAACTAGTCTCTCAATTGCCCATCTGGCTCTGCCCACCCTAGTATAAAAATCCTTAGCTATATTACTGTCAGTGTGACTGGTGCAGTGGCCGGGGGAGGATGGGGGTGCACTGGGGAAGGTGTGCCCTCTGTGGACATTCATGTCCCAGTGCAAATATGAAAAAATGTATGTACCTGTTACCCATGCCCCAATGGAATTCATCCTTTACAAATTCCCCTAAATATGTTCTAAGGAAGAAATCAGCTGTCCTGCGTATCTTACAAATCTCTATGTTTTTGGTAAAGAAGTATGTGCCAAACCCTTTTATTTAAGTTTTCTTGTTAGGAGTTTAGAAATGAAAAAGCAGTAATAATGTACACATATTCACATTAAGGGCTCATTCAGATAGTCGCTGACATCAGTGTGCAGACAGTGTGCGTTCCACCTGTGCTCCTGCACATATGTCAGATTTTGACATGTGGTTGTGTCCCTGCAGCTATTGCATCTACATTCACCTCTATAGGCTGCCTATGTACAGCTCCAATTGGGTGCAGTCGCAAAAGACAGCGGCTCAGCATACAGGACAGGTGTCCTTAGGTGTTTATTTAAAAAAAAATTCACAAGATTCATACAACTTTCACCCAGGATTCCCATGTTTCTGTTTGAATCCAGTTAGAAAAAGGTTTAAATCTTGGGTGAAAGCTGTGTGAATCTTGCATGACATCATAAATAAATAGATCCCCCCTTTAAGTGTGGGAAAAGACTTTCTGTTTTTTAGTGCTATCTTTAGCTCAATTAGAGTGATCTAACCTCGCTTTCTGTTTTGGGGGTTAGTAAATGTAAAGAGGAAAGGATCGCTGCTACTTCCGACCAGCCCAGATGAAGAAATGATAAAGAGCGGCCTCAGGCTGCATGGCATCAGGGTTTGTGGTTTGGTGGAGACATATATGCTGAGGCCACGCTTTATCATTGGAAAAAAAACGGTGAAAAAAGTTGTAGTATTGAAAACACCATCTTTAACCTGTATGTTCAAATCCAGTGTTACACCCCTTTCGGCATGAACGTCGATTGGGACGTAAATTGTTTTATCAACAATAGTTAATATTCGTACTTGATCTTAAACAGATTTTTTTTGTAGCAGACACTATTGATAGGGCCCGCTGTAATATAATATATTTTATATATATGCACTATCTTCTATTATTACGATGCACGAGTATGAGCCTCCCTTTTTTTCCTCTACAGTGCAGACGTTCTAATGAAAGTATTTGCTATACAGTTCCATATTTTACCCACAGTGTATTATTCATGCATCTAGGGGGTAATATAAAATTTATTTCTATATCCAATTTATGTCTATTTACACCCATATTAATCAGGGCACTCTGCAGATTTATTTTTTCTGCAGTTTACTGTATTTTTATAAAAATTTAATTTTTTTTCTTTAGACATAATTTTCTCCAGGAATTACATTTATTTTCAGTCCATCAAATACTAGTAATGTTGTTTGTATAGCGATGATCAGATTTATATTGCATGTATTCATATGACGAATGTGGGAATCAATATTAGACTAATGAGATCCGTTGGTTATCCAAGCGCTGCGTTGTTTCCGTCTTTCCAATCCGGATATGACGTATCGCTTTGTGTGGTTTTACCTTTAGCGATGTTGGAGCGCAGTTCTGACTGCGCATGCGCTGTAGGCTGTACGCAAACCGGAACCAGCCTCTTTTATGGCGTGTCTGCCGGTGGAACGCATGCCATATTGCGCACGCGCAGTATGGTCTTATGACGCGCTGCGCATGCGCGATGCGTTCTGGGCACGCATTACGTCATGACGAATGACGTGCGGCGCATGCGCCGTCTTTTTCGTCATATTATCCTTTTGAACGTCCTGGTTAAATGCCAGCAGCGTTCGTTATGTATGTCAGTAGCACACCACGCTTTATCATTAATTGACCTGGCCTGGTCAGGAGTAGTGGCAATCCTTTCCTATTTACATTTACCAACCCCCTGGACTGGTACCAGGACAAGCCTGCACACTCTGTTCTGGGATATACTTTTACCTCTACTTTGTGCCATAAGCAATAAAACAGGTCTCACTTTCTGTCCCACTAACAATGGTTCACCAGATTGTAAACATTTGAAAATATGGGCACAGAACTAAAATTCAAGAGAGGTTCTAGCTTCCCAAGCTTCCTTTGTCTATTGTGTTATTGATGGAGAATTCTCACTTTCTGTCTGGTAAAACGTTGTCAGCATTACAGAAGGTGGTGGTAACTGAGCACCCAAAGCCATTAAAATGTGGCTGTACATAAACTTTAATGTATATTTATCATCATAATACAGTACGCTGACAAAAACCTTTATCACTGCCATAATTTTAATTTCTGCTTCTTTGTGTAGCATACATTTCCTAATGCTTTATCAGAACCCAGATACGTAAAGACAGACTGAGTTTAGTAAGATAATGTTATAAAAGAGTTTATTGAGCAATAAGCACATGCCATGACAGACACAAAGTGAAATCCAATGTTTCACACATTAGAAGCAGAGGGAAGGGTATATGCAAGTTAATGATGCAGATTACATACACAAGGGAGATTGCTGGAGACCTTGATAAATAATGATAAATAATGTTATTACAATGCAGCTTCTGTCTGGAGATAAAATCATTGTCAATACTGATATGAGAATGTTGACAACACTTCTTTTCAAGTTATGACTCTGTTCCTCTGTTCAGTATAATTGCATTCAATGTAAAAGCTGCATTGCCTTAACATTGGCATAATTCTGTGGCTCTAAAACACTACAGACCGATGGACAGACAACACACCAAAGTAATGGCATGTCCTGAATACAACATTTCATTGGTAAAAAGAAAGATAAAGCCAATGAAACAACTTTAGATATGGAAGTTATCACGGTCATTTACCCCTGTTCGTTATGGCTCTTGATGTAATCTTTCTAAGTCCCCCGGAGCAGGAAATTCTCGCCCCTCGGTTCCACTCTGATTTATAAACAAGGGCTCTGCTGAACATAATATAGGTTTCATTATCGTCAGTCAATATTGGTTCAGTGTTTATGTATAGATCTTCCCCCATGATTGAATCATTCTTTTTCCATTCAACATATATATCCTTGTGACTGAAGCCTTTAAACAGACAAATAACATCCACAAATTCATCATTAAATTCTCCAACTGCTGGTCGGAACAGAGATATTGTTGGTTCCTTTAGTTTATCTGTAGGAAAAAATAGTTACATAAATATCATTTATATTTCTATAACAGCATGTAAGAACACCTAAATTTATATAAAGGCAAGCTATAGACAAAAGCAGCTGGGATGATAATGGCAAACACAAAGTCTAAAGGCAAAGATCACAGACACCTCAGGTGTGCGTTGAAAGGTTATGGCTACATAGACTGGACGTTTGCTAAAACATCCTCAAGGCCAAGAAAAAATACAAGAGCATCAAAATCCCATCCCATTCTACCCGCGGCTCCTTATGGGGTGCACTACACTACACTTTAAGGAAAAGGGAAATTCTTTATAAATGAGAACATTCTCAGGCAGATAGACAAACTGAAATTTTACTTGGGTAACCTGTTTGTTACGTTAAGAGACTTCAGTAACGTCCTGCTTTGAAATCTTAAGCAATGTTTTTAGACTTTCCCAGTTCACCTGCAAACTACAGAACACTTCCACCCTAAGAATAAGAGGAGAGGGGGAATCCTGCTCCTCTATAGATAAAGTGCATTGCCACCCTAGGACAGAAAGGGGTTGATTTACTAAAACTGGAGAGTGCAAATTTTGGTGCAGCTGTGCATGGTAGCCAATCAGATTCTAACTTCAGCTTGCTCAATCTAGCTTTGACAATCAAACATGGAAGCTGATTGGTTTCTATGCAGAGCTGCGTCAGATTTGCACTCTACAGTTTTAGTAAATCAACCCCAAAGTGTTTTACCATTCGAATCAACTATTTAAAATAAAGGAAAACCACTTGAAAAAATAAAACAAATTCAGCTATGACATCTGAGGATTGATAAGCTGCAATATATATGCCTTTTTGGCAACTGACCCTTTCGACAAATTAACATAGAGAAAGCAAGATATTGCTTGGGTGGTCAACGAATAAACCGATGTACCTGGAAATACTTGCTCTATGGACCAAATAACTATTTAAAATTAAATTCCAGTACATGTTTATTTTTTATTTATTAGGAATGATTAGGTTCTTATTTATGTTTTTACCCCCTTTGTTTCCTCAGCAGTAGCGCCCTATGTTGGGACACAATTGGGTATTACCGGAACAGGATATAAAGGTAAATCTCTCCAACAGACAACATTATTGAGTTTCTAACCTCACTCATACATGTTCAATTTTCTTGTACAATTTTCCTTTGGATTTACCAAAAAACATATAATATGAGGTCAAAACTTAACAACTTTCTACTTTATCCAATTAGGCAGGCCCTAATTTCTAAAGGGAAATTGTACAAGGAAATTCAACGTATGGCCAGCCTTAGTTAGAGTTGGGGCGTAAAGCTGAAGTACAGCCATGGAACCCTTCTCCCAAATAAACAATCACACTATCCCCCTAGCCAAAAAAAAACAGTAAAAAATACAAAACAAACAACATTTTTTTTAAAGGGCTGTGAATATACAGCTAAAGCTATGGTCATCTGGTGTGCTAGGTACCAAGTATCTCTCTACTGTACTGCAGTATGGGAAGGTCCTTCTTCAGGTGCCCACATCACTTCCCTATTGGGTCCATTGGCTCAGTACTTGCAGGATCCTGAAGACTCGAGTTGCAGTGTGATGACGCCACAATGAAAGGTGGCTTCTAGACCAACTGATAGCAGTTCTGAACTGCAGTGGTGAATCATTGGTCTTAATTGCCAGAAGAGGAGCCATAGAGGGTCAGGTGACAATGAACTGAGGTAATTGTAAAAGAACTTAGGATTTTTTTTTGTGGGTATGGTTTGTAGAGAGGGGTAGAATATTTGACTGTAGATGAACTTTAATAGCTACAGAAAATGAATTGTCTACTCAACTTTAGTGCAGTATATGTAACTTGCAGTGAAAAACATTGACATTAATTTAACAGATGCCAGACTTTATTTTAACTGTTTTCTAAAACACATGATAAATAACACCTAATAGCATAAATAACACATAACATATACTGTAAATGTGACAGAAAATATTTGTACCTTCTCTGTAGTCTTTAGTAGATTTTTCTACTGGGGATGAAAGGCCACTGTGTTCAACGTTGCAGGTAAAGGATACTTTAGACTCCCAGTCGCTTAAACTAATCTTGAGGGTACTATTAACAGTATATGTTCCATCAAAGTTTTGATCAGGTTTCAATGTCTCCCCCTGAGCATTTCTGTTATCACTGCGCTTCCATTTTATGTTTAAAGTTTCAGTGGAGGTTAATCTTGATACCACACAAGTAAGTTTTGGTTCTTCCGTGATCAGCAAGTCTTTTGGGGAAGGAGGGAGAAGGACAACTCTTGGATGGAAACAGGATGAATCTGAAAATGAAAGCCACAATGTAACATATTCATAGCTACTCAAAGCTGGCAGTAAATGACCTACAGATTAAAAAGCTTAAAGTGCTACTAAACCCACAACAGTAAAATCTGTCTGTATATGCAGAATAGCATGCTTGTTATACTCACTGTGGAACTTAAGGGGTTAATCCTCTGCATTGTGTAAAAAAGCTGTTTTATCCTGTATGCATAGATCCTTCCCTCCTGCACTGTCTAACTGGGGAAGGCCAGCTAACACAGGCAGGGTAGCCAACCTGCACATGCTCAGTTGTGTTTCTATTGCTGAAGAGAACATTTCCTTGTTTATCAGAGCTAGCCAGGTCACATGATATTGGCATCACACATGTGGGCGTGTATACAGGCTATAGTGGAGATCTCCTCCTACCTAAACACAGAGCTCTGGACAAACTCTGCAGGTTATCATGTAACCATGGTATACAGATCAGCCAAAAAGGTATATAGTGGCAGTATTTTAAAGTAAAAAGAAGATTTATAAGCTATGGGCACTGTGGGGGGACAGATTAACTATTTTCATATTACTGGGTTTAGTAACACTTTAAGGGTCCTTTCACACTGATACATTTTTCCTGCATTTTTACCTTGCAAGAAAAACACAGGAAAAATGTTTTACTTAAAAATATGGCACTTTTCACACCACTGCTAGAAATACCGTGGTAAAAACGCACCCGCGATTTGCGTTTTTGGTGCGTTTTTGAGTCACGTGTTCATTTTCCGCAGGTGGCCTAAAAACGCACCAGAAATGCAGGGCAAATGCATCTGAAACACAGCAAATTCATATGCGTTTTTATCCTGATTTTGCTACAGAGCAGTTTGAAAGGGGCCTAAGAGCTATGCAGATTGGCCAAATAGCGGGCGGTATTGGCCAGTTCAATAGAACTGGCCAATGTTTGGCCCATTTGTACGGCAGCTGGTCTATCAGAAGCCTGCTGAACATCCGGCCAGAACACAATATCTCAGCGGGGGAGATCGCTGTACTAACATCAAATAGACAGTACAGAATTTCCTCCCAGCTCTTCAATAGAACCAATCGTGTTTACAAGGCTTTACTATGCCATTATTGTGACCCTAAGCATTATAATTACCAATACTGCTTTTATAAACATTTTGGGGCTGATTTACTAAAACTGGAGAGTGCAAATCTGGTGCAGCTGTGCATGGTAGCCAATCAGCTTCTAACCTCAGGTTGTTTAAAGCGGAAGTAAACCCATCGATTTAACAGTTTCAAAGAAAAAGGCATGCCGAGAATGCTAACTGCACATTGGCTGTGCTCTCAACCAAACTGTCAAACCATCCAATGGCTGGTGTCATAACGGATCACATGTGCAGCACCGTGGCAGTTGAAGATTAAACAGAGGCAAAGATGGCAGCTTCCTTGGCTGAAAACGATAGGAGGGTTTACTTCCACTTTAATTAAGCTTTGCCAAAAAAAACTGGAAGGTGATTGGTTTCTATGCAGAGCTGCTCCATATTTTACACTATCTGTTTTAGTAAATCAACACCTTTATACCAAACTAATATTTGTTTCAGGGATTATAATTGCATGCGCAGGGAAGACTGAAAACTGAAGGGGAAAAAATAGGTGGAGATTTGCCCATTACAACCAATCAGATCTCTTACCATCTTTTACATTTTTACTTTAAAAATAACATTTAGATAGCTCAAATGTGGTTACTTTGGGCAAAATTTTTTTTTTTTTTCTCTTCCTCTGGTTTTGCTACATTACCTTCTGAACACCCCAGTAAATTCACAGTACAAATTAGCACTAGTATACCATTTTAATAGTAAAATGTTTGTTTTGTTTAGATTAGGAATGGTCTGCCTGTTCCCTTTCAGTAAGTGTGAGACTTTACTGTAAAGGAGGTTACTTATTAAGAAAATAAACTTTCAAATGTCATATATTAGTGCTTTTTTAAACAACTGTGTCTGCACACATCAATGTTTTATTACCCCTCTGTCCTCTGCATGGTGGTATAAGGCAGGTAGCATAGCATGTTGCAGGAGACTGATGTCATGCACGCTGCTGTTTACAGAATTTCTCCGACAGACCTGCTGTCTTGGAGATTGACAAATCTGGCAATGACCTGGCAATGTTAACCAAATGTAAGCATTCTCAGGTTGTTTCCCGTAACTTCTTCGGTATGTATATGAGAATGTCTATATGTTTAACAATTTCAGTAACTACATTTGTTGTGCTTGTGTTTACAGCAGGACATGTTATTCTTACTTGCACATTTGGTCGTCTGTTTTTTAATTATGGTAGAACTTGCTGATTGAACTTGATGGGTCACCTTACAAGTGTAAATATTTCCAGCATCCCAATCTGTCTGGGAAACGCTAAGTTTGCTTGATATAAATTTTCCTTGGCTATCCATGTTGTTTGATGGGACAATAGGAATTGCCTTTTCATCATCCTGAAGCCATGTTATAGTAATGTCCTTAGGCGAGGATCCACTAATTAGACAAACAAGGTTAACGAAACCATTTAGCCCACAAGATGATTGTAAAACTTCCACAGTGGGTAGGTTGGATTTGAATGCTAAATGAAAAGATAAAATATCGGTCAAGTATAACAAGCCAAGTGTTCCAAATATACTTGGTAAAATGTATTAGTGCTAAACATTTTATTAGTTATGAGTAATATGTCATTTGTAAATCACTAGAACTGGAATTTAGTTTGAGGCCTAGCTTGGCTGTATTCTAAAAGCGAAGGAGATTCATATTTTTCTGTTAGGCACCTACTTATCCCATACATGGCATACATTTGTATGGGGTAAGTGAATTGTGAAGGGAAGAGAACAATTATGAAGATTTCTACAAATTCCTGCCATTTTTAACCTCCAAGCCAACATTGCACCCTGCAGAAATCCACTCCCACTTGCTGCTGTGGCTGGTCTTTCAGTTTAAGTATTTTCATGTTCCTCTTCCCCAGAGCCACTGTCACATGTAAAATCGTCAGAGATCTGTGAATGGATAAACAAGTCCCATCTGCCACTGTGGAAGACAGCTAGTAGTTCTAACTAAAAATCTGTTGGACCCTGGGAACCCATAAAGCTAGAGAACGTGACTACAGGAGCCTGGCAGTGCACCCACGATCTACTGATTGCGGGTATGATGCTTTGCTGGCTCCTGTGTAAATGAAGCTATAAATTTACATGTTTTACCAGCAAAAATATATGTATTTATTTATTTTAACCAAGGTGAACTTTTTTTAAAATTTAAATGAAAGAGGAGTTCCACCCAAAAATGGAACTTCCGCTTTAAGGGAAGGTGACTCCCTGACATGCCACATTTAGCATGTCATTTTTTGGGGGGGGGGGGGGGGGTGGAAACCCTCTTTTTAGAGGATTCCAGCTCCAACTTTCTCCCCGGGGAAAGCGGCGCCAGAAGTAAGTTCACCTCTCCCCCCACACAGCCGTGCGCCCACAGCGACAATGTGGTATTTGTAGCTGCTGACTTTAAATTTTTTTGTCAGAACTCTGCATTAATCAGCAAAAAGAAAATCGACTTTTTATTTCAGTGAATTTTGGCTCAATCAGCTTTGACTAAATCACTCTATTCTCTCTTCTGGCTATATAGGAAATTATATGCAAACTTTGTAAACATGCCTTACGTTGGAAAATTTTCATAACCTCATTCTGTATCTGCATGATATCAAATAAGACTTATGAGTCTATATGATAACTGTTATTGATAGTATGCATCACCCCTGTTATTTATTTTTTTCCCCCTTTTTTTATTTGTTGTGAGAATGCGATTAACAAGAACAAGGGGTCAAAACATTTGGCCAACAAGTCAAATCAAGAAAAACAATATACAGTATGTTAGTGTAAGAGAGAATAACAGTGCAGGGTCTAATGGTGTACATTAAGAAACATTTAAATGGATGACGGTCAGACTAGTAAATAGCAAGCAAAGGGAAGAGGAGGAGGCCTCATTTTTTAGATAACAAGTGCAATTCAATTTAAGAGAGGTGTTGAATGCCAATTGGAGGATTATTGGATAGGAGTCTGAGTAGATACCATTGATTATGTTAAAAGCAGTGCATTATAGACTGTTGAAATGTATACGGGCAAGGATTGAACGAAAGATTCCCAAATGTTGAAGACATTTTTAAACCCTAGTTCCCTTTGTAGGAAGGCCTCAACCCATTCCATGTGAAAAATGTAGGATCATTTAGCTATAAATAGAGAGATAGAAGGGGGTTCTGGGTAGACCTACGTATGTAAAATAGTCTTCCGTACCCCAAGGGATATTATAGTAAGCAGTTGCTTGCAGCCCCATGTCATTGTTTTAATTGTGCACTATTCTTTACTTCAAAATAAATGATTTATCTAATTAATTTGATCTGGGACCTGTATACTGGCAGACTTATACATTTTTATGTAAGGTCTCATATGCTGATAAGTTACTTACAGGGTGGAAAGAGCAACTTTTCATTTAAATGTCTGTGGCGTGCTACCAGATGTCAATACTGGGAAAGATGGGGGAATCTTTTTTTAATCTGAGCTTCTACAAGGTACATGAATATCTAAACAAGGTACATGAAATACTATTTTTTGCTAGTAACCCTGATTAGCATGCTACAACAGTATAACAGTCTGATGCTATACTTAGGAACCTTGTTTTTTGTTTTTTTTACACCTCACCAAATTCTTTGTTGTGTTGTCAAGACAAGTACCCCAATATTGGTAAAATAACCAGTAAAATAAATTGTTTTGCTCATACCTGGTATAGCCTTGTCCACTTTACCGACCTTGTGATCCACATTACATGTATATTTCTTACTTTGCCAATCAGATACAGAAATAGTCAGAAGGCTGCTTGAGATATACTTTCCGTTGTTACTAAGTGTATCAGGGAAGTTTTTTATTCCAGTGGTTATGGAACCTGAATTCCAAGTAACACTCACAGGATAAGGAAGGTAGTCAGTAGACAAGCACCCAATGGTGACTTCTGTTAATGAGGATAAGGTATTACAGCAGGGCAACATGGGGAAAACGGATGGAGGACTTTCATTAGCTGTGGATTAAAACAATAATGTTATCAGATCACAGGGAAAAATAGCAAAGAATCCTAAATCAAGAAAACTGCAAATAGAAAAAAAGTTGATGTTGCTCTTAACCAATAATTTCCTCTGAAGTTTATTATACATATTGCAAAGAATAAAGATACCCTTTCCACTACCAGCTACAGAGACGCAATGAAGCATTTTAAACAACATATTTGCAGCTAATCTATAGTATTGGAATATTTTCTTATCATTGGTCTCATGTACTCAGTAGAGCTCATTTCGGAATGATTAAAACATTTGCTAATGTTTGCAGTGTTAAAAGAATAAAAAGAAGCAGCGCATTTACATGGTGTATATCATATATTCTAAACTAGATGCTCAGGATACAGCAGTAATATCTTTCAGATCTATTATATGGGTTTTCAAATTTCTCCTACATCCTCATATATTCAACATTTATAAGACTTCCAGTTTCAAAGACTAGCAAATATCACTCAAATGAGTTTTCAGTTCTCTTAAAGGATAAGTTCACCTTTTAACAAAAAATTATAAATGCACATTTTTTTGCAGGTAAAAAAATATGCATTTACTATTTTTTGTTTTTGGAGCCTGTAAAGAATTGCACCAGCGATCAGCAGATTGCTGGTACCATGCAGGACTCCTGCAGACCTGTCAGTGTATCTGTTTGATTGTAACTTGCATGGGCAAGCAAATACTCACTGACAGGAAGAATGAATGAACTACCAGAGCGCTCAACAGTGCTGTGGTAGTTCATTGAGAACTACAAGCTGACAGCCGCTAAGGCTGTCAGGAGTTGTGGTTTCCCATTCACAGAGGACTGCAAATGAATGATGAGACCGGGCAGGTGGCGCCCCACATGGCCAAGTTAGTTTCAAAGAGGAACAGTGGGTGCCTGGAGAAGATGCCTGCCCGCTTTCACTGGGGAGGGAGGGAGGAGGGGAGAGGGGGAATGACTGCAGCTGCTGGAACATGTTACATGTTCCACCCTAAATATGGGTGTAACATGTAACATGTTCCAAAAGGTGCACTTATCCTTTATAGTATTTCTTAAAGACAGCATTAGTTAAGTTACAGGGCTAAGGCCCATTTACACCTATGTGTGTACATTTTGATGCAATTTTACAGCTTGTTAGGGAGTGCAGATTCATGCGTTGCCATTGACTTTTATAGAACTTTTGACTAATAACCACGGATAAAAAATTGAAATGAGCTATGTTCAAAAATGTGCTGCAACACAGCAGATTGATATGAAAGGGCACAATTTGACAGTATTGTGAACTTAAACACGTGTTATAGCATATTACAATGCATGTGTTAAATGTATCCTTGTTAATTGATCCTTGAAATTGTTATCTCTCTTGGCTGTTATGAGTTGAATTAACACACTATTGTAATATAGTTTTACTGCAGACTGCTCTCCCTATTGGTATTTTCAAATGCGTCTTTGTACTTTTGCCTTTCCATTGCCAGTGTAATACAAACAATGTTTTTACATGATCATTGCCCTTGCAATGCTGGAGATTAAACTGGATGCATTTGAAACATAATTTAAAGTATAGCCAAAGTTTTTTTGGCTATGCTTCTCCTATGGATCACAGCAATTGTGTGTCCCAGTTTCAGCCAACAGTGGGCTAAAGCCTGCTGTCGGCTGACGTCACAAAGCCAGCTCAGGCTCTGAAAAGTTCCCGACCATATGGTCGGGATACACCCAGCAGCCTGGACTGGCACCTGGCTCAGTGATCTGCCAAGAGCCTAAGCCAGCCCCTCCAGCCCCTCCAGCTCCAGTGAGGGCTGGAGGGGCAGAGCAGAGAGATGCTGACTGACAGACACAGCTCTTTGCTCAGAGTGGAGGGAGGAACTGAGCAATCGCGGTACTTGATCGCTCAGTTCTCACTACAGCAGGGGACAGATGCAGCATCAGATCAATACTTCATCCACCTAGGTGAGTATAAGGTTTGTTTTTTTTAGGTCATAAACTGGCTATAGAAATCTATTTTCTTTGTTGGCTCCACTTTTGAACAAACCTCACATGAGAGAAATATATGCACCACCATTTTTTTACATTTATTACCTATCATGTAGGCCAACACACTGGTCTCAGTGATTTCTGCATGTATATAAGACTTCAGAACAAGCATAGAATGCATTAAGGTGAAAAATCGTGAGGGTTTACAACCCCTTTAAGTTAGAAAAGGGAATACAAACCTGACTTGTTGCTGTCAAGTAACACTTGTATAGTGCTTTTCTCCCTGGGCAAACAAAGTGCTTTATATGCTGTTGGGGCAGCCATTTTGGGCACACTAAGTAGAATAAACTTCTAGGACATTTTTTGTCAGGAGCCAAGTAGCAAATCATGTCTTTAGGTGTGGGAGGAAAGCCATGCAAGCACAGGGAGAACATGCAAACTCCATGCAGATAATACTAACCACTAAGCCACTGTGCTACCCTATAGGAAACATTACCACTTCCCTTATGCTAGTGTTCGACAAAGTTAATAAGAATATAATGCTTCTCTTAGGTAAAGTAAGCCTATCACCATTCTGAGAACCTCAGTGAAAAAGTCAAAATAATTAGTAGATATGTAGATGTAGCTAAAATGATATGGAAATCTTGATATACCTGAAAAAAAAACACAATAATGTCTACACTTCCTATAACTTTGCGCCAGTTCCCTGCCAGCACATTGGAGCTAATAACTAATTTATGTCAGAGATCCCAATTATTTATAGAAAAAAAAAAATATATTGTTTCCTAGAAGAACAATACTATGATTATTATTATACATTATACAGGATTTATATAGCGCCGACAGTTTACGCAGCGCTTTACAACATGAGTTATTATACAGGTATTATACAATATGATGGTATTGCTTTGATCTGTCCTGTATTGTAACTTTCTTTTGAAGATGCCTTCTGTTGTAACTTTCGATTGAAGCTGTCCTGCATTGTAATTTTCCTATTGTCACTATTACAAACTAAATCCTTGGCTTCAATGTATATATTATTTTATAGTGCGTAAATAAATCAATTTATGTACTGTATATTCAGTCTGTTTTGTCAGCCATAGCATTATCTTCTTCACCAAAGTATGTAGCTACCCCCTGTAATCACTGTATGTCAGTTTTGCAATACTGTTGACAAGCTCTTTAATCTGAATCAGGCAATAGATCTTACAATACCCCATTTTAGTCCATGGCCTCTATGATGCAGCAACAATATGCCTCAGCAAAGGGACTTTTTGTTATAGATTTCTGGCAGGGAGTACATTTTAGCTAATTCTACTAATGTTTTGCTGATTCATTACATATAGCTGACATACTGAGACTCTAATCAACATTGTTGCCTTTGCAGATTTGCTACTATCATGTTGAAGACATGTAGACTGTCGAGTAATTTTGCTTGTGGTCAGAATAAATTTGAAGATACATGTGATTTGCAAATTCATTATGACATATTCATAGGCCAAATGAAGCACACCCAGATTATTTGCCTATTCTTGCTATTACAAGAAAACTTGTTTTTTATGGACTTGCAGTAGCTTTATAATAAAATACTATCTGTTTCTGTATTTTATCTGTAAAAACTAAATTGTATTGTAGCTGTATAAATAAATCAGCATACATCCATTCTAACATAAATCCAATCTTATGCACAATTTGCTTGTCAGTAAAAATGTGTACCTATATATAATTCCTTGTTTCACTATGATCTAGTGTAATGCATTCAGCAGGAAAATGATTTCTTGTGTCTGCATCTAGATTGGCCGAGTCTCCCTGGCTATTTCTATACCTAATTTAGGAAGCTTGCAGAAGCAACCTTGTTTTTCATGCTGTGAAAACCCTCTATGCAGCTCTACTCCAATTGCACGACCGCAATACATATGCTAATATCTCATTCAGTATATATACCTGAAACTATACAACACCTCAATTGTGAATTTCACAAATATCTACCATACAGTTATAAATAGCACCAATTGTACCTGTATTTCAATAAAAGTCTCTAAAAACATTATTTTAGTATTTCCTTTAGTTCCCAGAGGTTATCACCACCACTGTGAATCCACTTCAAATCACCCCTGCTCCTCACACTAGTGACTTCCTAGATCACTCACTGGAGTTTTTGACCTTTAACCTAATAAGGTCTGGACACGCTTGCTATCATATATATATATATAAAAAAAAAGCCCACTGGGTCCATCTTCACAGATATTTCCACATCTTTCAGAGGTGGCAGAAAGACAAAAGTACTTCAAATAGTGTTTTACCTGTTAAAAACTGTTATGAAATTATAACAGTTCCATTCACATTTTTAGTGCTGTACAAGCACTCAGTACACCACTTTTTGTATCCTTACCTCTCACATACACTGCCCGATCAAGGAACTAACGATCTGCTTTTATCACATGTATGTGGCTCATCTGTTGTGTTCTACACTGCTATTACAAACTCTTTAGAAATCACAGACTGCCACAAACAGGACTACCATGAATGGTTGGAGATCATGGACCCTCTGTGCAGCCTGCATCCTGAAAGGCTACAGCTGGCCTGGCACCAGTAAGCATAGGAGACAAGGATCTGAGAAAGCACAGTCTAAGGGACAGGAATGGCGGGAGTATAGTGCAGCACTTGGGTGCTGGTCTTACAAGTAGACATGTATGTTAGAAAGAGACTCCTAAAGCACTGGGATGCTGGTCTCTCAGGGAGACAGGAGAACAGGGGTATTTTACAGCAGTGGAATGCTGAGTATATGTATGAGGAACACAGAGGTATGCAGGGGTCCCAGGGAATGCAGGTTCACAGGATACAGTTGGGGTACCCGAGGAGTCAGGACAGGTAGTATAGCTATTGGTACTAACAGGGGAGAACACAGTGGGCCTGCATGTACAGCAAAATGTAGGGTCCTTGGAGGGCCAGAGATGCAGAGTCTAAGGAACCACACTGTCTTCTCCAGAGCTCATGAAGGTGGAGATGGGTTGTGCTACAGAAAATTCCCAGGTTGTGGTCCTCTGGCACACCCAAGAATGCAGCTACTGGGAACTAAGAGCTGATAAGCAGGTAAGACTCCCTTGCAGTACTCAGTCTGTAGGTAATACAGTCCAAGCTGGCAGGAGTACACAGAAGCACACAGAGGCACTAGGAATGGAAGTAGTGCATGGGGACAGGATCACTAGGAGGGAGTAAAAATACAATAAAATAAAGCTGCGCCAATATGAAAAAAGAATAAACATAAACAAATAAAGCATATGAAGTGCAAACCATCACATAATTTCAATAGAAAAAACTGGTCTCATGTGGAATAGTCCAAATAGAAGGAAAGTTAGTCCGGAGAAATCAAACTAAGCATCAAACATTGGGTAGATAAAGTCCACCGATGAGACGTATTCTAAAAAGACACCCCAGTGCTCGTGCTAAAATTCATCCACTGTGACATGTAAAAGGTGCTTCATCCCGACCACCTGATGAATGGGAGGCTTACCAGAAAGTGTAAATAATACAGCATTGGATATAGGCTTGAAGTGTATCCAGTGGACCAGCGCTGATGGGGTTAAAGGCAGCTCCAGGAGAGAGACACTCCAAATGAAAACAGGAATGGAGGGGAGAGACCCGTCCTAGGATCCGTTTGCAAACCAGATATCCAGCCAAATCCTAATACAATCCTCCATATGGGGAGAAAACACAAAAGGGGCCACCCATAGTGTGATACTGATGATACTAGGCTTTATTAAAAACGGATTAAAAATGACTTACATCAATGCAGAGAAAATAGGCAAAAGGTAACAACACAAACACTGCCGGCCGGTCAGTGTAATCCCGTCCCTTGATCCAAAGTCAGTCTGTAGTGGTGGCGCCGCTGCGTGCCTTCCCATACGACGTTTCGTCATAAATGACGTTTGAAAACGTCAATTGAAAACGTCATTTATGTCGAAACGTCGTATGGGAAGGCACGCAGCGGCGCCACCACTACAGACTGACTTTGGATCAAGGGACGGGATTACACTGACCGGCCGGCAGTGTTTGTGTTGTTACCTTTTGCCTATTTTCTCTGCATTGATGTAAGTCATTTTTAATCCGTTTTTAATAAAGCCTAGTATCATCAGTATCACACTATGGGTGGCCCCTTTTGTGTTTTCTCCCCATATGGAGGATTGTATTAGGATTTGGCTGGATATCTGGTTTGCAAACGGATCCTAGGACGGGTCTCTCCCCTCCATTCCTGTTTTCATTTGGAGTGTCTCTCTCCTGGAGCTGCCTTTAACCCCATCAGCGCTGGTCCACTGGATACACTTCAAGCCTATATCCAATGCTGTATTATTTACACTTTCTGGTAAGCCTCCCATTCATCAGGTGGTCGGGATGAAGCACCTTTTACATGTCACAGTGGATGAATTTTAGCACGAGCACTGGGGTGTCTTTTTAGAATACGTCTCATCGGTGGACTTTATCTACCCAATGTTTGATGCTTAGTTTGATTTCTCCGGACTAACTTTCCTTCTATTTGGACTATTCCACATGAGACCAGTTTTTTCTATTGAAATTATGTGATGGTTTGCACTTCATATGCTTTATTTGTTTATGTTTATTCTTTTTTCATATTGGCGCAGCTTTATTTTATTGTATATTTGCTCTAGTGTGAAGTATCCCACTTTTTAGCAGCAGCCTTTGTTTTTATTTTATTTTATTTTCATTTATATATTTTTTTCTCCATTTGTTCTTCCCTCACATCTCTTTTTTTCTCCCAAGCGCGGTTTACCCCTTTCCACTAGGAGGGAGTAGTAATGCACAGAGACATACAGGAATCACTAGGAGCGGGCAAGGAACTAGGAATACACATTACATTCCTAGAAACTAGGAATACACAGGGAGACACTGAAGCAACCTTAAGACACAGGTATTGGTAATGAAAGGCAGTCTGAAAAACACAAGGGATAGCGGAGGTGCAGGAAGGCTAAAGGTTAGCAGAGGGACACTAGGAACATGGAGACAAGTACACTGGAATGCTCAGAGGTCACAACAGGTGCAAGAATGCAGGTTGCATACAGGCTGCAGGCAGGAACACACAGAGTCACTGGTGATAGGCTGAATGACATTGGGAACGCTGGAGGTATGGCAATCACACTGGAAGGCACTGGGAGAAACTTGTGAAGTTGCTAGGAACAAAAAGGATTTAACTATAGGATTCTCAGAATTTCAGGGTCACAAGGAACCTCTAGAACACTAGAAACCTTTTCCACTAGGAAACACTGACAAACACTAGTATTCCTCTCTGCTAGAAACACTGGGAACACTAGAAGTCTTCTCTACTAGAGTACAATAGGAATCTTCTCCACTAGGAAATACTGGGTAACATGGGGGAACTTCTCCACTAGGAAATACTGGGTAACATGGGGGAACTTCTCCACTAGGAAATACTGGGTAACAACAGGGATCTTCTCCACTAGGAAATACTGGGTAACAACGGGGATCTTCTCCACTAGGAAATACTGGGTAACAATAGGGATCTTCTCCACTAGGAAACACTGGGGAACACTAAGAATCTTTTCAAAATTCAAAGTCATTCTGGCACTAGGAACAACAGCCAGGCATGAGGCATGTAGCTAATTGAATCAACAGCAGGTGGTTACCCAGACTTGAACTTTTGGAATAACACATATAAGCAAAACCTTGCAAGTTAAAGCTATGGAACTACATAGAGCACACATGGCATTTAGAGCATACAGCAAAGCCCAGCCTCCTGATTTCCAGTCTAAAGGTCACCAGTGTTTTCCTGGCACAGTTGCAATCATAACACTGAGCACATATTATCTTGGTTCCCCATAGCTTTATTCTGCCAGCCCATACTGGTCATGATTCTATATTAATATACAGTACAGTTTATTTATCAGAGCTGTTTACCTTCTGCTCCTGTGAACTTAGCTTACTATGTTACATCTACAGTAGGCTCTGTATCCAGGGTTTGGTTTTTACTTTTACCCTGGCCTGCGTTTATTGTTTCTTTCCAGTGAAGTAAACTATAGTTATCTATAGTATTCCTACTCTAAGGCTGGGTACACATGGCCCGAAAATTGTCAGAAAACAGCCAGTTCGTCAGTAACTGTCTGACTTGCGGCTCATGTGTACAGCTCTGTCAAACAGGCATGCTGGAAAACCAGCATCCGATCAGCTCTGGCAGCCGATGGCTGGGTGCGCTGATCAGTGTGTCCTGGTGGGCGGCAGTTCCCCTGTCAGGACACAATAGTTCAGTGGGGGAGATCGCCGCACTAACATAGCTTGTGTTAGTTCAGCGATCTGTCAGGTTTCTTATAGTGTGTAACCTGCATACGCCTTAAGCCTAGTACACATGGGCCTAATGTGAGGCAACATCGGCCGGCTCAATGAAAACACCGGTCCGTGTGTATGGCAGCTGGTCCCACAAAAGCCAGCCATTTGCCAGCTTCTGTCGGACCAGCGTGCTGGAAAGCCAGCAGCTGACTGGCTCCCGATCAGTGCTCTCAGCCAATTGCTCAGAGCACTGACCGAAGTCCAGCTGTCCCCCTGTCAGAACACAATAGAACAGCTGGGGAGATTGCTTTACTAACATCAGATTGTTAGTACAGCGGCTATGACCGGAGCTGTCAAAAACAACTTGTGGTGTGTACTAGGCTTTATACCCACGTTTCTGGTCTTGTCTGGGTTTTCAGTGATTTTTTTTATAATTCTTGTTTTTAACTTATTAGTTTTCTCAAATTAAGTCATTACCACAGCTCTGCACCCATGTTTCTGACCACCATGCTCCAATTATGTTATAATCTGCTATGGGCTACCTATACTATTTCCTGTACCCATGTCTCTAGCATATGTTGGTTTGTGATGCATTGTTCTACTGCTAAGCTTGTTCTAGTAAGCTATAGCTTGTCAAGATATAGCTACAATAATCCCTGTAAGCATGATTTTGTCCCAGTGTATTTATCTGCCACTGTGCTGATCTGTTTGTTCTAATACTATATAGCTTGTTGTTATGTTTGTTCTAATAATATATATCTCTCTTTAAAGTGGTGGGACTCCCTGAAAACAAAAACTTTAAAAAATGTTAGTGACAATTTCAAATGAAAAAAAAAAAAAAATATTTTTTTTTACTTACCAGAAATGGCTGTTGCTAGGCAGATTGTCCTAATCTGCCTCCTCCAGCGCAGCGGTGATCTTCTCTCCTTCCGTCTTCTAGTGAATGGGGCGCGGTGTGTTATGGGAACGGTGTCCCACAACACATTGCGTTCCCCATTCAAAAATCCGACTCGCGCATGCGCAGTAGGCCGCGCGCCGACTCGCGCATGCGCAGTAGGCCGCGCAAAGCCGTTTCCCTTACTGAGGATGGCGGCGCTGGATCCGGATCGCCGAGGGACATCTCGGCCTCCACGAACGACATCACGGGCGCCCTGGGTGGGTAAGTGTACTTATTAAAAGTCAGCAGTGACTTTTTTTTTTAGCTGCTGACTTTTAAATTTTTTTTTTTAAGCTGAAACACTGCTTTAACTATGTTTCTGATCTTATTCTAGCTTACAATGCATTTTTCTATTGTTCTATTTGGTAATATAAGCTATAGCCTACCATCACATGCATACTGCTCTAAAATTCGTAAACTTCATGGCTAACAATGCACTATTGAATTGCTGCACTGATTTCTCCAGCTACATGATTGTTAAGGTATCATTTGCAGATTTGTACCATTGCTTCTAATCCCAAGCTACCTGCCCCTCTGTACTGTGCCTTTGTGAGCCTTCTGACCCCCTGTACTGTTTCCTCCTGACCCCCTGTACTCTGCTCTCCTGACCCACTATACTGTGCCCTGCTAACCCCCTGTATTATGCCCTCCTGGCCTTCTGTAATGTGAGCTCCTGACCCCCTGTGCTGTGCTAACCCCCTGGAATTTGCTATCCTGACCCCCTGTTCTGTGTCCTCCTGATTCTCTGTACTGTGCTCTGCTGCCCCTGTACATTGCCCTGATGACCTATGTGCTCTACATTGATAACCCGTGTGCTCTAACCTGTTGACCCCGTGCTCTGCCCTGCTGAGCCCTGTACTTTGCCCTGCTAAACCACTGTGCTCTGCCCTGCTGAGACCTGTACACTGCTTGTCTCAAGTTCGACCCATAATTGAGCATCTGTACTATAAACCAATGCCCCCCTGTACTGTGCCCTGCTGACCCAATGTACTGTACCCTCCTGACCTCCTTTACTGTGCCTTGCTGTCCCCTGTACTCTTCCCTTCTGAGCCCTGTGCTCTCCCCTTCTGAGCCTTGTGCTCTGCCCTGCTAAATCCCTGTACTCTGCTCTACTCACCTCCTGTACTGTGCCCCGCTGACCCAATGTACTGTACCCTCTTGACCTCCTTCACTGTGCCCTGCTGTTCCCTGTACTCTTCCCTCCTGAGCCATGTGCTCTCCCCTTCCGAGCCCTGTCCTCTGCCCTGCTAAATCCCTGTACCCTGCTCTACTCACCTCCTGTACTGTGCCCTCCTGACCTCCTGTACTCTGCCCTTCTAGCCCCCTGTGTCCTCCTGACTCACTGTACTGTGTCCTGCGCCAATTTGATCCCCTGCACTGTGTTATCCTGATCCCCTGTACTGTGTTCTGCTGACCCCCTATACTGTGCCCTGCTGACCCCCTATACTGTGTCCTCTTGACACTCTGCACTGTGCCCTTTATAAACCCCTATACTTTGCACTGCTGACCTCCTGTACGCTGCCCTGCTAACCCCCTTTACACTGCCCTAATGCCCCCATTTGCTATCCTGACCCCCTGCTCTGTGTCCTCCTGACTCTCTGTACTGTGCTCTGCTGCCCCTATACATTGCCCTGATGACCTTTGTGCTCTACATTGATAGCCCGTGTGCTCTGCCCTGTTGACCCCGTGCTCTGCCCTGCTGAGCCCTGTACTTTGCACTGCTGACCCCTGTAATATGCCCTGCTAAACCACTGTGCTCTGCCCTGCTGAGACCTGTACTCTGCCCAGCTGCCTCCTGTGCACAGCTTGTCTCAAGTTCGACCCAGAATTGAGCATCTGTACTATAAACCAATGCCCCCCTGTACTGTGCCCCGCTGACCCAATGTACTGTACCCTCCTGACCTCCTTCACTGTGCCCTGCTGTTCCCTGTACTCTTCCCTCCGGAGCCATGTGCTCTCCCCTTCTGAGCCCTGTCCTCTGCCCTGCTAAATCCCTGTACCCTGCTCTACTCACCTCCTGTACTGTGCCCTCCTGACCTCCTGTACTCTGCCCTTCTAGCCCCCTGTGTCCTCCTGACTCACTGTACTGTGTCCTGCGCCAATTTGATCCCCTGCACTGTGCTATCCTGCCCCCCTGTACTGTGCTCTGCTGACCCCCTATACTGTGCCCTGCTGACCCCCTATACTGTGTCCTCTTGACACCCTGCACTGTGCCTTTTATAAACCCCTATACTTTGCACTGCTGACCTCCTGTACGCTGCCCTGCTAACCCCCTTTACACTGCCCTAATGCCCCCATTTGCTATCCTGACCCCCTGCTCTGTGTCCTCCTGACTCTCTGTACTGTGCTCTGCTGCCCCTATACATTGCCCTGATGACCTTTGTGCTCTACATTGATAACCCGTGTGCTCTGCCCTGTTGACCCCGTGCTCTGCCCTGCTGAGCCCTGTACTTTGCACTGCTGACCCCTGTAATATGCCCTGCTAAACCACTGTGCTCTGCCCTGCTGAGACCTGTACTCTGCCCAGCTGCCTCCTGTACACAGCTTGTCTCAAGTTCGACCCAGAATTGAGCATCTGTACTATAAACCAATGCCCCCCTGTACTGTGCCCTGCTGACCCAATGTACTGTACCCTCCTGACCTCCTTCACTGTGCCCTGCTGTCCCATGTACTCTTCCCTGCTGAGCCATGTGCTCTCCCCTTCTGAGCCCTGTGCTCTGCCCTGCTAAATCCCTGTACCCTGCTCTACTCACCTCCTGTACTGTGCCCTCCTGACCTCCTATACTCTGCCCTCCTAGCCCCCTGTGTCCTCCTGACTCACTGTACTGTGTCCTGCTTACCCCCTGTACTGTGCCAATTTGACCCCTTGTACTGTGCCAATTTGATACCCTGCACTGTGCTATCCTGACCCCCTGTACTGTGCTCTGCTGACCCCCTATACTGTGCCCTGCTGACCCCCTATACTGTGTCCTCTTGACACCCTGCACTGTGCCCTCATAAACCCCTATACTTTGCCCTGCTGACCTCCTGTACGCTGTCCTGCTAACCCCCTGTACACTGCCCTGATGCCCCCAGTGCTCTACCCTGATGACCCCCTGTACTCTTGCCTGCTGAGCCCTGTACGTTGCCCTGCTAAACCACTATACTCTGCCCTGCTGAGTCCTGAATCCTGTTCAGCTGCCCCCTGTACACTGCTTATCTCAGGTTGGCTGACCCCATGTACTCTGCCTGCTGACTTCCTATACTGTGTCCTCTTGACCCCATACACTGTGCCCCTCTGTACTGTGCCCTGCTAACCCCCTATAGTGTGACCTGCTGCCCCCCTGTAAATTGCCCTGCTGACCCCTGTGCTCTGCCTTGATGACTCCCTGTACTCTGCTTACCACTGTACTATGCCCTGCTAAACCCTGTACTCTGCACGGTTGACCCCTGTGCTCTGCCCTGCTTAACCCTTGTACTCTTTCCTGCTGAGCCCTGTAGTACGATCTACTGAGCTCTGTACTCTACCCTGCAAATAGAAACAACCTCCTTCACTCAAATGTGGTGCTTAAAGACTGATAGGTTCCCACTCTTCCAGTTTGTGACTAAATGGTGCCATCATGCTTTGATGCCCTCTTAGGACTGTGATTATCCCATTATGCACCACTAAAAAACAACAAAAAGAGGGTGCACCAGTCTAGCAAATTACCTTCATATATAATTTATTAATTCATAAAAGCAAATATTATACTTATAAACAGATTCGTTTAACAAGCGTATCAATGAATACAAAGCTGCGACCGCTAAATCTGCAGCACTTAATCAACAGCATGGGAAGAAGCCGTCCGTGTAGCTAACATATTTCAAAGGTAAATCCCCTCTTCATCAGAGCCATGGCCAGTGGCTATAGTTGGTCATGGCATACCTTCAGTATAGCAAGCAATGCACCTGTTTTTCTGATCTCTATGTTTTCTGAGAATACATTTCCCTATATTGTTGCTTCTCCCAAAAAGCTATATCTTCCGTAATATATCTACAGTAGAGTCTTCACTCATCGCTCTTTTCTCTGCATTATGTTACTTGGGTATAGTGGAGTTTATTCCTTTAGTAAGCTACAGCTTGCTAATATACATAACTAAAGTTTCTATCCTGGCTTACAATGCATTTTTCTATTCTTACGCTTGTTTAATGAGCAACAGGCTGTCATGATATAGTTATAATGGGTACTAAAGCTACAGTTTGTGTCAATGTTCATCTTGGCTTACAGTGCATTTTAATATTCTTGGAAAGTAAGTGATTTTCTTTTCATGTGCTGATGCTCACTTGTCTGCTTTAGTAAGCTATAACATGCAGTCTTGTCCCCATGCTTCTAACATCTTCTATTCCTTGCTAGTCCCAGAAAGCTATGGTCTACAATGATATACAGTGCCTCCAGCATTTTGTTCACCCATATTTCTATTTATATCTTGGCACACAATGCATTTTCTTTACCTATTCTTGAGCAGATACCCTACAGCGTGCCAGGTATACGTACTGTAAGTCCTGCAGTGGTACCTCTCTATTTGGGCTGCAAATGAATTAACATATTCTTGTGCTGATAGCTCATGCTATAAGCTATGGTGATATATAGCCAAGTTCCATGGGATAGCAACAGAAAGCCTTGCATCTGTGTCTTTGACCTCCACCTTTCCTTATAATGTATTCTTTTAATCCATTATTTATGCTAACAAACTACAACTTTATATACCTGGAGTAAGCTCTGCACTTTTGGCTTTACCCTTTAAATCACTCACAATGCATTATACTGTTCCTACATGGATTTCCTACCTGTTTGTTTCTGGGAATTATAACCTTCTATGCATATGTTATTGACCTTCATCACTACTTACAGTTCTGTACCTGTGTGTGACCAGATTGGCTATAGCCTGCCATGGTTTAGCAACACTTAATGTTTTATCTGACCCTGGCCTTCAGTGCACTCTTCTATTATGCTTCCAATAACCCATACCCTGGGTTATCTATAAGAGTCCCTGAAGGTAGGGTTTAATTATCCACCTTGGCTAACAATACATACATTCTATTCATGCGCTAATAGTCAATAGCCTGCCATGGTATACCTACATTATTTCCAACATTTGCATTTGTGACCACCATCATAGTATTCAGTGCTTTCCATAATGTAGATGTGTGTTGCATTGAGCTATAGCCTGCCATGGTGTTTCTTGTTTAAGAATGTTATAGCTTGTTATGGTACTGCACGTCACTGTAAACCCAGAATAAGCCCTTCACCTGTGCTACTAACTTCTGTTTTGGTTGAAAAAAGTGTATTCTGCTATTTCTGTGCTTTTCTCTTTTCTTTTGTGCTTCAGTGCCCTACATAGTATAACCATGATACAACCATAATAAGCCACATTACGGTTCATTCTATGTCTGATCTTCCATTGACCAGTACACATTTTTCATGCATTACATTAGCCCAAAATGTATATTTCTGGCTTTTACCCTGGCAGTCTATAATAAAGCCCACAAATTCACTTCATTCATTTCTATTTTAAACAGCAGCTTGTATATCGGAAGCCCTATGGGATTCCAAACGAGATTAAAATAAAACATTTCCTTTGGGAACCTGAACCACTTCCACCCAGATTAAGTACCAAATTCTCTAGATTTTATCTCTAGCCATTCACTTAACATCTTCATAAGTGATTCAATAACTGTGCCTGTAGTCCTACTAACCAATTTGTTATACTCCTTTATAATTATTTGCAGGTAGGTCTGTTGATATTCTGGATGCTGTAACTTTGTCTATGGATATTATACGGCATATACAGCTATCCTTTAAATTGAATCCAAGGGATTTTTTCAAATCTATACTTATCTTTTTCCAATGCATACTCAAAGAGAAAAAAAAGCAAGAAATTGCCAGACTGCAGAAGGTAAGCTCGTAACCATAAATAAAACAAACAAAAAAAATAAAATAATACAGCATATTAGATATTCTTTAAAAAACAAATATACTAGATATAAGTTTACACCCACTACTACAATTTACACTATTCATCAATTCTGAAGTTAATATTTGCCCACACAAAAATACTCACTGCAAGTATTTTTTTCTGTTGATAAATTGGCATCAGATAATTGATTTCCAGAGAAATATAAGCTTTTCAGATTCTTCTTTGACCAGTGTACAATAGTTAAGGGGAAATATGTGAAAAGATATCCTCATATTTTTGTCATCACACCAAAACTGGGTTTGTGACCAATCATTCTTCTTAGGATCATTTCCACATATGTACTGAGGGAAGATGTCATCTAGGAACTTTCTAGGCCTGATGTAACTGCATATTTAACTAGGGCAACGCTACTAATGACTGAAATATCAAGAAATAGGGCTTTAGTGAAAAAGAAATATGATTTAAGAGCTTACCATGTCATTATGTTCTTGTACCTTACACCAAGCAATGCTTCACCATATGGTAGAAGGAGTGCAATACCTAATTAGTTCAAGCTAGTAAAAAAGCATGAAACCAGGTCAGAAATTACACTTCCTGTTTATTTAGTACACACCTTGTTTATTCAGTTTGCTTTCACACAATGCATAATACATATTTACTGTAATATCTAAACTGTATCATGTTGAATCATGTTAGCACTAAATATGGTAAACCACATTTTTTGCATCTTGGGTTCCACAGCTTGATTTCTGTGAATGCTTGGAATACATCTAGAGTTACCAGAACAAAACATTTTAGACTTAAAGTGGTTATAAAGGTTTGATTTTTTTTCTTTAAAATAATAAACACATCATACTTGACCTGTGCAATGGTTTGTGCAGAGCAGCCCTGATCGCCCTTTTCTAGGGTCCCCCAACAACGCTTCTGGCCCCTCTCCCTTGCCAAGTGCCCCCAGAGCAAGCTGCTCGCTCTGGGGGCACTTGTGTGTGCTTGCTCCCGAGCCACCTCTGAGGTGTCTGTGGGACACAGAAATCATGGCTCAGTCCTGCCCCTTGCTCCCTACTAACTTGCTTTGATTGACATTGGCTCCCGCTGCTGTGTCTCAGCCAATGAGGAGGGAGAGACCCGGGAGAGCCGCTGCTCTCATGCACATAGCATTCCACACACCATGCATTCCTAAACATAGTTACATAGTTACATAATAGGTGAGGTTGAAAAAAGACACAAGTTCATCAAGTCCAACCTATATGTGTGATTATATGTCAGTATTACATTGTATATCCCTGTATGTTGCGGTCGTTCAGGTGCTTATCTAATAGTTTCTTGAAACTATCAATGCCCCCCGCTGAGACCACCGCCTGTGGAAGGGAATTCCACATCCTTGCCGCTCTTACAGTAAAGAACCCTCTACATAGTTTAAGGTTAAACCTTTTTTCTTCTAATTTTAATGAGTGGCCACGAGTCTTGTTAAACTCACTTTTGCGAAAAAGTTTTATCCCTATTGTGGGGTCACCAGTATGGTATTTGTATATTGAAATCATATCCCCTCTCAAGCGTCTCTTCTCCAGAGAGAATAAGTTTAGTGCTCGCAACCTTTCCTCATAACTAATATCCTCCAGACCCTTTATTAGCTTTGTTGCCCTTCTTTGTACTCGCTCCATTTCCAGTACATCCTTCCTGAGGACTGGTGCCCAGAACTTGACAGCCTACTCCAGGTGCGGCCGGACCAGAGTCTTGTAGAGCGGGAGAATTATCGTTTTATCTCTGGAGTTGATGTCCTTTTTAATGCATGCCAATATTCTGTTTGCTTTGTTAGCAGCAGCTGGGCATTGCATGCCATTACTGAGCCTATCATCTACTAGGACCCCAAGGTCCTTTTCCATCCTAGATTCCCCCAGAGGTTCTCCCCCCAGTGTATAGATTGCATTCATATTTTTCCACCCAAATGCATTATTTAAAATTTTTCTACATTGAACCTCATTTGCCATGTAGTTACCCACCACATTAATTTGTTCAGATCTTTTTGCAAGGTTTCCACATCCTGCAGAGAAGTTATTGCCCTGCTTAGCTTAGTATCCTCTGCAAATACAGAGATTGAACTGTTTACCCCATCCTCCAGGTCGTTTATGAACAAATTAAATAGGATTGGTCCCAGCACAGAAACCTGGGGGACCTCACTACCCATCCCTGACCATTCCGAGTACTCCCCATTTATCACCACCCTCTGAACTCGTCCTTGTAGCCAGTTTTCAATCCATGTACTCACCCTATGGTTCATGCCAACGGACCTTATTTTTTATAGTAAACGTTTGAGGGGAACTGTGTCAAATGCTTTTGCAAAATACAGATTCACCACGTCTACGGGCCTTCCTTTATCTAGCTGGCAACTCACCTACTCATAGAAGGTTAGTAGATTGGTTTGGCAGTCTTTACATTGCGCACTGCTAACCCTGCACTCTGTACTCCACAAACTCCTAAACCCTGCACTCTGTACTCAACGCACTCCTAAACCCGGCATTCTGTATGTAGCACACTCCTGATATTTAATGCTCCTTTAAGACCCTCAAAATTTCCACTTGCCTGATCGCATTTGGTGAGTAGAATTAATTGTAGGGTGAGTGGAGCAGGCAGAAGCAGATCCTGGGGCACCTGTGAGAGGTGAGAGCTGGGGGGCATTTGTGAGAGCTGTGGGGATTTGTGAGAGGTGAGAGCTGGGGGCATTTGTGAGAGGTGAGAGCTGGGGGCATTTGTGAGAGGTGAGAGCTGGGGGGCATTTGTGAGAGGTGAGAGAGCTGGGGGGCATTTGGGACAGGTGAGAGTTGGGGGGCATTTGTGAGAGGTGAGAGCTAGGGAGCATTTATGAGAGCTGAGGGGGATTTGTGAGAGGTGAGAGTTGGAGGAATTTGTGAGAGGTGAGAGCTGGGGGCATTTGTGAAAGGTGAGGGAGCTGGGGGGGCATTTCAGAGAGGTGAGATAGCTGGGTGCATGTGCGAGAGCTAGGAGAGGCATTTGTGAAAAGTGAGAGAGCTGGGGGAATTTGTGAGACCTGGGAGGGACATTTGTGAGAGGTGAGAGAGTTGAGGTTCATTTGTGAGAGAGCTGGGCGGTGCATTTGTGAGAGAGCTGGGGGCATTTGTGAGACCTGGAGGCATTTGTGAGAGGTGAGAGAGCTGGGGGGGGGGCATTTGTGAGAGGTGGGAGAGCTGGGGGGAATTTGTGGGAGCTGGAGGGGAATTTGTGAGAGGTAAGAGAGCTGGGGAGCATTTGTGAGAGCTGGAGGGGCATTTGTGATTAGTGAGAGAGCTAGGGGGCATTTGTGATTGGTGAGAGAGCTAGGGGGCATTTGTGAGAGGTGATAGTGCTGGGGGGCAGCAATAATGAAAGAGCTGGAGGGGGCAGCATTGGTGTGAGAGCTGGGGGGCAGCATTAATTAGAGAGCTGAAAGGGAGCGGCATTGGTGAGACAGCTGAGGTGGCAACATTAATGAGCCAGCTGGGGGGGGCGGCATTGGTGAGAGAGCTGTGGAGGGCAGCATTGGTAAGAGAGCTTGAGGGGGGCAGTATTGATGAGAGAGCGGGGGGAGGCATTGGTGAGATAGCTGGGGGAGGCATTAGATAGCTGGGGTTGTCATTGGTGAGAGAGCTGGGGGGAGGCATTAGAGAGCTGGGGGTGGCATTGGGGGAAGAGCTGGGGGGGCATTGTTGATGAGAGAGCGGGGGGAGGCATTGGTGAGATAGCTGGGGGAGGCATTAGATAGCTGGGGGTGTCATTGGTGAGAGAGCTGGGGGGAGGCATTAGAGAGCTGGGGTGGCATTGGGGGAAGAGCTGGGGGGGCATTGTTGAGAGAGCTGGGGGCATTTGGTAAAAGAGTTGGGGGGCATTGGTGAGAGTGTTGGGGGCATCTGTGATACCTGGGGGGCATTTTTGAGAGGTGAGAGCTAGGGGGCATTTGTGAGAGTATGGGGGGGGTTTGTGAGAGCTGGGGGGGCATTTGTGAGAGCTGGGGGGATTTATGAGAGGTGAGAGCTGGGGGGGGGCATTTGTGAGAGATGGGGGATTTGTGAGAGGTGAGAGAGCTGGGGGGCATTTGTGGGAGCTGGGGGGATTTTAAGAGAGCTGGTGGGGGATTTGTGAGAGCTGGGGGACATTTGTGAGAGGTGAGAGCTGGGGGGGGGGGGGGGGGATTTGTGAGAGGTGTGAGTGTTGGGAGTAATTGTGAGAGCTGAGGGGAATTTGTGAGAGGTGAAAGCTGGGGGGCATTTGTGAGAGCTTGGGGATTTGTGAGAGGTGAGAGCTGGGGGCATTAGTAAAAGGTGAGAGCTGGGGGGATTTGTGAAAGCTGGGGGGATTTGTGAAAGCTGGGGGGATTTGTGAGAGGTGAGAGCTGGGGGGCATTTGTGAGAGGTGAGATCTAGGGGACATTTGTGAGAGGTGAGATCTAGGGGGCATTTGTGAAAGCTGAGGGGGATTTGTAAAAGGTGAAAGCTGGAGGGCATTTGTGAGAGCTGGGGGGATTTGTGAGAGGTGAAAGATTGGGGGCATTTGTGAGAGCTGGGGGCCATTTGTGAGAGCTGGAGGGCATTTGTGAGAGGTGAAAGATGGGGGGCATTTGTGAGAGCTGGGGGCCATTTGTGAGAGGTGAGAGCTGGGGGGCATTTGTTAGAGGTGAGATCTAGGGGGCATTTGTGAGAGCTGAGGGGCATTTGTGAGAGGTCAGAGCTGAGGGCCATTTGTGAGAGGTCAGAGCTGGGGGGCATTTGTGAGAACTGGGGGGAATTTGTGAGATCTGGGGGGGCATTTGGGAAAGGTGAGAGCTGGGGGGCATTTGTGAGAGCTGGGGGTATTTGTGAGAGGTGGAAGCTGGGGGGCATTTGTGAGAGCTGGGGGGCATTTGTGAGAGGTGAGAGCTGAGGGGCATGTGTGAGAGCTGGGGGGATTTGTGAGAGGTGAGAGAGCTGGGGGGCATTTGTGAGAGCTGGGGCCATTTGTGAGAGGCGAGAGCTGGGGGGCATTTGTGACAGGTGAGATCTAGGGGACATTTGTGAGAGCTAAGGGGCATTTGTGAGAGGTCAGAGCTGGGGGGCATTTGTGAGAACTGGGGGGAATTTGTGAGAGGTGAGAGAGCTAGGGGGCATTTGTGAGAGCTGGGGGGGGGGGCATTTGGGAAAGGTGAGAGCTGGGGGGCATTTGTGAGATCTGGGGGCATTTGTGAGAGGTGGGAGCTGGGGGGCACACCTTCAATACCAGGGATCCCGGTTTACACTCAATCACTCATGGCTTCCAGGCAACCCAGGCTATTATGCTATCTTTAGCATAATGCTATCACATGATATCTTTGCGAAAAGATAATTCTCTACAAAGCTCCCTTAAGCCTCGTACACACGATCATATTTTCCACAGACAAAACCTCAGACTTTTGTCATGCATACAAAAGGCACAAAATTGTCGGCCAACAAACGCGAACGTAGTGACATACTACTAGCCGAAAAAGAGGAAGTTAAATTGTCAGGTGCCACCCTTTTTGCTCATTCTGCTAATTTAGTGTTAGTAGAAGTTTGGTGAGTGTTGATTTGCGCTTTTCATTTTGCACTTTTTATTTTGCACTTTTCAGTTCGTTTCTGAACGGCCGTTCGTCAACCAGCCATGTTGCGGAATCGGAGGAGATAACGTGTATTATTGGCCTTGGAGTTATTGCTTTGACCCAAGTCCAGGAACAGGAGGAGGAGGATTTCTTGGACCAAAAATTGGTTGCTTTATTAATCGTGACCAATCATGTCATATGCCTTTGCTGCGGGAGCTCCAGGAGAATAATCCAGATGATTTTCGGAATTATCTCCGGTTGACAGACCCCTGCTTTCATCAACTCTTGGCATTGTTGACCCCCCTATATTAAGAAGAAGGACACATGCATGAGGCTTTTATTTTATTTTTTGGTTGAATAAATGATTTGATTTGGTATATTTTCTATATTTTTGGATGCATAGAATGCACTTTTTGGTTAAGTTCTATTAGCAGATAGCATGTCTAATTTTATTTGTTTTCTTTTTTTAGTGCACAATAAAAAAATTGTGGAGAATAATACTTGGCTATGTGTTTTACTTCGAATGACAGTTTAGGAGTAGGCAGATAGATTTTAAAAAATACAATGTAAAATTAACAAAGGACACCAACATAGTTATCTTTGATCTTAAAAAATACAGGATAATAGTGTTGTGGTAACTTGCACCAAACAAAAATAACAAGCATAATAATATTATTCTTAATATCACTAGAAAAAAAAAGCCTTTGAAAATGTGTTTGCAATAACTCCATCAGTATCACCAGCAAAGCAGCTTCATTATTATCCCACTAAAGAAGTCACTGTTTTATGATATGTATGCACATTAACGCTTGTCATGGGATAGAAGCCAGCAGGCATTTTACATTGTATATATAATAAATTCAAAACCAGACAAGCAATTAATTTGAAATAAAATATTTTATTGGATAAAAATTTTGTCCGCGGCTGTTTTTATTGGTTTAATGCATTTTCTAAAATATTTACAAATAATTTTATTATCACTTAAAAGTATAGATAAATAAATAAATAAACCCAGGCACTATGGCTCAGGCTTATAAATATTCTCTCTTCAGAGTATTCAAAACAAACTTACCCCAACCGACAGGAAGTATGATAAGCCTGTCACCTAATCCCAGCCCGCAGCTTTTTCTATGCAAGTCTGGAAAGCATTTTTTTAAATATCAAGCCCAATATCTGATAAATGAATACCGTTCCTCACGGTATAAACCACAATGACCACCCTCCAATTCTAAGTGCCGAAAACTAAACCCAAAAGGATGCTTTAAAAACGTATTATTAGAGCTATTTACCCGCTTTCAATTTTTTTTTCGAAAGGACGTAAGTAGAAAGAATCACTCCATCGAAGTCAAGGAATAATTTCAGAAAATACAATTCTTAAGGAAAAGCCAAGCTAATGAGATTAACTGTTTGTTGAATTTCAAAAACAAAAACTAAAGTCATCTGACCTATGTCATTACCCTCTAAATGAATAAGTAGAATATCAGGCTGTGGCCAACAGTCAAACAATCTATAAAACTCAGACTGTAAGTCATTCCATGGCATACCTCTCCAGCCACTCCAGTATGCTTTAAAAGAAGAATCAAGACTTAAATTAGAAGAATAGTATCTTGCTGACACTCTCTTCTGAGCCCAGTACACAAAGGAGTGGCCAAGAATCCTAACAACATTCAAGCAACCTGTTAGAAAATGAAACCAAAGAGTTAAGACGGATATACAACTTGTAAGAATCAGATCTCCATCTACCCAATTTCTTAATAAAATTTGCATGAAAACCAAGTTTGAGAGGGGCGTGTCCGGACGTTGAGCAGGGAAGACGTGTAGGAGCTGTGCTCTGCACAGACAATTGCCATCCATCGACATCAGCAGCTTAAAATACCCTGTTTAATCCCCATACCCCCCGGGGTACCAGAAGGACATATCACCCTACCCGATAGACACGCCATTTTTGGGGATTACAACAGCCCGGGACCACAATCTGCCTGGAGGCATCCGGCGCCATTTTGCGGCCTACACGCCCGACGATCCTGGCCGTCCTCCGCTACAACCATCCCAGACCCACTACACCACCGTACCTCGACCGGCCACCATCAGCAACATCAGAGGACATCTGAGGACGAGACCAGCTTTTAGAAATCACCCCCTTCAAGCTCCGCTCCTCAGCATCCCGGCGCCATCTCTCAGGCCTGCAGGCCCAGGCTCCACTACCTCCAGGGACGCAGTGAGTACCGGCCATCGGCCTTTAAAAACACCATCAAGCATCTGCCCCTGACCAGAGGTCCCCTCTCTCCGCCATCTAGACAGGGGAAACATCGGACCACCGCAGGGAGGAGTACTAAAGTCCGCGGCTCCGGCCTACACACGGGGAGCGGCCATCTTGCTACACCCAACGCTATCTTTAAGCATTCCGGGCTCTCCCAACCTGTCCCCCTCCTCATAAATAAACTTTCGCTGTGCTGTATAGCCCCCCCTTGCTGTACCCACGGATTCGGTTTTTGGGCATTCACACCAAGGGATCAAAAAAGGTGGACATAGGGGCCCTGCTCCCATAGCCACGTGCAGCGGCCATATTGCTACACCCGGCAACAATATCATTGGGGCCCTCCTGGAACAGAGCCAGATTACTGTGTCCAGCCACAGTCTCCCCCACGCTCACAGGCGGCAGCACCCGCAGAACAGGTTACCTGTAAAAACCCCAGGGTTACTGTGGATACCCTGCGCAGTCAGAGGCTCCAAAGTCAGAGGTGAGAGGGCTTGTGACACCCTAAGCTTACCAACTGCTCCCTGGTCTTCCAGAATCAGAACCTTTTACATAGACCTTATAGCACCCACACAGTCCAGGTCGACTATCCGAGGAGTCCCCAAAGCTGCCCATCTAAACAGATACCCCCCTGCTACCTGAACAAAGCCCCATACACACCCTATCAGGCAATAGTCTACCAAACAAAGAGCCTGATGCAATCACTAACCCCATGATAGGAACGACAAGATGATCTAAAGGGGGTGTATGCGCGGCGCGATGGAGCACGGACGCCTATGACTGAGGCTCTGGCTATACGGAATTAAATCGCATCCCACAGGGCCTAATCTTGTTCACTAAAGCTCAGAATTTACCTGCACCCCTGTGGGAACACCAGTTGTATGCCGTCACGGAAAAGCGGCACAAAAAATAAGCCGCAAGGGTCTTTAACAACTTACCTCCTCCGCACAGCTAAGAAAGGAAGTATGGCTAAAGAAGGTGCCCGGACCCAGCGTGACTCCCCTCTTACTGACGCCAGCCCAGGGATTTCGGCCTCAGTCCATGATAAAGGTGAGAGCTCCGCACATTTAACTAAAGCGGATCTAGAGGACAGTTTGTCATTAATGTACGAGAAAATAGCAGGGACATTTCAGTCAGAACTGAATAAAGCAACTAACACTTTATCCCTGGAGATCACTTCCCTGGGAAACCGCACAGATCTCTTAGAGACTAAACATGATGAACTTGCTTTAGCACACGCGGACCTCCGCAAAGACTATGATTCTCTAGCTGAAAATTTCCAGTTGGTGCAGTCGCAGGTTGAAGATCTTGATAACCGAAATCGCAGGAACAATCTGCGACTGCGTGGCATCCCAGAAACGATTACTGACCTCCCTGCAGCCGCTAACAAGATATTCCAAACACTCCTCCCATCTGCACCACCATCTGCATTTGTCTGTGACAGGATCCACAGGGCTCTCCGCCCCAAACCCCCTGCAGATAAACCGCCACGTGATATAGTCCTTTGCCTAAAGGATTTTCTCACCAAAGAAGATATTTTGCGTTCAGCAAGAAATTCTGCAACCATTGAGTTCGAAGGAGTCAAGATACAAATCTACCCAGACATTTCTCAAGCCACTTTGGACCGCAGGCGCAAAATGAAAGAGGTCACATCAGTCCTCCAATCAGCCCATATTCGCTACCGATGGGGCTTCCCTTTCAAGCTCACAGTACCACACAATGGATCCACCTATACTGCATATAATGCATCGGAGGGAAAAGAAATTCTAATTAAATTGGGCCTTCTGGAACCGGACCCACAAATCCGACGTCCCCCCACACCAGGATCCAGCCCAATCTGGAACACTCCGTCCTCACGTCGGAACCAGGGTAATTGGCGCCAATCCTTCAGAGACAATCCAGCTTAATATACCCTCCCGGGAAAAGAGAGAACATTTTTTTTTCTTTATATATATATATATATTTTTTTTTTTTTTTGTTTGGTACTTACCCATAGCAACCTCATCTGTCACACCACAAAGATACTCTCTTCTCCCCCCATATTTTTGCAACAATTGAACATTGCAACTTTCCGTATGGCTTAGCCACACCAAATATCTTTTTACACTATTCAGATGCCTTAGGGCGGTAAGTCTCCCCGCGTTCGCAGTCATCCCCCCCCTGCCAACCATTGGGCCCAACTCATGTTGGCTCCTCAGGATTTCCTGAACCCTATGGTTGGTATCGGACTCGTTTGTCCAAAGAAATGTTTGCATTGGTCATTAAGAAGGTTTTCTTTTGACCCCCATGTTCATTGCTTATCTCTAAGCAAACTGTTAATTTTTTTCATTTTTATGTTTTTAATTTTTCCTTTCATTTTTCTCAACAAGTCTATTTCAATACTGTATATGATATGTCTATCACAAGTATTAACATTTATGGTTGTATATCAGACAAAGATTTTGCTTTCCATTAAGATGATTCGATTTTCTCTCATACCTCATGATGTGGGTCTGGCCATTCCGCGACACTACTCCGCCCACTTTCATTATTACAAACACAAAGCTAGATATTTAAATATTCCCCAATGACATTAAAAGTAATTTCACATAATGTACAAGGCTTTAACCTCCCACAGAAACGAAAGAAAGCTTTCTGTCATTACAAAAATTTAAAGGCTGACATCCTCTTACTACAAGAGACCCATTTTTCTGACATAAACCATCCCCAATATTTTGACAAAGCTTTCAAACAACATTATTATACTACTTACACCACTAAGTCCCGCGGAGTGGCCATATTCATAAAAAACTCCACAATATTTGATGTTGAACATATTTACAGAGACCCTGATAGTAGGTTTATTATATTGCAAGGTAGTCTACAAGGTCGCTCTACAACTATTGCCTCTATATATGCTCCTAATGTAGCTCAAGCAACATTTTTCCAACAATTTTTTACCATTCTAGATCGCTATCTATCGCCTCACTTAATAATAGGAGGCGACTTTAACCTCACAGCTCACCCCACCCTGGACAGAAGCAGACCCACCCCCTCCTCCAAGGCTTTTCCCAAATCTCTGACCCGCAACTTAAACACACTCCAACTTATTGACACTTGGCGAGCACATAACATCGGATGCAAATCCTATACGTTCTATTCCAACCCACATGACAGCTCAGCTCGTATAGACTACATTTTCTGTACCCCAACAATCCTGGCCAACTCTATTAACACAGAAATACATGTCTGCCCATGGTCAGACCATCATATAGTTGCTTCCACACTCACCAGAATAGGTCTTAAACCCACGACTTACACCTGGAGACTTAATGACTCCCTATTATCGGACCCATCCACTATTGACACTCTCACCACAAATATGAATAATTACTTTACTGAAAACCAGCTCCCAGACACCCAACCGGACACACTTTGGACAGCCCATAAAGCCGTTATGAGAGGTCATATTATCAATATAGCCTCCAAAAAAAATAGGGCTAAACTTCTTGAACTCCGTTCCCTCACAAAAACGTTGGATAAGTTATATAACCGATACAATCAATTTCCGACCCCTGACATCCTACAACAGATAACCGACAAAAAACAAGCCTTAGACCTTCTACTTTCAGATAAAACAGAAAAAGCTCTAAGATGGGCAAAAGCCAAATTTATGTTATATAGCAATTCAGCATCCACAATGTTTGCACGAAAACTCAATCAAGCCACAAAACCAACACACTCATATAAACTCCGTAACTCAGCAGGAGCTCTGGTCTCACATCCAAATGACGTAATGGATATATTTGTCGATTACTACAAGAAACTTTATACAGATTCCCATCCCACTAAAGACCCTACCTCCCAATCTTGGTTTTCTAACCTGACACTACCCTCCCTATCTAGGTCACAATCTGAGCAACTAAATGCCCCTTGCACCGTAATGGAAATTACTTCAATAATTAAATCCCTTAAATCCTCCACAGCCCCAGGCCCAGATGGATTTTCTGCTTCCTATTATAAAAAATTCTCTCACATTCTATCACCTAAACTGGCCCTTCTATATAACCATATCTTAAAGGGGAACAACTTCCCTGCAGAAATGCTACTAGCCAATATGTCTCTCATCCCCAAACCCCATAAAGATCACACCCTACCACAAAATTTTCGCCCTATCTCTGTCATCAACAATGACTTAAAAATATTCGGCAAATTACTAGCGAACAGATTAGCATCAGTAATCACTTCCCTAATCTCCCCAGACCAAACTGGGTTCATCCCAGGAAGGCAAATCACCGACAATATACGCCTCGTTACTAATATAATACAAGACGCCAACTTACACTCCAAACAAACACTCCTCCTTAGCCTAGACATTCATAAGGCGTTTGACAGCGTCAGTTGGTCATACCTAGACCACATACTACCCAAATATGGTATCTCGGGTGAATTCCTACAGGGATTCCATGCCTTATATAAAGATCCTCAAACTAGAATCAAACTCCCAGGTAACAATTCCCAATTTTTTCCTCTCCAAAAAGGCACCAGGCAAGGTTGCCCTTTATCCCCCCTCCTTTTCGCCCTGGCCATTGAACCCTTATCCCGCGCCATCTCAGAAAATATCAACATTAAAGGCTATCACAAAGGCACCGAAGAGTTCAAACTCAGCCTTTATGCTGATGATGTCCTCGTGTTTCTAACAAATCCCCTTATAGCATTACCCAATCTAATCTCTTTATTAGAATCCTTCCACACAATTTCAGGCCTTGGGGTAAACTTATCTAAATGCTCAGCCATGCCAATAAATATCCCTAATGATGTTATATCCTCATTACAGAACTATTTTTCATTTACCTGGTGCACCCATAGTTTCCGCTATCTGGGGATACAACTCACCCCGACTTTCAGACGCTTTTTCAAACAAATTATCACCCCATAGTTTCTAACATCAGATCACTTTTACTAATCTGGGATAAATACCATATCTCATTTCTAGGCAGAGTCACCGCTATCAAAATGGCAATTTTACCTAAACTTCTTTTTTATTTTAGAGCTCTTCCCATTTATGTTTCCAAATCTTACATTGATTCAATTCAAAGAGACGTAAACAAATTTATTTGGCATCATAAAAAACCAAGATTTCACAAATCCATATTATACAGACCCCAACCTCTCGGAGGATTGGGGCTCCCAGATCTATGGCGCTACTATTTATCAGCTAGACTCGCGCAAACAGCCCAATGGCACGCCCCGTCCTCTCACATCCCATGGTTAAAATTTGAATCCCAAGCCATTATCCCCTTTATCCCCTCAGGACTACTATGGTCCAAATCTATCAAACCTAACCAATTTATCGCCCATAACACTATAGTATATCAATCATTGTACCTTTGGTCATTATATGGAAAAAAATTTCAATTGTCATCTCCCCTCTCTCCCCTTCTCTCATTTATAGGAGATCCAGACTTTCCACAAGCGTTCCAAGATAGCTCCCAGTTTCTCCTTTGGCACTTAGCTGGGGTCACCACATACCAAGCCTTTAAAATAGGACCCCATTTTAGAACTTTTCCCCAACTACAAGCAATCCACGATTTCCCACACTCTGAAATACACAGATACACACACATCAAACAATTTTATCTTAGAAGAGGCTCATTAGAATCCCGTATAGATAGCACTCACTTTGAACGCCTATGCCGCTCCTCCTCCAGAGAAAGGGGGATTATTTCAAAACTATACTGCATGCTTAACGAGTTTGCTCTAGCAGAAAAAACCAAACAGATGCTTAGCTGGGAAACCGACACAGGCCTTACCTTTGAACCTCATGAATGGTCAGAAATGCTAGCTAACATGTTTAAAAACACAAGATCATACTCAGTACGTGAAACAGCAGTTAAACTGCACACAAGGTGGTATATGACACCCACCAGAATTCACTCCATATATCCTGCAGTATCACCACTATGCTTCAGAGGTTGTAACGAACTAGGCACACTAACACATATTTTCTGGAGTTGTAACCATCTTAACTCTATCTGGCAGAAAGTGTCCTGCAAAATATCCTCTATCGCAGGTCGTTCAATCACCCCAACGTTACAAATGTGTTTATGTTTCTCTTCCATTCCCAATATCCCCGCACCCTGTGAAAAACTAATTTTTACCCTCTTTGTTGCCGTACACTGGGTTATAGCTTTCAATTGGCGCTCCCCAGCCCTCCCTTGGTCACAAGTCCTTGCCAGAATGGAAGCAATTAAACTTTCAGAACGTATCCACCACACTTTGTATGATACTTTACATATTTTTAATAGCAAATGGATACACTGGAATACAACAATCTGTGATTAGAAAAATGCCAGATACCTACAGAGAAAGATAATGTATATTGAATGTTCTTTCTTTTTTTTTTTTTTTGCAACATCCCCTTTTCTTTATGTCCCTATTCCCCATCATATAGCGAAATACCATATCTTGTTCATGTTTCTGAACTTTGTCTGACACAGTTACTGTTTTCCTTTTTATGTTTTTTCAATAAAACTTTTGTAAACAAGAAAACCAAGTTTGACAGCTTCAGTGGCTGCACCTATTCTAAAAGAATGAGAAGTTAAGCGAATATGATTCAAATGTAGATAATCCAAACAGCTGTGAAAAACACAGTTAAACTGGTATCTCTCTCACCCCCAGAAGATGTCACACCTTTTTTTACTACATAGGGCTTACTTTACCCCAGCAAAGCTGTTTAGGTTTGGCCGTAGACAAGACGACACATGTCCTAGATGCAGGAGGCCGGGCGGAGACCTTATCCATATGTTTTGGAGATGTCCAAAACTATATTGATATTGGAAAGAGGTGGTGGATAGGATTGCTCAGGTATTTAAGACTAATCTTGATCTGGACCCCACCCTGTGTGTACTGGGGGGGGGGGGGGCTTGAGCGAGAGGATAGGTCAAACGAGGTTCAGCTGGCTATTATTAGATGCCTTTTTCAGGCTAGAAAACTGATTGCCCAAAAGTGGCAATCTCCAAATCCACCATCCATCTACGAATGGGAACAGAATATGGAGAGAGTGATTCTCATGGAGAAAACAACATATATTAAACAGGGAAACCTTACTAAATTTCAGTTGATATGGAAACTGTGGTTTGAGAAAAATTCTATGTAGTAAAACCAATTGGATTAAAATGTGATGAGGGGTATGATGTTGAGTTCTATAGGGGGGGGGAATGATAGATGGCGGATGGAGGGGAGGGTGTGTGAGAGAAAGTTGGCGTTGAATGGGTAGCAAGAGGGGAACATGTTTTATAAAATACCTTTTGTAGTCTTCTCATGCAGTTCAATGTAGGTAAGATGTATGTGAATGTATATAAATTGTAATGAAGATGTAGTAGAATGTTTGCTTTTGTTATATGAGAATAAAGATATAAAGTTAAAAAAAACAAAAAAAAAATGGTATCTAGTTATTGGAGAACCATCAACATGAACAAACAAATTATCATTAAAATCAGGTCTTACTAGCAAATATTGTCTTAAAAGTCATGTAGGACAAATGTCACAGAAAGGACACCGATTTAAATAAATCCAATGTCCTTTGCCATACACATCATTCTTACTGTAAGGAAGAAAAAATCCTCAATTGGTTATCCTCAATAATTACATTCTCAATTTTCATTTCATTGAGAGGGCTTACTTTTTGCAGCAGAGACAACCTCTGATATGCAAAAAGCTCCAAAGAAAAGGAAAGAAAAAAACTATTTAAAAAGAAGATCTTCATAAGCAGAAAAACAAACCTTCGCAGAAACAGAACACAAACCGCTCAATAGATCAATATCAATAGGAGGGTGTTCGTCTCTGTGAAGTTCAGGTTTCTTATACCCTTTTAATGCTTGCTTGACAGAAAAGAAACTCAAACAATCTGGCAATGAATTTAGCTTTAGAAAAAATGAAATGCCAGCTAACGTTTTATTCAGATGAGACCATGAAAATTGTTTATCCATTAAAGAACTAAGTAATAACAGTATAACTTCTTCAAAAGAAAATTGTACACAATTATTAGTTTGTAAAAAGGACATCCATAACTTCCAATAGGAAATATAACTCAACCAAGTAGATTTAGCCAACGAGTGTTGAATATGGTTGAAAAAATTATATTAGATCCCATTAATGACAGGGGCATGGAACACCTTGAAGATCTGCTTCCGGCATCAGATGATAAAAACGATCCATCTGGAATCGAGAAAGTGAGTCTGCCAAACTGTTTTCCCTACGTTTTTGCAAAAACCTTTCACAGTCCATTTTGAAGGCCAACGAGAAGCACACCAGTGCGTCATCCAAATAACGGAAAAACCAACAGATCCAACCGCATCAGTAAAAAGAGAAAAAGCCTCACTGGAAATAAAGTCAAATTGACAAATGGCTTTACCATTAAAATGTTGTAAAAATTGCAACCAGATCAACATATCAGCTTTAATTTCTCCAGACAAGCGCCCATGAGATGAAGGATTTTTAAACCCCGAAATAACAGAATAAAGACGTCTAGAAAAAATTCTACCAATCGGAATAATTCTAGTGGCAAATGCTAACATCCCAAGCAGAGACAGCATTTCTTTTAAAAATATTTTTTTTAGGTCTAATGAATGTAATCAATAACTGAGAAATTGAGAAACAGGGCCAACAGTCTTTTCTTCAGCTAAAGGAATATTAAAATACCTACAAATACTAAAAACGAAATCCAATAAATAATTACATTCTTCTGAATCGTTTTAACTACCCATTCCAAAAAGGTTGAAAATGCCTCAAAATAATAACAAGCCAAAGAGCACCCCATAGGTAGGCATTTATCAACATAATACTCACCTTGAAAATAAATACCCAATGAAAAGGAATCAGGGTGTATTGGAAGAAGTCTAAAAGCAGATTTAACATCCGCTTTAGCCAATAAAGCGCCCTCACCTAACGAACGAAGATGTGAAATTGCAGATTCAAAAGATACATAAGTAACTGAAGACAAAGACGGATCAATTTGATCATTTAAAAAATCACTGTAAGGATATGACAAATGGTGGATTAGTCTAAATTAATGGAGTTCTTTTTTAGGGATAATCCCCAAAGGAGGAATTCTCAAATTAGCAAAAGGAGGCTTATCCTTACAATTTATCCCTAACACATAGATAACTAATGCGGCAACAGAAGGTAAATTACGCATTTTCCAACCAACTCCATTAAATTTAGGAAGCTGAGAAACCATGCGAAAAACGCCCTCAATTAATAGCAATGCTTGCTGCCGATCAGGATAAATTAGTAGCTAAGGCAACATGTTTTCCATGTTCACTCACGATCTGGCTTTTACCCGTAAAGTCTCTAGGTTGTTGTTGAGAATGTGACAATAATTTACGAAAACATTTTGCTACAGGGTGAGCAGCAGAGCAAAATGCACATTTGTGCTTGTACCTACAGGAATATAATTATACGCAAAACAAATCCCCTTTTTATAAGGTGGAGTAGAGTAAACACTAGAAGAAACATTGGTTGGATGAGGCGCAACAGGTCGAGGAGGGAGGAATAAATTCAACCAAAGTCCCACATCCTTTACACCCCATTGTAAAGTAGGATGAATACTCAATTTATGTCTGAATGCTTCATCATACGTAAACCAGGAATATCCACCGAAGTTACGATAAGCTTCCAGAACAATGTTCATATGTTGGAAAAGTCCTGGGCTTTTATTTGGAAACTTCTCGCAAATAACGCTAGAAAAAATTGAAAAAGCCTGAAGCCAATTAACAATTGACTTGGCAATAGGCTTTTTACAATCATCCTCAAGTCTATCGTCCTTCTTCTTATCCAGTTTAGGCAGGTAGTCTTTTGAAGACGGTAATAAGGTAAACTGAACTCAATGTATTCACCACTCTTCAAATCTTTTCTTTGACACCCTTGGGCAAATAAAAACCCAACGGTGAAAGTATACAAGGCATCACTTCTTTACCATATAATTCAGACCTGTTGGAAGAAGCATTTGTAAATGAAACAGTGGAATTAGAACAATTAAGTAAACTGTGAGCCACACCCTTATCAACAACCACATTAGCAGCATTGATTCGATACAAAGGTTGTTGAGGATTATCAATAGCAGACCATACAGACGCTGCAGGATCAGAAATATCATTACTATGAGAAGCAGTTGAATTGGTGGGCACAGTAATGCTAGCAATAATATTAGTTAAAGAAGAAGACAAATCGTTCAATAAATGCAAAGTATGAGACCCACCTCGCAGAGGAGATTGAGAAGTCTCAGCCGATGTAAACTGTTGTTGTGTTAATAGAACAGGAATGCTCTGAAAAGACGATCCAGGTGCTGCATTAAATAGAACAGAGCCTTCGGGAACACTGCGGGCTGCAGCTGTATGTAAAGATCTGCAGTCAATATCCTTCCTAGCTAGCCTAGAAGAGGCTCCGCTAACTGCATCACAGAATGTCAGTTGATTCCGCACCGACAATGTCTTCCTCACCGCAGCTGAGCTGACAGGCACTCATTTACCTTTCAAGGAGGCCAGCCCAGCTGATTGTGTGACGTAGCTCTGTTAGGGGACAGACTGTAGCTCTGTCTCTGAAGGCGCCTCCTCTTACCGAGACTTCCTCTGTTAGTCCCGCCCTTAGAAACTGATGGCTCTTCATTCACAAATACAGGGTCAGCTGGTACAATGCTTTCGGCTGTCTCTGGTCCTTGTTCACTGACAGGATGACGCTGCACAGGACCCAGAATAGAGGAGACTCCAGCCACAGAGCCTAAAACTTCCTGTGCCTTCATAGTAGAAGGTAAAGAAAGGCAATTCTTTAACCAATCCACATGTTCAGTACCGGCCTTTTAAAGAAGTTGTAACATAAAAGACTGTACAGAGCCAGATGAGCAGTCAGAGGCCATGGAAATGGCAGGAGAGCTGCCCTCTTCACTTTCTTCTGGCAACTGTCAATGGTTCATAACCAGTAGCCCCTATTTATAAGGGTATTTTGCAGTATACATGCATTTATTGGTGGTTTAACTGATTTTTAACTGACCTATCCTATATTAAATTTAAAATGTATATAATTTTATTGGATAACTCATGCTAGCCTATGAATTTATTCTATTTTCAAAACCATTGGCATATAGTTAAGACAATTACCACTGCCTCAGATCCCATGAGGAAAGGGGGGCCTATAAATAGTCTTTTTCCCCCCCTTTTTCCTTTACATTTATTTTAAACATTTTATTTGATAAACTCTTATTTTTTAGAGTACTAATTTAGCTTGTGATATTGCATACATAAGTAATGGTTTATAATATTTTTATGCACATTAATGCATGTCAGTCATTTTTGTACAAATTCCATCGGAATGTAGATTTTAACTTCTTCAGATCCGCGCTATAGCCGAATGACGGCTACAGCGCGGACCTGCTTTGCCGGGAGTACGTCTATTGATGTCCTCCCTTGCCCCCTTGCCCGAGGGGCCCGTGCGCTCTCTGGTCAGCGAGTCTATGAGACTCTGATCGGAGTAAGGGGTCGATTCTGACCCCTTACCACGTGATCAGCTGTCAGCCAATGACAGCTGATCATGTGATGCCAACAGAGCCGGTAATCGGCTATTTTTTCTCCTTCCGCTGACAGAGTGAGGAGAAAAAAAAAGCTGATCACCGGTGGCTGTCAGAGGGACATCAGTCCCGATCACGGCGAGCTGCCGCCAGCTCCACAGTGCCCATCTGTGCCCCCTGATAGTGCCACCTAGCAGTAGGCAACAGTGCCGCCTACCAGAGCCCACCAGCGCCACCCATCAGTGCCCACAGTGCCACCCATCAGTGCCCCCAGTGCCACCTATCAGTGCCCACAGTGCCACCCATCAGTGCCCACAATCAGTGCCTCAATAACAGTGCTACGCATCAGTGCCACTTATCAGTGCCCATCAGTGTCACCTACCAGTGCCCATCAGTGCCGCCCATCAGTGCCACCTATCAGTGCCCATCAGTGCCATCTATCAATGGTACCTATCAGTGCCCATCAGTGCCACCCATCAGTGCCACCCATCAGGGCCCATCATCTTATCAGTGGCTATCCTAGCTGCCTTATCTGTGCCCATCAGTACCGCCTTATCTGTTCCCATCAGTGCTGCCTTATCAGTGCCGCCTTAACTGTGCCTATCAACGCCCATCAGTGCAGCCTATCAGTGCCCATCATTGCAGCCTATCAGTGTCCACCAGATCACAGATCGGAGTAAGGGGTGGATCCTGACCCCTTACCACGTGATTAGCTGTCAGCCAATGACAGCTGATCATGTGATGCCAACAGAGACGGTAATCGGCTATTTCTTCTCCTCGCGCTGACAGAGTGAGGAGAAAAAAAAAGCTGATCATCGGTGACTGTCAGAGGGACATCAGTGCCGATCACGGCGAGCTGCCGCCAGCTCCTCAGTGCCCATCTGTGCCCCCTGATAGTGCCACCTAGCAGCAGGCAACAGTGCCGCCTACCAGAGCCCACCAGCACCACCCATCAGTGCCCACAGTGCCACCCATCAGTGCCCACAGTGCCACCTATCAGTGCCCACAGTGCCACCCATCAGTGCCCACAATCAGTGCCTCAATAACAGTGCTACGCATCAGTGCCACTTATCAGTGCCCATCAGTGTCACCTACCAGTGCCCATCAGTGCCACCTATCAGTGCCCATCAGTGCCATCTATCAATGGTACCTATCAGTGCCACCCATCAGTGCCACCCATCAGGGCCCATCATCTTATCAGTGGCTATCCTAGCTGCCTTATCTGTGCCCATCAGTACCGCCTTATCTGTTCCCATCAGTGCTGCCTTATCAGTGCCGCCTTAACTGTGCCTATCAACGCCCATCAGTGCAGCCTATCAGTGCCCATCATTGCAGCCTATCAGTGCTGCCAAATCAGCGCATATCAATGAAGGAGAAAAATTACCTGTTTGCAAAATTTTATAACAAACTATGAAACATGATTTTTTTGTTTGCTTAGCAAAAAATGTAAATCCCAGCTGTGATTAAATACCACCAAAAGTAAGCTCTATTTGTGAGAAAATTTTTATAAAAATGTTATTTGGGTGCAGTGTTGTATGACCACGCAATTGTCATTCAAAGTGTGTCAGTGCTGAAAGCTGAAAATTGGTCTGGGTAGGAGGGGGGTTTAAGTGCCCAGTAAGCAAGTGGTTAATATTTAGTACATTAATTGATTGTTGATTGCTCTGCATTTGCTGGGGAATATCATTACTGTGTATGCAGGCATGCATGTCAGTGCTGGGGGTTTTGATTTTGGTGAGGTGGTAGAGCAGGGACAACATTATTTGATATATTATAAAACTGCAGCTAAGCCATTTTACAGACATTAAAGTGATTGTAAACGATCATCTTGTAAAACAACCCATTCAGTTTAAAATAGAAATGAAAGGCAAAACATTTTTATATAGATATTAAAACACCATTATAAATACCTTTTTTCCCTTTTTTTATAAGTGAACACATTCCCTGTTATCAGCTGCATACGAGCTGGGGGGAGGAAAAGCAGCAGCACACTGAGCTTTCCAGTGACAGGTTTAGCAGGGGAGTGTGTGTCAGGACAAGTCTGATCATTGCAGGAGAGCAGACTGAGTTCCCAGCATAGCTAGAGAACTGACCAGATTCTCCTGCTTAGTGTGGTCAGTTTTTATTAGAAAAGCAGAGGAACTGGCAGGAACACCAGGGATTTCACATAAAGGAAGCAACACAAAGAGAACAGAAGACTTTTTCATACAAGTACATGGCACAGCAGGCACATATCAGCAATATGAAGTGTTGTGGTAACAAACGCTTTAAGGCCAATATAACAGTTTATTTTCAAATACATGCTATTACCATCATGAGCAGTCACAATTCTTCAAATCATACCCTGTGTGAACCAACATCCCAACAGCATCCAGCGGAACCACTAAGATTCACAGCCACTCAAAAGTGAGCACAAGGAAGGCCAAGAATTACCACTAACTAAGGTCTATATGAAAAGTAGTGTACATAAATATAGTTTGAAAAGTGACTATTATTTAAAATGGAATCATGAATAGAATAAAAACTTAATGTGGGAGTATCGGTGGATATCAAACATAGAATGTAAAGAAGGCATATATCGATTTGTAGATACATTCATGTACCCATGGAGCCCAAAGGGTTTAGGTCCATATAAGAACATATTGTAAAATAGAGGAGTGTCAGGGTGGCTCATTAATCAATATCATAAGGATGAAGAATGTATCTCTATGTTAATCCTTATGAGAAGGGTTTACATTCCAGAATACTATAAAGGTAAAAGATATGTTGTATCTTACCAAAATAAATGCTCGCCCTGCAGATCCTGAGTGAAAATATATGTTTTTTTTTCATTTTTTTATCTTTATAAAATAAATAGATTTTTTAACTGTATGAATTTGGAATTTCCATGTTTTTGTGATGGTGCCCTTAAAAAAATTCCTTTGCTATACATTTTTTGTTGAGTCTATAGAATAAGGTCACACATCCCAGGAGGCTGCAGGACCAGTCACATAGCCCCATGCAATCTAGCACAAGCATAGTGGGGTGATGGCTGTGATTCTTCAGAAAGGCACAACCAGCTCTCAAATCCAAGATGGACCCACAATAAAAAGAACCAGCTGTGGGAAGATAGCGCTGGACTGCAGGCAATGGTAAGTGCCTAATTTTTTTAAGTCAGCTGCTAAAGGACATTACTTTTTTCTTTTAAAAAGGTTGCAATTCCTCTTTATTGTGCTATAAATCTTGAAGTTCTATTTCACAACTGTAATGGACAAACGGGATGAGATTACCAGAAGTCATATTCAGTGATAATTTAGCCAAACAGTGGCAATTCACAAATCGTGTCAACTGGGTAACAAAGGAAATTTCTACACAGTAGCTTCGTTAGGGAACTAAAGGTAGCCTTCAAGTACACTGTGTAAGCTAACAGAGTTTAGTGCAACTGCACTAGTATAGAACTGTACAGTGATCTCAGTAGAGTGTTTCAAAAAGAGCAGTAGACTAGCTATGAAAAGAAAAATGAGTAGCGCTAAACCAATAGTGCATCAATAATACAGTGCATAACTACTAAATGACCCTGTGATGTATGATCATAAGTAGTTAGAATAAACCTACGAATATAAATGCCTGTGATAAAAAATGCCAAAATTTGTGGATGAATATTCAAAAAACAATCAAATGCGACAATCTCTCATGAAAGTTGCACAAAAAGAAAAAATTATGAAACGTGAACAATAAATAAGGAATAACTTTGCAAGTCCATGAAATCCTCATGAAAAGTGAATCTTCGCAAAAAGTTCCACCCGTGCAGTGGATGATGAAAAATATATAAATAAATCAATCCATTTCTGTGAGTGATTAGATCCTCCAAACTGTTTAAAGTGCTCCACCACCAAGATAAAAGTTGAGAGTTACTTCTTAGCAGAAGTGAGTGACACCCCACTACAGGGTGTCAAACATGCCTGTATAGAGATATCCCTCCTTGGGTCTTCCTGGAGATGTAGCAGATGCCAGCAGCCTATTAACCCACTTCACAGCTCAGCTCCCCAAAGGGTGTTGGGGATTTGAATCTCCTCTGCTGCGTCTTCCAGCAATGTCTTCTCTCTACTGTAGAGTCAGTAGAGAGAAGACATTGCTGGAAGACGCAGCAGAGGAGATTCAAATCCCCAACACCCTTTGGGGAGCTGAGCTGTGAAGTGGGTTAATAGGCTGCTGGCATCTGCTACATCTCCAGGAAGACCCAAGGAGGGATATCTCTATACAGGCATGTTTGACACCCTGTAGTGGGGTGTCACTCACTTCTGGTAAGAAGTAACTCTCAACTTTTATCTTGGTGGTGGAGCACTTTGAACAGTTTGGAGGATCTAATCACTCACAGAAATGGATTTATTTATTTATATATTTTTCATCATTCACTGCACGGGTGGAACTTTTTGCGGAGATTCACTTTTCATGAGGATTTCATGGACTTGCAAAGTTATTCCTTATTTATTGTTCACGTTTCATAATTTTTTCTTTTTGTGCAACTTTCATGAGAGATTGTCGCATTTGATTGTTTTTTGAATATTCATCCACAAATTTTGTCTTTTTCTATCACAGGCATTTATATTCGTAGGTTTATTCTAACTACTTATGATCATACATCACAGGGTCATTTAGTAGTTATGCACTGTATTATTGATGCACTATTGGTTTAGCGCTACTCATTTTTCTTTTCATTTTATATCACTGTGGTTATGTTTTACAGTTGAGTCGCAGCTTCCAGACAGTTTTTTTAAGCTTGTTTATTAATTACACTTAATTATACCCTTCCTTGGGTACATCCCTGTAGCGCAGTTTCTTTTCCCATTTTTCACAGTAGACTAGCTATGCATGAGATGCCACAATGGACTTAGGCTGGTGGAGATTTAATGGGTACAGTTTTAAGGTGGCGTTCATTATAATCTGAATTTAAATTAAGGGATGGTGGCGCTGTTCAGGGTAGATATAGGGAGGGCAGGATAAAAATATGTGACACGTGTGTATCGAATGGTAAACGCAAATATGCGTATGGCAGGTAGAAGAATATGTATAAAAAGACAGTCAATCAGTTTCACTCTAACACCAGTGAGATAGAGTATATAAAGTGACTACATGCGATAGCTTATGAGCATAATAGTTAACTAAATACATGTAAGTGTGTAAATAAATACATGTAGCAGACAATTCAGAAGTCTATAATACCATAAAAACAAAAAGTGACTCCGTGCGATAATGATAAGAAAGAATTATACATATATATGGGAATATGAAATTAAATGAATAAATAAGGATAATGACGGTATCCAAAAAGTGACTCCGTGCAATAATGATAAGAACAGAAAATATATATATATATATATATATGGGAATGAATGAATAAGGATCAAATGACGGTATCCACATAAAAAAATATAAAAATATATATATATGAATATATAGTAAAGTGTACAATGTCCCAGTGAATAAATTAAATAGATGGATCAAAAATTATAGTGAAAAATTGTGAAAAATAATAATACAGGGGGTCCCCGACTTACGAACACCCGACCTACGAACAACCCCTACTTACGAACGGGGTGCTGCGGGGACCCTCCGCCATTTTTCATTCTTTTTCGGCGTCTTTCGGCCGTTCTGCGCATGCGCGGCCATACGGAGCTTCGGAAAATGCCGGAAATGTCTGTAATTTGCCGCGCATGCGCAGAACGGCAATAGACGGAACATCGGAAATGTCCGGAAATCTCCGTATTTGTCGGTCTGCGCATGCGCGGCCGACTTACGAACATTTCCGACTTCCGTACAGGCGGGCAGTCCCTAACGAGTTCGTAACTCGGGGACCCCCTGTAATGAGTAAATGTCCCAAGTAAAAAATCTATCAATGATCAGATAAGGTGAAGTCCTGTGCTGTCTTGTAGATCTTAAAAATCTTGTAACATCCAATGACTCATATAGGTGAACAGATGACTTGTACACGGTGACTTTTCAAGTGCTCCCCTCCATCCGCCGAGTGACCCCTATTGTGAAAACACTTACCAGAGTGCCTAACCCCTGCAGGGGTAATAGGCATATAATCTCCTGGATAAATGGTGGAAATCCTCCTCGGTGGGGTCAGTGTCCTCAGAAAAGCCTCCTCTGCGGGGGTGTCAAGCCTCTTCCACTTTCCAGGGATAGGGGGTAAAAACACTGATGGGGTCCGTGTGTAAAAAATATATATATAACACTGATAGTGAAGTCCTGTTAAATCAGTGGTAAGTTTTATTAAAAAAATGTAGAACAATTTACATTATAGCCATGTAGGCTATTAAGATATCAAAAATGCAAAAAAAAGAGAAACAGTATTGTTTAAAAGGCAGAGCGCGCAGCTGGAGGGCAGAGCGATGACGGCGAATCCGAAACCGGAAGCCGCAAAAAGGAAGTGACACGTTGCGTACCAAGGGTATCGCCTGACGTACGTTTCGTCAATAGGACGTCGTCGGAGGCGAAGACTACGGCGAAGCCTCCGACGACGTCCTATTGACGAAACGTACGTCAGGCGATACCCTTGGTACACAACGCGTCACTTCCTTTTTGCGGCTTCCGGTTTCGGATTCGCCGCCAGTGGAACGCACGCTGAGACCGGGGCTTTGCAGTGCCGTCATCGCTCTGCCCTCCAGCTGCGCGCTCTGCCTTTTAAACAATACTGTTTCTCTTTTTTTTGCATTTTTTATATCTTAATAGCCTACATGGCTATAATGTAAATTGTTCTAAATTTTTTTAATAAAACTTACCACTGATTTAACAGTACTTCACTATCAGTGTTATATATATATATTTTTTACACACGGACCCCATCAGTGTTTTTACCCCCCATCCCTGGAAAGTGGAAGAGGCTTGACACCCCCGCAGAGGAGGCTTTTCTGAGGACACTGACCCCACAGAGGAGGATTTCCACCATTTATCCAGGAGATTATATGCCTATTACTCCTGCAGGCGTTAGGCACTCTGGTGAGTGTTTTCACAATAGGGGTCACTCGGCGGATGGAGGGGAGCACTTGAAAAGTCACTGTGTACAAGTCATCTGTTCACCTATATGAGTCATTTGATGTTACAAGATTTTTAAGATCTACAAGACAGCACAGGACTTCACCTTATCTGATCATTGATAGATTTTTTACTTGGGACATTTACTCATTATTATTATTTTTCACAATTTTTCACTATAATTTTTGATCCATCTATTTAATTTATTCACTGGGACATTGTACACTTTACTATATATTCATATATATATATTTTTATATTTTTTTATGTGAATACCGTCATTTGATCCTTATTCATTCATTCCCATATATATATATATATATTTTTTCTGTTCTTATCATTATTGCACGGAGTCACTTTTTGGATACCGTCATTATCCTTATTTATTCATTTAATTTCATATTCCCATATATATGTATAATTCTTTCTTATCATTATCGCACGGAGTCACTTTTTGTTTTTATGGTATTTTATACTTCTGAATTGTCTGCTACATGTATTTATTTACACACATCCATGTATTTAGTTAACTATTATGCTCATGAGCTATCGCATGTAGTCACTTTATATACTCTATCTCACTGGTGTTAGAGTGAAACTGATTGACTGTCTTTTTATACATATTCTTCTACCTGCTATACGCATATTTGCGTTTACCATTCGATACACACGTGTCACATATTTTTATCATGCCCTCCCTATATCTACCCTGAACAGCGCCACCATCCCTTAATTTAAATTCATTCCCTTTTCTACACACTTGTGTGTAGTACCTCTCTGGGAGGCCACAGTTCCAATCCTAAGCACAGAATCTTTAGTATTGTTCATTATAATCTAGTCACATGGATGCTGCTGCAGGGGTGTCAAAAAATGTATTTCTCTATTCTCCACTACCCTGAGATTGGCAGGTTACAGCATCACATATGGATGTTTTAATTGTTGCAACATTACTTCCATGTAATTGGCTCTGTCTTTGTAATTCTGCTGAGAAATCTGGGAAGGTGGGGATTTTAGCCCTAATATAGAATACATCCTTGTGCTATCTAGATTTATGTGTAATTTTTTCCCTGTCTTTGTAGTGAAGTTGTTTCAGGAGCATTAATAACCCATTTTCCCATAAATATGGTAGTGGAGTTACTCTACCCAAAGAAATCTGACTATACGAACATTGGTTTGTCACAGTCTATTCTCTAAAAAGTACCTCAAGAACAAGAAGTGTGGGTTCGGGATCTCTATCAAATCTGTCTCCTGGGGTTCAGAGTGGGCTCTTCTGTGATGCTCCTGAGCATCCATATGTACATCCACCTGCCTGGGAGGATCCCTGGTACTGTGTGAGTGACAGTGGGCACTGTGTAGAAGCTAATGTGGTAGGCGCAAATATATTTCTCCAGCCGCACCACTTCATCCTTGCTTCTGTTGTTGTTAGAGTGCTGCTGAAGGAGATTGGAGCCAGCACTGGGCCTGTTCCTTCCTGTTTTTTTTTATCGTGGCAGGCCAGGGAGAGAGCAGCGGGGATATGAAACTTCCAGAGCAAGTCTGAGGGCGATAGACAGCAGGAGAAGGTACTTGCCTTTAGCAAATATTGTGGAGGCAGGATCAATAGGCAGGATTCCCGGATGAGCTCTACAAGACACAGTTTGTTACATGAGAGCCCAAGCCATTCTCCCCTTAGCATCCATTTCTAGTCAATCAATCTACATTCCAACTTCCACATGGTAAGTGACGATGTATGGCTGAAAACTAGTAATATGAGTTTGCTCTTTTTTAAATCAGTTATATATCTTTATGGATATAGTGCAAACATATATACATCCTGTTAATTTCTTGTGCATAGCATGTAGTGGGAAGAACACAAGCTCTATACATATACATGTAAATATACTATATAGTATTTCGGATTTATTAATACATAGCTCCACTTAAAATCTGTATGCATTTAACACACTACATTGGCTAGGGTTCACTTGATAGATCAACATCTTCATTGAGTAACTGAATCCAGTACTGTAACAAAATGCTCATCAACCTTGTCAAGCTGAAGAATGCGAGAAATGAACCATTTTACCTATAGAAAAAAAAAAAAAAAAACAATAGTAAGTTACATCCTCCCAACTACTAGTAGAGGGAAATGATCGATAAACTGGCAGTGTCTTCAGCCTACAGGTAAATCAGCAATTCACATCATGTACTACTCAAAATTATAGTACCCACCTCACAATATTTACACCAATAATGCTTATTGTCATGCTTTTTGGGTCAAACCTGCATGAAGGGTGTGTCGGAGGCAAGATATCCAAAGCAACTGCTTCATGCCCCAAGTTGTCAACAAGCAGAATGAGAGCTAAGGTAGCCTATAGTTCTAATGAAACATTTGTGCTGTAGCCTGTGATGTCTACACTCACAGGCTACAGCACAAATGTTTCATCTATTTTGGATGTATAGTTTCTTACTAAGATGTTTAGGCTTCTTATCCTATGTATTAACTATGTTGCAGCTTTCCAAAATGTCACTTTATTAATTAGTAGTGCCTTACCTACCTAGACATAAACAAGTTTTAGTGCTTCTAAGATCATCATTGCTTTTTCATCGACCATGTTTCAAATATCACAGTTAAACTCGACAATATCTGACCACTGAAAGATAGGGTACTAAAGTAACCAATGGGTAGCAATGATAATGTCTTCAGTATAATATGTGTTACCAGAACAAATTCTTTGCCAAGGTTCTTGGAGGGGCTGAAACATCAGCTTTTTCTTTTGGATTTTGACAGAAGTTAATGATTAGTTCTCAAAAGGTTCTAAAGAGTGCTGGTGACACGTCATATCTGAATTTTGTAAATTTTTCAAAACAAAGGAGTTAATGGGTTCCATTAGAAAAAAAGACACATATAGCAAACATATCTTCTGCCATTATTATAGTTAAAAACATCTGTGCAATAATATAACATCCACATTTTTAAAATGCATTGATTGCCATCCTGTTATGTCAAGCCATTAAGGTGAATATTCTTTACCTTTACAATTGTAATAGTTGCACTGTAGAGGAAACTTAGCAGAAAGAGGGTGATGAATGTGGCAGCTGTTGACCATAGACTATCTTCGTCATCCTCACTGCTGTCCTCCCAGATGAGGTATACCTCTAAAATGATAAAGATTTGGGGAAATAGGTTAATATTTGTTATAAATGTAAATAACCTAAGGTCACACAGGGAAAACCACTGCCTAGACACACTATATAATAGGTGCTTTAAAAGCAAGAAGTAAACCATGGCACCATGATGCCAAAAAACAAATACATTTAAGAAGATTGTTTGCAATATGTTTTATGCATTTTCTACCTTTGTATAAATAATTGACTAAAATTTGAATAAGGATCTGACAAGGATCTAAGGTAACAACAGCACTGAAGTTAAGGCACCTTGTGGTAGCTGCAAGTACCCGTTTTGGTCAATTCCTGTGTGACTCTTGAATTAAGCCCTGCCCCTAAGATGTGCTCCTGTTGAATGTCAATTGCCAGAATCTGCTCACTGAAATTCTGTCACTTGACAGTTAATGGCAGAAGGGGACATGGGTTACTCTAAACTTGGAAAGAGGCTAATTTACTAAAGGCAAAAAGGCTGTTCACTTTGCATTTAGAAATTCAACTCCCATGTGTTTAGCTTTAGCCTAGGATCGAAGGGGCTAACACATGTTCTATCCCTGAACTTCAGTACTGTTCTTACCTTAGATATGTGTTGTGCCAGGTCACATTAACTTTAAACAATGCTTTATGTGTTATACATGTGTTATAACTGTTATGTGAATGTACAAATAACTCCTATTAGTGAGTGCAAATTTAAATCGCCTTGACACATAGTGTGTACAATAATGTATGCTTGTGCAGGGCTGTGTTTACCCACATGGGGATGGGCAGGTGTTTTGTGCATCCCTGTGCAGGCAGTCATTTTGATTTCTGTTGGGACACATTAGCTGCACAAACGCAGCCACTGTGTCCCAGTATGACATCTGTGTCAGTGTGGGTGCATGTCCCAGAATGTACACAGGGTGAGTTCAGGGACATGCACTTGCGTACACATGCACCTGGTGCGTTCATGTAAAAAAGTAAAAAATGTAATATACTCGCGCTGAAAGTGAACCAGTGGAAAAAACTGAAATAACAGATATAATAATAATTGCAGCTGCTGTACACAAAATGCTGTACACTCGAATGAATATAATAAAATATATACCGCACTTGCAAAAGTGCATAACTCATTCCATTGAAAAATGTAGTTTTAATATTGCAAAACAAATAAAGGTGCTTGAGTGCTTCAATCCTTATAAAGTGCAGTAGTGCTCTAAACTTCCACTCCGTGATGTGGCACACCCCTCCTGTGTCCCCACTCACTGAATGAAATGGACCCCTAGCTTTTAAGTCTAGCGTTCATTTGAGCTGTAAAGCTGGGCAGGAATGGCGACTCACAGAAGGTCCAATGGAGATCTTCCCCAACGTAATAATAATGAGTTGGCACCAAAAATAAAAAGAAGGAACTAATAGTGAAGCACAGTAGGTTGGTGTTTATTGCGCAAAAACTGGTTGGTACTTACAGGACAGAGAAGTAAAATAAGCATGTAACAATGCAAGGATAAAATACAGGAAACCCCGCATCCAGCATGTGTTCCACCGAAACCGGGAGTGACGTTGTTTGGACTCGCCCCCAGAAATTACATCAACCTGTTTCACCCTCCCACAAGGCATCATCAAGGATGTCCCAGTAGACATTGCCTGGGCTGCCTGCACAGTATTGTATGCATTGTGTGAATGAGGCTATAGGAGTGGGCCTAATACACTTACAAATAGTTATGTGTAATGTGAGTTTTATTATTGTTTCCCATTTTTCAAGTAATTAAGTGATTTTTTTTAATACAAATGCATGTACAAAATCATTAATACCACTCACTAAAAAAAACTATTCAGTGCAACTGAGCACCAGGCTTAAAATTAACTGCAAAAAACAGTAACTTATGTGCTGTACGGAGTACTGATCTGTAAACTTCTGATACTAAATAGTACCACTACTACTACTACTACTAGTAGTATCAATAGGCATATACAGCAGCATTAAACTTTTCTCATCTACCTCATTAGTTTGTGTGACAAAAGACATGCAGTCAAATCCTGTATTGCCTTTTGTCATGTTGTTTCTAAAGTAAATATTCCACAATATTCTAAAATTAGCATTTGATGATTTTAAACTGATGATACTTAAAGCAAACAAAAAAAATCATTATACAGTAATTACACTTTGTGTCTCCATTCTGATGAAGTGGTATTAACCAATGTAAGAATTTGGAACACTTAATTTTCTATGTAGACTTTATCCAAGGAATTAGCTAAGCTTCCTGTGCCATCATAATGGCAGAAGAAAACAGTTGGGAGTGGAGTGCACCACATTAACCAAGCAGATAGACCTGTTTCAGGTCTATCTGCGCCACCTGCGCTAGTTTCTATTTCAGAGTGAAATATAAACTGGCACAGGGTCTGAACCTAAATAACAGAGAGAATGTGGCAGTTTTCATATAGAAAACTGCCACAGATCCCCACCAGGTCTGACCTGGTGTACAGGATGTGATTTGTCAACAGACAGCTACATGAGCAGAGCATGCAGGGTTAATAACCCTCCTCTTTCCTCCCATTCTGATCGAGGGAAATCAGAGATATTGGAGCATGTAGCTCTAGAGCCAGAATGAAGAACTGACTGCACCAAATTAATATGAGACCTTTTAACACTTTTGTTAATTAGGAGCAGTGTCTGCACCATTGTTTATGTTTAGAAGAATGGTGCATGCATAATTCTCTACTTGTTAATTCTCCATATGTGCTTTTCAGTTGCTATTGCTAAGGAAAAAAATAGGACTGTCAATAAATATTATATGCTTCTAATGCTATCCAAGAAAAATACCTATTCGCAGTCAAGAGCATTTGGCAACTCGTGTCTGTTTCGGAGCTGTCATGTTGGAAGGGGCAACCAGGCCCCTTTCAATATTGTAGTGGAAGGGGACAGAAGGGGTCACCTGATAAATCTGGAGCTTGCACAGATGCAATACGAGTAGGAAGAGTGAAGTGGTTGAGAGACTTTCAAAGAGAATGTCGGGTAAAATTTAAGGTTGCCAGGAGGTGATATTATCCACAAGATATCCACAAAACAGTTTTCTCTCTGGAATTTATGGGCATTACAGTATCAAGTGGGTGGGTCAGAAACAACTTGTCATTGTATCTAAATTAGGGACAAGGTGGTGCAAAATTACCAAAAACAAAGTTACTTTCGGTAACAGCTATGCATGGGTGAAACGTTCAGGCTGGCACCATCTTCAAACTTGGTAAAAATTTACTGGAGTTTCACATGGGTCTACAGTCATATTTAAAATGCTCTTATTCAATACAGTTGGGGAGTTAAAACACATGATAAGGTTAGTCTAAACCACTGCTGGTAATGGGATTGACAAAATCACAAGACCACCACACGTCTAAAGACTTTAACCTCCCTGGCGGTATGATTATGCCACATTTTTGATGCTGAAAACGGTACATTGTTTCGCATGGAAATTTGTATAAGTTTTATATTAAAGGCCTGTAATTCTTAAGAATAACTCACTTAAATCTGTCCAAACAAGAGTCTAGTAGACATTCCGGGTATGATAAAGTTTGAAACACAAAATCATAAATTATAATATAATAAATAACTATAAATAATTATCAAAAATAATATTATAACAATAATAAAATGTATTCAATAATGTAATAAACTCAAAAACACAGAAATTTGCACAGTTGCAGAATTGTCGCTGTCGTTACTTTCAGTGTCTGATGACCAATCACTCGCTCAATTCTGCAAGTGATTCTAATTCACTATAGCTGTTTTCTAGCTGGTCTAAAAGCGCTTTTGACGTAAAGGGACACTTTTTGGTTGCTATGGACATTCTCCAGTTTCCAGGCAGAAAGAACAGTATATATAATATAAAACTGCATGCAGGGCACTGGACAAAGCATTAGGGACAAAAGAGAGGTGAAATGATTTGATACAGTAATGTAATCTGTAAGATTACAGTGTACTGTATGTGTTCTGTTTTTTGCACTTTTTGAATTTCCCGCCGGGCTCCGTTCCGTGCTTCACACCGCTTGCAGGGAACAAAGCCAGCATACATTACATCGACACAGCCGCTGCACACAGCAGGGAGACATCGCAGGATCCAGGGGACAAGGTAAGTAACTTTCCCTGGATACTGTGATGCAGCCCTGAGGTTCGGGGTTACCGCGCTTGGTATGGAAAATTCACCCCGAGCCACACTCGGTTAAGTAGAAATAAAGAAAACTTTTTTAAATTGTGGATAAAGTAAGGAAGGGTTATAACCCCAGTAAGGTTTCTTTTGCCTTCTTTGTCCAATTGGTGAGATTTCCCATCATGTCCTGTCCCATTGCCAAAACAGGAAGGGAGAGAAATCTCTCCAAAGTGAGGGAATCCCTGGTTGTAACCAGAACTAGTATCCCTATTGGAAGATTTCCTCTCTTTTTCTCTTCTAGTGGCAAACCAAAATGTGAGATTTTCTTTCACCTTCACTCTTAAGCCCCATACACACGGTCGGATTTTCCGATGGATTCTGTCCTATCGGACAATGTTGTCGGAAATTCCGACCGTGTGTAGGCACCATCGGACAGTTTCCATCGGATTGTCCGACGGACAAAGTTCTATCTCCTGCTCTATAAATATTCCGACAACATAGTCCGATCATACCAATTCCGATCGCGTGTAGCGAATTCCGATGGACAAAGTGCCAAGCATGCTCAGATCACATTACAAGACCAAAGCTATTGGCTACTAGCCTCTACGTAGTCCCGTCGTAGGCAACAAACGTCACCACGTTCAGAATGATCGGATTTTCCGACAACTTTGTCCGACCGTGTGTATGCAACACCAGTGTCGGACTAAATCCGTCGGACAAAGTCCGATGGATTTTGTGGTCGGATTTTCCGACCGTGTGTATGGGGCATAAGTGGTAACAATACACAGGACAAATAGAGGGGGTGAATATCCCTAATGGGGACAGACAGCAATAATAAAGTTATACTTTAAAGGTTATACTTTAAATGAATTTAAGTACATTTAATTGTGGTTGAAGATCATCTTTTGTTCTTAAAATCTTTACTTGATCCCCTGACATTTTTAGATTTTTAAGAATGTCAGTAAATCTACCATTGATCCTGTTTTCCTAAAGCAGCATTACTGTAACTTGTTAATGCAAAGAGTACACTGATTGATCTAGGATTTCTATTATCTTTGTAGCATATTAATTCTATATTTAGTCAGCAGTGTTGTAACTAACGCCGTTTAAATAAACGGCGTTACCTAACGCAGCCACTTTTGAGGGTAACGGATTACTCTTCCCCTCATGGCAATGCCATTCCCATTACTTGGTCGGCGTTACCCCAATTACATCTACTCGCCACAGCCGCCGCGAGTAGATGTAATGTTCACTAACACTAACCGCAAGCCGCCGTCTGCCTACCTGATCAGCGTGTCATGCAGACAGACGGCGGACATTGCGGTGTTCAAAAGCCGCACCTCCTCGTCTGTAATAGGTGGAACAATCAATTTCCCAGCAGGCAGTGTTCCGCCTATCACGGACATCCTCTCATCCTCTTCTGTGTTATGAGGATGAGCGGATGTCCGTGATAGACGGAACACTGAATGCTGGGAAATTGAGTGTTCCGCCTATCACAGACGAGGAGGAGGCGCGGCTTTTGAATACTGGAATGGACGCCGGGACGCCGCCGATCAGGTACACGGTAGTGATGGGAAGTCCGGATCTTTAAAGTGAATCGGTTCCTTTCAAACTACTCACTGAAATGAACCGATTCAATGAATCGATTCTTCGGTTCACTTGTTGAGTCTGCTGACAAGCAAGTGAACCGAAGCTCTAATTCAACCATATTAAATGATTAGAATCAGAAGACTGATTCACACAGAAGGTTGGCAGGTTCTGAGGGCATTTACCTTGATTTAGTTCATTGGCGCAGAGCACAAGCCTATTGTTGTCAGACCACAATTTGTCATATTAGCCAGCGTCATGAATTTTGGTGATACACAAACAGCTGTGTTAGGCTCGGTTCACACTTGTGCGATGCGGGAACCCTGCGATTCCACTGAAGGTTCCCACATCACACCAGACTCGCATGACAGTTCACACTGACATATGCGAACTGCTGGGGAGTGTCATACAATGTTAACGACACCCTCATTTCAGCTCGCATGTCGCACTGGGAAGTGTCCGTTCAGACATGAATCGGATCGCATGGGTGCATGCGATCCAATTCTGGTGCGGCCCAAAAAAGGGTCCTGTGCGAGTTTAGGCCGAATGCGATACAATTTCAGCCATACTATCTGTATGGCTGAAATCGCATTGCACGAACATCGCATGTGATTTGCACTGCAATCACATGCAATTTTTCACCACGCAGCAATGTGAACCGGCCCTGAGCCTAGGTTTCCACAAATTTGATGGATAGCAATGTTAACTGTGAAGTTGGCCCAGAATGCAGTTCACATGCACACAAACTCTGCTTTTCATTTAGGCTCCGTTTCCACTTGTGCAATTTGTCCTGCGACTTTGGACTGCAAAGTTGCATGACAAGAAGTACCTGATGATTTCCAATGAGTACCGTTCATATCTGTGCGACTTCAAGTCACAGCGACTTCAAAGTAGTCCCTGCACTACTTTGGTCCCACTTTGATGTGACTTGAGGTCCATAAACCTCCAGAATACATAGGCATTGCTTCAAGTCGCTGCAAAATTGTGGTAAAAAATTGCGGCAGAATCGTGCAACTTTGAGGCTTTTCAGGCTAACGCAGCCTGAAAGTTGCACAATTCTGCCACAATTTTGATGCGACTTAAAGCAATGCCTGTGTATTCTGGAGGTCTATGGACCTCAAGTTGCATCAAAGTGGGACCAAAGTAGTGCAGGGACCAATATTATTTATTGTTATCCCTCATATTATTTTTATACTCTGAAAAAATTACATATATATCATCCTTCTACCGCCCGCCCCGTGTATATATAATATAACCAATATAGTTACTTTGCTGAGTAACTAATTACTTTTTCAATGTAGTAACTGAGTAACTAAATTGATTACTTTTTGGAAGAAGTAATTTGTAACTGTAACTAATTACTTTTTTAACGAAAGATGAACAACACTGTTAGTTAGACAGCCACATGAAGGAATATTAATCAGATTCCTGGTACACAAGTACTTTTGGTTGACAGCCTAATACTGCACAGATAATGAGCAAAATCAAGTGTTTATACTGCTTTGTTCAAATATGTATAATTCAGGATTGGCTATATAAGGCCCAAACACGTGATAACCAGACCAATTTAGCTGACGGTGAAATAATTAGGAACCTGGAACACTGGGTTCTTTTTTCTCTTTTATGCATTTCATACCTGCATTTAGCTTTTACAGGAAGGTAAAAGCAGACAAACACATAACATTTGATAGACATGACAGAGCTACACACTTGAAAAGTGAAAGCAGATATAATAGTGGTATTGTGAGTTATGCCGATTATGCAGGGATTTTAAAATGATTGTAAGTTGTAACTCAAATCTATTTATCAGCATGTTTGGCTGTATGTCTCACTTATACACTGGTCTTACGCAAATAGCTTACTTTCTTAGGTTGAGATTCTGTCAGAAACAGCACTTTGGAGTTGATATTCTAAAGACAAACAGACTGTTTACTTTAAAAGGGAATTTGCTCCAGAACTTAATGAATGAGGTGAAGCACAATTGACTTCCATCATCCAATCAAGCGCAAACAAAAATTTTATTTTTTATTTTCCTTGCATGTGATTGGGTATCCTTTGCAAAGTGAAGCTTCCGCACATTCACTACACTCTGGGGCAAATTCCCTTGCAAAGTGAACAGCCTAGTTTTCTTTAGTAAATCAACCCCTTTGTGCTGCAGGCTGACAATGTAAAGCCATTGCAATCAATCCATAAACTTTGCAATAAATCCCTGAAAGAATTTAAAACTGTATAAATGAGACTGAAAAATATATTTGGGCTTTACATAAACTTTTTAGGGTCAGACTCTGTGAACCATGATCATGTTATTTCCAGGTATCTAGTTGGTTTCTGTAAACATCTTTAACAGTGTAGCAAATTGGGTTTTTGCTCTCTAAAAGAGCACTGTGTTCACACAGATAAGTGAATTTATGTTCTTTTTGAACGCTCAAAGGAATTTAGAGGAATTTAGCAGGAATTTAGCAGGAATTTCAGTTGCACATGTTTGGATGATTGCAATGAATACAGCTTTAGTGAGCTAGTTATACTCTTTTAGTAAAGGCATCTCACTAAGGTTTGCACAAAAACATCAAGAACATGGAGATTGTTAGTGGACAAGTTAGGTTACATACATTGCAAGGCATTTAATGTATGACTTATTATCTGGATAAAATAGATTTATGGAAGTAAATAGGGCTGTGACCAATATCTGAATTTTGCATTATTTATTTAAATTTCTGATGTTGCTGTTTATCCACCACAAGCGTATTTTATAGGCAATTGCCTGTATCATATTCAGTGGAGGACTTTTTATTAGACAATGATTTTATTATTCATTTTTGTTTATCAAATTCCTAATCAGAAACTATTTAGTGAAAAATTGTTGTTTACTCTCATATACTTTGTTTTAATAGTTAAGAATAAAAAAAAGGCAAAATACTGGTGAGACTTGATGCTCAATGCATTCATACAAATGAGCAATGGAGGTGATGCTACAAGTTGTTAATTGTAAAAAGAGCCTAAACAGTGTCCACAGTGAAATTTAAATAAGAATTAAAACAATTATTTTAGCATTTACTAATAAAGCTACTGTTCATCAATAATTTGGGTTGGCAAAGTAGAAAAAGACACTATATGGACTGGAAAGGTGCTCCCTGACAAACTACTCATACTTCAGATATATACAAGTACTTCCACTTGTCATCTATTGCCAGTTTAGGTCCATAGTGAGAACTCTGCATATGCAGTCTGGCTTTTATAACATAACAGAACATTCTGAATATGAAACTGTGTCTTTCTGAAATATAATTTAATAAAGGATTACATTAATAGTGCTGTATGCAGGGAGTGTCAACTATAGACATATGTTTTCTTGCTGAAAGTTAACCAGCCTAAATGCATTGATCGCAGTATTTATACGTAGTGTTGCTTTATACATTTATATTTATAATAATGATATACTATGTTGTTAGCTGATTTTATCTCTGTACTAATTAATGTATGCATCTCTATTTGTTGCATTAAATGTATACTGATATATTAAGACCCCAGATAAGTAAAGACAGACATACTGAGTTTAGCAACATATGTTATACAAGAGTTTATTGAGATATAAGCACATGACAGGACATGACAAACACAAAGTAAAATCCAGTGTTCCACACACCAGAAACATAGGGCAAGAATAAATGCAAGATGATAATGTGTTGAGATTACATACACAAAGGAACATGTTGGACATCTTGATAAACAGTGTTAATACAATGCTGATTTTGTCTTTGGTTTACTTTTTAATGTTGGCAGCACTTCCTCTCATCGGTTCTTAAATTACATGACTCTGACGAATGTCATCCAAACGGCAAAAACTGCATTGGCTTAACTATTGCTTCATTTTATGACATTAAAGCACTAAAGCTTGATGTTCCACACATCAAAATGATGATAGGTTGTTGAATTTCAATGGTAACAAAGGATAATAAGAGAGTAAGCCACTTTAGATATAAAACAAAATAGAGCACAAGAATCATTTACCCCTGGTTTTCTTAATTTCTTTTGAAGTTATCTGCTTGAGTACGCCTGAGCAGGTGAATGTTGCTCCTCTGTTCCATTCTAATTTACTAATAAGGGCTGTACTGTACATAAGGTAGGTCTCATCATTTTCATCTAGCACGGGTTCAGTGTTTGTGTAATTATTCTCATCAATAACTACACCATTCTTCTTCCATTGCACATACAAATCTTTGTGGCTGAATTGTTTAAGTATACAGGTTAGACCCACAAAGTCATACAAAGCAAGTTCCTCTGGTGCTGGCTGGAAGCAATAAATTTTTGGTTCTGTTACGTCCTCTGTAGGAAATAAAAAAAAAAAGCATTTTTTTAATTTGAATTTTAAAACTAATATAATGTATGTTTGCATTATTATACAGGAAACTGACTTTTAAGTCCAATAAAGGGTATGTCACCCACAAGCTTCTTACAACTGGAATTGCGCATATATATATATTTAAGTCAACAAGTGGTTCAGCTCATCAGCATGTCTAATATATCCCCCCCCCCCCATGTTTAATTTTTGCCTATTGTGTTCCTTAAATCAATATGTTCAGGTAGGGGTTGTTTGCAACAGCTCATAAGTAGAGGCCCAGTGAGGAAGATGAGTACTTGTTCCAGTTCCATTAAAACACAGCATTCACTAATGGATTATATTGAGGGACAGTTAATGTCAGAGGCTGCAATATCCCAGAGAACATTGTCCCAGGACAACAAGAGGTTTTTCGAATTAAAACGGTCCTTTCAGGTCCAGTGCTAGATGAGGGAATACAATAAAGGTCTTAAGGCAACTGTTTTCTTTCTCTCTCTCTCTCTCTCTCTCTCTCTCTCTGTATATATATGTATATATATATATATATATATATATATATATATATATATATATATATATATATATATATATATATATATATATATATATATATATATATATATATATATATATATATATATATATATATATATATATAAATATATATATATATATATATAAAAAAAAAAGATATATATATATATATATGTGTATATATAGATAAACATATATACAGGTGGATGTCAGTAGCTGTTTGCTTTCAGACACTTTTTATTTAAAGGTCTGTATGGAGCTGTCCCTGATCTGACTCATTCAGATGTGCATGTAATCTATTGTAAAGCATGTAAAGCTATTGACCTTCGTAAGCAGGAAAGCAGTTATTGCTACCATGGTGAACATGAGAAAAGGAGCTGAAACTCATAACTATAATATATTCAATTGTGTTCACCTTACAATACATTTTTTTAATGGATTTTGTAATCGTGATCATAATAAATAAATATTCATGCATAAATTATTACCATCTCTATATGTAATTCGTTTTTCCACGGGGGCTGGAAGGTCATTGTGTGATACAGTACAGATAAACTGTTTTCCAGAATACCAGTCAGCAGCATTAATCTTCAGGATACTTTTGACAGTGTACGCGCCATCAAAACCTTCCTCTGGTTGAAATGTGAAAACCTGAAGTCTTTTGCCATCCTCACGCTTCCACTTAAATTCTGTAGAATCTGTAGTTGTTAGTTTTTCTACTATACAAGTAACTTTGACTTCCTTGGTGATCAGTAAATCTTTTGGGGAAGGTGGCAAAATGACAACCTTTGGATGGGAGGTGGAGGACTCTTAAAAAAAAAAAAAAAGTTAGCATAATATACTCATTGGTAGAAAAGTAAACAAAAGCATTGGCATATAATGATCTTGAAAAGTAAAATGGTTACTCTTTGTTAGGATTCACTCATTAACCATTTTGGATATTACTTAAAGCTGAACTCTGGGATAAGCAAATATTGTCTAAATACCAGATCTGTGTGTATTCTTACTTGAATCCTGGCGTGTTTTGTATATTTCTCCGAGATCTGTGCAATAATCCAGTGTGAAACTTTGCCTTGGTGCATGAGCTTCCTGTAATGCTGCTCTTCCCATGCTTCTTTCTCCTTGTGCAGGGGGAATGGTCATGTCTCCGCCCCCTCCTGCAGTTTTCTGCAGACAGCCTGTAGTGGGTGGACCTGATGGTCCCCTCCCACAGCACAGTGGGAGGTCACTGCTACTTTTACAAGGTAATATCTAGGTTTGTAAAGGCTTTTATTGCACAAAAAGTAGATGCTTTGTGGCTATATATTTAAATGAAAAGCTTTTGTGTCCTGAGTTCAGCTTTAAACATTACATAGTAAACATTTATTATTCCTTTTTGGACAGATGTCAGATGTCCTTGCAGTTTTAAATCCATGTTACAGAAGTGACAGATAGAATGTATTGGTTGCTATTTTAATAGTCATAAAATGTATAAATGTCACCTCCTGAGCATCCCAGTTAACTCAAAGTGCAATTGGGCACTAATGTCTCACACTAACCGATTTTCATATATTTTCAATACACAATGGTCTGTTTACTTAATAGTTAAGGACATATAATATTATATATGTTGCTATCGCAAAAGTTGCAGTTTTAATATAACCAACAATCTGAACAAGTGTAGCTTCCTTTTGGCATGTTAAATAAGAATTAATTTGTGTTTTGTTATTTATGTTTGATAATTAAAAAGAAAACCTCTTGGTCCTTACAGAAATGATGTAAGTTAAAACCTTCATATACACTCTTGTGCTGCACTGTAATCAAATTAGCATTATTTACAGTTCTCTCTGTGAGCCACAAATACACAACCCTATGTTAAAGAGAAAAGGAAGAAGTATTCTGTAGTCCTTAAGCTGGTCATAGATGGATTTATTTTTTTATTTTTTTCATAAGCTGACAGGTTTATAAAAAAACAAAAACAAAATGGATTTCCCTATGGATAGAGGAATCCTTCCAGTTGTGTCATTGTATTCTGACTGCTGGGACTCCTCTGCTGTCAGAATACACTGATCAGTGCTGGAGCCGATTGGCTGCATGCACTAATCGAACACAAATTTTCCAACAGTCCCGTTCGAGAAAAGTCGATCACTAGATCGACTCCTCTTGAATAAGAATGGCCATAGATGGATCAAAATTTAGCTGGTCCCTGCTTAACCGGACAAATTTTGATCCATCTACTGTATGGCAAGCTTTACAAACTTTCTGTCCTAACAACAGTGTTACTCCATATACAAGATGTGTGTTACTGGCAGGTTCTCCAGGTGAAAATACAGGCAAAAAAAAACATGAAAAAAAGAAAACTAATACAGCCACTAAAAATTTTTATTTTTGTTCTTGGGTTTAGATACTCTATATCTTTTGACTTTTTTTTTTTTTGATCTTTTTACCAATACATCTGTATTTCAAACCCTTTCAGCAATGACAATTCTGTTTACAGAAGGGTATGCTATTATTACCTGAACATTTGTGGATGCTATCTTCCTTTTTGCTGGAACTTGGAGGGTGGATAACTTTACAAGTGTAAGTGTCCCCAGAATTCCAATCCTCTTTGGGAACAGAAACTTCACTTCTAGATTCAAATCTTCCTTCGCTATCCTTGTATGGAGTGCTATTTGTTGGAACAATAGAAGTTTCTTTTCCATTTAAAAGCCACTTTATATTAATTTCATCTGGAGTGTATCCACTGATTGAACAAACAAGCTCAACTGAACCAGTTTCCCCGCACGATCCTTGCAGAACTTTTACAGTGGGTGGGATAGGCTCAGCAGGAGTGCACTCTAAATAAACCGATAAAATATTAACAGATTAAAACTTTTTTTGAAAAATACAGTTAATACCACAACAGTTCTATAAACGTTCTCCAGTCTGTGTTTGTCTCCTGAAGCATGCCCCCAGTCTCTAAACATCTCCTGTAGCATGTCTGTAATCTCTGACTATGTCTTGAAGCATGAGCATAGTATCTGGCCATGTTCTGTAGCATGCCCATAGTCTCTAACATATCCCCTCTAGCATGTTCATAACTTCTGACCATCTCCATGTTTGCAGTCTCTGGTAAGTTATGTAACAATACATTTACTGAATAATATGTGCAGCTTTTTGGTTACATCACTTGAGGTCCCCTATTTTAAAGCAAATTGACTACCACTGCATTATAATTATACAATTTACTAGCTAATGTCAAAGACCATTTTTGCTACTAGTATCAGTGACTAACATGGTATAGCATTCTACTGTTCTCCAGGATACTGCTTTCACATTTCTAAAACCAGAGTAAACATTTTGGTGACTTTGTGAAATCTGTCTAACCCATTGCCACCCATGTAATACGTAGGTGCAACGGCAAAGAGGGTGGGCTTCAACGCCCACACATCGCACATATGTGTCTATGGTTGACTGAGAGTGTGCAGACCAAACTGTCAAAGGCAGTTTCTGGTCTCTGACCTTGGGACCAGCTCATGACCACTGTGACAGCCAATCACAATGGTCATGTGATCAGGCAGACCTTCTCACCCCCTGAACATAACATCTCAGTTAAAATGCCTAGGCTATGTTTTTAGGAGCCATGCACTAAATAGCCTTACAATATTGGCAAAATTACTAGTAGAAGAAATGATTTTGTTCTCACCTGGTATATCCTTGTTAATTTTTATGCCTGTGGCCTTATGATCCACAGTACATGTATATTTGTTACTTTTCCAGTCAGATGTAGAAATAGTCAGAAAGTTGGCTGAGAGATAGTTCCCGTTTCTACTAAGTGTGCCTGGTAGGTTTTTAATTCCAGTAGTTATGGAACCTGAATTCCAAGTAACATCTACAGGAGCAGGAAGATATCCAGTAGACAAGCACCCAATGGTGACATCTAATATGGAGGAAAAGCTGTCACAGCTGGGCAACAGGGGGTATACTGATGGAGCACTTGGCTGAGCTGTGGATTATTAAAGGAATGCATTAGTTATAAAATCATATCTTAAAGAAATATAGCAAATAAATCTAAATTTTGTCAACTCTACAAAAGAAAAAGATGATTATGCATATACGGTAGTTACCAAGCAGTATACATGCCCTTTGTTTGTTGTAGATATTGCAAAAGATAAAGGCATGCAAAGTATGTATCTGGTGTTAGTACTAATCGCTAGATGGATATCGTTAACATTGCAGGTTTTATTTTAATTCATACCTAATACTGAGATGAGCTGATTTTTGTAAGTATTAGTGAAATCTGATAAAAACTTGTAATGCATTTTACATTGATCTAATATATTTGCTAATTCTTAAACTAGATGTCCAGAATACTCTAATAATTCTGCTAACTGTTCTGCCAGTACTGTCTCTCTATATGTTTTTAGCAGTGGACTTGGCTATAACTGGATTAATATTTTCATACAGGCTGTTTTGAGTTTTACTATCTATTTGGAATGATTTTGCAGTTTTCTCTTTGGCTCTACAGTGCTGAAGTCTGGATTAGATAGCATCATAAGAGCATTGGGATTGGTGTACTAAAGGAGTCTTTACATTTTCTTTTATTTAAATTCAAGTATATATATATATCCACACACACACATAAAATGTGTTAAAGCTAACATTTAGATGCCCACCTTGTTTCTTGACATTTACCACATATTGCTCAGAAAAGACATCTTTCTGCACAGCTGTGATAAAGGGAACGTTAAGTACATTCGATGCAAGATGTTAAAGATATAGAGAGGAATTTAGATTCCTAAAAAGGTGGTGGAGTTTTTACAGTACACTCTGTGACTTTGTTATCTGGGGTATGGATAAAGAAGTATTCTATAAGGCCTGATTCACGCCTATGCATTTTTAGTGCTTTTTGCCTTTTGCAGATTTGCACTACAGAACGTGTTCCATAGGGATAAAGAAGTATTCTATAATTATACATTACATATTAACACAAATAGGGCTAACTATAAATGTGAGGATGGAGATGCATGATCTGTTTTGGCATATGTCGTTTGGACCAGAATAGCTCATAAAAAGGAATGCTTGGGTCACATGAGCCAAGCATTTCTGTTTATGCAGAAGAGTAGAAGGATGTGCATTTCACATTGCAGAAAGTCCCTGTACTGTCTTACGTTTTACTCCCACTGACACTAAAGTTACTTTACTTTCCCTAACTTCAGGGTATTTTTTTTCCCTCCCACTGATCATAACTCAAGGCATTTTGCTCCCACTGACGCTGGGGAATATTATACTCTCACTGATGCTGGTAAACTTTTACTTCCACTAATATCATGGCATTTTTACCTCCCACTTACCAATAATGTCAGGCAATTTTCTCCCAATGACCAATAATACGGTCCATTTTTTCCACTGATCAATGATGCCAGGCAGTTTTCTCCCACTGACTGATAATGTCAGGAATTTTGTTTCCCTCTAACCACCAACAGTGGGGCATTTCATTTTTCTCCTACCGAACAATTTTGTCCCACTCACCACCAAAAGAGGGGCATTTTTTCTTTCTCTACTGTCCACCCACTCCGCTACATATTTTTCCCTTCCATTGTCCAACAATGTTACAGACACTATTACATGTACTTAACAGCTACACATGCTGTGCTGCATGTTACATACTCCTGACCAAAGTGTTTGTTGTTCCAACAGTTGCAGGTTACTAAGTAGCCTGGTAGATGTACAGGGACTACAACAAAGGTGTGCAGTATATACTGTGTGTACACTCAGACTCTAACTGTACCCCTTAAACCAGTATTCAGCACTATGTAGCCATGCTCGCTTTTGGGACTGCATTATCCTTTCTTTGGCTGTCTTTTTTTTGGAAGTCTCATTCTCTTCAAGTGGCTGCTGCTAGCAGACCTTTTTTTATCCTAGCACCCCCTAATACTTACCTGAGAACCATCTCTATCCAGCGATGTCCACGAGTCCCTTGGCCGTCCGGGACTCTCCCTCCTGATTGGCTGACACAGCAGTGGTGTCATTGGCTCCCACTGCTGTCAATCAAAGTCAGTTAGCCAATCAGGAGAGAAAGGGGGCAGGGCCAAACGGCAGCTTCATGTCTGAATGGACACAAGGAGCTGCAGCTCGGCTCGGTTGCCCCCGAGCAACCTGCCTGCTGTAGGGGCACTCAACAGGAGGGAGGGGCCAGGAGCAGTGAAGAGAGACCCGAGAAGAAGAGGATCCGGGCTGCTCTGTGCACAACCACTGCACAGAGGAGGTAAGTATAACATGTTTATCTTTATTTATTTTTTTAAAGGAGACTTTACAATCACTTTAAGCATGAACACAAATAAAGCATTTTGAAAATATCAATGCTGCATAAAGCAGAAAAATGGTCAGGAAACATCAATGCATGTAATAACACATTGGTCCCAACTGTCCTTCATTTGGAGGGACCGTCCCTCTTTTGAGACCAAATCTCTCTGCCTCAGCTGTCTTTCTATTTTGGTCTGGTGAGCACAGCTTGACACAAAATGCACTATTTTCTACCAAAAGTATTATGCTGCACTAAACTTTGTGTCCAACCTCTATATTACTACATTTGTTATTTAGAAAAGCTAAAAGGAAAAATAGAGGTTAAAACATGCACTTGTGTGGTTTAGCCAATCATTTTCTGCAGATTTTTGTGGTCGATGTAACCAGGGCCATGACAGGGACGTGTCCTTTGCCTACATGTGGGGGTCGATTTACTAAAACTGGTGCACTCAGAATCTGGAGCAACTCTGCATGGTAGCCGATTAGCTTCTAACTTTAGCTTGTTCAATTAAGCTTTGGCAATAAAACCTAGAAGCTGATTGATTTCTATGCAGAGTTGTACCAGATTTTGCACTCTTCAGTTTTAGTAAATAACCCCCACTGTTTGCTAAAAGGTGTCCCTCTTTATCACTTTAGAACATTGAGAAATGTGAATTACATCTATGCAGGACATGTGAAAACCAGAATGTTTACGTCCTAGAAAGGGAAATAAACCGTTTCAGTAATCCACAGTATGATATTAGAGTGTAAAGCTTAAATACCAATAGTAATAAAAATTGTGCTGCAATTTGTAATGAAATATATGTACATTTTAGTTCCTCATCTAGAGAATCATGCTCTATTTAAAAAAAAAACATTTTTTTTTTTGCTTTAAAGCTGTTTTATATCTTTACCCTTTAATTTCCCAAAGACTGACCATGCACAGGCAGCTATGAATAAGGTTCTAGTGCTCCGACCCTTTCAGATATCAGGACTTTACTTATAATGGAGTGCTAAGATAATCAGCAGGCTAGCATCATAGATCTAATTATCACAAATGTGTCAAAAAGGTGCAAACATCCTTATTTTGACTGCTACACTAAATCTGCATCCTTATACTGTAGTCTGTTACCTTCTTAATTACACATATCACATTTTCCTGAAGACCTCTATTGTACTTAGTTGCTATTTCAGATCTGTTAAGACAATCACTTATAAACTTTTAATTTATATTGCATCAGTTGGTATCCACATGGAATTCCAAAATATCTTTCTGAAGTTCAATATAGGGATAATGAGATAGCAGAAAATGCCACACTAACATTAAGGGGCCACATTTCTCAGATGCGGTCTGTTGCTGTAACATGCATGTTACATGCACCAGCACATTGCAGTGCTATTGATTTTGAGACACTAAGGTAACATTGCTTCAAAAAAAAATTTGTATATATGACTTGTGCATTGGCAGCGTCTTGAAAATAAATAATGCAGCATGTGTTAAATCATGACACAATGCACATTATCGCAGTGCACAAAAATTGGGCCCAAGGGTCTAAACCTAGTGCCACTTTACCTCTCTATGTATATTAAACTGTAGACTTCTTTTTACTCTATTTAAACACACATTATTTAGGCCAACCAATATATATTATTTCCTTATTACTCTATTTATCTGTATCCAGTTTTTTCTCATGTTGCTTCTGACAACACTATCTTCAACAAAGTAGTTACCCCTGTTTGCATATCAATGCTGTGATGTGTTACTTAAGATAAGAAGCTCATTGGTCTTTATCTGACATTACATACTAAAATATACTCCCTGCCATAAGAATACGTCTCAACCAAATAGGTTTTATTAAGCATATTGATGGACTAAAAAAATACAGAAATAGCTTGACCAATCCATGAAACAACACAAGCTACCACACCACCCTAGGAGCTTGCCAAATGGTGGGACAGCTAAACAGTAGAGTAAAATTGTCCTCAGTTAGCAATATACAGTGCTCTACACAACTGAAAATCTGGGCAACCCTACATCCACAAAACGATGCACTGAATGATTGCACTGGTGGCCCATACCCAATGCTGTGATTTTGACACATGTTCATCTTGTTTTTGCAAACTAATATATATATAAAAGAATATAACAAATATTTTGAATTTCCTGTTGTGGGGTAGCTAAATTAAACTGAATATGCACGCATAGCATTTTGGGGGCAATGAAAGCTCTGGTATCCAAAGACTCATGACTACTAAAGCTTTCATGGCACAGCTACCATCACAGGTGATGATACAATACTTCATTTTTTTTATTCGTGATTTTTGGACTACAGTGAAGTTAGGGAAGAGCAAACGTTGTTTGGATCTATACTATTCAGGTTTCAGTGAGCTATAGCTAGTTCTATGCTGGTTTGACATTTATTTTCGGCAACTTTGGTAACTTGGGACTGAATTTTTCTTCTCCAGTGAGTAAAGTTTACCACCTACAACAAGCCACACTCAATAGTATGCTTGCATCACCCTGGCATACCATACATTGTCTTTTTTTTGGGGGCAGTTAACTATAACCTGTACTGAACCACTTTATATTTTAAAAGGCTGTAGCCTACAGCTCTGTACATAACTTTAACCTATAGTTTGACTTATTTGTTTGCTTATCTCAGCAAGTTATAACCTGCTACAAGATTTGATTTGATTTGATATTGGATTTGTATTGCGCCGAATGCGCTCCATTAGGAGCGCGTCTAGGCGCACAGAAACCCTAAAATCCTAAACCTAAAAGTTGAGATTTCAAATAAAATGTTAAAAAAACAGAGCCTAGGGTGTCCAACACATGTCAGATGCATGCAGTATTCCATGTCCAATCCTTCTATTAGCTTACAGCTTGTTTTCTATTCCTATTGTTGTTTTACCAGGCTGTAACCTAATATTATATGCCTACAGTAAGCTCTACACCCATAGTTTGTCGCCATACAGGTTTACTTTTTTTCTATGCCTGCACTTTTTTCTGACTTTATGCTTCAAAAAGATGTTACCTGCACCCCTCAATGCATATGTCTAGATTAAAACACATTATTCAATTTCTTTGCTTGTCATTGTAAATTATGGCTTGCTATTACATACATGTACCCATACTCCCACCCCGTTTTGGTTTACCTTTCATTATACCTATTTTCTGAGTAAGCTGTAGGCAGCTATGGTATAGCAGGTCTACAGTAAGCACTGCACTCATTCTTTCTGAGTGGTGTTTTCTTGTTTGCAGCTGAATTACTGTATATTTCAGCTTTTAAAACCAAGCTGTTAGCTTATAGTGCATTCTACTATTCTTATGCTTATTTTAATTTGTTAGAACCTTTAAACCATACACATTTTAAGCGCTGCTCCCAAATGTCAGAGTGATATAGCTTACCATGCCCTATCTTTCCTCCACTTTTTCCTACAATGCATTATTCTGCCCTTGTGCTTGGTAAAATCTCCTGTAGCCTGCCAGACCAGAGCTCAGGTGTTGGCACGGTGCCCTATGTTACCTCCACTTTTTCCTACAATGCATTATTCTATCCCTGGTAAAATCTCCTGTAGCCTGCCATGCCATTGCTACAGAAAGATAAAAAATTAGGTGATACCTTATTATCAGAATCTTGGCTTACAATGCTTAACTTTTAGTAAGTGATAGCCCACAGCTTTTTAAACCAAGCTGCTAGCTTATAGTGCATTCTACTATTCGTATGCTTATTTTAATTTGTTATAACCTAGCATACACGTTTTAAGCCCTGCTCCCAAAAGTCAGAGTGATATAGCTTACCATGCCCTATCTTTCCTCCACTTTTTCCCACAATGCATTATTCTGCCCTCATGCTTGGTAAAATCTTCTGTAGCCTGTCAGACCAGAGCTCAGGTGTTGGCATACTGCCCTATGTTAACTCCACTTTTTTCTACAATGCATTATTCTATCCTTGATAAAATCTCCTGTAGCCTGCCATGCCATTGCTACAGAAAAATAAAAATTTAGGTGATACCTTATTAACAGAATCTTGGCTTACAATGCTTAACTTTCAGTAAGTGATAGCCCACAGCTTTTTAAACCAAGCTGCTAGCTTATAGTGCATTCTATTATTCCTATGCTTATTTTAATTTGTTATAACCTTTAAAGCATACACGTTTTAAGCCCTGCTCCCAAAAGTCAGAGTGATATAGTTTACCATGCCCTATGTTTCCTCCACTTTTTCCTACAATGCATTATTCTGCCCTCGTGCTTGGTAAAATCTTCTGTAGCCTGTCAGACCAGAGCTCAGGTGTTGGCAAGGTGCCCTATGTTACCTCCACTTTTTGCTACAATGCATTATTCTATCCTTGGTAAAATCTCCTGTAGCTTGCCATGCCTTTGCTAAAGCAAGATAAAGATTTAGGTGATACCTTATTAACAGAATCTTGGCTTAAAATTCTTAACTTTCAGCAAGTGATAGCCCAAAGCTTTTTAAATCAAGCTGCTAGCTTATAGTGCATTCTACTATTCCCATGCTTATTTTAATTAATTATAACCTATAAAGCAAACACATTTTAAGCCTTGCTCCAAAATGTCAGAGTGATATAACCTACCATGCCCTATGGTTCCTCTACTTTTTCCTACAATGCATTATTCTGTCCTTGTGCTTGGTAAAATTTCCAGTAGCCTGCCAGACCAGAGCTCATGTGTTGGCACAGTGCCCTATGTTACCTCCACTTTTTGATACAATGCATTATTCTATCCTTGGTAAAATCTCCTGTAGCCTGCCATGCCATTGCTACAGAAAGATTAAAATGTAGGTGATACCTTATTAACGCAATCTTGGTTTACAATGCTTAATTTTAAGCAATCGATAGCCCACAGCCTTTTAAACCAAGCTGCTAGCTTATAGTGCATTCTATTATTCCTATGCTTATTTTAATTAGTTATAACCTTTAAAGCATACACGTTTTAAGCCCTGCTCCCGAATGTCAGAGTGCTATAGCTAACCATGCCCTATCCTTCCTCCACTTTTTCCTACAATGCATTATTCTGCCCTCGTGCTTGGTAAAATCTCCTGTAGCCTGCCAGACCAGAGCTCAGGTGTTGGCACAGTGCCCTATGTTACCTCCACTTTTTCCTACAATGCATTATTCTGTCCTTGGTAAAATCTCTTGTAACCTGCCATGCCATTGCTACAGAAAGATAAAAATTTAGGTGATACCTTATTATCAGAATCTTGGCTTACAATGCTTAACTTTCAGTAAGTGATAGCCCACAGCTTTTTAAACCAAGCTGCTACCTTATAGTGCATTCTACTATTCCTATGCGTATTTGAATTAGTTATAACCTTTAAAGCATACACATTTTAAGCCTTGCTCCCAAATGTCAGCATTATATAGCTTACCATACCTTATGTTACCTCCATTTTTTCCTACAATATTCCATCCGTGTGCTTGGTATCATTTCCTTTAGCCAGCCATACCATAGCTCAGGTGTTGGCATAGTGCCCTTATGTTACCTCCACTTTTTCCTACAATTCATTATTCTGTCCTTGTGCTTGGTAAAATCTATTGTAGCCTGCCATGCCATTGCTACAGAAAGATAAATATGTAGGCAATACCTTATTAACACTATCTTGGCTTACAATGCTTCTTATAAGCTGCTTGCTTATAGTGCATTCTACTATTCGTATGCTTGTTTTAAATTGACTATAACCTTTAAAGCATGCACATTTTCAAGCCCTGCTTCCAATTGTCTACCCTCCATCCTGGCTTACAACACACTATACTATTTCTGTGCTAATTTCTCTAACAACAAACTGTATTTTACACCATACCTGTAGCAAAGCCATGAACCTGTGTTTCTAACCTCCATCCCCACTTTAAGGTGTCATTATTTCCCTTTGTGCTTGGTAAAATTTCCTGTAGCCTGCCAGACCATAGCTACAGTAAAGTAAAGATGTAGTTGATACCTTTTGTGTGACTAATTGTAAAAAGTTTAGGTGCAAGCTATCAAAATAAATTAGGCGCCTTCTTTGGGCATGGTTTACATTACCAAAGTTACAGTAAGCCCTGAATTTATAGTTTTCTTCTGCTCCTGGTCTTCTATCCTCATGTTCCATATCCCCTTCTTGCCCTTCTGTTCTAGTCTAGCATCCAACAACCTACCTTTGTATACTCACCATAGGTACTGCATGTATATTTATTAACACAATATTGGCTTACAATTATTAACTTTCAGTAAGTGATAGTCCACAGCTTTTTAAACCAAACTGCTTGTTTACAGCACATTCTACTTATCCTATGCTTATTTTAATTAGCTATAGCCTTTAAAGCATACACATTTTTAAACCCTGCTCCCAGTTGTCTGCCCTCCATCCTGGACTACAACACACTGTTGCTGGCTTTTCTAGATGTTGGCACAACAAACTGTATTTTTTTTTTACAGCATACCCATAGCTAAGCCATGCACCTGCATTTCTAACCTCCATACCTGCTTTAAGACTTCATTATAACCCTATGCTTGTTCCAAAACATTATAGTATCCCATGGTATAGCCATGGATGTACCGTAAACCCTTCACCCGTGATTCTTTTTTTGGCTGGTGATAATTTATAGTACTGTTCCTGCAGTGATTTAAACACATATCTGCTTTAGAGTGATATAGCCTACCATGCCCTATGTTACCGTGCCAGTCAGCTATGGCCATTTTTTTGTAAAGCTACAGTATTCCCTGCACCCATTCCCCCCTCCCGCCAATATGCCATACAATGCATTCTTGATCAGATAAGTCATAGCTTTTAAAGGTATACATGCTTTAAATTGCTTAGATTTTTTTCTAACCTTGATCCTTGCTTAAAATGTATTTTACTTTGTTTAAATATGTTACAACCTACTATGGTATACCTGGAGAAAGCCTGCACCTATGGCTCTGTCATCTAACTGGGTTCAAAAGCATTTAGCCCTTCCTATGGTAATTTCCAATGCTGTTTGCGACAGAAAGCTATAGCTCCTTCGTCAGCTTCAACAAAAGCTATAGCTCCTTCATCAGTTTTAACAAAAGCTATAACTCCAGCTATATTATTGACATTCTTTAGTGCTTACAGTGCATTTTTCTGGTTGTGCTTGTTCAGATCAGCTAAAGCCTGCCAATAAAAACGTAGATACTTTACTGTCCTTCAGCTGTGAACCCGTTGTTTTTATCCAGCCATGGCTTGCAATGCATTCCCAAATGCCTATGCTACCAATAAAGCCATATCATGTCATGGTATGCCCATGGTAATCCAGTGGTTCTGACCACCACCTTTGATTACAATACATTTTACTGTTCCTGTAGCTTATTCCATAGCCTGCAAGGGTATTACATAATCCCAAAAGCTATAGCCTTTTATAGTATAACCTATTCCAAAAACCTATAGCATGACATTACCTCACTATAAAAGATGTTTTTTTCATGATACTGTTATTACATAGCTATAGCAAGCCTGTTATCCATGTTTACTAACCTGTTTATGACTTTCGCTACATTTTTGAATTCAGTAAGCTACATCCTTCTGTGGTTTACCTAAAGTTACCTTCACGTTTATGCTTCTTAATTTTAACCTTGCAGTCTACCGTAGCATTGGAACCACAGTCCTACCTCATACTGTCAAAAACTTTCTCTTACAGACCGCAGCTTGCTTTGAAGTTAGATCATTCAGATTATCTATTTCCTACCTTGTAACCTCATATTTTAAATATCACTTTCTAGAATGTGAGATCAGTATCCCACAGTCACTTACCAAGCTTATATTCGTTTTTATATTTTGTAATAATGGGAATATAATACTAACAGGTTTGAATTGTTTTTATCTCTGGTACTGGGAATAACCTTTTAAGTGTTTCAGATTTAGAATTTTGATATGATACCCAACTATGTCATTCCTTATCCCAGCAGCAAATGTAATAACTAACATTAATTATATTCTATATGTTATCTTTGACTTCCAAATATTAACTTAATTTTCCAATACAAACTCATCAAAGAAAGAAAAAAAAAAAAAAATCATCCAAATAACAAGGTAACTGTAAAATCAGCATAAACAATTTATACAGTCCACAACTTAATAAATATATATATATATATATATATATATATATATATATATATATATATATACACGAAAATCCTATAATAATATATACTATACATATGAAGACTCAACATGTACATGTATTTCATACTTACTATTATACCTACTATAGTTGAGTCGAACAATTCATCTGTTCTAATGCCGACATTTCAAAAGCTAAAGACAAATTTTCTACTGTGGTTTGAATTTATTAAACTAGTACAAATTTTTCTTTGACCCCCACCCAAAAAATAAATAAAACTTACGTCAATTAATTTGTTCTCCGGTAATCTTTTTTTTTCCGGAATGTATAGCAACTGTTTAGATTCTTCTATGACCACTGTGCATAAGAAAAAAAAAACTCATATTTTATCATTGTAGAAAATTTACACTATACTCTCTTCTTCCTTTGAATCCCAAAGTCATTTGTTTTCAAAGTTTTAGTATTTAAAACAAAGCATGGATTGTCTTCTCTAAATAAAAGGTATATAACATAACATATATTAGTTAAAAAATTAAGGTAGAAGGACTTAGTAATATGGGAAGTAATAATCTTTAAAAGCTTACCATATGCCATCATGATGCTGCACGTTATGTCAAACAGAGATTCACCCAGAGTGTTGGAGCTTACATGGAACAAGAAGCTTGGTACTTGCCAACTTAAGCAAGTAAATAACATTAAACTGGTTCATAAATGTAATTTCCTGCTATATCATTTCACACCATACTTGATTGTTTGTTCCATTTTCTTCAGAAATACACAATACTAATTATAATTACCGAATTGAATCATATTGGAAGTAAATAGAAAACCACCTATTTTGCATATTGGGTATCTGCACAGCTGGGCAACTGTGAATGATTGGAATGCCTATCAAGTTACTTGCACAGTATAGATCTACAGTATGCATGCCATGAAACTGTCATGCAATTAATACATGACTTGCTATAACACAGGCAGGTGTCCAAAACGATGTTGGAAGTGTCTGTGTCTTTTTTATCCTTAGGAAAGAAATTATCACTTCACTTTCCCAAATGCCCACAGTATTGTGGTTGTTAAAAACACGAAGCCTAATAATGGTACACTGGATACATAAATGTATTGGTCATACCCAGATTGAGAAAGAGGAGGTGAAGGTGTTACTGTACAAGTCACATACAGAGAAAGGCAGGAGATCAGATGTCTAGGTGTGTGTGGGGTGGGGGGGGGGGGGGGTTGTGTTTGAAGTGGTAAAAAACACAATCCCTTGCCATTATTTTGCTGCTGATTATAATCATTACATTTACAAAACTTAATTTTACAGTGTTGCTTATATTGGCTTGGTACTCTGCCTGTTATCCAAACTGCCAAATGATGGTGGCTCAGTTCACAACCATTGACGGTGCAATGAACATCTGTGTTTTGTTTCTCTAATGTTTTTATTAACAGCAATGGAGAAATAGCCATCGACCCGAGAGGCGACCCCCAATCCACTATACCCCCTCCCCTTTCCCCCCAATCTGTTCTCATCCCTATCTTCCATTCACTCTTCCTCCCCATCCTGCTCTCCTTCTCCCTATAGCCATAACCTACCCGTTCAATAATGTTAAGCGATCCACTGACTAGCAAAAGATCAAGGAAAATTACTAAAACAAAGCCATAGCTGGACCTGGTCATATTGGTCTCATTGGTATTATATATGTTCGACATACTCCTTGGTCTTCAATAAGCTAATTTGTTTGTATATATATTGTATTGACTTTATGCCAAAACCCTTATTACCCTGTAAATGTATTTCTCTGCTTGATCCTGGATCCCATTGTACCTTGTACACTGTACAAATGTTTTTCCATTCCTGTTTTCTCAATAAAAATCTTTGTGGAATAAAAAAAGAAATAGCCATCGACCACTTCACCATTCAAAAATATAACGGTAGAAAATAAGTTACTGTTCTAATGGCAGCTTTTCATAAGTATGTCTGAACGTCTAGGAACTTTCAATAAACTTTGCACAAAACATGTGTAGCAATACCCCAAAGAAGCAGCTGGAAATGTTGGGCTTTCCCAACATCTCCACTGATGGCCCACCTTGTAACTGGACTTACATAGAAATAGTGTTAATTGGGTTATTTAAAACTGCAATAAGCCCTGCAGAGAAGTATTGTTTAGCTGGATATAGGCAAAGTTGAAAGCACAAGAAGGGGGCCAAAGACCATTCATCAATCTCATGTATGTCCACCTGAGTACAATCTGGCCTCTGATGACTACTCATGCGAGCTGGAGGAGAAGCAGGCTGCTCCATCTCTGGGAGCTATTACCTGACACTCCAGGCCCCTTGTGAATGGAGGGAAGGGGGTGAGATTCACTTTCATTCACAAGTAATTTATATAAGTTAATTAAATTGTTTAACATTAAATAATTATCATCATATTAAAATGGCTGTAATGGTAAAAGTTTTTTTACCCTAATGCATTCTATACAGTTATGCCGCATACACACGTTCGGAATTTTGGTCGGAAAAAGCTATGATGGTTTTTGACGGAATTCCGCTCAAGCTTGTCTTGCATACACACTGTCACACCAAATTCCGACTGGTGACGTACAACACGTACAATGGGACTATAAAAAGGAAGTTCAATAGCCACTGCGCAGCCCTTTGGGCTCCTTCTGCTAATCTCGTGATTATCTAGTTTTAGTAGAAGTTTGGTTAGAGACGATTCGCTTTTTTTTTAGACTTGTGCTTTTCAGACCGTTTTACTGCTGTTCAGTTTGTGCTTGTGAGTTTGTATCTGTTTTTCAGTGCGTGTAGTCATTTCTTATCTGTTTTTCAGTGCGTTCTTGTCTGCTCATTACTGATTTTCAGCTTGCTCTTCACAGGCCTTGCTGTTCTTCAGTGCGTTCTGTTAGTTCGTTCTGACCAGCCGACCATTTTGAAGCCATGTTGCGGTTACGTGCTCATCGTTGAGTTCGTGCTGTGCGGGGCTTGGTGTTGGGGTTCTTGCTTTGACGCAAGCCCAGTCCATGAACAGGGTGGGGAGGAGTACATGGACCAAGAATTGGTTACTCCAGCGTGACCAATTCTCTCATATGCCTTTGCTGCGTGAGATCCAGGAGAATAACCCTGATGATTTCAGGAATTTTCTCCAGATGACGGCCCCCGTTTTTCACAGTCTGTTGGCTTTGCTGTCCCCTTATATTAGCAGGCAGGACACCTGCATGCGGCAAGCCATCACTCCAGAGCAGAGGCTAGTCGCCACGTTGCAGTACTTGGCGATGGGGAGAAGTCTGCAGGACCTCAAGTTCTCGACAGGCATCTCCCCCCAGGCTCTGGGGATCATTATCCCAGAGACCTGTTCTGCTATTATTCAGGTCCTGCAGAAGGACTATATTAGGGTAAGTTTTCTTCTTTAACATCACATTCTGTGTATTTAATGTTTGCTAATGTATTGTATTTCTTTCATCATTCCCTAATTACCATGATTGTAATATGCTGTGAATGTCTCCTTTGTCCTCATGCATGCTGTAATCTTTTAATGATCCTTTTTTGGCCTACATGCATATTTGCCTTCACTAACCTCCCCAGCATGCTATCCTGGGCCCATACACACCTATAGCCTAGTCACTTAACAATGTATTTCAGCTCCATTGTAGTGCTTTACCCTAAACACCCCCTATAATGTGTACCAATGTTATTGTTGTCCTTAAATTCATGCAGAGTGCCAGAGGCTTTTTTTTGGGCTCCCAAACTCATTTAGAACCCCCCCTAAAATTTTGACAATGGGCCATCAGAGGGGGTGAGGAATCTGATACGTGCACCTTATACTTTTGTCTTTAAATACTCCTTAAAATAAATGTTATACTGATGTTGGCCAAGAATGTTTGTGTCTAATTTGCTTGCAATGTTATGTGCAAAAGTACAATTTTTTTCTGTTTTGACTCCACAGTTTCCTTCAACGCCACAGGAATGGTAGACTGTAGCATCCCAGTTTGCCCAGCATTGGGACTTTCCCAACTGTGGAGGGGCAATAGATGAGAAGCACATCCACATGGTCCCACCACCGCATTCGGGGTCATACTATTTTAACTATAAGGGGTTTCATAGTATCGTGTTGATGGCGGTGGTGTCGGCGACATACGAGTTTCTCTATGTGGACGTGGGGAAGAATAGCCGTATGTTGGATGGTGGAGTCTTTGCCCAGACTGAGTTCTACCGCAGTCTCCAGAGTGGTGGCTTGGGATTGCCACCTATGGAAGAGAACGTCGAAGGACTTCCGTTTGTTTTTATTGCTGATGAAGCATTTGGTCTGGGCAATCACGTGATGAGGCCATTTCCCCGAAGGACCCTCACCCCGGAGAAGAGTCCTGGAGAATACCTTTGGGGTAATGGACAGCCGGTTCTGCCTATTTCTAACGGCTATAAATACAAACTGAACCACATTGTTTTATGCTGCTGCATCCTGCACAACTTTTTAAAAAGAAATGCTTAAAGTTATGTAGCCTCAGTTGGTCCTGAAGCCGAACTTCGTGAACCAACACTGATGGTCCTGGAAGCTGGCTGTCCTGGCTTGCCCCCCCAAAGCGCCCCCGTGAAGTGCTGGAAAATATGTTGAATATTTTACAAGTAGGGGGGCCATTGCTTTGCCAGCAAATTTTTTAATATTTTAAAAATAAAAAAAAACTTGATATGCTAAAATATTGATTTTGATTTACTGCTTGTGTTTCTTTTAGCTGTCTCCTAGGTTCTCCTAGTGCACTTGTAGTGCCAAGTGTTTTTTCCATTATTTAAATAACACCCATTGTCACTGTAAACACCAACTTAATACAAAAAGTGCTATTGAGTAGGGTTGAGTGAACCCGAACTGTAAAGTTCGGGTCCATACCGGACTTTTGGGTGTCCGGGTCCCAGACCCGAACTATTGACTGTATGTTCAGGTTCGGGTCCGGTGTTCGGCGATGTATTGGCGCCTTTTACAAGCTGCAGGGTGCCCAATTCATGTTAGTTTCACTAGTGTGCCCTTAGAAGCCATCACAGCCATGCCTACTAATGGCAGGGCTGTGTTTGGCCAGTGCAGCATGTGACCCAGCCTCTATATAATGTACAGGCACACAGCACAGCGCGTCACTCTGCTGTAGACAGGTTCCTGGCTGCTAAGAGAGAATTTCATTATAGGAGTTAGTCATATAGGAGTTAGTCAGTCCATATTCCTGAAATATCTTCAAATTAGTAATAGTCAGTGAGCGATCTACATAGCTAGAGAGACTAGAGAGTGTCTTTATTGAGGGAAAGAGGGAGAGAGAATTATTCACCAGATTCCTAAATCAATTGTACCCTGGCTGGGGTGCAGTGCACAGTTATTTAACAGTGCCATGAGGCCAGTGCCAGACAAAATATAACTTTTATCTGCAAGCTCACTGCACCATCACTGCATATTTTACTAAGAGATACACCATACTCTGGGTGTATTCTGCTATTGCAAAAGCATTGCAAAAAAATAAAATTTTGCTGTGTTTTCTGCATGTGTGCAGGAGTGTGACATACAATCGATCGATATTTCTTCTATTGTACTATCCCAAAAAAAAAAATTGTAGTGAATTTTTTTTTTTTCCCCATAGCATTTTCATACACGCTTTACACACTGTGGGTGTATTCTGCTATTGCAAAAAAATAAAATCTTTCAGTGTTTTCTGCATGTGGGCAGGAGTGTGACGTATACAATCCATCGATATTTCTTCTATTGTGCTATCCCAAAAAAAAAATTGTAGTGAAAATGTTTTTTTTTCCCATAGCATTTTCTGCAGTTTGATACACGCTTTACACACTGTGGGTGTATTCTGCTATTGCAAAAAAATTAAATCTTTCAGTGTTTTCTGCATGTGTGCAGGAGTGTGACATACAATCCATCGATATTTCTTCTATTGTGCTATCCCAAAAAAAAAATTGTAGTGAAAATTTATTTTTCCCCATAGCATTTTCTGCAGTTTGATACACGCTTTACACACTGTGGGTGTATTCTGTTATTGCAAAAAAATTGAATCTTTCAGTGTTTTCTGCATGTGTGCAGGAGTGTGACATACAATCGATCGATATTTCTTCTATTGTGCTATCCCCAAAAAAAAATTGTAGTGAAAATGTCTTTTTTTCCATAGCATTTTCTGCAGTTTAGCAGTTCTTGAGATACACGCTGTACACACTGTGGGTGTATTCTGCTATTGCAAAAACACCCATTTAGGGCGAGATCATACATTTTTTAAATATGAGGAGATCGTCAGAAAAGGGACATAGCCCCGGTCGTGGTGCTGCTGGTGGAGCTCCTGTTGCAGGGAGAGGACGTGGTCGATCTGTGCCAGCTACACGCACTAGTGAAACAACTTCCTCAGGTGCGAGTAGGCGACAGAGCCTGCAGCGGTATTTCAGCGTGCCTAATGAGGCTGTACGAATGTTGAGGCAAGGACAAGTACAGGCGATAGTAGATTGGGTTGCTGACAGTGCCTCCGGTTCCTTCACATTGTCTCACACCCAGTCTCCTGATGAAAGTTCAGAGTTGGCACCTGCAGCCGATGTCCATCAGTCTTTCACCTCACCCCCTTGCAAATCAGCCAATCAGTCTGAGCCCCAAATCATGCAGCAGTCTCTTCTGCTTTTTGATGACTCTGTTAGCAGGACCATCCACTTAGCCCTGCCCCAGAAGTGGAAGAGATTGTGTGCACCGATGCCCAACCACTTATGTTTCATGATGAGTACATGGGAGGACCATAGCAGCACGTCTCAGATGATGACGAAACACAGGTGCCAACTGCTGCTGCTTTCGCCATTGTGCAGACCAACAAGGAGGGCAGGGGTGAAGACTGGGTGGAAGATGATGTGGAGGATGATGAGGTCCTTGACCCCACATGAAATCAATGTCATGCAGGTGACCAGTGTAGTTTGGAGTAAGAGGCGGTGGTCGCACAGAGCCACCAGCACAGCAGAAGAGGGAGCAGGGTGCAAAAGCGGAGGTCCATCCCCTAGACAGTACGTCTGCTACTGCCCAACGCAGCAAGGGACTGAGCACACCAAAGCCAGGTTCAAGGAGTTCCCTAGCGTGGCAGTTCTTCAGACAATGTGCTGATGACAAGACACGAGTGGTTTGCACGCTGTGCAATCAGAGCCTGAAGCGAGGCATAAACGTTCTCAACCTGAGCACAACCTGCATGACCAGGCATCTAAGTGCAAAGCACGAGATGCAGTGGAGTAGACACCTCAAAAACCAAGAAAGGTCTCTGGCTCCTCCTGCTTCCTCTTCTGCTGCAGTCTCGGCCTCTTCATCCACCTCTGTAGTGACAGTGGCACCTGCCAACCCGCAAACAGAGGATCTGCCAGCAACACTACACTACCTGGGTCACCAACCATCTCCACAATGTCCCATGGAAGCGTTCAGCTCTCTATCTCCCAAAAACTGGAGCGGAAGAGGAAGTACCCCCCTAGCCACCCGCGATCGCTGGCCCTGAATGCCAGCATTTCAAAATTCCTCGCCTTTGAAATGCTGTCATTCCGTCTGGTGGAGACGCAGAGTTTTAAAAGGCTGATGTCATTGGCTGTCCCACAGTACGTCGTGCCCAGCCGCCACTACTTTTCCAGACAAGCTATGCCTTCCCTGCACAACCAAGTGGGGGACAAAATCAGGTGTGCACCTAACTACGGATGCGTGGACCAGTAAACACGGTCAGAGACGTTATATCTCCCTAAAAGCACACTGGGTAAATGTAGTGGCGGCTGGGCCTGAGGCGGATAGCAGTTTGGCGCATGTCCTTCCACCACCGAGGATTGCAGGGCGCTTCAGTTTGCCTCTTGTTGCTAACTTCTCCTACTCCGCCTCCTCATCCTCTACCGCCTCCTCATCCGGTCAGCGTAACACCTTCACCACCAACTTCAGCACAGCCAGGGGTAAACGACAGCAGGCAGTTTTAAAACTTTCCTGCTTGGGGGAAAAACCCCACACCGCGCAGGAGTTGTGGAGGGACATGGAACGACAGACCGATGAGTGGTTGGTGGCAGTGAGCCTCAAGCCCGGCCTGGTGGTGTTGCGATAATGGGCAAAATCTCGTAGCAGCTCTGGGCCTAGCCGGTTTGACGCACATTCCTTGCCTGGCGCATGTGCTGAACTTGGTGGTCCAGAGGTTCCTTAAGAATTACCCCGATATGCCAGAGCTGCTGCAGCGTTCTCACCCTGCTGCTGCTCGCCTGTCAGCGCTGCAGGGTAACTTTGGCCTTCCCGCTCACCGTCTCATATGTGACGTGCCCACAAGATGGAACTTTGCACATGCTGGCCAGACTGTGCGAGCAGCAGCAGGCGATAGTGGAGTTTCAGCTGCAGCATGAACGCGTGAGTCGCTCTGCGGAACAGGACCACTTCACCACCAATAACTGGGCCTCCATGCGAGACCTGTGTGCCTTGTTGCGCTGTTTCGAGTACTCCAACAACATGGCCAGTGACTATGACGCCGTTCTCAGCGTTACTATCCCAGTTCTATGCCTCCTTGAAAAAACGCTTCAGGCTGATGGAAGAGTATGTGGCACAGGAGGAGGAGGAGGAGGAAGAGGGATCATTTCCAAGGCTTTCAGGGCAGTCATTTACAAGTGGCTACGAGGGTGGGTTCCTGCACCAACAAGTGCTAGGTACACAATTGTCCGGCAGCAAGGACACAGTTCTGGAGGATGACGAGGTGGAGGATGAGGAGGAGATGGAGGAGGAGGAACCATGTTCACAGCAGGGTGGCACCCAGACCAGCTCATGTCCATCACTGGTGCGTGGCTGGGGGGATACAGAGGACACAGACGATACACCTCCCACAGAGGACAGCTTTTCATTGCCTCTGGGCAGCCTGGCACACATGAGCGATTACATGCTGCAGTGTCTCCGCAACGACCGCCGAGTTTCCCACATTTTAACTGGTGCTGATTACTGGGTGGCTACCCTGCTGGATCCCCGTTACAAGGACAACGTGCCGTCCTTAATTAGCTCACTGGAGCGTGATCGTAAGATGCGTGAGTACAAGCGCACGCTGGTAGACGCGCTGCTGGTGGCATTCCCACTTGACAGCGGGGGTGCGGTGGAAGCACAAGGCGATGGCAGAGGAGGAGGAAGAGGTCGCCAACGCAGCCGGGGCACCGCCAGCACCTCAGAAGGCAGGGTTAAAATGGCTGAAATGTGGAAAAGCTTTGTCAGCATACCACAACAACCAGCACCACCAGCTGAGATGGAACGTCTTAGCAGGAGGCAGCATTTCACCAACATGTTGGAGCAGTTGAGTTTCTGAGGTTCTTAATGACTTCCTGTACCTCTTCTGCTGAGAAGGGGGCCTCCAGCATAATATTTTTTTTTTTTTTTATGTTATTTCCCTATACACATTTGTTTGCAGAGCACTTGCCATGCTCTTAACAACATTTTGTTGCCATTTGCAGCCCTCTAGCCCTTTCCATTACTTTTTTACAGCCATTTTAGTCTTGAAAACTTTGGGTCCCCATTGACTTCAATGGGGTTCAGAGTTCGGGGTCAAGTTCGGGTCAAGTTCGGTCCCGAACCTGGACTTTTTTCCGAAGTTCGGCCGAACCCGAACATCCAGGTGTCCGTTCAACTCTACTATTGAGTATTGAAAGAAGAAGCCACACATTCTTGAGTAGAAAGCCTTTTACTCCATGCACATGCGCATTATAAAACATTTTTGGGTAAAAAAAAACATCTTGTTTTTTTTATTTTTACCTTGACATTTAAAAAAAGTACATAACCAGGCATGTTTCCAAGCATAACATATACAACTCTGCAACTTACAAAGTTCAACATTGAAAAAATGAAGGCCATATCAGACATTATAGTGACAAAACTGTGTTGATCTTGCCTTCATCAGATGGGGTGATGTCACCCCTGTAAAAGCCAAATTTAGAAGATGCACACAAATTGTGAATCAAAATGGGGATTTCCTTTCTGATCCCATACCTTATGTCAACATGTGCTATCTCCCATCATGTGGGATCAATGGATGTGTTTTGGGGGTGCTACCCCTTCCTCTCACCTACTAGAGTTGCGAGGAAGGGGTTGCACCCACAATACACGTACATTGATATCCCCTGATGGCAGATAGCACATGTTGACACACTGTGTGCATCTTCCAAATTTGGCTTTTAAACTGTATTAATTAAATTTTCTTAAAAAAAAAAAAGTGTAATTTTTTGGAATTAGATTCTCCCTAATACATCAATCATGTTCTTCATTCTTTGTTCAATCTCCTTGTTTTTTTCCTTTATGATGTCTAAATCCTGACAACACACCATTATGTCCTGGATTAGCCTTTGTGCGCTGTCACTGGTTAAATGAGGAGATTGTTCTTCCACAACATGCACATCACCTAAAATAAAAATACACACCATGTATTATAAATATGCAGGCATACCTCTATTACCTGAATCTGTGGTGCCAGACACTCACCTGTTGTGGTGTCAATTTCAAACACTTCTTCCACCTCTCCTTCCTCCACATCCCGAGATTGTGGTCTCCTCTGCTCCCCTTCTTCCTGAGGTGTGGGGTTTCTGGTGTACTCAGATGTCCCGAGTCTTTTCTCCCCTATGAGAATGAAACAAAGGGTATACTTTAGCACACAGATATTTGTGGCCAGAAATATGAATGTGAAACATTGCTTGGAAGTGGGGTACAATTGTCTGTTTGGGCAGAGTTCCAAGCTGAATACATGATTTTTTCCTTTACCAAAGCTGGAATCCTTACCTTTTTTGGACAAGTTTCACACATGTAGACACCCTAAGTATCCACTGGAGCACCTGTGTGGGACACCCTAAAAAGGTTGTTCTGGTGTCCAACACTAGTGCTCCTGAGTCCGGATGTGTAAACAGCTGCTAAGTGTCCTCTCCTTTCATTACACTGAATCAAGTTTGCAATTCATTCTAGTTACAAACACATCTAGACAACAATGTCCTAAACTTCTTTTAATACAAATTAGCATGACCAAATGTAGTATCTGCCAAAAACATTGTATTTAGTTGGCGTACTGAACAAACGATGTGTACTGCGATCAATTACTATGCCCACGAACATGAAAGTAGCCATTTTTAACTGTACAACAGTAAAGAAAAGCACACGGAGCAGCATGCAAGTAATAATAATAATAGAAAGTGAAAAAGATGGAGAAATGGGATTTTAAAGGTACGTACCGTAGAAGACAATTCAAGTTTTAATGTAAAAATACACATAAATCATTTATTTAAAGATTCAATAAAAGTAGTTAGTACCATTCCATTCCTTTGGAAAGAATTGGTCGGTACCTGGACTCACTACTACAGGACATGGTCAAAAGCCTTCCGTCCTATGTCCAAGATACTGGACATGTATTGTCCATAATTTCCAGTCAGGATCCCTACCCTAATCCCGAAGAGGTGTGGCTAGTCGGCATAGATGTCGAATCTTTATACACTTCCATCCCTCACCAAATCGGCATTGAGGCAGTGTCTAGTTTTTTGGAATTAACATACCCCCAGGCCTGTCACCAAAACGAATTTCTTATCGATTTATTAAAACTGGCACTAACCAATAATTTTTTTCAATTTCTTAAGACATACTATCATCAGATACAGGGTACCTCTATGGGGGCAGCTTGGGCTCCATCCTACGCCTGCCTCCATCTGGGTCAGTGGGAGAGGGAGGATGTCTATCCCTCGTCGATGTACCGCAGCCATGTACAGACCTGGCTGCGGTACATCGATGATGTATTGATGATCTGGCGTGGCACCCTGGACGATTTACACAAATTTATGCAGCAACTTAATTCCAATCATAGAAATATCAGGTTAACATATAATTATGACCGTTCCTCGTTGTCATTTCTTGATTTGAAAGTCTCTATGGAAAATGGTTTATTGGGCACTAGCACGTTCCGGAAGTCGACAGCAGCAAACACACTACTATACGCCTCAAGCCATCATCCTCAATGGCTGAAAAATGGGATTCCCGTTGGGCAGTTTCTCCGCATTAAAAGGAACTGCTCGGACCCAGCCCAATATAAAAAGGAGAGTGTTGAGCTATATAATCGTTTTCGGGAACGGGGCTACTCCCACAATCAGATTAAGAGAGCCAAAAAGAAAGCCGCCTTAAGAGACAGAGAAAGCTTGTTAGAATCCATACATAGACATGGACCATCCCCCTCGACACCTCAGGCCACTCCCTTAGAACCCGTAAGAATCATCACTACTTTTGGGTCTCAATGGAACGAGGTTCGCCGGACCTTGGAAAAACACTGGGGCATTCTGACATGCTCTCCCTCCCTCACCAAAATCGTGGGTGCTGCACCTAAGCTCGTCGCCAGACGCGCGAGGAGTCTTGGTGACACATTGATACAGTCGGAATTTGTTAAAGAAGCTGACTCAACTTGGCTTTCCGACTACCCCAGAACAAAGGGCATGTTCCCCTGCACCAGGTGTCAGGTCTGCCCTTACGTACACCGCACCTCCACTTTCTCTGATGCACTTGGCAGGGACAACTTTAAAATAGTAGATCTTATCAACTGCTCAAGCATTCGGGTTATCTATATGATCACTTGTCCTTGCCCTAAGATCTATATAGGCAAAACAAAGCGCTCCCTAAAAATCCGAATAGGCGAGCATTTAAGAGAAATACGCGAAAAAGGAAAAATTCCCGAAAAACCCCTTGCCAAACATTTTTTTACCCATCATGGAGGCGATCCAGCAGGGATGTTAGTCAAAGGAATTTACCTTTTAAAGCTACCACCAAGGCGTGGTGACTTCGATAAGATACTTCTTCAGAAAGAAAAATGGTGGGTATACCGCCTAAAATCTTTAGTTCCACAAGGCCTTAATACGGAGCTAAATTTACAGGCCTTTTTATAACCCTAGCATGTTTACACAGTTGGCCAACATCTTCTTGCATTCAAATATAACCACTAATATAAATAACTTGAACTAAGATTTCATAACATGCAGTCGGGTTATACAACAGTCTGTGAACACTGTTATAATTGGGCACAGGGTTTACCTACAATGTTCTCATTAATGAGCACAGGGTTTACTTACACCGCTCCCATTATCTTCAAACTTTGGTAACTATGGCATTTGCCCATCAATGTGATTTGTTCTCACCAATGGGCACAGTGTTTACTTACACTGCTCTCATTTTGTTAATTTTGTTATTTGCACAGGGTTTATTTATATTGTTCTCATCAAAGGGCACGGTGTTTACTTACACTGTTCTCATTACTTTTAAACTTCGTTATTTACTCAGTGCACATTCCATTGATTTGATGGATACCTCTATGCCCGTCTCTGTCCTCTCTGGATAGTTTAATTAAACTCTACCCATGATATCTATAATTTAAATTCCTGCACTGACATTAATAATGATTGGTCATCCTATTCCTTAGATGTGCTCTTTGAGTTTGTTTAATAAAATGTTCTTGTGCTAATCGCTGGTTAATTCTCCTTATCCTTTTTTCTATTTATATTTTTTCTATTTTTATTTTTATTTTTATTTTTCTAGTTCTCACCTAACTCCTTACCTTGATTTAAATGTGCGCTTCATCTGGCTAATTGTGGTTTAGTCACCAGATGGTGCGGTATTTGTCTAAAATTGTTCAATTGTGTGTTACATAATAAAAATGTTTTCCTCATGCCCAGTCCACAGCAAACCATTCTCTGACCAAATACCATAATTAAAGCAATATTATGGCCGCAATAATTCATTGGCTCCCATAACTTTAGGCGAATCACCTAAGCCATTAAGGATCCGGTCAGAATGGCCACAACACTTTCAATACACTTTACCCTTCTACCAACACCTGTTGATGTTTGCTGATTAACAGCATAAGAAGGCAGCCCAGGCACCTTCCTACAACACGTCGGAAGAAGCTACTGCAATTACGCCCTCAGCGAAACGCGTCACGTGTTGCACCATGTGATGAACAGCTGACTTGCACACTCTGAGCGGTACCTCCGTAAGCGTAGCTTGGAACACCTAGCACGGAACTAATTACAGCCTTGCCAGCTCCCTATCACGGGGAACAGCACTCGGCTCCAACTTGGCAAATATCCGGCCACCAACTGGCTTCCCCCTTGATCATCAGGCAATCCATCATCCAACGTCCATCCAGCGCTGCTCAACGCGCGCCAAACTCTACTTCAGCAAGGACAGCACAACAGCCGGTTATGAACCTTTGACACCCTGGCTGGCCGACATAAAAGCCACAGACATTCCTCTACACGGGAGATGCTGACGATGTGGTAATGTTAACCAATTGTCTCTATATTTAAATGTCTGTTGAAAGGCCCTACTGTCATCAATAAGCTGTTCCTTAGCCTGGACCTAAATTCTTGCTTTATGACTTTTACCGTCTGGTACGTTTGGGATTATATTGTGCCACTTTTCATAAATAGCCTGTTGTGATACCCGGGATAGCTGATTTCCATATGGCAATCATAAATAGTCATCAGGGCCGCCTGATCTTCTATTGACTTGCTTTAAATTACCAAGTTTTTTTCATCCCTACTTTGCCTTATTGCTGTGCCTGCCGTGATCACATCTTTGGAAACAGCCGTGAACATTTTCCTAATTAGCAGTGTCTCTAATCTAGAACTCACACAGCCAAAAAGCTACAAATTGCTACATTGGAACATGTTTTGCTTCCCATAGAGAACATTTCTGTGGGACATTTATTTGACAGGACAGTGACCTGGTTTGATTCGGTATATCCCACATGCGATCTTATTGAATGTCTCTGGAAGCCAATACTAATTCTGTTTTCCAAATACGCCTTAGTGTGCATAGCTTTAACTATCGTGCCTGAAGTTTGTTTATACATTTAAATGAAACAATATCACATTACCTGCACTATATTCAGGCACTTTATAATCGATCTAGCTTGCTGCTGTTGTTTCACATGGTGCATTTGTTGTTACATGGTGTCCGTTTATGTCTTGTTTTGTGTTGTCGGTAATCGTTAGTAATTGTGATTATAATGACTATTTGATGTTGATCTGTCTCAGTCTTTTATGGGAAGCACACCTGTGAGTGTTTAAATAATAATAAAAAACCTTTACTTAATCAAGCATTTTGAATCGATCAGTTAATTGTCTCCATAAAGTAGCTGCTTTCCTTTTTCTTTTTCTTTTTCTGGTCCAGAGTTCTTGGTTCCAGAAATTCCTTTTTTCTTATTTTTGCATATGTATTTAGCTACGGTGACATTTTTCTACCTTATTTTTTGGTTCTGATCGGAAGCCGTTTAAATCATACTCGGCTATTATTGTCTGTATCCAGCCAATTTTCCCTTTTCATTTTCCCTTTTCCCTTACCTTATCCCTTACATTTTTTGCAGTACCATTACAAGCAAAGTCATAGGTATGTACAAAATTCCTATCCCTGACAATGACAGTACTGCATTCACATACACATAATCCTACGTCCAACAACTTCTATATGGCTTCATCAGGAAAAGGGCGAGATTATTTAATTCATAAGTTTAAAAGAAGATATAATGTAATCAACCTTAGGTGTATAGGAAGAGAAAAACATATAGATTAATATGCCATTCATCAATAAATCAATACAAAACATTATCGCCGAACGTTATAAGGAAGGTAACATTTTAACTTGGGACATCAGTGGCCTATACTGATTCTAGATTGAGGCCTATATTGGGTTAAGATAAGGAGAGTTTAGCTTGATATTAGTGTTTTGGTCTTGTGTTTTGCAGCAAATATGAAACAATTCAAAGACCCTGAATTCATGGGCCAGTTCATAGATAGATACAGGGATATGAGAAATTTGTGGGAGATTAAAAACCCCTTATATCGCAATAAACCAGATAGAAAGGCATCGCTGGAGAAACTGCTGCAATTTGTGAAGATGCAGGTCCCCGAAGCAGACATCGAGTTTGTGGAGAAGAAAATTGGTAGTTTGAGAAGCACATATAGGAAGGAGCTTAATAAGGTCCAGGCTTCAATGAAATCAGGAGCAGCAGCAGAGGATATGTATGTATCCAGTCTGTGGTACTACTACAGGATGCGGTTTCTGGAAGACCAGATTGAAGCCAGGGAATCACTTTCTACACTTCCATCCAGCCTTCCCTCAACCCTTCCCTCAACCCCAGCTCAGGCTTCCGAGGACCAACCTGGGCCTTCCATCCTCGAAGAAGTTGAGGAGCCCAACTGGAGCCAGGTATAGTATTTTTTAACATATTTATTGTCCGAAAATGATTGTTGTTAACTAGATGTTATTATTGCTAACAAATTAATGATTTAACAAAAAGTGTTTGACATATCAATAGACAGTAGGGGCCAAAAATGATTGTGACAAGAATGAAAAATGCTGGGGTCAGAATGATAGTCTTTTCTATTTATTAACATTCAATTTGCAACAGTCATGAGCTGAAAATTGTGTGTGATTGATGAACCAAAAACTAAAACTATGTCCCTTTTTCATACACAGGAAGACCTCAGCCAGGAGGAGGCTCTGCAATATGGCAGACAGGAGGAGGCAGGGGTAAGTGTCAACCAGGAGGTAGGGGTAAGTGTCAGCCAGGAGGGGGCAGGGCCCTGTAGCCTCACCCAATCCCAGGTGCCTCCCCTCCGCCTTACAACAAAAAGGGCCAGGATGGGGAGTAACTTTGAGGAGGCAGCACTGGGCCTCATTAAGGAGGCTAATGAGGCCCTGAACCCCCCCCCCCCCCCAAGCTGAATAGGCCTATGGCTGCTATATAGCTGACAAAGGGACAATGCCTCAACTGCGAAAAATATATTTTGGAGGCCATTCATAAGGGGTTGAGGGGCCAAATGACCGATAACGTGCACTTATGTGCACTCGCCCATCCTTCTCCTCCTCCTCCTCCTGCCACAAGTCCACCTCCAGAGCCACAGCCTCCAAGGAAGGCTGCAGGGAAGCGTGGAGGGAAGGCTGCAGGGAAGACAAGAAAGTGATGGCCTGGGTTCAGTCTGGTCTGACAGAAGACACAGGCTGTTGTAGTACCACAGCCTGGGGACATATATGTCATCTGCTGCTGTTCCTGATGTCTGGGAGTCCTGGACCAGGACCAGGACTCCCAGACCAGGATGGGCAGCAGCAGTTTCTCCAGCGTTGCCTTCCTCTTTATTTTGTTATGAGATAAATGGAGATTTTTTGATATTAAAATACTTGGCTATGTGTTTTTCTTCAAAAAGGACAGTTTGTTTGTGAGTAGGCAGGTATATTTAAATTAACAATGGACACCAACCAACATCCTTGAGGTTTAAAAATACAAGATAATAATGTTGTTGTGTAAACTTGACACACACAAAAAAAAAAATATGGAGATCACTAGAAAATAATTAAAAAATAATCAAAAAAAGTTCTTGATTAAAAAAAAAATGACAATAAAAAATGATTCTAAACATTATTATGGAGATCTGGCTTTAAAAACAAAAAAGATTATTCAGGAGATCACGAGAAATAATAAAGAAATACGTTTGTGTGAATATGAGCAGCAAAACAACTTCATTCTTCTAGCATTATAAAAAAGAGAATGCATTGCATTAGACTATTAAAAAAATTTCTGCGTGACGAATGTGCTATCTCCATTCCGAATGCCGAGCTCCATTCCATTACCAGGCCGATCGCGTGATTTTTGCGCCTCGGAATTGCATACACACAAATGCATTTTCGCATAGGAACTTTTTCCGAACGAAAAATAGAGAACCTCCTCTCAATCTTTTGCTGGCGGAAATGCCGCCAGCAAAAGTCCGATGAAGCATACACATGGTCGCATTTTCCGACCAAAAGCTCACATCGGTCTTTTGCTGGCGGCATTTACGATTGTGTGTACGCGGCATAAGGTAAAAAGCCTTTCAAAAACTGTGCTTGTCTGCAGCAGCTCTTCTCTTTCCTGTCTTCTCACAGGTGACTTGGCAGCAATGGGAGCAATTGGCTCCTGCTGCTGTCAGTCAAAGCCTGTAGGAAGGGAGCAGAGGACAGGGCTGAACCATGCTGTATGTTTCTATAAATGCACACAACCCGGCTCGGGATCGACCCCGCATGAGTGTCCACATAGCAAGCAGCTTGCTATGGGGGCACTCAGAGAAAAGGAGGAGCCTGGCAGGGGACCCTAGATAAGGAGGTTTGGGCTGAACTGCACAGAACAGGTACCAACAACATGTTTGCTATTTAAACAAAAAACTTTTTAGAATCTGTTCTTTGGTCTCCACTGAATGTGGTTTAGTTTAACTTTTATTGGTGTCAAGCTCATGAACCTATGTGGCAATCAGGGATAAGCTTGATATTTGAATCAAACGTAAGTTGGACTCGACCATTGGGTGTTCGGCAACTTTGCCGAGCAGCGAATATTATGGGACCTTCACGGGAAAATTTAGCGCCGCGGAATGCCCCATAATGCTCTGCGAAATCGCAGTGCATTGCTGTATGATGATATTCCAAAGCATGCACCTGACCTGAATGCTTTGGCCAATCTCAGAGTGCTCTGCTGAGAGAGCCACAATTGGCCAAAGGCTGGGTGCCTTTGTCCAATCATGGTTTAGGGGGACTAAGTCCACTCCCTACACTATATGAGGCTGCTTACATAGCGGCCGTGTATAATGTGTGGACGGAGATAGATTAAGCTAGGCAGGCAGGTTAGTTAGTGGCAGTGTATTTGATATATATTATATATATATATATATATATATATATATATATATATATATATATATATATATATATATATACAGCCTAGTATATACAGTATCTCACAAACGTGAGTACACCCCTCACATTTTTGTAAATATTTTGTTATATCTTTTCATGTGACAACGCTGAAGAAATTACACTTTGCTACATTATAGTAGTGAGTGTACAGCTTGTATAATTATATAAGTATATTATATGTATAAGTGTAATTGTGCTTTCCCCTCAAAATAACTCAACACACAGCCACTAATGACTAAACCGCAGACAACAAAAGTGAGTACACCCCTAAGTGAAAATGTCCAAATTGGGCCCAATTAGCCATTTTCCCTCTCCGGTGTCATGTGACTCGTTAGTGTTACAAGGCCTCAGGTGTTAATGGGGAGCAGGTGTGTTAAATTTGGTGTTATCGCTCTCACTCTCTCATACTGGAAGTTCAACATGGCACCTCATGGCAAAGAACTCTCTGAGGATCTGAAAAAAAGAATTGCTGCTGGAGGGTTTGTGACATATAAAAGAGAGCATCTGTCAGAGGTACTCACCCGGGCCGAAATGCTGAGAGCTGCTCCCCTTGCGACTAGGTGCACGATGCCTCTGGAGTGGATACAGAGGTCACCGGGCACAAAGATGCACGGGTTGCCAGCAGGTGCAGGTGGTGTGCAGTAGCGACGTTGACCAGAAGAGGCTGATGCTGCACTGGAAGTAGACACCTGGCAGGACCGTGATGAGGCAGAGGCTATGTAGATACCAGAACGTGTGCTGGAGGAGGACCCTTAGGTGCATGTGAGAACTGGAAGTCCAGAACACCAAGGCAGGGGGTCGAACACAGGTAACTCAGAGAAAGTCCGATAGGCAAGCCGAGGGTCAAGCACGGGTAATCAGGCAGAAGAGGTATCCGGTAGCAGGCCAGGGGTCAAGCACAGGTAATCAGGCAGAAGAGGTATCCAGGAAGCAGGCCAGGGATCAAACACAGGTAAGTAACTCAGAGAATGTCCAGTAAGCAGGCCAAGGGTCAAGCACAGGTAATCAGGCAGAAGAGGTATCCAGGAAGCAGGCCAGGGATCAAACACAGGTACGTAACTCAGAGAATGTCCAGTAAGCAGGCAGAGGGTCAAGCACAGGTAATCAGGCAGAAGAGGTATCCAGGAAGCAGGCCAGGGATCAAACACAGGTAAGTAACTCAGAGAATGTCCAGTAAGCAGGCCGAGGGTCAAGCACAGGTAATCAGGCAGAAGAGGTATCCAGGAAGCAGGCCAGGGATCAAACACAGGTAAGTAACTCAGAGAATGTCCAGTAAGCAGGCCGAGGGTCAAGCACAGGTAACAGCAGCGGTGGTCAAGCGGATTCCGGGTCAGGCACAGGTAATCAAGCAGGTACAGGATACGGGGTACTGGATACAAGGTACTGGATACAGGATACTGGATACAAGGACTGGAGCCAAGACTCAGGAAGAGACAACAAACCAGCGATTTGTGAAGAGACAGAGGAAGCCTTTTATAGGCCAGGTAAGTGGTCAGGTGGGATACCCGGACGAGTGCGCATGCGCACTCGTCCTCTGTCAGCGCCGCGCACAGCGGTGAGCCGCACTGGCTGAGCTGCATCAGATACCCGAGCGCCATGGACCCGCGCATGCGCACCCGCTACCCGGCGTACCTGTACTGTTCGCTGAGCCGCTCTACCGCGCGTGCGCATTCTTGGAACCCGGCGACGAAGTACGATATTTCCCTGACAGTGCCCCACCCTAAGGGCAGCCTCCGGTGCCCAATTCAGGGTGTCTTTGGTGGTATTCTCGTATTAATCGGGGGGCATGGATATTTTCAGATGGTTCCCAGGAGCAGTCTTCAGGAGGATAACCCTTCCATTTGACTAGGTACTGAACCTGCCCTCTTCTTTTACAGAAATCCAGGATCTTCTCGACCTCGAATTCTTCCTCTCCTTGGATGGTGATGGGTGGAGGAAGTGGCATCTGCCTGTCAGGGAAAGAATTGGCAATTACAGGTTTCAGTAAAGAAGCATGGAATACTAGATGGATCTTTTAGGAACTGGGTAAGTCTAGTTCAAAGGCGACTGGGTTGATCTTGACCTCAAAAGGACCGATGAACCTGGGACCGAGTTTCCGGGATGGACAGGGGAGTTTCAAATTAGCAGTTGATAACCAAACTTTCTCACCAATCTTGAACGGCGGACACTCCTTCCTGCCCCGGTTGTACTGTACCTCATACCCCCTTTGCGCTTCCTTCATGGCCTGTTGGATTTGGAGGAAGTTGTCCTGGATATGCTTGACCAGTTCCTGTGCTGCTGGAGTAGAGACGTCTGGAATGGAATCTGGAAGAAAAGAGGGGTGATATCCGTAGTTTGACCAAAAGGGCGTTTGGTTAATGGCAGAATGTAGGGAGTTATTGTAAGCAAACTCTGCGTAAGGTAACAGGCCTGACCAGTCGTCTTGGGAATAGGAACAGAAACATCTCAGATATTGCTCAAGGGTCTGATTGGTCCGCTCGGTCTGGCCATTGGTTTGCGGGTGGTACGCTGAGGACATGGAATATTTAATTTCTAGAGATTTGCAGAGGTCTCTCCAAAACTTAGAGGTGAACTGTACCCCCTGGTCTGAGGTGATATTGGCTGGTAACCCGTGTAGCCTTACAATTTCCTTGATGAAAATGTCCGTGGTGGAGGCAGCAGAAGGGGTACCCTTCATGGGCAAAAAGTGGGCCATCTTTGAGAGGCGATCTATCACAACCAGAATAGTGGTAAAGGAATCTGAGGGAGGCAAGTCTACAATAAAATCCATAGAAATCTCTTTCCATGGACGTTCAGGAACGGGTAGACCCCAGGACTTGATGTTGGACCCCTTGTTTCTCTGGCAGGTGTTACAGGAGAGTACATAATTTTGGCAGTCCTTTCTCCAGCCTGGCCACCAGTAGGACCGACTTACCAAGTCGGCCGTCTTTTGCATTCCAAAATGGCCAGACATCTTGTGGTCATGGAGGGCCTGCAGAACTTGGAGCCTGACTGGAGGGGGAACAAATATTCAGCCATGGGCCCAAAGTAAGTCCTGTTTCTTTTCAAGAAAAGGTAATGAGGGAACAGAAAATTGATTGGAGGCTTGTTTAAGGGCTATGGTTAGGTCAGGTTGGATGGCATGGAGGAAGTTATGTGCAGACAGAATGGTGGCAGGTTCCTTTGAAGACTCTGTGTTCAGAAACATGCGGGATAAGGCGTCAGCCTTGCCATTCTTGGAGCCGGGACGATAAGTGATGTGAAAGTTAAAGAACAAGGCCCAACGGGCCTGTCGCGGTCTTAGGCGCTTAGCTGCCCTGAGGTACTCCAAATTGCGGTGATCCGTGAAGATGAGAATGGGTTGGGAGGCTCCCTCCAGCAGATATCTCCATTCCTCTAGGGCAAACTTAATCGCAAGTAATTCCCGGTCGCCTACGTCATAATTCTTTTCTGGGGGACTCAATTTTCGGGAGGCGAAGGCGACCGGGTGGAGCAAGGCCTTTGGGCCACTTCTCTGTGACAGGATTGCTCCTGTAGCAGAGTCGGAAGCGTCTACTTCTAGCACATAAGGGAGTTCTGGGTCAGGGTGCTTCAGGATGGGTGCAGACGAAAAAAGTTCCTTGAGTTTTTCAAATGCGCTTTGCGCTTGGGGAGTCCATTGGAATTTGGTTTGCTGGCGGGTAAGTTGAGTGATCGGGACACAATGGCAGAAAACCCCTGAATGAACCGTCTATAGAAGTTTGCAAACCCAATAAAGCGTTGAACTGACCTTTTGTCCGTGGGGGCAGGCCATTCCTGGATTGCCTTCACCTTTTGTGGGTCCATCAGAACTCCTCCGGTGGTGATGATGAAGCCCAGGAACTGGATGGTATCTGTCTCAAACTCGCATTTCTCCCCTTTGACATAGAGTCCATGCTTACGTAGGATGAGAAGGACCTTCCGGACATGTTGACGGTGGGTTTCTAGTGAGTCGGAGAAAATCAGAATATCGTCAAGGTAAACAATGAGGAAGTTATCCAGATACTCACGGAAGATGTCGTTAACAAGATGCTGGAAGGTGGCTGGGGCGTTGCAGAGCCCGAAGGGCATGACCAGGTACTCAAAGTGACCGAATCTTGATCTGAAGGCCGTTTTCCACTCATCCCCAGAACGTATTCTTACCAAGTTGTAGGCCCCACGTAGATCGAGCTTGGTGAAGATTTTGGCAGTCCTGAGCCGCTGGAAAAGTTCGGGGATGAGTGGAAGTGGGTACCTGTTCTTGATGGTGATTTTGTTGAGTTCCCTGTAGTCCACACAGGGTCTGAGAGAACCGTCTTTTTTTTCCACAAAGAAGATCCCAGCCCCTGCTGGGGAAGAGGATGGTTGAATGAACCCTTTAGCGAGGTTCTCATCTAAATAAACCCGCAGGGCTTCTAGTTCGGTCTCTGATAAGGGGAAGATTCTTCCGAAGGGGATCTCAGCCCCTGGCAGGAGATCAATTGGACAGTCATATGAACGGTGAGGAGGAAGAACTTCAGCCTTTTTCTCGTCGAAAATGTCCATAAAATCCTGATAGGGTGCTGGAACATGTTGCAGGTCCTTGGGACTGGGTTGCATGGCAAGACAGGTGGGAGGTTTTGAGGTGACGTCCGAGAAGCAGTGCTGTAGGCAGTAGGGGGAAGAAAACACCACTTCTCTGCTGTTCCAGTCAATCCGAGGGTTGTGGGCCTGTAACCAAGGATACCCCAGGATGATAGGAAACATTGGAGAGTGAATTATATCGAAGCGTAAGAGTTCATGGTGCCCCGAATTGGTGTAGGTCAGGATGGGACCGGTCTCCTGGGTCACAGGTCCTGAGCAGGGTGGAGAGCCATCAGCCAACTGGACTTGGAGAGGTTGCTTCTTGGTTTTCAAAGAAAGGTTCAGGTGCCGTGCCAGGGTCAAGTCCATGAAGCAACTGCATGCCCCTGAATCAAGGATGGCTCCCAGCTGGAAAGCTTCTCCCGCCACCTGTAGGGAGAGTGGAACAGTCAAATTAAAACGGGGAACCCCAGTAGTGTGTGAGCTCAAAAGGGACCGAGGAGGGCACTTACTGGGTCTCACTGGGCACTTCTGTAGATAATGTCCGGTGCCTCCGCAGTAGAGACAGAGGTTAGCTTGTCGACGACGAAGTCTTTCTTCAGAAGACAGGGGGGACCGTGCCAGGCCCAACTGCATGGGTTCCCCATGGGGGGAAGAGCGGGAGTTCCAAGAAGGAGCAGGTGCCAAGGGAACCCGGGGCATCATCCAGGTGGGCCGGGGACTTTGGAGCTTCTCTGCCCGTCGTTCCCGCAACCGACTATCTAGTTTAGTGACAAGTTGGCAGAGGTCTGACAGCGTGGTTGGAACCTCTCCCCGGGCCAGTTCGTCCTTTAACACCTCGGAGAGTCCCAAACGGAATTGGTACTTCAGAGCAGACTCATTCCACTCTGTATCTGCGGCCCATTTACGAAAATCTACTATATAGCCCTCTACGGGCCTTCTACCCTGGGATAGGGTGTGCAGAGTGGATTCCGCCGTACCTGTGCGTTGGGAGTCCTCATAGAGTGCTGACATGGCGGAGAAGAAAGTCTCTACAGAATCCAGCTGTGGGCTCTTTTGTTCCATCAAGTGGTGTGCCCAGGATTGGGGTTCATCGGAGAGCAGAGAGATAATGAAACCCACCTTGGTGGATTCCAACTGAAAAGTCCTGGGTTGCAGGGCCAGGTGTAGTAAACAGGCGTTCTTAAAAGAGCGAAATTTCTTTCGATCCCCGGAAAAACGTTCTGGTGTGGGGACCCTGGGATCAGGGTTAGACATGACGTAAGCAGGGAGAGCACCTCCAGGTGCTTGAGAGGGAGTGGAGGTGCTGGCTGCAGGAGGTGACTAGTCTGCTTGATTATTAGAGAAGGTCAAGTGCTGGAGACGTCCCTCGATCTGGAAGTATCCATCCTGGAGGCGTTGTACAGCCTGAGTAAGGGCTGTCACCTGCTGGCATAGGGCCTCAAGGGGTGAACCAGCTCTGTCGGCCTCGGACATTGGCTGGTTTGTACTGTCAGAGGTACTCACCCGGGCCGAAATGCTGAGAGCTGCTCCCCTTGCGACTAGGTGCACGATGCCTCTGGAGTGGATACAGAGGTCGCCGGGCACAAAGATGCACGGGTTGCCAGCAGGTGTGTTGCAGGTGGTGTGCAGTAGCGACGTTGACCAGAAGAGGCTGATGCTGCACTGGAAGTAGACACCTGGCAGAACCGTGATGAGGCAGAGGCTATGTAGATACCAGAATGTGTGCTGGAGGAGGACCCTTAGGTGCATGTGAGAACTGGAAGTCCAGAACACCAAGGCAGGGGGTCGAACACAGGTAACTCAGAGAAAGTCCGGTAGGCAAGCCGAGGGTCAAGCACGGGTAATCAGGCAGAAGAGGTATCCGGTAGCAGGCCAGGGGTCAAGCACAGGTAATCAGGCAGCAGAGGTATCCAGGAAGCAGGCCAGGGGTCAAACACAGGTAAGTAACTCAGAGAATGTCCAGTAAGCAGGCCGAGGGTCAAGCACAGGTAATCAGGCAGAAGAGGTATCCAGGAAGCAGGCCAGGGATCAAACACAGGTAAGTAACTCAGAGAATGTCCAGTAAGCAGGCCGAGGGTCAAGCACAGGTAATCAGGCAGAAGAGGTATCCAGGAAGCAGGCCAGGGATCAAACACAGGTAAGTAACTCAGAGAATGTCCAGTAAGCAGGCCGAGGGTCAAGCACAGGTAATCAGGCAGAAGAGGTATCCAGGATGCAGGCCAGGGATCAAACACAGGTAAGTAACTCAGAGAATGTCCAGTAAGCAGGCCGAGGGTCAAGCACAGGTAATCAGGCAGAAGAGGTATCCAGGAAGCAGGCCAGGGATCAAACACAGGTAAGTAACTCAGAGAATGTCCAGTAAGCAGGCCGAGGGTCAAGCACAGGTAACAGCAGCGGTGATCAAGCGGATTCCGGGTCAGGCACAGGTAATCAAGCAGGTACAGGATACGGGGTACTGGATACAAGGTACTGGATACAGGATACTGGATACAAGGACTGGAGCCAAGACTCAGGAAGAGACAACAAACCAGCGATTTGTGAAGAGACAGAGGAAGCCTTTTATAGGCCAGGTAAGTGGTCAGGTGGGATACCCGGACGAGTGCGCATGCGCACTCATCCTCTGTCAGCGCCGCGCACAGCGGTGAGCCGCACTGGCTGAGCTGCATCAGATACCCGAGCGCCATGGACCCGCGCATGCGCACCCGCTACCCGGCGTACCTGTACTGTTTGCTGAGCCGCTCTACCGCACGTGCGCATTCTTGGAACCCGGCGACGAAGTACGGTATTTCCCTGACAGCATCTGTCCACAGACTCTGTTGACCGGCTGACATTTGACATTTATCAGCAGCTATCAAACCCCTGGTGCCGATGTCACTGATTAAGTGTTATTGGGATAACAAATCTCTGCAAGACTGTCTAGGCTGCCTAGCTTTGTGGATGTTGATTATATCTTGAAGTAATTTCATGAACACAATTAACACCCAAGGACCAATTTTTCCGCACCTGTTTGACAGATGCTTCAAATACATTTTTTTTACAGCAAGGCCAATTCTTGCTGTACCTCTAGAAGGTTACGTGGTGAAGGCACCAAAAACACCCAATAACCAATATTTCCGCAACTTGTTTGACAGGGGCGTCACATTTCAATTTTTTACAGCAAGGCCAATTCTTGCTTTCATGAAGAGTACCTCTAGAAGGTTATGGGGTGAAGGCACCACCAACACCCAAAGACCAATTTTTCCACACCTGTTTGACAGGGGTGTCAAATTTAATTTTTTTACAGCAGGGCCAATTCTTGCTTTCATCAAGAGTTCCTCTAGAATGTTACAATCACCACCAACACCCACGGACCAATTTTTCCACAAGTGTGTGACAGGGGCGTCAAATAAATTTTTTTTACAGCAAGGCCAATTTTTGCTTTCATCAAGATTACCTCTAGAAAGTTACGGGGTGAAGGCACCAACAACACCCATAGACCAATTTTTCCACACGCGTGTGACAGGGGGATCAAATACATTTTTTTTACAGCAAGGCCAATTCTTGCTTTCATCAAGAGTACCTCTAGAAGGTTAAAAGAGGAAGGCACAAACAACACTCAAGGACCAATTTTCCTGCACCTGTTTGACAGAGGCGTCAAATTTCATTTTTTTACAGCAAGGCTAATTCTTGCTTTCATCAAGAGTACCTCTATAAGGTTACGGGGTGAAGGCACCAACAATAACCAAAGACCAATTTTTCCTCACCTGTTTGACAGGGACATCAAATAAATTTTTTTTACAGCAAGGCCAATCCTTTCTTTCATCAAGAGTACCTCTAGAAGGTTATGGGGTGAAGCCACCAACAACACCCAAAGACTAATTTTTCCACACCTGTTTGACACGGGCATTAAATATACATGAATTTTTTTAAGAGCAAGACCAATTCTTGCTTTCATCAAGAGTGCTTCTATAGGGTTACGGTGTGAAGGCACCAACAACACCCAAAGACCATTTTTTTCTCAACTGTTTGACAGGAGCATCAAATCTAATTTTCTTAAAGCAAGGCCAATTCTTGCCTTCATCAAAAGTACCTCTATAGGGTTACGGGACTATGGCACCACAAACACCCAAAGCCCAATTTTTCCATACCTGTTACTTCTATCCAAAGTCTTCTAAAGAGACACCAGATATAACCAAAAAAAAATTGTAATCTTGGCCTGAGTGTACTATAATTTGGCTTCTTTACAATAGCTTATTCACTGTGTTGCAAAAATTTGCTATTTCCATCCAAAGTCTGCTAAAGAGACACCAGATTTTATCTAAAAAATCTCTACTCTTTTTCCAAGTGCACTAAATTGTAGAGAGTAATAGGTGTCCCAGAAACCGCACATCAAGTCAAAGCCTGCTGTATGATAGGGAATGACAGTCTCAGCCTGGACCCCAGTCAGGCCACGCACCCTGCAGATCAAGCCCCGATGGACGCAGCCGGTGACAGATTGTGCCGCAGCACGACTGCGTGTGAGACATGATCAGGGAGGATGTATCAACAAAAGTCCCACCCTGCTGCCAGTTTGCTATAGGCTAGGCTGGAACTGGTTAATTGAATAGCATGATTTTTTTTGTGCTTTTTCTTTTGAGATTTTTGGCATCATGTTGCAGTCATGTTGTAGTACATTATTCAGGTCTTGAACCCTATTATCAGTCCTAGGATTTGGAGGTCTTTAGGTAAGATACGGGGTGTGTTGTGTTTTCTATGTTGTTCCCCCTTTTAGTCTTAGATCATCATCTGTCCTGAGGATATGGAAAAGTGGGAGGTATATGCATATGCCTGTGTTGGGGTGTAGATTTCCCCCTCCCCTTTGTTTTTCCTATTTTTCTCATCTACTTTCCCTGGGGCACAGTGATATTGTGTTTTGATTGTTTTTTGTTGTTATGTATAATCTTTGTCATATTGACCCCCGAATGGGGCTGTTATAATATATTGAATACATTGTGGTGCTTTGTCTATAATACAGGGCCTGTTACTCATCGTATCCTAAGACGGCACAAGCAAGTGGATCCCGAGGAAGCAATTTGTATGCAAAACATGACGATCCACTAAGACTTATGGAATTTGTATTATAGAATGGACTTGTTGATTTTATTGGATATTGTCTTTTATTGTATTTTAATGTATAAATAAAATTGTATTTGTTTTAATGGATATTAGTTTTGTTGGTACATAAACAAATCGGGTAGATTAAAAATTATTTCTCCTTAATAGAGCATATACATGTAATGCCTACCCCCGTAGGAGCCAGTGGGTGTATTGGGTCCCTTGTTCCTGTGCTCACGACTCTGCAAATAGCACCACACACTCTGAAACAACTGGCTGGATAGGGAATATTTATTGCAGATAAAAATGCAGTACCCCAATGGCAAAAGAGATATAGAGAAACAGGAATGACACGGGAAACATTTAAACGATGCCACTAATATATATTGCAGTTGAACATTAGAAAGAAATATACTGTAAATAACAATTAATATGTGTAGAAATCAATTCCTCCTAAACCCTATACTGGCCAATCTGAACTTAGGAGAGCAATACCACTCAGTTTATCAGTCTGTAATATACAGTCTTTTGCTAGCCAGCTCATTGGAGCCCAACAGTTATTTTTGAAGCGCTCAGAATAATGTCCCTTTAAGCACTGATAATGGCATTCACTCTGATCCCTTTAAGTACTGATAATGGCACTGGCTATCTAATACTTACAAGTACCACTGTCCCTCTTTTGTCAAAGTGTAATGTAGATTAGACCAGCGACCTCTCTTCAACATCTTGTGTTAATTTAGGTGTTCTCCCTCTGTATACTGGGTGAAGCACAGCCGGTCTGTGTCTGCACCATCCTCCCCCTTCATGAAGCAGCAGACTCTATCAGCATCCGTGGCACTCTCCAATGTCCTAGAATGTCTGTCACTATGCCTCTCTCCCTATCAGCTGAAGTGGTCAGTGGTGTGCTAGCAACTGTCAGCCTATCTGAATCACATCCACACTTCTCCTCAGCCTGGGAAAAACAACAGGAAACTACCGCTCCTCTGTGTCCCAGAGCCCAATGGGATCTGTACTTCCTCTTTCGAGTCTATTATGCCAGCTTTGCCTGTGCGAGACTGCACATCCCACAATCCTAGAAGTTTACATTTTGTAGGGGCAGGCTTGACACCAGCTGATCAGTCCCACAATAGCATTATCCTGGACCATTATCAACTTTCCTTGATGACTTTTCTGCCTGGCTACCCTACTTTCTCTCTTCTGAAATTTCCACAATCCTTCTTGGCAACTTCAACATCCCTGTTAATACAAACAATCCTGCTACTTCTAAACTTCTTAGTCTAACCTCCTAATTTGACCTTGTATTCTTCTACCTATGTGCTCCATGCAACTGTTAGGAATATCCTTAGCTTGTGATCAGTCAACTCGAGATGCATTAAGAAGTAAAAGATTTATTCTAATATGTTAACACATTAGGATCCCCTTCCTTACACAAATGGGTCAGGCAAAGGAATGAATAAAGGCAATATCTTTTGTTATCTTAAACCTTCATAACCCAGCCCCTATTTCCCTATTGGCTGAGGAAATCACAGTTCTCACTTTATCTGAGTGAAATTCAATACCTTTATTATGTGAGGACTGCGAATTCCCTTACAATCTTATGTTACCATACATGGTTATACTGCAATCATCCTGAATTCTTACGGTGGAGTTAGTAAAAACATACATAACAATTAATACAGAAAGTGCTCATAGGTGGAATTAAAAACCAGTCTCAGGATTGTTTTCCAAATAGTCACACAATAAACATTTAAAACTTTTCTAACATTCCCTCCTCTTTGTGTGACTATTTTATCTCATTATTATCTCACATTTCGATAATAGTCCCTGTGTTATACACTTTCAGACTGTATGTCATTAAGTTGAGCTTCAATGTCCACATAGGTCTCCTCAGAGGTAGGAAGAGTTTGATACATCGTTCTTAAGACGGCAGTTTCAATTAGTTTTTGTGAAAGTCCTCGAATACAGGGAATACAACAGCATCCACAAGTGACCAAAACAGCCAAAGCCACAGCGATTGAAATCAAACATGATGTAATAAGTCCAGTCCATTTACCAAACCATCCTTCAAGCCAGGTTGTGAATGGATCAGTAATACCTGAGTTTTCCGCTAATTCATTCGATAGAGCAGTCAGTCCTTCCAAGGCTCTGGTCACGGTCCCTCCAGGAGCTGTATTATTAGGGATAAAGGTGCAACACATGCTACCAAACATTTTGCATACCCCTCCTCTTTCAGCTAAGACCATATCTAAAGCCATTCGGTTCTGCCATGCCATTAGAGATGTGGGGGCCAACTGTTCAGCTAGGCCCTTCACAGCATCCCTAGCGTAATTTACAAATCGTTGTTGGTTATAATATATATAGTTAATCCAGTCAACATTTTTATTTATAGTTACCCACCAGAAAAGAGACTCAAACCCAGCTGTCACCTGATTCCCGGCCTTAAACCCATCCGGCACCCCGCGAGGAACCCCAATCTCATCTATGTAGACCTGAGAGTCAAATGACCCCATGGGAGAGGTGTCCCTCCGATACCGTTGGTGACTCTTAGTCCACGGGTGTTCTGACAAGATCCTCAGGGGCATAGCCAGCTGGACCATAGCACAATCCCCTTGGGCATTGGCAGGTAGTCTAGCTCGCAGTTTCTTATCCCCACACATCCACCAGATGTCAGCTCTCTGAATGTCATGTTCAACCCAGTCACCGTTGTCTATGTTAATCCTCTCCACACAGTAGTCATCAGGTAATGACCCAAGATCTACCCCGCTACGGTTCCCTGGGAGTGCAAAACAAGTAAAATTGCCCAGATATGCAGCGACCGCTGGAGGTATCTGAGGTCTCTCCACTGGGGGAAACAACAAACTCAATGTGTGACAGGTAGAATTGTTTTCAGGTTTATAGCTCTTATTATATAATTGCAACATACATTTTAAACCTTTTGGATCTGTTTTGTGATCTAAAGGAAAAGGAACTGTTGCTAAATGTGGTCTTGCACTGGCACAAACTAAACAGTTTTCTTTTTTTTTTTTGAGTTTTAACCGTGTACCTCAACCATTCTAACCACTCATTGCTTTCTTGATAACCCGTCTCTAAAGCTATGGCTTCACTCAGAACTTCTATTTTAGTATGGCCTTCTTCTTTCCCTTCTAGGTCTACCTTTTCCTGTTGTTTGGTTTTATTGGGTGATAATACCTCGAGGAAAAATGTGCCTGAAGGATCAGTTCCTGACACCCATTCTCCTATAGAATACGACCGCTGATCTTCCTTCCTCGGCTCCTTTATTGTTATTAATAGTTGATTACAGTTTTTACTATTTGTGCAGGGGGAGTTAGCCACTTTTGTAATTATGAGTCTTCCCTTTATTCCACTCTTTTCAGCCCCTGGTTGATTATACCCCCAATCTTGATGTGCTGTGGTCCACAGGGCCTGATTCCATGCTTGACATCCTACCTTATCCCAGAGCCAGCAAATATATTTATCTGCCCATAGAAGTCCTCTAGCCCCAGTTGTATCCCCACAATCTGCGATCTGACAGAAGTCTACCAGTATAGTACTAGTTATTCCTTCTATAAAGGTTAAATTCAATGCTTTTCCTGTTCTTTCCCAATTCAAAGGTTCCTCTACTCTTCCATACCGTCTACCCCCTCTTATGGATGCCTTCCCTAGACTCACCAGTAACCCAAGGATAATTACTGTCCCTTTCATTCTAACCAACTACAGAGGTTCCAGCGGATAGGGTAGGGGAGACTTCACCGGTTTGAGACAAGCCCGCCTTGTGCGAAACCTCCCTTTGTAGTCGGATTTTCTGGATCTCTGCAGCCAACTGGCCCTACTCTACCTGTAAAACCTTTTTACAATGGGACTGGTGAATCCAGGTAGACCTCTCTGCTATCCTTATAGCCGTGCGAGTGGTGAGAAGAACTTGATATGGTCCCTCCCACTTAGGTGAGTGCCAATGTTTTTCTCTTTATTACTTTTACCAGGACCCAGTCTCCAATATGGATTTTCTCTTCTCCTTGAATTGGATCTTTTGGAATAGAACAGACTTCATTAATTTGTTTTTGTTTCAACAGGTTAGACATATATTCTGATAGAGTACGTTCAGATTCTTCAGTTAGTGTTTCATTTGGTAATAAAGATATCCTATATGGCCTTCCATATATTATTTCAAATGGGCTCAACCCCTCTTTTGTTGGTGTAATATGCATACTAGTCACTGCCAATGGTAAGCAGTACATCCAACTTTTACCAGTTTCTTCCATAGCTTTTCTCAGCTTACTTTTTAGGATTCCATTGTGTCTTTCCACCAATCCAGCTGATTGGGGGTGATAGGCACAATGGTTTTTTACTTGAATACCCATCACTTCTGTCAAATGTTGTATAGTTTTATTTACGAAATGGGGTCCATTATCGCTGTAGATTTTTTCAGGGATTCCAAATCTAGGGATAATATCTCTTAGTAATGCTTTGGCTACAGTCTGTGCGTCCGCACTTCCTGTCGAGAATAGCTGCTACCCATTTAGACAGGGCGTCCATAATTACCAAACAATATTTCTTCCTTTCACATTTGTCTAATTCAATAAAATCCATGCAAATGTGTTGGAATGGATATTGCGGTGTGGGGAACTTCCCTTTCCGTGGTCTTATGCCTCCCTGAGCATTGTGTCTTGCACATATAATACATTGAGAGCAAAAAGTTTTTTAGTAGTTTGTGAAGCCATAAGCTGTACATACTTTATTTAACATCTCAGTCATCCCCCTGTTTGACACATGTGTTACTCCATGTGTCAATACTGCTGCATACCTAAATAAGGACTTTGGCAATACCGGTTTCCCTTCAGGTGATGTGTAAATATTATTTATTATTGTGCAACCCTTTGTTTTCCAATATTGTTTTTCCCCGGGGGTGCATTAACATCTCAGTAAGGACTGTATGATCTATCTCAATAATTTCCTGTTCTGTCATTATTTGATGTGTTTCTTGTGCCGCTATTTTGGCCGCTTCATCCGCCCTTTTGTTTCCCTTTGAGATGGGGTCCGTATATTTTGTGTGTGCTTGACATTTGCAGATTGCAAGCTCTTTTGGTAACTGTATTGCATCCAGAAGTTCTAAAATGAAATCCGTGTGTGCAATTGGTTTACCACTGGAGGTGACCATCCCCCTGTTTTTCCATTGTTGTGCAAAAACATGTACTGTTGAAAAGGCATATTGACTGTCGGTGTATATGGTTACAGATTTTCCTTCTGATAGTATGCATGCTCTTGTCAGTGCTACAAGTTCCGCTACTTGTGCTGAATAATATTTTGGTAGTGGCCTAGCTTCCAAAATGTCATCCTGTGTCACTACTGCATATCCAGTTACATTTGTACCACCCGGATTTTTTCCTACTAGAACCGTCAACAAAAAGTGTCATGTCAGGGTCAGCTAACGATACGTCTTTCAAATCACTTCGTGGCAGTACCTTTTCAGCGATGGCAGCAGAACAGTCATGTTTATAACCATCAGTAGGGAGTGGTAGTAATGTGGATGGGTTTAAAGTAGTACACCTCTGTATTGTTAAGTGAGGTTGTGCCAAGAGTATTGTCATAAAGGAAAGGTGCCATGCTGGACTCAAATGTGATATCTTTTGTTGTAAAAGAATAACAGACACTGCATGCGGCACCTTAAGTGTCAGCGGGTGATATAGCACTATATATGCTGAGGCCTTAACTGCTTCAGCTGCAACTACCACTGCCTGTACACAGGGTGGAAGTGCTCTAGTTACACTGTCTAATTTTATAAAGTAGTAAACAATCGACCTCTAGTGCCCACCATATAACTGTAAGTACTGATGTCATGTGTCCTTCCCTTTTTGTCTACTGTTTGTTCAAAAGATTTGTCATACTGTCAGGTCACCTGAGACCAGGTGACAGGTGCACTCAGTATGAATCGGAAGTGCACGGCTAGGTAGTGGACCTTAGGACTGACTGCTGTGGATTTTACCCAGGGAGATTCAGGACACAGATCTACTGGATCTCCAACACAGATCCCAATGCGAGCTAGAGCATAGATTCCCCAGGGCGCGGAATCTAAGAGCCAGCAGGTGTTCACCAGAGCCTCTAGTGGTGAGGATGGACTTCGCTGTAGTCTGGCTCCAGGTCGCGGCCCCCAGGGTCTCACAGCTCATGCTTACAGTAGACTACAGGAGAAGGAAGTAGCAGGCTGGAACGACAAGGATAGTAAGGGGATAAGGCAGAGGTCACGGGTAACTAGCAGACAGGAACCACAGAGTACACACCAAGGTCGGTAACGGAAACAAACATAAAACAAACGGCAAACAGGAAGCCAAACACCCCATGGATACACAATGGATTATCAGCACCACAGGCTTGCAGTGCACAGGTTAATATAGGGTTCCCTGATAGGGCCTAGAGTGGAACCATGCTTAGAGGAGAGGTTATAAAAACCCCAGGTGAAAGTGGCTGGCCTCTTAGTCTGAACACATGGAGGGAGAGATAAGCAAACAGGGGAAGATTACTGCATAACCGTGACACATACCCAGGAAGGACACCATTTGTTTCTTTGTCTCTAAGAACTGTGTAGTCTACTTTTTCCTTAATTTAATGTTCTAAACTCTATAATACCTCCAAAGATTCAATTTTGTACTCATTCATGTGTTCTGACACCCACCCCATAAAAAGGAACCCGCCTCATTCTTCAGTTGTGTAGAAGGAGGGGGGTGGGGGTGTCATGTCTGCACTTGAATTGGAGCTGGGGAACATGGTTACTCTGCACAGTATCATAAATCAAACTACCAAATACTTCCTTACCTTGGAGCTGTTATTAACAATTTTCTTTCATTTGTTCAAATATAAGTCCATCAACTATGCAGACATAAAATGTTTCCTAGCATTTTCATTTTTTTTTTTTTTTATATATATTCAATGTATATACATATATTCACACACACATACATCTCTGAATATTTTTCCTCAGACCCCAATATTTTAGCAGAATTTAAGAAGTCTTGAACCTCCTTTTGTATTGTTCCCCTTATTCTCTGGTCCTGAATGAAATTCACAGGGTCCTAAAACAGAACCTCCCTCCCCCCTTTTTTTTTTTTTTTTTTTTTTTTAAAAAACACATATTCTGATTCAGAACTTAGCCTTTTTTAACTTTATAATATATGTACCCAAATAAACAGCATTGAATCATTAACACTTCACAGTTGAAAGTCTGTGAATTCTAAAAATAACATATGAAAGAAATATTTACTTTAAAACTATTATGCAGACTTTCTTTCTGACCGAAAGTCCTGTTTTCACAGATTCACAACTTAACCTCTGTGTGCTAAAAGGGTTAATGCTGCCCCCTCTCTTCTGCTACCTCTGTCAGGCATTCTGCATTTTCTTGTTTCCGAGAAACACCTTTTTGACCTTATTTTTTTTTTTTTTTTTTTTTTTATATTAAACATAAAGCTCTCTGAGCTTCAATATTATTACACACTTCTCTTGGCAAAGCCCATTCAAATCCTAGTTTCCTTATGGCAGTAAAATTAGCACTGTCTCTCAAAAACATCCTCAGTCTTTACTTTTCTCACTTTCCTCAAGCCACTTAATAATAATACAACATTCTATTCACTGACAGTATAATCCACCTCCAGCTCTCTACTGCCTTAGAACATCAACACTTTCTGCAATGTACTTCCTTTAACACCATGGCATGCTAAAATAATAAAGCAACCTGGTACCTTTTTTCTTTATTTCTTTTACCTAGTTTCAATATTTACAATATAAACCTTCCGTTTTGCCATGGCTGGTCAAGGGTTAACCTCCTGTTTTTTTTTTTACAGACACAACCCCTCACACAGGAAGGGAGGGTATAACACGAGGGAGGGGGCCAGTGGTATAACAGATAACTGGTATAACAGATGAGATCATCCTCTTTGTCCACTAGGGGCAGTTGGGCTTGGCATTTCTCCTTTGTTCTCTTTCCTTCTACCCTAAGTCTAGCTTGCTGGAGCCAGTACTCTGCCAACTCTAACCAATACCTTTTTTTTTTTTTTTTTTTCCTTTGGGTCCTAACAACTTAAGCTTATCCACCAACTCCTGACATCCTTTCACAGTTAATTTACCATTAAACCCAAACTTCCTCTCCCACTTAGCACAATACTGAACGGACTTAGGGTCATTGCTATGCATACATTTCTTATCACCTTCTAACAGCACATTAGGAACACGACAGCAACATAAACAAACACAAGAAATTCCTTTACAGAGACTATTCCCCAATTTTCGGTGTTTGTTGAGTCTCTCATTAACCTATAAAACACTGGGATCGTGACCTTCCGCTCACGGTAATAAAAGGAATACCAGAAAAGTATAAACATCAACACTCCCCACACTATAGGGAAAATTTAAAAAAAATTAAAACGTACCTCTGCAGTATTATTATAAAATGAGCTCGTAACATCAACAGAATGGTTAAACATGAGACAGGAGAAAATAAAACACACAGAGAAAAGAAAAACAAAAAAAAAAAATTAGCTTTGTGATCTTTTTAGATCACTTAACTAAATAGCGCTTAAATCGTCAGGCATATCGACCTCTGACATTTTGGTATACCTCAAATCTTTTTTTTATCTGTCCGGACAGCAGGCAACGTAATTTTTTACCTTAGACAACGTCCCCAAATGTCTCTGTCTACGAACACTGGATTATCAAGCTATTATACGATCAATACCAATGTCGGCAATTACAACACATTTAAACCAGAATCAAACAGAAAGAAAATAAAAAGACTTTTAGAAAGAATTAAGAATAATTAAAATCTCTTACCCCTTAAAAACACCAAGATGACTAGATCAGCAAGTTCGCAAAACAGACAATGTATTCGGGTGATACGGTCCCCTGCCCCTCTTTAACCACTAACGTTGAGTGGGGGGACTTTTAAATCTCAGTGATTTACTTTCACTAATACTCACTGAAGTTGAAGAGGGCTCATAAATCCCAAATAAACAAAGTTGCTTTCCGGATTTCGAAGGGCCACAAATGTTAGGAATATCCTTAGCTTGTGATCAGTCAACTCGAGATGCATTAAGAAGTAAAAGATTTATTCTAATATGTTAACACATTAGGATCCCCTTCCTTACACAAATGGGTCAGGCAAAGGAATGAATAAAGGCAATATCTTTTGTTATCTTAAACCTTCATAACCCAGCCCCTATTTCCCTATTGGCTGAGGAAATCACAGTTCTCACTTTATCTGAGTGAAATTCAATACCTTTATTATGTGAGGACTGCGAATTCCCTTACAATCTTATGTTACCATACATGGTTATACTGCAATCATCCTGAATTCTTACGGTGGAGTTAGTAAAAACATACATAACAATTAATACAGAAAGTGCTCATAGGTGGAATTAAAAACCAGTCTCAGGATTGTTTTCCAAATAGTCACACAATAAACATTTAAAACTTTTCTAACACAACCTCTCCAACAATCTTTTTCTTCATTCTGACCTTATTAGCTTCACTCTCTCCCTGTCGTTCACCACCTTTCCCTCGAATCGCCTAACAATCACCCGTAGAAACCTTCACCACTTCAACTCTTCTCTTTATGCTGCTACTGACCACCTCTATGACAAAATCTTACCTCTGTCCTGCCCCAATCTAGCCACTTCTGTCTACAATAGATCCCTGTCCCTCACTGGATGAGCTCGCCCTCCTCATTACACACAGAATCAGGCTTTGACCCCTGCAACCCTGCAAACAGATAACACCCAAAGTCTCAAAAACCTAGACTAAGACTGAGTCTTTCAAAGATTTCAATCAATATAAATCTGCCTCCACACTGCCAAGCACACCTATGTATTGCTCTCATTAACACCTTCTTATCCAGTCCCTGTCAAATCTTAAACAAAAAATGCAGCGCTAAGTGTAACAACTCATTCGGTAAAATGAGAATAGTGAAAATGTGATAGAAATGGCCCAATAACACAGAGCCAAATATGTAATAACAAAAGTGAAACGATCAAAAAACAAAATCCATGGAAGTAAGTGAAAAGTCCAAAGTTCTAACAAATGGATCCACCTGAATAGATTAAAACCTGTGTGCAGGCACACCCATATTAAGGAAAAAAGCGTCCCTTCATCAATGAATAATCAATCCTAGATGATAGATGGGCAAAATTCCTGGAAGGAGTATGGGACTGTAAATGCATAGAATGAAATTGCAGAAATCTTCAAAACAACACCCGATAAGCCTTCATGTAGAAAGATATAAAAAAAACACTGACTGTATGGAAAGAAAGTAATTGGTACTCTTACCCGAAGGTGTTGACCCACACACCTTGGTGATGAGTCGATCAAGCGTGAAGTTATATTGGCTGCAATCGATCCTCCAACAGGGGTGATGGAATACCAGACGCACCAGACTGCACACGATGTTGAATGCGACTTTGCAGCAATCAATCCTCCACCAGAAGTCGGCACCAAGATACTAATCAGATTTAAGGCATCGTCTGCAGCAAAAATTTAATTTTTGATGAGATACTCACAAAGGGTTAATCATTTCTAAAAGGAATTAGACCCTGCAATTTTCCACATTAGAACGCTGCAAGTGCATCAGCTGATTTATAATGAAAAAGGCACTCCCATTCAGATTCACATTGCACATTGACATAACCTTTCTCTTTAAAGAAGCCTATCCTGCCTCTAACTAACACTGTTTTACTTTTTCCATCAACTCATCCCCCACAGCTATTACCTCTTGTATCAATTTACCCTTTCTTTTTAGATTGTAAGCTCTAGCGAGCAGGGCCCTCTGATTCCTCTTGTACCAAATTGTTATGTAATTGTAATGTCTGCCTTTATTTTGTTAAGCGCTGCGCAAACTGTTGGCGCTATATAAATCCTGTATAATAATAATAATAATAATAATAACCAAACACCTTTTTCTTCAGAGCAGAAGCAAGAAGGAATCTGCAACAAAGTTTGGTAAAGCTTTTGCAAAGTACATCGATTACCCAGAGGATATTTTTTTTTTCTTAACAAGGTTAAAATTGCTCACCCACATGCTGTTTATCATATTTTTATTCCAGCTCCTAACAGTATTGTCTTTTTTAGGAAAGTGGGTACCTTTTTTTAACCAGTACCTTCTCCCTCTTCCCCAATCCTTGCCTTGGTGGTCAGTTCAAAAAAAAAACATCTCCCCCCGCAGCCTCCAGGAAAACATCACACATTTAAGAAAGCTGCAGGACCAGTCTAAGTAAACCGCTATTCCTCTCGCATGTGCAGTGGGGAACCTGTCTGTGATACTTTGGGAATACACAGCCAGCTTCCAAATCCAAGATGGTGGCACCCGAGGATCCAGCAAAGAATGGTCTGCAAGTAAGCACAGTGCTGAACTCTATGTGCTGGTAGGTATCTATTTGTTAAAAGTCAACAACTTCGATATTTATAGTTGTTGACTTTAAATTTTTTAACAACCTTGGGTGAAGTTCCTATTTAACTTACTCAGTTCAACAATGACTGTTCATGGTGAAAGATCACGTAAACTCTGCACTGGCCTGACCTCATGCTGACAGCATGTTTACAAACCTGCACGAGTTATATTGCATTAATTACTAATTTTAGCAGGTCATAGTTTTATCTCATAACAGTAAATTTGTATTCATAAATACAGTGTGAGGAACAGTGGTGTATTTTCCATGGGTGCAATCAGAGGTGGGCGCACAGGCCCCAAGTGGAGTGTGGCCCACTGGGCCCTCATAAATTGCACAACAGTAAGTGTGGGGAAACACTGTTCAGTTCTGTGTCTCTGCTGTAGCGATCAAGTACAGGTCTAATGATGGAGCGCAGTTTCTGTTTCCAGGGGAGGAAGACTGTGAGTGGCCACTGCTGAGGCCAGTCACAGTCCTGCTAGCCTTGCCTACTGAACACTGGACCCAGAGGAGGAGAGCACTCACTGAGGACAGGAGGAACCACTTTAAGTCCAGGGAGAATGGTAGTAAGCTGTGCAGGGGAGGGTTGGGTGGCCTTCTGGTGGAATAGAAGGTCCCTTACAGCTGAGGTTTCAACTCAGTGTCATTCACTACTGACTCCTGAACTCTGGGCCACTTACTCCTGACTCCTGAACTCTGGGCCACTTACTCCTGACCCCTGAACTCTGCGTCACTTACTTCTAATCCCTGAACTCTGGGTCATTTACTCCAGACCCATGAACTCTTCGTCACTATCTCCTGATCCCTGAACTCTGCATCATTTACTCCTGACCCTTTAATTCTGCATCACTTACTTTTAACCCCCTGAATGCTGCAACACATAATACTGTTTTCTTTAAGGGACACTCAAATTTTAGTGCAATGAAAACTACACCCAATTTTTGAACACTGCTTTTTTATCAGGCAGGATGGCCCTGGAAACCCAGAGGACCCTACCCAAATCAACATCAGGGTTATCCGACAGAAGAAGAAAGAATAAATATAGAGGATGCAGAGGGGGAAGAGGAAAAAGAAAGAGAGAAGTATAGAAGCAAGTATATTTAATTTAAGCAACATCACTTTCACCAAAGAGGAACAAAAAGTGTTGCAATTAGAGTTGAAATATGACCCATCCACGAATATTGACAAGTTCAAAACTTTTATCAATTTGCACACGTTTGAAGGAAGCTCAATTTTAACCACTTAAGCCTGGAAGGTTTTACCCCCTTAATGACCAGGCCATTTTTTGCGAAACGGCACTGCTTTAACTGACGCTGTACCCAAACAAAATAAAATTTTTACCACAAATAGAGCTTTCTTTTGGTAGTATTTGATCACCTTTGCGTTTTTTATTTTATGTGCTATAAACAAAAAAAGAGAGACAATTTAAAAAAACAAAACAATATTTTTTACTTTCTGCTAAAACATATCCAATAAACAAATGTAAAAATCGAATTTCTTCATCAATTTAGGCCAAAATGTATTCAGCTACATATTTTTGGTAAAAAAAACCCAATAAGTGTATATTAAAATGATTGTAAAGGCTTGTTTTTAAAAAAAATAACAAACATGTCATACTTACCTCCACTGTGCAGCTCGTTTTGCACAGTGTGGCCCTGATCCTCGACATTTGGGGTCCCTCGGCGGCTCTTGTGGCTCCTCCCCACATCACATCGGGCGGGCTCCCAAGTCCAGCATTTGTGTCCATAGACACGAATGCTGGACTCAGCCCTGCCCCTCGGCTCACATGTCATTGGATTTGATTGACAGCAGCGGGATGCATAGGATGCATTAAGGTGAAAAAACACAAGGGTTTACAACCCCTTTAATTGGTTTGTGCAAAAGTTATAGCATCTACAAACAATGGGATATTTTTATGATTTTTTTTTTTATTTGCGACATTGCGGCGGACTATTCGGAAACCTAACTGACACTTTGGACAACTTTTTGGGGACCAGTGACACTAATACAGGGATCAGTGCTAAAAATATGCACTGTTACTGTACTAATGACACTGGCAGGGAAGAGGTTAACACCAGGGGCGATCAAAAGGTTAAGTGTGTCCCTAGGGGGTGCTTTCTAACTGTGGGGTGGTGGCTCTGACTGGATGAAGTGAGAGATCGGTGTTCCTGCTTAGCAGGAACACAAGATCTCTATCTTCTCCCCTGTCAGAACGGCGATCTGTCTTGTTTACAATGCATAGGATGCATTAAGGTGAAAAAACACAAGGGTTTGCAACCCCTTTAATTGGTTTGTGCAAAAGTTATAGCATCTACAAATGATGGGATATTTTTATGAAATTTTTTTTATTTGTGACATTGTGGCAGACAAATTGGAAACCTAACTGACACTTTAGACACTTTTTTGGGGACCAGTGACACTAATACAGGGATCAGTGCTAAAAATGTGCACTGTTACTTTACTAATGACATTGGCAGGGAAGGGGTTAACACCAGGGGCGAGCAAAAGGTTAAGTGTGTCCCTAGGGGGTGCTTTCTAACTGTGGGGGGTTGCTCTGACTGGATGAAGTGAGAGATTGGTGTTCCTGCTTAGCAGGAACACCAGATCTCTATCTTCTCCCCTGTCAGGACGGCGATCTGTCTTGTTTACATATCACATACACAGATCGCCGTTCGGGAATGATCACTGGACTCGCTGATTGGCAGTAAATGTGCATAAGGCGGTCTGGAACAGGTTAAAAAACATTATGCCACCAAGAAGGTTGACAGAATTGAGGAGGATTCTTAGTATGAACATAGCGGTTTAAAAAATAATTCTACCTTTAATCCCAAATCAAGCAACAATCAGTGTCTAGAGGCATTTAGAATGATGGTAGAGGAGGACATAGAGGCTATTAACACAGATCCAAACAGAGGCAATAAACAAGTAAGAGAGGGTATCGTAGAATTAGAGAAAAATGAAAAATATAATAAGACCAGCAGATGGGGGGGGGGGGGGGGATTTGGGGTAAATAGTCATTCTTAATAAAGATGACTGTATTAAGGAACTGAATCACCTTATAGCAGATGAGGACACATATGGGAAGTTAAAAGGAGATCCATGAAATAAGTTGAAGCCTAAATCATTTAAATTAAGCTAATCAAGATAGCACAAAAATAAAGGAATAATAAACAAAAAAGATGCTAAATATCTTATCCCAGAAGCCCCTGTCATATACTAAGTGCCCATAATACACAAAGAAAGCAGCAACCCCCTCAGTTAGACCCATTATTCATGGGGTAGTTTCTATATTCTCCAGGGTGGGGGAATATTTAGATCATTACCTTCAACCCATAGCACAAGCATATCCATCATACCTAAAGAATAGCAGAGATCTGATTGATTAACCACATTAAAAACATACCATTCAATAGGCATTGTATTTTGGCAAGTATAGATGTCAACTTTCTATGCACAAATAGCAAACAAAAGATGCCTTAAAGGCTATAGCTTGGGCCTTGAATAATGAAACAAAATTAAAGAATCAACAAACTGAGTTTATGTTACAGATTTGACACGTGAAACAATTTTACATACAAAACTAAAAGGGCATGGCCATGGGTGCTAAATACGTGCCCACAGTAGTAAATATTTTCACGAGTAAATGGGAAGCAGAAGGAATCTATGGAAGACCAAGACAGGAATTAAAGATGTATAATAGGTATATAGACAACAAATGTATTTCAAATTTGGGAAGGTTCAGAGGACAAATTAAAAAAAAAAATTCTATGAAATTAAGTGATATTTCTTTTACAGCAAACTATAGTAAAGAGAGGGTCATTTACTTAGACCTAGAAATGTTTAATCAAGATAATAAGGTTTACACTTGTACACACTTCAAAGATACTAATCACAATGGGTATATCCCAACTTCTAGTGGACACCATCCAAAGTGGTTAGCAGGCATACCAAAGGGACAACTAATGCGTATAAAACAAAACTGAGACCTGGAAGAAGAGTATGAAAAACAATCAGATGTTATAATTAACAGGTTTGTTGAAAAGAATATCAAAAGCAACAATTACAAAAAACAAAACAAGTTAAGGATATGAAAAGGGAGGAATCGCTTAAACTCAAACATAGAAAGAATGAAGATTTTGGAATTGCCTTCTGTACTGAGTATATTAAATAATATAAATCTATAGAAAAAGTGATAAAGAAGCACTGGCCTATTCCACAAAGGTACTCAGTTCTGACTAAAATAATACCTAAACGTCCCAAATTTATTTATAGATGCCCACCAACCCAGTGGGATAAAATCGTTAGAAGTATCCCAGACCCACCAAAAAAGATGGTCACATTTTTGGACCAGCTTTTTAATATCATTCACATGAGAATAATATTAGCTATATATAGGAAAAAACATTGAGACAAATTAATATAAGATAAGTTTAAGAGGGAGTCACCTTTGTTTGATATCAGTTACTCAAAACACATTCATTATATGTTTTAAACAGTAGGTTTTTAGAAATGTTTCAGAATGTTGATTATGGTCATTTTTATTGTATTCATTTTAATTATTCTATTAATTTCATATTGCATATTCTGTATTTACTGATTAATTGTATTGCATTGTGTACCGTGTCGATAGAGTGCAGGGCACACCTAAAGGGTGGGGTTCACAAGCTGTTGACATGACCGCATGAGATTGCAAGAGCATAAGATTGGGAAACATTATTAACATCTGCACAGTAATAGGCTGATTAGGGAGTACCATCATGGAGATATACATTATGTAGAGTGTATAGGAAAGAAAGAAGATAACAGTGGGTATAGTAATGTTGCGCCTGCTATGTGGGATATAGAAAGTATCAACTTGGGTGTACCAATATGACGCCCACTGCATTTCCGATTCATATGTAGTTAACTGGGGAGGTAGCAAAAAGTCATCACAGACAGGAGGAAGAAGAGAACTCGGGGGGTGTAATGGGCGGTCTCATTAGGTGTAAGAGAAGGGAGAAATTGTATATAATTAGAACCTATGAATGGCGCCACTAGCTTCTGAAGACGCCCAGTGGGAGGGGTGAAACATGTCAAGCACTTCCGGCTGTTGGAACGCATGCCGAGGCGGCGTTCCCGGTCTAGTATACTTGTTCATTTTACTACTATACTTGTAAGTGTATTTAGGTTTCATTTTTAATGAAATAAACATTTTTCTCTTCTATGATTTTTATGGTATGAATATATGGCATTGGCACGGTCAACATAGTTGAGGAGTAGAGGAGCAAAGAAGGAGAGGGGCCATCCATACCAGAATATCCTGGAACGATAATCAAATGCTTTTTTGACTTTTTTGACAACTGTCGGTAAGTGGGGACACAGGAGGGGAGCACAGCACTGAGGACCACCAGGCTAAAAGGAAAATCTTTGCACTATTGCACTTTGTAATTGCACTTTTAAAGTTACAAGGGCTTTTTTTTCACTTATATGCACAGGAAAAAATTGAGTTTAAAGACTTTAGTGATTAACTATGCAGATCCAGTACTAATAAAGGAGAATATTTGCACTATTGCACTTTATAAGTTATATGATTTTTTATTTATTTATGGTTTCATATTGAATATATGTACAGGAATAATATAAGTTAAGGGAGTTAAATGAGCAGAACTGTGATTTTCAGAAACTGTGCAGGGGATGGTTTTGTGGCTTTCTGGTGGGATAGAGGGTCACTTACAGCTGAGGTTTCAACTCTGTGTCACTGACTACTGACTCCTGAACTCTGTGCCACTTACTCCTGACCCCTGAACTCTGCGTCACTTACTCCTAATCCCTGAACTCTGGGTCACTTACTCCTCGAAATCTGCGTCACTCAGTGCTGACCCCTGGACTTTGCATCATTTACTCCTGACCCCTTAACTCTGTGTCACTTACTACTAACCCCTGAACTCTGCATCACTTAATACTGAACCCCTGCGTTCTGAATTTCTTTAAGGCATGCTCAATATTCAGTGCAATAAAAACCACACCTAATTTTTGAACACTGCTTCTTTATCAGGCAGGAGGACCCAACTTAGATTTTGCACACCGACTCTCTACTTTCAAAATACTCTCCTTGTGTTGAATCATTATTTTTCTACAATAAATTAACATTTAACTACTGAAAATTTCTTTTAAAGAGATATTTTATTTTATGAGTTGTTATTTTGTCTCCAATTTCTTTACATTGTTATGACTGTAGGAGCACTTTTTTGGGTTACTGTGAGTTATTTTTTTCTTTATATATTAAATGAATGTTATGAATAGTGCTTGTGCAGATAGCACCTGTAATGTGTTTCCTGCTTAACAGAGAAAAATAAATACCCATTCTGGGAAGCCGACTGTGTGTGCAACACTGAAGACAGTGAAAGCAAACCTACACTTAGCACAGATGCTTCCTCTAAGAACAGTCAATAGTGTTTAAAATGACTAAGCACAATTTATATAAATGCATGTAAAAAGAGTGCAGCGCTAAACAATAAAGTGCATTCGTGCGAATACAGACAGTATATAAACAATAATAACTGTGACTAAAGTTTGAAGATACATATGCTAAATTACATCACATGTAATTAAAGTGCAATTGTGCAAACAAAAAGTTCATATAAAGCTGGATTCCATCAAAGAAAGTCTCATGGAAGAAGAGAGTGTTTGGAAATGATGATAATACACCTGAAGGCATGACACCTATCACCATAACAAAAATTGAGGCTTACCGGAAAGCCAGCGACCCCTCTTACTCAGAGAGGTCACACAGCACTTGGTTGGATCTCTGATACACTGAGAAAGAAGTCCGGACATTCCTCTCCTATGGCCGTGGATGGTATACACCGGGAGGTTCACAGCAACTCAGTCAGGATGCAAGATGCAGTGTAGGAAGCCTCGATATCAGAATGTTTAGGAAACAAAAGGACTCCACATAGTGTGATACTGTCTCAACATCCGGTTTATTAAGCAGTACACTTACATAAATGTCCAAGCTATGATAATTTCACAATCAACAGATCAAAAATGGACGGATGATAACCCACCAGGAAGGACCGGGTTGTGGATAACAGCAGAGGCAGATGTAGGTCAGTGACCCGGTAAGCTGGATGGTGCAGGATCAGCAGCAGGCTTGAGCAGGATGAGACAAGCCAAGTCAAACACAGGCAATCAGACAGAGCAAGGTAGCAGGCTGGAGCAGGGTCAGACAAGCCGGGTCAAACACAGGTAATCAGGCAGAGCAAGGTAGCAGGCTGGAGCAGGGTCAGACAAGCCGGGTCAACACAGGTAATCAGTAAGCTGGAGTAGGGTCAGATGAACAGGCAGTGGTTGGCAACAGGATATCAAGCAGAAAGTCTTTAGCAGTGTCAAGGCAAGCCGAGGTCAGGATTGGAGATATCAGGTGTGACGAAACGCTCCCACACTCCTCTTGAGTGCTTTCGTCATATACCACTCCCTCCCAGTCTGGATATGGATCTCAGATATTCCAACCGCTCCCAAGCACCAAACGAGACGACACTTGCTTAGCTGCTCAACATGGACTGTTTATTTAGAACCAAACTGACAAGTATTTATATACAGTAGAAGAGGAGACCCCCCCCCCCTGCTCATTTTACTCTAACAATACACCTGTAACAAATTAACATGAGCTAATTAACTAATCCCTTTAAGCAGCCGATGTGACTCTGTGCCCATCAGGATTTCACTACAGGTCAGGCTTGTTGTCACCGAGCTTCACACATGTTAGATGCTAATATCATCAACTCCACAAGACAGCAGGAGCTCCGCTAGGAGTCGGCCCGTCTCCTACATTGTACAGAGGACAATGTGATCAGCTCTCTCAATTAACATCTTGAGTTCATCAACAAACTAAGAATAGTCTTTACATATATCCTGCATTGAATCTGACTAGCACAGATTATAGGGGGGGGGGGGGGGGGGTTCTCATTCACCCTGGGCCCTAGAGACACAGGGTGATATACACATAAGAAGGTCCGGGGAAGCTGGACAAGGAGCCTCCAGAACTCTCCAGGGCAAGCTGAGTTCCACAAACCCCTGACCCAAAGTCACTCCTGTCACATCAGGTAAGTCAGCAGAGCTGGGTCAATACAGGTAATCAGATAGCAGGCACAGGTTTTAGGACACTGGAAGCTGCAGATCAAACAGCACTGCACAAGTGCCACTGCTGTTCTTTTAAAGGCCCATTGGCATCAAGCAGCATCACGCTGTGGCCAAGCTCGTTGCACTGGAACCCGTGTGCACATGCGCGCGCACGCGCACGCACGCACGCACCTCCGTATTGCTACAGCAAGTCCCTGACAATATCTTTGCTCCCATGCAGAGAGTCACAGCTAGACACGCATCTGCTTCTGTTGGTGTATATGCATGTCCATCTCACTGTGAACTGAAGTCCTAACTCTTATTTTTGAGAGTCTCCATATCGGAGCATAAATGGCAATGGATGAATTAAGGGCAGGTACAGTATGTCTGGAGGCAGCCTGTTCCTCCATAAAGTCCCAGGGACACATTAGAACCCCAGGAAGAACACCATGGCAGCTGAAAACTTCCAATGTGTCCCCATGCCAATTCCAGCGAGCAAGCTTTACAGCTCATACACTCTGCTGGTTCCTCCTATTCAGCTTTACCAGTCTAAAGTTCTGCAAGCAACCTTTTTTTGGCACTCCTGTTTCTTCTATCCCCTAGCACTGTCTGTCTCACTTTCAGCAGTGCATGGGCTATAGATAAGAGAGGATACCCTCAGCATTTTGGTATCCTATCAGATACATGACACCCACTTTGATACTGTTAGGAGTCTCCTCTATATCTATGGGAATACATGTAGACACTGTTGTTATGCTTTGGATATCTGACCTTGGTTGTGGACATTTTTCTGTGTGTGTGATATTCATCAAGGAGAAGGTTTTGTCACAGAATTATTTGCATTACAGTGCTTCTCATTATGGTTATTTAGGCACTGTCCACAGTGGCAGCTATGCCTGGCATCACTGTCCACAGAGAAAGATCTTTCCTGTGAGCTGTATTACTTAGAGTCAGATAAGTGTGCAGCCCAATGCCATTTGAAGTTGGGTTACCATGATAATGTGTCACCTTCTTGCTTGGTGGTCCAAAAGACTTGGCAGTCAGATTTGTATACTCTTGAACCTGTTACCCGGAGCCACCTGTAAGTGGTGTTTATACATTCCTGTTATCACTGTGTTTTACTCTATATGTGAACTAGGCACATTTATTACCTATTTTGTAGTGAGTGGAGTGTCATGTGGATGGGTGGGTCTTACAGAGTTTAATTGGGGTATACAGTATCTCACAAAAGTGAGTACACCGCTCACATTTTTGTGAATATTTTATTATATCTTGTCATGTGACAACACTGAAGAAATTACACTTTGCTACAATGTAAAGTAGTGAGTGTACAGCTTGTATAACAGTGTACATTTGCTGTCCCCTCAAAATAACTCAACACACAGCCTTTAACACCCAACGAGAGGGTGGTAGGTTCAACAGGCCCCCATCACCCCTACAGGAACTACTCGCTCCAACCAAGCAACACACCGCAGCTGTCATCAGCAGCATTCTTCTGGTCCAGGATCCCTCGCAACAAGCAGAGGCAGCTGGAACAGCCAGGAACCTACTACCCAACCAAACCAGGTCCTCACACATAGGGCACCACACGATCGACTTGCTGGCTTTAGTCTACGCGGCGGCAAGTCTGATACCTGGACTGATAACAGGACAAACCCGGATCAGGATCAGCATCTTCACACATAGGGCACCACACGATCAACTTGCTGGCTTTAGTCTACGCGGTGGCAAGTCTGATACCTAGACTGATAACAGGACAGACCCGGATCCGGATCATCAGCTCAGTCATCCCAGGACCATTAACTTCATCCTCTGGCCATGTGCTACTTTAAATATTCAGCAGAAGTCCTTCACAGACTTCACAGGGCACCACACGATCAACTTGCTTTAGTCTACGCGGCGGCAAGTCTGATACCTAGACTGATAACAGGACAGACCCGGATCCGGATCATCAGCTCAGTCATCCCAGGACCATTAACTTCATCCTCTGGCCATGTGCTACTTTAAATATTCAGCAGAAGTCCTTCACAGACTAAGAAATTCCACCGCAACATTGCCAGCTCCTTTTCAAAAAATTCTACGGAAAGAACGTCTATTAAAGACCGACCTACAATCAACCTGCAAAAACAGGAAGATACCAACCCAACCACAACAATTAACATGCGCCATGATCAACACCAGATCTGCAGCCAAACACAGACTAGAAGTACACGACTTCATCACCCAGCCTCTTCATCACGGAAAGCTGGCTAACACCCGACTGCAACACCATCCTCACCGAATTGGTGCCGGAGAACTACAGGATCCTAACTGAACATCGGATAGGAAAAAAAGGAGGAGGCCTAGCAGTGATTTTTAAATCGCACCTGGCGCTCACCAAACCAATCGTACAGAACCCAGTGCCTTTTATGGAAACATTGACGCTACATCTTCAATCAACATCCCATGACACCACCCACATTCTACTGTGCTACAGACCACCAGGACCAAAGACCGAGTTTATCTCAATACACACACTGAAATCCAAAAACCTCCTGGTACTTGGAGATTTCAACCTCTGGGCAAACACTACCCTATCGCCACCGCCTGCATCAACCAACTGGAAGAACTGGGTCTCCAGCAACTGATAAAGACCCCCACACACGGATCAGGACACACTCTGGACCTCGTCTTCAAACAAAATCTAGACATCAACACAGTAGACAACATACCACTACCATGGACGGATCACCATGCCATCAAATTCAAAATCTCCACCAACATCACCCACCAAAAACAGAAGCCTGCAACAACGACGCTTTGGACCAGATCGCAGAAAAAACTGCATTCCGATTCCTTCAAAACCACCTTATCAAACAAAATAGCAACTCTGAATTTAACCCTTTCATCGGAGCAAACTCTCAGCTCCCTAAACAATGTATTACTACAATCAGCAGACTCAGTGGCTCCAAAACCCAGAACACTCATCAAGAGGAAAAACGCAGGATGGTTTAATAGCTCGCTCACGCTACTCAAGCAAGAACACAGAAGAGCCGAAAGGGCATGGAGAATAAATCCCACCAAGGGAAATCACACAAAATACAAAGGACTCACACAGAATTATCAGAAGGCAATCTTCAAAGCAAAAAAAGACTATTTCTCAAATACCATCTCAGCGGCCTTAAATCAGCCCAGGGAACTTTTTAAAATAGTCGCTCAGTCGATGAACCCAGCATGCTTAGAGCCCCCCGCTAATGAAACCCAAGATTTCTGCAATGAATTATCAGATTTTTTAATCAATAAAATCGTCAACATTAGGAAAACAATTGATCAGAAAAAGACATCCGACGGCAGGCAGTGAGACCAAAAGGCGATATCGACACAAATATCCCACAACCACCAAGGTTTTCTCTGATCCCAATCACCACGGAGACCACTAAAAACATCATCAAAAATCTCAGAGACAGTACATCTTCTATTGACATCATCCCCACAAAACTCCTGAAAGAATGCTCCGACATCCTGGCTCCCACCATAACGCACCTCATAAATCAATCGTTCAAAGAAGGGATTGTTCCAGGCGCCCTCAAACAAGGCATCATCAAACCCCTGCTAAAGAAACCCAACCTCGACCCCCGGGACCCCAACCACCGAAGACCGATAACAAGCTTGAACAACATTTCCAAGATTATGGAGAAAGCGGTAGTACAACAGATACAACACCACCTGGACACACACACACTCCTGGATCCGTTACAATCAGGATTCCGCCAAGGCCATGGGACAGAAACCGCACTACTGAAGATTTGGGATGATGCCCTCGAAGCAGCGGATGACGGAGAATCATGTCTCCTGGTACTGTTGGACCTCAGTGCAGCGTTTGATACTGTGGACCACAATACTCTACTCATCCGCCTTACAGAAGTAGCAGGAGTCACCGGCTCAGATCTACAATGGTTCAGATCCTTCTTAGGAAATCGCTCTCAGACGGTGAAACTAGGAGCTTTCACCTCTGAAACCCGGGCAATCTCCTGTGGAGTCCCTCAAGGATCACCCTTGTCGCCAGTGCTCTTCAACATCTACATTCGCCCTCTCCTCAACATCATCAGAAGATCAAACCTCTGCTTCCACTCGTACGCTGATGACACTCAATTATATTTTCGCATCACCGGACAAAAAGACCATCATCAGCAATTAGGAAAATGCCTCACTATGATAGACGACTGGATGACTACTAGCTCCCTCAAACTTAATGAATCAAAGACAGAACTTCTTATTCTACATGCAAAGCATAACACCCGAGCCAAGATCCCTTGGGGACACCTCCTACCATCTTTGGACGGACCATTACCACTAGGACCAAGGCCAAGAGTCTCGGAGTCATTTTTGACTCAGAAATGTCAATGGATGCCCAAATAGGAGCAGTAGTCAGTGGATCACACTATCTGCTCCGCCTGCTACGCAGACTCATCCCCTTCATTCCAAAGGAGGACAAAGCAGTGGTAGTTGGAACAGTCATCAATTCTCGACTGGACTACGCTAACTCCCTCTACATAGGATTACCCCAATATCAACTTGTGCGCTTACAACTTATCCAAAACACGGCGGCAAGACTGATAACAGGGAAAAAACCCTGGGAATCCATCTCCCCTTCCCTGAGGAACCTACATTGGCTAAACGTAAGGAATCGGGTCGCATTCAAGACTCTCTGCCTCACCCACAAATGCACACATGGAAACGCTCCGCAATACCTTCGCGAGAAAATAAAACACTACACACCGAATCGCAGTCTTCGATCGGCTAATCAAAATCTTCTCCTCATTCCCAAATCCCGCTACAAATCAAAGGGGGAACGGAGATTCGCTGTCCAGGGACCACGGCTATGGAACGCTCTACCAACCGACATTCGCATGGAAGAAAACCATCAGGCTTTCAGGAAGAAACTCAAGACCTACCTCTTCTAGAAGCTTGATAACCAAACGCCAATACAGCGCCTTGAGGCGATTCAGTTCGCATTGTAGCGCTATACAAGTTATTCATTCATTCATTCATTCATTCAATGTCTAAACCACTGGCAATAAAAGTGAGTACATCCCTAAGTGAAAATGTCCAAATTTGGCCCAAAGTGTCAATGTTTTGTGTGGCCACCATTATTTTTCAGCACTGCCTTAACCCTCTTGGGCACGGAGTTCACCAGAGCTTCACAGGTTGCCACTGGAGTTCTCTTCTACTCCTCAATGACGACAAAACTGAGCTGGTGGATGTTAGACACCTTGTGCTCCTTGGCCAGTCCATCACCTTTACCTTCAGCTTCTTTAGCAAGACAGTGGTTGTCTTGGAGGTGTGTTTGGGGTCTTTATAATATTGGAATACTGCCCTGTGGCCCAGTCTCCGAAGTGAGGGGATCATGCTCTGCTTCAGTATGTCACAGTACATGTTGGCATCCATGGATCACTCAATGAACTGTAGCTCCTTAGTGCTGGCAGCACTCCCACCACCATGCTTGACTGTAGACAAGACACACTTGTCTTTGTACTCCTTACCTGGTTGCCACCACACATGCTTGACACCATCTGAACCAAATAAGTTTATCTTGGTCTCATCAGACCACAGGTCATGGTTCCAGTAATCCATGCCCTTAGTCTGCTTGTCTTTAGCAAACTGTTTGCGGGCTTTCTTGTGCATCATCTTTAGAAGAGGCTTCCCTCTGGGATGACAGCCATGCAGACCAATTTGATGCAGTGTGCGGCATATGGTCTGAGCACTGACAGGCTGACCCCCCACCCCTTCAACCTCTGCAGCAATGCTGGCAGCACTCATACGTCTGTATGACTATAAGAATGCTGTAAACTGTACAAAAAGCAGATGCAGAGTTTGGTATGTTAACAATCTGGAATGAAAATAGGGAAAACATACAACAAAACCTTGCTGCACATTGTGGCTTTCTTATTATTGTTAGCATTTTTGTACAGTGATCAAGTTCTGTATTTATTGAGTGCAAGGTCATGGACTTCCAGGTGAAAAAGGCAAAGAAACCAATGACATACAGTAATTCTTTCTTTAAATAAACATGCATTTAAACCAAATGGCCTTGGGCAGATCCATTCAACATCAAGGCAGCATATATCTAGTGTTAGGAATCACAAATGCATTTGCTGTCTATTGCTGAAACATTTCATCACTCATCTTAGTGGTTTCTTTAGTTTTTTTGATGGTTAAAATTCCTTAACCCTCTCTTGTCCATCAGAATGGGAATGACTGCCTGATCCCATGACCACTTTGACTGGCTGTCACATGACTGAGAGGCCGTTCATAGTGCTGGTAGGACACAGTGAGTGAAATCTCAGCATAGAAACCTTGCCCATCCATTGATGCATATGTGTGGCGTGTGGGCGTTAGAGTCCACCTTCTTTCCCGCCACTTACTGTATATGCATTATGTAACCAGCAAGAGGGTTAACATTGAATGAACTGAAGTTTTTTTTTCAGTTTATTTAATGGTAGAAAATTCATTAACATCCAGTGAACTAAAAGTTTAATTTAGGCTCAGGGTGAATTTCATAAACATTTAAGTCCAGTAATTTATTACTACTGGATTTGAAAACCTTCAAAGCTGCTAGCATACAATTAAAAAAAAATTCTTAAGCCTTTTTTTTCTTATTAAGACACTGTATTTTTTTTCCAGAAGGTTTTTCCAGGATTCAGTTACATGGCCATGTAGCCATGGAGTACCAAAAAACTTGAACAAGTCAAAGGGTCTGACTATCAAAAAAAGAAGAATGTTTAAAAAAGATTCTTTTTTTCCAGAAGATATGACAAGAGCTAAGGCCACTATTAACAAAAGATTTCAAGATACTTTTTTCTCAGGGTAAAATAGCATCATTGCAAAGGGCTTCCTGAAGACATACAATCACAGACGAAACTAGTTGAGGCGATGTTCCCTAGCAGATACGTCACTTCCGGTGATGTCACATTCTGTCCCTGAAGTGCAAGTTGGCTTCCGGTCACAGGGCGGTGGTGGCCATCTTAACAAAAAGTGCAGTATGTACCTGGTGCCAGATGATTCTGAGTACACACTATTTATCATGCCCTTGTAACCACTTTTCAAACCAGGTACATACCCTACAGTCTAAGCCAACAGTCTTCAATTTGTGAATAAAGCGTTTATGGGGAACTGTATCAAATGCTTTTGCGAAATCCAGATACACCACAACCACAGGCCTTCCTTTATTAAGATGGCAGCTTACTTCCTCATAGAATGTTAGCAGATTGGTCTGGCAAGAACGATCTTTCATAAATCCATGCTGATTACTGTGCAAATTTTTGGATATAGTCCCTTATCATCCCCTCCAATAGTTTACACACTATTGATGGTACCGTATTTATCGGCGTATAACATGCACTTTTTCACCCTGAGAATAGGGTGAAAATCGCGTGAGCGTGTTATCTATATATATACAAACACAGGTGATTATAAAACTTTAAATTAAAACAATTAATTATAAAATCAGCAATCACAGCAGCGCTATGGACAACGTGCACCGTCACAAATAAAGATTGAATTTGTCACAGATTAGGACACATGCATATAGATATCATCTGGAGATGTAGGAGAGTTTGTGAAGAAAGTTGAATGGGTGATTCTATCAGAAACGGCGAGTGCACCTGTCACCGCTACTATTCACACCGTGCTCCACACGTCCCCTTAGGGGTTAAAACTCACCAGAAGATGAATAAAGTAGAGCCTTAAGATATCAGCATCTCCCTGTGTCCATCTATATTCCAATCTCCAGACATCCAATCAGCCTCAGCATATAGATAGGGAACAAAACAGACTCCACATTGGGCAGATCCGTTTGACTCTTTTATTGTGTGACTTAAAAAACTTAAACTTAAACTTAAAAATTTTCCACGGGTACAAAAACTTCTGGTCCCAGACTACCAGCTTGGTGTTGTAAGTGCCAGCCATAAGATCTAATAGACCTGTTTAAAAGTCTCTGTGCTGCGGGAGTGAGAACGAAAAAAACTCACCGCTCTGCACTGTCTCTTTCCGGCTCTCAACGCTGGGTCTGTGGAACGCAGTGTGCGCTACGTCACTTCCGGTCGCCGTCAGACCACTCCCTAAGGGACTTACTTTTTTTATTTAAATTTAGGTAAAAATAATACCACTGACTCATCCCGACGTTCCGATGATGCACTCTGCACTATCATAAGTGCCCTCAGTTAAACAACTGCATTCACTACCGTACTTAGAGTATTTCACTACTACTGGTATCCCTAATGGAATCAAAACAAAAGCGTGGAGCATATACAGCTGGTTTCAAGTTAAAGGTTGTGGAATATGCCAAGCAACATGGAAATAGGGCTGCAGCAAAGCATTTTGGAGAGCCACCAACAGAATGCACAATACGAGAGTGGCAAAAAATTAAAGAAAAACTCAAGACATTATCAAAAACAAAATGCAATTTTCGCAGCGGTATTGTTAAATGGCCAACATTAGAACAACAGGTGAAGGAATTTGTACTAAATCATAGAAAAGCTGGCATTGCTTTATCACCAAAAATTATCATCATTGAAGCAGTGAAAATCAGCAAAGAGGACAACATCATAGTGCTAAAGATTTATGAAGAGGCATGAGCTTCAGATGCGAACAAGAACCAGGATTGCCCAGTGTATGCCGAATAATTATGAAGAGAAGATAATACATTTTCATTGCTTTATTATCAAACAAAGGAAAAGACAAAATTTTGAATCTGGTCAAATCGGCAACATGGACGAAGTACCCCTCACTTTTGATGTTCCTTCAAATAAAACTGTGGAAGCAAAAGGTGCCAAGACAGTAACGATCAAAACTTCAGGGCATGAAAAAAATCGTTATATCGTGGTCCTTGCCTGCACCGTAGATACAAACAAGCTGCCACCATTAGTCATTTTTAAAAGGAAAACTTTTCCAAAGGAGAAAATTCCAAGTGGCATAAATGTGCATGTTCATCCTAAAAGTTGGATGGACGAAGAAGGCATGAGGCTTTAGATTAGAAATGTGTGGGAGAAGCGCCCGGGTGCTTTGTTAAAGAAGTCATCCTTGTTAGTACTGGACTCATTTAGATATCATCTTACAGAACCAACAAAGAAAGAATTTAAAATGTGCAAAACAGAAATGGAAATCATTCCAGGAGGACTTACATCACAATTGCAGCCATTGGATGTTTCCATTAACAAGCCCTTTAAAGCCTTCATGTGTTAAGAATGGAATAAATACATGTGTGATGAAAACCAACATGAAGTTACAAATTCTGGGCGAATGAAAAGACCTGGCATTTCAAAAGTGTGTCAGTGGATAAAGACTTCGTGGGACGCATTTAAAGAAGATATTGTTATCAAATATTTTAACCGCTTGCCGACCAGCCGCCGTCATTTTACTGCAGCAGGTCGGCTCGATCCCGCGAACCGTCGTAGCTATACGTCGGCTCGCATGATCGGGATAGCAGGCGCGCCCGCTGCACAGTGGTGCAGATGCTTGTGGCCGACGGTCACAATGACCACCGGCCATGAGCAATCATGAGCAGGAGGCACAGAACAGGGACGAGGGACGAGTGTGTGTAAACACACACTTCCCTGTTCTGTTCTGAGAAGAGTGACATATCGTGTGTTCCTATTAGCTAGGAACCATGATCCGTCACTTCCTCTAGTCAGTCCCCTCCCCCTTCAGTTAGAATCACCTCCCAGGGAACACAGTTAACCTTTTGTTCGCCCCTAGTGTTAACCCCTTCACTGCCAGTGACATTTTTACAATAATCAATGCATTTTTATAGCACTGATCGCTGTATAAATGCCAATGGTCCCAAAAATGTGTCAAAATTGTCTGATGTGTCTGCCATAATGTCGCAGTCATGATAAAAATTGAAGATTGCCGCCATTACTAGTAAAAAAAAAAAATAATAAAATGCTATAAATCTATCCCCTATTTTGTAGACGCTATAACTTTTGCGTAAACCAATCAATATTAGCTTATTGCAATTTTTTTAAACCAAAAATATGTAGAAAAATACATATTGGCCTAAACTGAGAAAAAAAATGCTTTTTTTTTTAAAAAAATGGGATATTTATTATAGCAAAAAGTACAAAATATTGTGTTTTTTTCAAAATTGTGGGTCTTTTTTTGTTTATAGCGCAAAAAATAAAAACAGCAGAGGCGATCAAATACCACCAAAATAAATTTGTGGGAAAAAAAGGACATCGATTTTGTTTGGGTGCAGCGTCGCACGACGGTGCAATTGTCAGTTAAAGTGACAGTGCCGAATCGCAAAAAATGTCCCAGTCGTTCAGCAGCCAAATCTTCCGGGGCTGAAGTGGTTAAGAAATGTGGCATAAGCAATGCTTTGGATGGTAGAAGAAGACAAGCTGATTTATGAAGACAGTAGCAGTCAAAGCAGCAGTGTTCAGTTTGATTTTGAAGATAACAGTGAAGATAAAGACAGCAGCGATTTCTGATTTTAAACTTTTCTTAAAACATATATTTTAATATCCAAGTTTCTTTGGTAAAACAGTTGCTTTTACTTTCTTGTTACATTATTTACCTTATAAGTGGTATAAATATTAATAAAAAAAAGTTCTGAGCTACCCTTTTGCTTCAAAGTTCTTTATTTAAAATTAGTTTTTTTTCCTGAAATTTCCCTCTTAAAATTAAGGTGCGTGTTATGCTCCGATAAATACTGTATATATCTTTGCCCTTTTTTGAATATTGGTACCACGTTGGCTTTACGCCAATCAGCTGGTACCATTTCTGTTCTTAAGCTGTCCATAAAAATTAGAAATAACAGTCTTGCTATTACCCGGCTTCTTTTAGGACGTAAGCCTGGTGATTTATTTGTATTCAGTTTTTCAAATCTTGTTTGCACACTGGCTTTTGTTAGCCACGAAGGTGCTTTCTTTGATGTATTACTAATGATCCAGTCTTGGTTACTGCCCTTTCTTTTTTTTTTAAACTGAGGAAAATAATTGCAATTAGAACAGTTGCTTTCTCCTTGTCATTTGTAACTAACTTCCCCTGCCCATATTTTATAGGGCCTATATGCTCTGACCTTACTTTCTTAGACCCTTTTCACACTGAGGGCGTTTTGCAGGCGCTATAGCGTTAAAAATAGTGCCTGCAAAACGCCCTAAAAAAGCTGCTGCATGCACTCCAGTGTGAAAGCCTGAGGTCTTTCACACTGTAGCGGTGCACTGGCAGGGCGTCAGAAAAAGTCCTGCCAGCAGCCTCTTTGAAGCGGTGAAGGAGCGATGAACTAACCACTCCTCCACTGCTGCTCCCCATTGAAATCAATGGGGCAGCGCTGCGATGCCGCCAGCAAAACGCCGCCCCAGGGCATTTTGCGGGTGGATTTAACCCTTTTTCGGTCACTAACGAGGGGTTAAAACCGCCCCGCTAGCGGCCGAATAGCGCATCTAAAGCGACGGTAAAGCGGTGCTAAAATAGCGCCGTTTTACCGCTGACGCCAGTGGCGGCTCAGTGTGAGGGATCTCACTATTAATATAGTTCAGGGGTCTTCAAACTACGGCCCTCCAGTTGTTCATGAACTACAATTCCCATCATGCCTAGTCATGTCTTTGAATGTCAGAGTTTTACAATGCCTCATGGGATGTGTAGTTCTGCAACAGCTGGAGGGCCGTAGTTTGAGGATCCCTGATATAGTTAAAAACATTTTGTGGATTTTTTGTACTCTCCTCTGCTATGTGTCTCCTGTAGTATATTTTAGCTGCCCTGATCGCACTCTAATGGGCTGCACACACGATCGGGTTTTCCGACGGCAAATGTTCTATGTGAGCGTGTTGTCGGAAATTCCGACCGTGTGTATGCTCCATCGGAAATTTGCTGTCGGAAATTTCCGACAACAACTGTTTGAGAGGAGGTTCTCAAATTTTCAGACAAAAAACGCTGTTGTCGGAAATTCGGAGCGTGTGTATACAAGTCTGAGGCACAAAATTCCTCGCATGCTCAGAATCAATTACGAGACGGAAGCGCTCGGTCTGGTAAAACAAGCGTTCGTAATGGAGAGAGCACATTTGTCACGCTGCAAATTTTGAAATATTTCAATGCAGCGCATTCTCTTCTTCTTTATAATGCTATAATAATGAAGTTGTTTTGCTGCTGATATTCACACAGAGTTCTGACAAACTGATTTCGTTATTATTTCTCGTGATCTCCTGAATAATCTTTTTTTTTTCACCAGATCTCCAGAATAATGTTTTTAATTTTTTTTAGAGTGATCTACTTTTTTTTTATCAAGATCTCCTGATTTTGTATATTTTTTTTTCTAGTGATCTCCGTTTTCATTTTGTGTGTCAAGTTACCACAACACCATTATTATCTTGTTTTTTTTAACCTCAAAGAGGTTGGTTGGTGTTGGTTAGGGCTGAGCCGAACACCCCCGGTTCGGTTCGCACCAGAACCTGCGAACGGCCCGAAAATTTGCGCGAACTTTAGTACCCCGTTAAAGTCTATGGGACTCGAACGTTCGAAATCCAAAGTGCTAATTTTAAAGGCTAATATGCAAGTTATTGTCCTAAAAAGGGTTTGGGGACCCGGGTCCTGCCCCAGGGGACAAGTATCAATGCAAAAAAAAAATGATGCTTAAAGAAAAAAAAAGTGAAATATTCCTTTAAATATCGTACCTGGGGGGTGTCTATAGTATGCCTGTAAAGTGGCGCGTGTTTCCCGTGCTTAGAACAGTCCCTGCACAAAATTAAATTTTTAAGGCTGGATTCACACCTATGCAGTTTTAGTGCTTTTAGCATTTTGCAGATTTGCACTACAGAACGTGTTCAATAGGAAACCATGCAAAAAGCCCTAAAACTACATAGGTGTGAATCCAGCCTAAAAGTCATTTAAAACTGCTTGCGGCTTTAATGTAATGTTTGGTCCTGGCAATATGGATGAAAATCAGTGAGACAAATGGCATGGGTACCCCCCCAGTCCACTACCAGCCCCTTTGGGTCTTCTATGGATATTAAGGGGAACCCCACACCCAAATAAAAAAAAAAGGAAAAGCGTGGGGCCCCCAGGCCGTATATACTCTGAACAGCAGTATACAGGCGGTGCAAACAAGACAGGGACTGTGTAGGTTTGTTGTTAAGTAGAATCAGTTTGTAATTTTGAACTGGTTCTTTTCTTAACCACTTCAGCCCCGGACCAATTGGCAGCCAAAGGACCAGGCCCCTTTTTGTGATTCGGCACTGCGTCGCTTTAACTGACAATTCCGCGGTCGTGCGACGTGGCTCCAAAACAAAATTGGCATCCTTTTTTCCCCACAAATAGAGCTTTCTTTTGGTGGTATTTGATCGCCCCTGCGGTTTTTATTTTTTGCGCTATAAACAAAAATAGAGCGACAATTTTGAAAACAATGCAATATTTTTTGCTTTTTGCTATAATAAATATCCCCACAAAATATATAAAAAAAATTTTTTTTCCTCAGTTTAGGCCTATCCGTATTCTTCTACATATTTTTGGTAAAAAAAATCGCAATTAGCGATTATTGATTGGTTTGCGCAAAAGTTATAGCGTTTACAAAATAGGGGATAGTTTTATAGCATTTTTATTAATATTTTTTTTTTACTAGTAATGGCGGCGATCAGCGATTTTTATTGTGACTGCGACATATTGGCGGACACATCGGACATTTTTGACACATTTTTGGGACCATTGTCATTTATACAGCAATCAATGCTATTTAAATGCATTGATTCCTGTATAAATGACAGTTGTAGTGAAAGAGTTAACCACTAGGGGGAGGGTAGGGGTTATGGGCTGTGACGTGTGTGTGTTTTTTTACATTAGGGGCGGGGCTGACGTCATTGATCGGCTTTCCCGATGACCGGGAACAGCCAATCAGTGACAGGCAGAGTAGGAAGCGCGGGGAGAGGTTTGTTTACACATACCTCTCCCCGTTCTTCAGCTCCGTGACCCGATCGCGGGACACCAGCGGCGATCGGGTCCGCTGGTCCCGCGGCCGGGGTCAAGGAGCTCCCGACCAGGTCGCGAGCGCGCCGCTGGCGGCACGCGCGCGACCCACGGGCAGGCAAATGCAAAATCCCGTTTATATACGGGATTTTTGCCTGCCCGTGCCATTCTGCTGCAGTATATCTGCGTGAGGCGGTCGGGAAGCGGTTAAAGTGAAGCTCCAGTCAAATAAATATATTTTTAAGCTTTTTGGAAAACATAGGAAAGGGTTATCACCCCTGTAACATTTTTTTGTTGTCTGTGCACTCTTTAGAAGATTTCTCCTCACTTTCTGTCCCAGTGACAAATGTTTTTTGAAAATTTGGGGTTTTTAGTGAAACAAGGATTGGTGATAATGCATCAGAGGAGAGGAGACACGTTTTTGCAATATCAACTCTTACAGGAGAAAATTTCCCTTCCTAGAGGTTGATTTCATCTCACTTCCTGTTGTCTCCTTCCGTTTTCAAGTAGGAGACGTTTGTAAGTTGGATGTTTGAAAATAGGGGCCTGCCCTATATGCTCTGCAGAAATTTGGGCCTAAGGTGTTGGTGTTGCCACAACACTGTAAGCCGTCAAAGTGACTCTTGGTGGGTGCTGGAACGCTCTGCTGTGAACTATTATATCAAAAATTGTAATTACATGCCTGTCATGTCTCCAGGATACCTTTCTCTCTCCTAAGGTTCAGAAAAGAGAATTCACCTTGTCATTTAATTTGTATATTGTTTTGTTGCATTATTAGGCTATAAATTATGTTTGTTCTAGGTTAGCTGTTACGCTTGCGCCACCTACTGGCCAAACATTAATATAGTTTATAAGAGATATTATCCAGCTACTTAGGAAGTGATGTAAAAATCGTCATATCCTCTTTAGTCAGGAAGTGAAACAGCCACAGGGATAAACATGTTTAATATCATGGCAGCAGCCTAGATGCTATCTCTCCCCATCCATGGCATCGGAGGTAAGCAACATTTATTTTCCTCATCCACAAGCTATCAGGGAAAGGAGTTAGTCATTTTAGTTATTATTTTATATGATGTTTACTATTGTATGGTAATGTTATATTATTCTTGTTGTTTTCAGTTTTACCGCATATCACATGTGTCATTCATGTGTATATTAAAATCTGCAACGTGCCAATAAAAAACACAGACAAGAAACAGCAGTCAATTAGTGTGTGCGCAGAAAAAGGTTATCTGCCTGGATAGCTACCCATAGACTCGGGGAGTATGGGGGGCGAGGCCAGGACAATGGCATTGTTGAACTGTGGTAGAAAAATTGGGCCTTAGGCACTGGTGCCACAACACTGCAACACCTCACAGAATCTCTAGTTGGAGCGCAGGAATGAGCCCTGCTGCAAAGTATTGCATCAAAAATTGTAATTACAAGCCCCTGTTAAACAGGGGCTGAAAAATTGGACCTTAGGCACTGGTGCTGGTGCCACAACACTGCAACCACTCACAAATATTGTAGTTGAGCGCAGCAACGAACCCTCCTGCAAAATATTGCATCAAAAATTGTAATTACTGCAGCTGCCTGCGGTATAGGATCAGAAGAACACCAGCAATTGGGGTAGCTTTAGGTGCACACTGTGTAGAGTACACAGTACACCAACTGTAATTACTGCAGCTGCCTGCGGTATAGGATCAGAAGAACACCAGCAATTGGTGTAGCTTTAGGTGCACACTGCGTAGATGGCACAATACACCGACTGTAATTGCTACAGCTGCCTGCAGATAGGATCAGCAGAACACCAGCAATTGGGGTAGCTTTAGATGCACACTGTGCCGAGTACACAATACACCGACTGTAATTGATACAGCTGCCTGCGGATAGGATCAGCAGAACACCAGCAATTGGGGTAGCTTTAGGTGCACACTGCGTAGATGGCACAATACCCCGACTTTAATTGCTACAGCTGCCTGCGGATAGGATCGGCAGAACACCAGCAATTGGGGTAGCTTTAGGTGCACACTGCGCAGATGGCACAATACACTGACTGTAATTGCTACAGCTGCCTGCGGATAGGATCAGCAGAACACCAGCAATTGGGGTAGCTTTAGGTGCACACTGTGCAGATGGCACAATACACTGACTGTAATTGCTACAGCTGCCTGCAGGTAGGATCAGCAGAACACCAGCAATTAGGGTAGCTTTAGGTGCACACTGTGCAGATGGCACAATACACCGACTGTAATTGCTACAGCTGACTGCAGATAGGATCAGCAGAACACCAGCAATTGGGGTAGCTTTAGGTGCACACTGCGCAGATGGCACAATACACAGACTGTAATTGCTACAGCTAACTGCGGATAGGATCAGCAGAACACCAGCAATTAGGGTAGCTTTAGGTGCACAATGTGCAGATGGCACAATACACCGACTGTAATTGCTACAGCTAACTGCGGATAGGATCAGCAGAACACCGGCAATTGGGGTAGTTTTAAGTGAACAGTGTGCAAAGGACACAGTACACAGTAACAAATTTAGCTAAATTGAATACAGTGTATATATATATATATATATATATATATATATATATATATATATATATATATATATATATATATATATATATATATATATATATATATATATATATATATAGATACAACACCTAAGATGCATATATATACACAATACACTGACTGCAGCTAACTGACTAGCCTCCTGCCTGCTCTATCTAACTCAAATGAAATTAAATCATACTTTCTCTCTGTCTATCTCGCTCCGCCGCCACAACACACTACACAAGGCCGCCACCCTGGCTTTGGCCAATTATGGCTCGCTAGACAGAAAACGCTGTGATGGGCCAAGCATGCTGGTCATAGTGTATGCTTGGCCAATCATCAGCCAGCAATGCACTGCGATGCCGCACTGAATTATGGGCCGTGACGCACCACTCAATTTTGTGCAAACGGCCCATAATGTTCAGAATTCGCCGAGCGGACGAACAGACTAAGCTCATCCCTAGTGTTGGTGTCCCTTGTTAATTTGACATTGTATTTTTGAACTGTACCTGCCTACTCACAAACAAACTGTCCTTTTTGAACTAAAACACATAGCCAAGGATTTGTAAAAAAATAAAAAAGTAATTTATTAGAGGTCATAACAAAATAAAGAGGAAGTGAAAGAGGAAATGCTGGATAAATTGTTGAAATTGGCGAAGCCTTTGTATCCCAGGGCAGACATCAATTATTTGACAGGCCAAATTGGTAACCTGAGGAGTCCATTTAATAGGGAGCACAATACGGTCCAGGACTGTGAGAGATCGGGAGCAGCAGCAGCAGATGACATATATGTCCCCAGGCTGTGGACTTACAACAGCCTGAGTCTTTTGCCAGACCAGACCGAACCCATACCATCACTCTCAAGACTTCCTTGCATGCTTCCTTCCAGGCTGTGGCTTTGGTGTTGGAGTTGTGTCAGGAGGTGGAGGAGGAGTATGGTCCAACTCACATATGTGACTTTTCTTATTTAGGACCTGAAATATGAGCTCCTCACTGATGAGGGGTTGGCCCACCTCCATTTCCTGCATCTTACTGGCCGTCATACAAGCAAAGGCCTGCTGGACATTAGGGGTGTTTGTGAGGACCGCAGTAGCCTGCCGAATCAAACCAAGCGCGGACTTCTCCACGTTCCTTCCCTTCCTGGGCCTTTTTGTTGGAAGGTGGAGGGGAGGACCCTGCGATTCGGTCAGGCTACTGGGCATGGCCACCACCTGGCTGCCACTTTCCATGGCCACCTTCTGGCTGCCACTTTCCCCTGCCACCTACTGGCTGAGACTTTCCACGGCCTCCTCCTGGTTGAGACTTTCCTGTGTATCAAAATGGGACATAGTTTTCATTTTTTGGTCATCAATCACACACAATTTAGAGCTCATGACTGTTGCAAATTGATTGTTAACAAATAGAAAAGACTATCCTTCTGACCCCAGTATTTTTCATTCTTGTCCCAATCATTTTTGGCTACTACTGTCTTTTGATATATAAAGAAACTTTGTTAAATCAAAAATTAGTGATCAATAATAGTATCTAGTTAACATCATGAATTTTTGGTCAAGAAATATGTTGAACAATGTTATACCTGGCTCAAGCTGAGCTTCTCCACATCTTCCTGGGTGGAGCCTCAGCTGAGGTGGAAGTAAGAGTTGAAGGAAAAGTGGGAGGAAGGGTTGAGAGTGATTGCCTGATTTCAGTCTGGTCTGACAAAAACCGCAGTCTGTCGTAGTACCAGAGCCTGGGGACATAAATGTCATCTGCTGCTGCTCCAGGTCTCATGGAATCCTGGACCTTTTTGCGCTCCCTATTATATGTGCTCCCCAGGCCACTAATTTTGCACTTCAAATAGTTGATGTTTGCCGTGGGAATCACTGGCTTCACCAATTCCAACAGTTGATCAAGCGCTGCCTTCCTTTTTAGTTTGTTATTATAAAACGGGTGTTTCACTTGCCACAGACAGGGCAGCTCTCTGTATTTATCAATGAAGTTGGGGCGGAAGTCATGATCACTGAATTTATCCATATTCTCTGCAAGACAAACCCTAATGTCAAGCTAAACTCTCCTAATCTTGTCCCAATATAGGCCTTAATCTATAAGCAGTATAGGCCACTGATGCCCCAAGTTAAAATGGTACCTTCGTTTGCAGGATCGGCGCTTACGCTACTCTGTCCTCCGCTCACAGATCGTACGTACGATGCACGCGTGTTATGCTTTATATACACTGTGCATGCATGAAACTCTGCCTCTGACCTTCTTTCTAGTATATTTCCTGCCCCTTCTCTTTCGGCGCAGTGGGAGAGCACATGGCGGAGAGACAACAGGTGCCTGCAGAGGAGAACAGCAACGCCGAAAGCCTGGAGCCATAAACATCCCGATCCAGGAGGAGATTTAAGGCCTCAAATATGGCCTTTGTTGAGATGTGGAGATGGTGGACATCTTGAAGAGGGCCGACTATGACGGGAAATATGGATCGTACAGCAAGGCCAAGATCATGACTAAAGTTGTGAAAAGTCTGCAGAAGAATTTTGGGGTATGACGATCCAAGGAGCAATTGAGGAAACGCTGGTCAGACCTCAAATAGAGGGAGAAGGATCAGTACAGAAGGATCAAGAGAGTGCTGCAAAAAAGTAAGTATTTTGTCGTGTGTTCCTATTATTATTAGTACTTGCATGCTGCTCCATGTGCTGTTCTTTACTGTTGTACAGTTTAAAATGGCGTTTAAAATGGGAAGTTTCAGGTTCGTGGGCACATTAATCGTTCGTAGTAAACATTGTTTGTTTGCCCACTAATACAATGTTTTTGACAGATGCAAGTTAACTACATTTGTTCAGGCCTATTTGTATTAAACTAAGTTTATTACATTGTTGTCTAGATGGGTTTGTAACTAGAATTGAATGCAAACTTGATTCAGTGTAAGGAGAGGACACTCAGCAGCTGTTTATACATCTGGACACACAAGCACTAGTGGTAGGTAGGGTGTCCCCACACAGGTGCTCCAGTGGATACTAGGGGTGTCTCCATGTGTAAAACTTTACCAAAAAAGGTAAGTAAGCTTTAAGAAAGGGAAAAAATCATGTCTTCAGCTTGGAACTCTGCCAAAACAGACAATTGTACGACACTTCCAAGCAATATTTCATATTCCTATTTCTTGCCTCAAATATCTGTGTGCTAAGTATACCTTTTTTTTATTCACATAGGGGAGAAAAGACTTGGGACATATGAGGACACCAAGAACACCACACTTTCTAAAGAAGGGGAAATCCCCACACCACAACCTGAGGATGTGGATTCCGAGGTACATGAATTGGGCGAAATAGTGACCACAACAGGTCAGTGTCTGAGACCACAGCTTCAGGTAATAGATGGATGCCTGCATATTTATAATACATGGTGTGTTTTTTTTATTTTTAGGGGATGTGGATGTTGTGGAAGAAGAAACTAATTTTACCAGTGCAAGTCCACTTGTCCTCATCGGGGAGATCATGGTGTGAAATCGGGATTCAGAGAAGATAAAGGAAAACATCAATGATGTTCAACAAAAAAAAAAGAACATCAATGTTTTAGGCAGAATTTAAAACACGCAAAAATTGTACCATTTTGTCGTGGAATTTGTTCTTTTAAATCAAGTTTTAAAGTAATTTGAAAGCCAAAGATGCACACAATGTGTCAATATGTGCTATCTGCCATCACGGGATATCAATGTACACGTTTTGTGGGTGCAACCCCTTCCTCGCAACTAAAGTAGATGAGAGGAAGGGGTTGCACCCCTGAAACACATCCATTGATCCCCCATGATGGGAGCTAGCACATGTTGACATTAGGCATGGGATCAGGAGGGATTTTTACTCCTAATTTGTGTGCATCTTCAAAATTTGGCTTTTACAGGGGTGACATCACCCCATCTTATGAAGGCAAGATCAACACAGTTTGGACATACTAATGCCTGATATTGCCTTCACTTTTTCAAAGTTGAACTTTGTAAGTTCTTGAGCTGTGTATGTTATTATGGTTTTAAACATGCCTGTTTAACCAAAAAAAGGATATTTCTAATGTCAAAAAAAAAAATGTTATACACCAAAGATGTTGGTTTGTTCAAAAACCCTTTTCTAACGCACATGTTAATGTGCACAGAGTAAAATGTTTTCTACTCAACAATCTGTGGCTTCTTCTTTCAATGCTCAATACCAGTTTTTGGAGTAAGTTGGTGTTTTTTTCTTTTGCATGGCATCTCCCTTAAAAAAAAAAACATACCAGACTCCTATCTAGATAAAGAATCCAATATGAAATTTGGGGGGGGGGGGGGGGGGGGGGTGATCCATGGCATTTTACAATTTGAGCTGGTGGGGGCGGCCTGAAGCATAATTTTGTGGTGGTAGTTTTGCTGACACTAAAATAATAACTTTCGGCTAAACATTAACATCCCTAAACATAACCCACTTCAGCCCCGGAAGGATCTACCCACTTCCTGACCAGAGCGTTTTTTGCGATTCGGCACTGCGTCACTTGAACTGACAATTGCGCGGTCGTGCAAATCGAGCTTTCTTTTGGTGGTATTTGGTATCTGCGGTTTTAATTTTTTGCGCAATAAACAAAAAAAGAGCGACAATTTAAAAAAAAACACATTATTTTTTACTTTTTGCTATAATAAATATCCCCCAAAAATATATAAAAAAAAATGTTTTCCTCAGTTTAGGCCGATACATATTCTTCTACATATTTTTGGTAAAAAAATCGCAATAAGCGTTTATTGATTGGTTTGCGCAAAAGTTATAGCGTCTACAAAATAGGGGATAGTTTTATGGCATTTTTATTAATAATTTTTTTTTACTAGTAATTAGCGACTTTTATTGTGACTTCGACGTTATGACGGACACATCGGACAATTTTGACAAATTTTTGGGACCATTGGCATTAATACAGCGATTGATGCTATAAAATTGCATTGATTACTGTAAAAATGTCACTGGCAGTGAAGGGGTTAACCACTATGGGGGTGGGGAGGGTTTAAGTGTATCCTAGGGGCGTGTTTCTAACTGTCTGGGGGCGTGGCTGTGTGTGACACCACACTGATCGCTGCTCCCGATGACAGGGAGCAGACGATCAGTGTGCTGTCATTAACCACATGCCGACCGGCGCACGACGATATACGTCGACAGAATGGCACGTACAGGCAGGAGGGCGTATATATACGTCCCTCCTTTCGCCTGTCCGTGCCATCGGGAGCGCGCCGGGAGCGGCGCGCTCCCGCGCCGGTCGGGACCCCGTGAGTCCGGCCGCGGTCCCCGCGGACTCGATCGCCGCGGGGACTCCCGCGATCGTCTCACGGAGCGGCTGAACGGGGAGATGCCGAGATAAACAGCATCTCCCTGTTCTGCCTAGCAACTAGTGACGCCGATCTCTGCTCCCTGTGATTGGAGCAGAGATCAGCATTCACTAGCTGACAGCCACGCCCCCCCACAGTAAGAAATACACCCCTAGGCATACTTAAACCCTACACTGCCACCTTGTGGTTAACCCCTAAACTGCTAGTGTCATTTATACAGAAATCAATGCATTTAAATGCATTAATTGCTGTAAAAATGACAATGGTCGCAAAAATGTGTCAAAAATGTCCGATGTGTCCGCCATAATGTCGCAGTCACAAAAAAAATCGCAGATCTCCGCCATTAATAATAAAAAAAAAATTATTAATAAAAATGCTATAAAACTATCCCCTATCTTGTAAACGCTATAACTTCTGCGCAAACCGATCAATAATCGCTTATTGCGATTTTTTTTACCAAAAATATGTAGAAGAATACGTATCGGCCTAAACTGGGGAAAAAAAAGTTTTTTTATATATTTTTTGGGGATATTTATTATAGCAAAAAATAAAAAATAATGCATTTTTTTCAAAATTGTCGCTCTATTTTTGTTTATAGCGCAAAAAATAAAAACCGCAGGGGCGATCAAATACCACCAAAAGAAAGCTCTATTTGTGGGAAAAAAAAGGACGTCAATTTTGTTTGGGAGCCACGTCGCACGACCGCGCAATTGTCAGTTAAAGCGACGCAGTGCCGAATCGCAAAAAGGGGCCTGGTCCTTTGGCTGCAAATTGGTCCGGTCTGAAAGTGGTTAAGCAGAACAGGGAGATGCTGTTTACATCAGCATCTCCCAGTTCTTGAGCTCCGTGACACGATCGCGGGTATTCCCGTGGCGATCGAGTCACGGAGTACGGGTACGTTACTTTGCCCAGCGTGCCATTCAGCCGACGTATATGTGCCGACAGTGGTCGGCAAGTGGTTAACAACAACCCTGACCCACTAGACTGACAAGATTTTATGGTTAACACTTACATGTGTGCATGCCTTATGATTGATATAATGAGGATGATAGAGAACCCTGGACTGCTAAGGGCTCTGAACAAAACTAAGAAGAGTCTATTTGAGATGAGCTATTTAAAGAGGAACTGCAGTCTGCTCACATAATTTGTAATAAAAACATCTTTGCCATTCTGAAGCTACCCTCCAACCACTTTGCATATTATTTTATATATACTGTGATTCTGTACTTGCCAAATATGCTGCAGAAATCTCCCTCCACTAAGTCTGGCTCCATCCATTGTAACAGTGGGCAGCTGAAGCTGCTGCCTGTTTACTTCCTGGATTTACACAGACACACATCTCCAGCTCTGCAGCTCGTATTGGCCCTCCTATGACTCATCTCCCCTCCCTTCCTGGCAAACTCTCATGAGAGTGAGAGAGAGAACTGGAGAACTGGGCTTCCTGTCACAAGCCTAGGCTATTGACCAGACAAGAAACAGGAAGTGGGCTGTATAAGGTATTTACTGGCAGAAAAAAAAAAATGTTTTACTATCCAAAGTTAAAACGACAAGGGCAGAAGATTTAATAGATGAAAAAATGACTGAAGGTCCGCTTTAAGTTATGCAAGTCAGAACTCGCAATTAATCAGACGAGCTTAATTTTTTTTCTTTAATTTATATCTATCTCATGTCGTATTATCCCCCTTATCTCCTCCCCCCACCCCCCCCCCCCTAGATCTGTTTTCCTTGTTACTTTTATAATTTAACCAATATCTAGCATTCCCTGCGCATATATTTCAGATGTTTTAAATAGATTCCAATTCATCCAGTTAGTTCTTTAGGCTTCGATCCGTCCTTGGTCAGCTCCGCAGAGGTACTTCATATTGCTTATATATTCCACTCTCTGTAACCATCCTGTTTGGATGGAATTTATTGATTCTAGCTGGGGTCAAGTGCCAGCGCACCATGCACTTGTAATTTGCCTCAATCGTGGTTATGTCCGTTGCATAATTGTGTACTGCACCTGTCATTTGTGTTTCATTAAATTTTTTACCCATATTGTGTTCCCATTTGTTTATAAAAGGTAGGGTCACATGACTTTCTAGACTGTTAGAATTGCATATATTTGGGATATTCCATTTCTTATTGAGGTTTTTCTGTTACAGAGCTTTTCGAATGGGGTTAGTCCTTCTTCATCTCTGATTGGCTGGGGAATTGTGCCCACAAAGTGCTTTATTTGTAAATATTCCCAGTCCTTTATATAATGCCACCCGTGAGTCCTAATTAAGTCTTGCCTTGCAATAATTGTCCCGTGCATTATGATATCTTTTAATTGTGCACCCCCCATTTGTTTACCCATTTGTGTTTCATTTCCTGGGATAAAATAATTAGTGCCTGATAGTGAAATTAAAAGGGAATTATATTTCCATGTTTGTTTTCGGTGTAACGTGTCCCATATTTTAAATACTGTTTTTGTTAACTCGTGTGTGTCTATATTATGTGTTCTAAATTTCGGTGGGATCCATATAATTTTTTGAAGTTGTGTCGTATAGAGTGTATCTTCCATCTTTACCCATCTCTTGTTAAACGAGCTTACACTGAATATTACAAGTTGGGAAAATATAGGTTTATATGTGTACTAAATGTGTGAGTTGTAAGTATATACTTACAACTCACACATTTAGTACACCTATAAACCTATATTTTTGTTCCTTTTGGAACAAATGTTATATATTCCAGTCTCGAGCCTGATTTGGATGTGTGTGGGTTGGGGGAAGAGGTGTCCCTTTTTGTTTGCCTGATCTAGAGCTGCGATGTGCAGTATTGCATCCCCTCCCTGCCCCATTTGGTTGGTGGCGGGGGGGGTGTCCTCCTATGCAACGGTGCCATGCACAGCGCCCTGCCAGCTGTGTCCTAGTGGATGCTGGGGGGCATGGAAGCTTATTATCCACCTTACACTTCAGGGCGGGCGTGTGCGGATCCGTGTCCAGCAATCCTGCCGGACAGGTGATCCGTATCTTTGCCCAATCCAGCCCACAGAGTGTAGTATGATGCTGGGGGGGACCCGATTGGATCTCGGTTATATCAGCTGGGGTCTGGCCGGGAAATCACTCTTCAATCCTTCACCATGAGAGAGCCACCACATTACTGGTCTCACACTTTTTTATACACATGCAAGGTAGGCAGGAGTCCTTCGTGACTCCACTCACATTTTTGTGTTTCCTTTTTTTTTTTTACTTTTTTTTTCCATATTTTCATACACTCATTGTTTATAATTTCTTCATAATTTTTTCCACTTTTTTCCACATTTTTACTATTTATTAATTTCACACACCACTCAGAATACAATCATTATCTTCCTGATTGGTGCGGATTGTTATTAGATCATTTATCCTCTCTGGGATTGCATTGTGATGACCTGACCTGCCTACTAGCTGACCCCCTGACTTGGTTTGGGTTTCCTGCCTCAGCTCCGGGCTGGGCATGTGATGGGGACCCCCTCTTCCACTCCCTTCACCCCCACATGAGCCAATTCAGGTCTTGGGCTGATCTGTAAGTACCAGTATATCCAAATGCCTTCTAAGGGAACTTTTATGCATCATTCAGAAAACTTTCCCACCCTTAATTTTTATGAAGGGTTTATTATTATATTTATATATCTGATTTTTCTGTACTTACAGTGATTGAATTGTTGCATCCATACTCCTGATGAGTGAACGTAAGTCATGAAATGCGTAGAGTTTCAACAATAGGTGCCAAGACAAATCGGGCTTCAATCCCGCAATTCTTTATATATCATGTGTACTATGTGATATTTATATTTTATCATATGTATGTATTGACTGGTAATATTTGATTTGTTTGTATCCTATATATCATTCATATCCAATGACTGTGCACCCCATGCTGTAAGCATTATCTGTATACTTACCTATTTTCAGACTGTTCTAGTCCAGTCATGTGATTGTCTCCCCTCTGTCAGCCAGCGCAGGCTGCAGGGGAGAGGAGGGAGTACCGACAATGAATGGGGCATAATAAGCTCATGGGTGACATCAGCACTCAAGCATTACCAACCATTGGCAAGCACTGTCTCAATTCCCCTGAAACTGCTGATACAGGGGAGATGGACCTGAAAATAGCAAGTATACTGATCTTTTCTTACACAGGTTAGTCATAATAAGTGGTGGGGGGTGGGGGGGGGGGTGGGAACGTTATTAAGAGTAGTTTGGGTTTGACTGGAATTCTACTTTAAAATGGCTGTGTTTGATAACATAACCCTTCATGATTGCCTATGGAAAAGAAACAGGTAAAAGGAAAAATGTGTATGCAAAGAAAGCATTGGGCTTCCAGGTGAATTTCACCATGAACTAAAGGTAGTTAAAACCCTAGGTTTGGTTTTGGTGAAATCTGTGTAAAGTTGTAGGTAAGATTTGTAAATCAGCACATCCCAAAGCAAAAGCCTGCAACACAAATTTTTTGCAAAGATTACATTTTTGAAATACATAAAAGTTACACGATAATATCACTGTAGCCTTAAACAACAAAATTATTTAGAAATAATAATTTTATTAAGAATAATTATAACAGCACCACAATCGGTCACAACTATAAAGCAAGACTACAATGTATAAGGTTCTAAATCTCTACGGCTTTACAGCATTACAAATGTACTTACTATGCAAATAAAAAAAAACTACTTTAAAGACCCAGCATTAGATATTTCTGTCATTAACAAAGGGTTATGTATTATATACATCTAATAATGAATTTTGAATACATCCTTCATAACATCATGTCATGCATCAGTTAGACATGTGCATGGCAAAAAAAAAATGTTTTGTTTCCTTTTGATTAGTTAATCTAGTTATTTAGTTGAGTTCAATTCGGTTGATTCATTCAATTCATATTCGTAATTCGTATTTCAAATTTTCTTTGAATTTACAGATTTTTTTGATTCGAAACGTTCAAATCGATAAATTTTCAAATCAGTCTAAATGAAAATGTTATATTATTTTAAATTTGAATGCAGCAAAGTGAACAAACAAAAGAAATATCTCCATCAAATGATTATAATGACTCTTTTAATCACCTTTAGCTTAACAAAAACAGCATTATTTCAAAATGGTACTCTAATAACACACACAGAGGGTTATTTACTAAAACTGCATGGTGCAAAATCTGGTGCAGCTCTTAATAGAAACCAATCGCCTTCCAGGTTTTATAGTCAAAGCTTAATTGAACAAGCTGAAATTAGAAGCTCATTGGCTAGCATGCCCAGCTGCACCAGATTCTGAGCGCTCCAGTTTTGGTAAATCTCCCCCACAGTCTTTGATTTCAGCAATATGTGTAGTTAGAATTCAACTGAAGTTCAATGTAAAATTCAATATGAATTTCAGTCTGAATTTCTGAAATTTGGATGAATTTCGTTACGTTATTCGGAGCATTCGGTAAAATTAGTTTATATTGTAATTCGGGTATTTGGATATATCTGAATCTCCGAAAAACTTAAAATTTCTCTGAATATTTATTCAGAACAAAACGAACCGCACATGTCTAACATCAGTAAACAGTTGTTGTAATACATATCCATGCTATACTTGCCATGCTTTATTTGGTTGCAGTTAAACTTCTATAGTTCAGATTAAACAATTTCTGTATTGTATTAAGCGTATTCCTTTCTTTTAACATACCCTCAAAGTTTGATTCATACATCAGCCAAAAATATTGCAGAAAACTCTTAATAACTTTGAGTAATTGACTTCACAGATTGGGTTTTCACTTCAATGACTTTTACTTAACCTAAAACAAAAAAATACTATATTAGAAAGAGAAAATACAATCTTGCCCGGTAAAACTTTTGTATTATAAATACAGATGAGCACATTTCCTGTTTATATTTCTTTGTAATATAAATAAAGAAGAGCATATACTGTTTCAAGTCAGAAGCCTTTGAGGACTCTAGCGCAAGTACAGTTTTACACCCTGTGGGAGCATATTCCAGCTCCCTGCCTGCTCTTTTACACATGCCCCCCTCCCAGCTCTACTTTGTGGAGGGGCACCTCTTGCTTTCTATTAGCAGTACCAGAGGCTTCCTATACACATTCTGCTTCACATACCCATTGGCTCACACAAGATTTTTCCCTTTGCTTTTTTTCCAATTGCTGCACTGTATCTCCGCACTTTTTCCTAGTTTGCGATTTTACACCCTCCCCTTTGTAGGTGCTGTGTGAATGAAAAAAACTGACTAATTTCGCCTTAGACTCAGGGCTTACAAACAGGTTCAAACAAGGTGTATTATGTTTAATTTGCTTCCACAAATGTTAAAGCCTAAGTGCAGCCAAAATTAACAATAGACAATTCAGCAGAAGGGACATATCTTTCAGTCAGTAGGATGTGTCCCTTGTGCTGATGCCTCTTCTATTATAAGAAGCAAAAGAAAATCCCCTATGGTGGACTTTAAAGGCACACTAAGTTAAAATTAAAAAGTAAGTAAGAATATTATAGTACAAAAATTATTTATTCATAATTAAACTATGTAGCTAAAATATGCATATGAATATAGAATGTATAAACAGTTCATAACATTGTCACCATATTCTGAAAATCATATATGAAATCCTCTTGCTCCCAACGCCTTTCGGTATACAGTTTTCGCCTTCTTCAGGGTAGTATGAAGAGGAAAATATATGTCAGGAAAACTTACAGTTTAGCGCTGCACGCCGAGTGCCTATGCGCATGCGCGGCGGAACGGCACTCGCGCGCATGCGCATTCGCGGCTCGGCGCTCCGACGTACGCGCATGCGCACTGGCGCACGCCTGAGCGTCCCAGCGCGTGGCGGCATCACATGACCACTCACACCGCCCATTTAAGGAAGTGCTTGAGACCAGTCCAGCGCTGGCTTGTCTTCAGCTTCCTGCCTAAGCTCTGTTCCTGCTTCCTGGTATCCTGATTGCCTGATTTTGACCCGGATTTTGCCTTTGACCTTGCTGCCTTCTCCTGCCCTTGACTTTTGAACTGTATACTGGACTTACCTGCTTGCTTGCCTCTGGCCCCTTGAACCTCTGCTTGTGACCCGGATTTGTCGTCTGTCTCCTGCCCTGTGATCTCTGCCTGTGACCCGGACCCGCTTATCTCCAGTCCTGTACCTGCACCTGTGTTTTGGACTTCCCAGTGTCTTCCTGACCCCAGCACTTGGCTCCTTCTTCAGTTCTCATCCTCTGGTTGGGTAGCCTGTGCCTCTTTGTGCCATTCACCCCCGTCTCACCTCCAGGGGGCGGACTGCGCTCAGTTGCAAGGGTGAACCACTCTCGGCATTTCGGCCTCGGTAAGTACTCTCCTGATAGTACAAGCCAGCCATGTCTGAGGCCGACAGAGTGCGTTCACCCCTTGAGGTTCTGTGCCAACAAGTTTCAGCACTAACCAAAGCTGTGCAGAAGTTACAAGATGGGTACACTCAAGTGGACAGTCGCCTACAGCAACTATCTGGGCTAGCAGCACCCACCTTAGCAGCTCCAACTGCCACCAGTGGAATCTCCGCTCCCCCCGGATCAGCTAACCCCACCGTGATAATGGCATCCCCTGAACCCAGGGTTCCCACTCCTGAGCGCTTCACAGGTGACCGCAAAGAAATTCCGGGCCTTTAAAAATGCCTGCTCCCTCTACCTAGCCCTCCAACCCAGGACTTTTGCTTCTGAAGTGGTAAAGGTGGGCTTCATTATCTCGTTCCTAGCTGAGGAGCCACAGGCATGGGCCCATAGCCTGATGGAGCAGAGGAACCCAGCTCTCAATGCAGTGGAAACCTTTTTCGAGAGTATGGCGCAATTATACGATGATCCTCAACGTGGGGCTACAGCAGAGGCCACACTACATAACTTACTCCAAGGACGCAGACCGGTGGAGGATTATACCGTAGAATTCCGGAAGTGGTCAGCTGATACCGGTTGGAACGAACCAGCTCTTAAATACCAGTATCGCCAGGGGTTATCTGAGATTTTGAAGGATGAGTTGGCAAGATCTGAAACTCCTGGCACACTTGAAGACTTGATCCAAGCGGCCACCAAGTTGGACCGACGCATGCGGGAGAGGCGTTCAGAACGCCTTCAGTCTCCCCGTACAAATTGGACTTTTTCTAAACCTACCTTGTCTCCACCCACCACCTCAGCTCCAGCAGTAGCCACCCAGGAAGCGGAACCCATGCAGCTGGGTTTGGTTCGTGCTCCACTCACCGCAGAAGAACGGCTTCGCAGGCGACGGGCCAACCTATGCCTGTATTGTGGGGCTTCGGGTCATTTCCTCAACACCTGTCCTCTGAGACCGAGTAAGTCCTACCGACAATTTATTATGAACTACCAATCGTCCGGGTTCTCCCAGACTTATGTCGCCCTCTTTGTCTCCCTACAGCTACCGGGAAAGGAAACTCGACTTTCGGCCATAATTGATTCCGGAGCCTGCAGCTGCTTCCTTGATGCGGCATTAGCCACCAAACTGCATTTACCTCTTATCCCAAAGAAACAAAATCTACAGGTACATCTGGCTGATGGCTCTCTTCCTCGTTCAGGACTCATTACTCACGAAACTCAACCCATCCGTGTCACTACCGACTCTGGTCACCAGGAACTTATTCAGTTTGACATTATTCCGTCTCCAATGTTCCCCATCATCTTGGGACTTCCATGGCTACAAATCCACGAACCCCAGATCAACTGGGGGAAAAAAGAGGTTTCTTTCCTGTCACCTCATTGTACCCAACATTGCTTCATTCAGACTGTGGCCTCCTGCTCTACTATTTCTTCTGTACCGGACAACCTTCTTCATGTACCACCAGTCTACCTGGAATTCCAAGATGTGTTCGATAAACAGCAGGCAGATTGTCTACCACCCCATCGGACCTATGATTGTCCCATCGATCTCCTTCCTGGATCAGAAATACCATTTGGCCGTATCTTCCCCCTGTCCGAGGTGGAACTAAAGGTCCTCAAGGCCTACATCGATGAGAACCTGGAAAAGGGGTTCATTCGCCCTTCCTCATCACCAGCCGGAGCCGGCATCTTTTTTGTGGGGAAGAGGGACGGTTCTCTGAGACCTTGCATCGATTACAGGAAATTAAATAAAATTACAATTAAAAACCGGTATCCCCTGCCTTTGATCCCAGAGCTTTTTCAGCGTTTCAGATCTGCTCGAATCTTTTCGAAATTGGACCTTTGTGGGGCCTACAACCTCATCCGAATAAGGGCAGAAGATGAATGGAAGACAGCCTTTAGGTCCAGATTCGGACATTATGAGTACTTAGTGATGCCCTTTGGGCTTTGTAACGCCCCGGCAACCTTCCAGCACCTGGTGAATGATATTTTCCGCAAGCACCTCGACGACTTCCTTGTCGTTTATTTGGATGACATCCTTATCTTTTCATACACCCTTGAACTTCACAGAGTACACGTTAAACAAGTTCTCACCATTCTCAGAAGTCACAGACTTTACCTCAAGGCAGAGAAGTGCGAATTCGAGAAATCCACAGTGCAGTTTTTGGGGTTCATCATTTCCACAGGTGGGGTCTCCATGGACCCACAGAAGGTCAAAGCCATACTGGAGTGGCCAGCCCCGGTGAATAAGAAAGGGGTACAGCGATTCATTGGATTCGCAAACTTTTACCGGAGGTTCATTGTCGGCTTTTCCCCCATAGTGGCACCCATCACCAAGTTGACCCATCAGGGTACCCAATTCCATTGGTCCCCGGAAGCCCAAGAGGCCTTCGACACTTTGAAAAAATTATTTTCATCCGCTCCCATCCTGATGCATTCAGATCCAGCCCTACCATTTGTGCTGGAGGTGGATGCATCGGAGACGGTTACAGGAGCTATTCTCTCCCAGAGACTGGGCCCTAAAGCCCTCCTGCACCCTGTGGCCTTTGCATCACGGAACTTAAGCCCTCCGGAGAGGAACTACGACGTGGGGGATAGAGAATTATTGGCCATCAAGTTTGCCTTGGAGGAGTGGAGGTATCTCCTGGAGGGGGCTTCTTATCCTGTCATGATTTGGACAGACCACAGAAATTTGGAGTACCTCAGGACAGCCAAACGCCTAAGGCCCAGGCAAGCCCGATGGGCTCTTTTCTTTTCACGGTTTAATTTTCATATCTCTTACAGACCTGGCTCAAAAAATGGAAAGGCAGACGCCCTCTCCAGAATGTTCCACGAGACGCCTCAGGAATCTGAACCCAGCACCATCCTTTCTCCACAAAATTTTCTTTCTCTCATCTTGCAACCTGATCTGATCTCCGCCATCAAGGCGGCATCCGGGCAACCTACCGACCATGGAATTCCTTCAATGGAGGAACACGACGGGTTACTCTGGGTACGAGGGAGAGTCTTTGTCCCCATAGAGACAAGACCCTTGACACTCAAGACCCTACATGATCACAAGCTCGCAGGACATTTTGGGGTTCACAAGACAACCGAGTTAATCTCTCGCTCTTTTTGGTGGCCTGGGTGGAGACAAGACTGCAAGGACTATGTGGCCTCCTGTATCATTTGTCAACGCAACAAGGGGACTAATTCCAGAGCCTGGGGTCTGTTTAAACCTTTCCCCAAACGCCCATGGGCAGATATATCAATGGACTTCATTGTGGAGTTACCCTCCTCGGAGGGGTTCACTACCATCCTGGTCGTGGTCGACCGATTGTCAAAAATGGCACACTTTCTCCCAATGACTGGGACGCCTTCTGCCTCTGCTACAGCTGACATGTTTTTCAAAGAAATTATCAGGCTCCACGGCTTACCTGCAAGTGTCACCTCTGATAGAGGCCCTCAGTTTACCTCCAAGTTTTGGCGAGAGCTATGTAAATCCCTAGAAATCAAAATATTCGGCCTATCATCCTCAGAGCAACGGCCAGACGGAGAGGACAAATCAGTCACTGGAGCAGTATCTCCGTTGTTTCTGTTCGGATTCCCAAGACGAATGGTCCAGCCTCCTACCTTATGTGGAATTCGCCTATAACAACGCGGTCCATACAGCCACCAATCAAACGCCCTTTTGGGCAAACTTTGGGTTCCATCCCTCCTTCCTGCCAGGGTCCCTTCCCGAAATTTCCGTCCCTGCGGTTCAAGATCGAGTAAACTCCCTTCAGCAAAACTTTCGGAAAATACAGGAGAGGTATGAAAAGTTCTTCAACCGAGGAAGGAAGGAAAACCCAGACTTCAAGGTGGGAGAAGAGGTTTGGCTATCCTCAGTCAACCTCAAGTTGGCCATCCCCACACGTAAGTTGGGGCCTAAATTCATTGGTCCTTTCAAGATCAAACGGAAGATCAATTCCGTGGCTTTCGAACTTTTCTTACCGGATTCGTACAGGATCCATCCGGTGTTCCATGCTTCTCTCCTGAAACCCGTCATTCCCAGTCCCTTTCCAGGCAGATCTGAGCCACCACCCCCACCAGTACTGGTGGATGGTGAAACAGAATTTGTGGTGGAGAAAATTTTAAGCTGCAGGAAGAAGGGGAGGCAACTCCAATATCTGGTCAAGTGGGAAGGTTATCCATCGGAAGAAAACTCGTTGGAACCTTCAGGAAATCTACATGCCCCACGCCTGATCCGGGCCTTCCATGCCTAGTATCCAGAATTGATGGCTAGTTTGGGCGTCCGGAGGCCACCCCTCGGGGGAGGGCGCTGTCAGGAAAAGTTACAGTTTAGCGCTGCGCGCCGAGTGCCTATGCGCATGCGCGGCGGAACGGCACTCCGGCGCATGCGCATTTGCGGCTCGGCACTCCGACGCACGCGCATGCGCACTGGCGTACGCCTTAGCATCCCAGTGCGTGGCGGCATCACATGACCACTCACACCGCCCATTTAAGGAAGTGTTTGAGACCAGTCCAGCGCTGGCTTGTCTTCAGCTTCCTGCCTAAGCTCTGTTCCTGCTTCCTGGTATCCTGATTCTCTGCTTGTGACCCGGATTTGTCTTCTGTCTCCTGCCCTGTGATCTCTGCCTGTGACCCGGACCCGCTTATCTCCAGTCCTGTACCTGCACCTGTGTTTTGGACTTCCCAGTGTCTTCCTGACCCCAGCACTTGGCTCCTTCTTCAGTTCTCATCCTCTGGTTGGGTAGCCTGTGCCTCTTTGTGCCATTCACCCCCTGTCTCACCTCCAGGGGGCGGACTGCGCTCAGTTGCAAGGGTGAACCACTCTCGGCATTTCGGCCTCGGTAAGTACTCTCCTGATAATATATCTATAACATATACAAAACAATAAATGTCGGACAATATAAAATTGCAATGAAAATAACGGTTGTGAAAATAATTAACGAGTACACTTACATATGTCTTTTGGTGACAGGGGGAATTCAATATATATATATATATATATATATATATATCAGTAAGAACGGTATTTGTTGACGCTCTACTTCAATAGCATAGGCATCAGAAGAGGTTTTTTTAAAGCTATATGGAGTTTCAAATCACCCAGGGAGCCAATTCCCCACTCCCTCCACATCCCACAATGGTGGAGTGGCCAGGAGGACTCGCTGGGGCTGGAAGTGGAGTGATCCTGCAATAAAAGGCAGGATCCTTCCACTTCGGACCCCAGCAAGTCCTCCTGGCCACTCCACGTCTGTGGGATGTGGAGGGAGAGGGGAATTATGTAAGTGTACTGGTTAATTATTTTTACAACCGTTATTTTCATTGCAATTTTATATTGTCAGACATTCATTGTTTTTCAACTATGTTATAGATATATTTTACTCTTCGTACACCCATGAAGAAGGAGAAAACTGTACTCTGAAACGCATTGGGTTCAAGAGGATTTCATATGTGTCTTTTCAGAATATGGTGACAATGTTATGAACTGTTTATACATTCTATATTCATATGCATATTTTAGCTACTATGTTTAATTATGAATAAATACTTTTTGCACTATAATACTCTCAATACTTTTCAATTTTAACTTAGTGTACCTTTAAAGTCCACCATAGGGGATTTTCTTTTTGCTTATAATACTGGATGTGGCACCATAACTGCATAGTATTACCGTCCTGTTCTCTTCTTCTATTATTAGAAATCCTCCTCCATCCATGCCCCTCACCTTTGTCACCATAATCTTTTGATGTGGCAAGGGTTATTAAAACGAAGGGGCTGTCACAGATTCTCATCAAGAGACTCTATGCAGAGCTGCACCAGATTTTGCACTATCCAGTTTTAGTAAATCAACCTCACCGACAAAGTCCATCCTTTCCAGCCAGTTGTTCCATTCATAGAAGCGCAAACTACACATTCTATAAATTAGATTTGGTCTATGACTAGGGCTGAGCGAACCCGAACTGTAAAGTTCGGGTCCGTACCAGACTTTTGGGTGTTCGGGTCCCGGACCCGAACCCGAACAATTGACTGTATGTTTGGGTTCGGGTCCGGTGTTTAGCGATGTAATGGCACATTTTTAAAAGCTGCAGGGCAGCCAATCAACATTTGTTTAACTGGTGTGCCCTTAGAAGCCATCACAGCCATGCCTATTAATGGCATGGCTGTGATTGGCCAGTGCAGCATGTGACCCAGCCTCTATATAAGCTAGAGGCACACAGCACAGCACGTACGCTTTAGACAGTGTAGGGAAAGGTTCCTGGCTGTTGTTTCTGTGAGGGAGAGAATTACATGATAGGAGTCAGTCCAGATTCATGAAATCTATACTAAGTAGTCAGCGATCTACATAGATTTAGTTGTGTGGGTGCAGTGCACAATATTTTTACACTGCACTGAGAGAAAAGATAGAGAGTGTAGGGCAAGGTTCCTGTGGCTGCTTTGAGGGAGAGAGAATTATCTAGGAGTCCAGATTCAGAAATCTATTCTAATAAGTCAGCGATCTACAAAGATTTACCTGGGTTGCAGTGCACAGTCTTTTCACACTGTCATGAGCCCAGTGCCAGAGAAAATATAACTTTTATCTGCAAGCTCAGATAAGCAAGCTTTTCTGCATATGTGCAGGTGTGACATACCCAATTGATATATTTTTCTTCTATTGTGCTATTCAAATAAAACATTTTTAGGGAAAAACATTTTTTTTTGAATAGCATTTTCTGCATTTTTGCAGGTTTTGAGATACACCGTTTACATACTCTGGGTGTATTCTGCTATTGCAAAAACACACATTTAGTGCAAAAAAATAAAATTTTGCAGTGTTTTGTGCATATGTGCAGGTGTGACATACCCAATTGATATATTTTTCTTCTATTGTGCTATTCAAATAAACAAAATTTTAGGGAAAAAACTTTTTTTTTGAATAGCATTTTCTGCATTTTTGCAGGTTTTGAGATACACCATTTACATACTCTGGGTGTATTCTGCTATTGCAAAAACACACATTTAGTGCAAAAAAACTAAATTTTGCAGTGTTTTCTGCACATGTGCAGGTGTGACATACCCAATTGATATATTTTTATTCTATTGTGCTATTCAAACAAAACATTTTTAGGGAAAAACATTTTTTTTTTTGAATAGCACTTTCTGCATTTTTGCAGGTTTTGAGATACACCGTTTACATACTCTGGGTGTATTCTGCTATTGCAAAAACACACATTTAGTGCAAAAAAATAAAATTTTGCAGTGTTTTCTGCATATGTGCAGGTGTGACATACCCAATTGATATATTTTTCTTCTATTGTGCTATTCAAATAAACATTTTTTAGGGAAAAATATTTTTTTTTTGAATAGCACTTTCTGCATTTTTGCAGGTTTTGAGATACACCGTTTACATACTCTGGGTGTATTCTGCTATTGCAAAAACACACATTTAGTGCAAAAAAACATTTTTGCAGTGTTTTCTGCATATCTGCAGGTGTGACATACCCAATTGATATATTTTTCTTCTATTGTGCTATTTAAATAAAAATTTTCTAGGGCAAAAACATTTTATTTCAATAGCATTTTCTGCATTTCTGTAGGTGTGACGTACACAGTTTACATACTCTGGGTGTATTCTGCTATTGCAAAAACACCCACTTAGGGCAAGATCCTAAATTTGGAAAATATGAGGAGAACGTCAAAGAAGGGGCGTGGCCCCGGTCGTGGTGCTGCTGGTGGAGCTCCTGTTGCAGGGAGAGGACGTGGTCGATCTGTGCCAGCTACACGCACAAGTGAAACACCTTCCTCAGGTGAGAGTAGGCGACAGAGCCTGCAGTGGTATTTGGTCGCGCCTAATGAGGCTGTACGAATGTTGAGGTCAGGACAAGTACAGGCGATAGTAGATTGGGTTGCTGACAGTGCCTCTGGTTCCTTCACATTGTCTCCCACCCAGTCTCCTGATGAAAGTTCAGAGGTGGCACCTGCAGCCGATGTCCATCAGTCTTTCACCTCACTCCCTTGCAAATCAACCAAGCAGTCTGAGCCCTAAATCATGCAGCAGTCTCTTCTTCTTTTTGATGACTCTGTTAGCAGGGTTTCCCAGGGCCATCCACCTAGCCCTGCCCCAGAAGTGGAAGAGATTGTGTGCACCGATGCCCAACCACTTATGTTTCATGATGAGTACATGGGAGGACCATTGCAGCATGTCTCGGATGATGACGAAACACAGGTGCCAACTGCTGCTGCTTTCGCAATTGTGCAGACCGACAAGGAGGGCAGGGGTGAAGACTGGGTGGAAGATGATGTGGAGGACGATGAGGTCCTCGATCCCACATGGAATCAACGTCATGCAGGTGACCAGTGTAGTTCGGAGGAAGAGGCGGTGGTCGCACAGAGCCACCAGCACAGCAGAAGAGGGAGCAGGGTGCAAAAGCGTAATGTCCGTCCCCTAGACAGTACATGTGCTACTGCCCAATGCAGCAAGGGACCGAGCACACCAAAGCCAGGTCCAAGGAGTTCCCTAGCGTGGCAGTTCTTCAGACAATGTGCTGATGACAAGACACGAGTGGTTTGCACGCTGTGCAATCAGAGCCTGAAGCGAGGCATAAACGTTCTCAATCTGAGCACAACCTGTATGACCAGGCATCTAAGTGCAAAGCACGAGCTGCAGTTCTATGCCTCCTTGAAAAAACGCTTCGGACGATGATGGAAGAGGATGTGGCACAGGAGGAGGAGGAGGAATTGGGATAATTTCCAGGACTTTCAGGGCAGTCATTCACAAGTGGCTATGAGGGTGGGTTCCTGCACCAACAAACACCAGGTACACAATTGTCCAGCAGCAAGGGCACAGTTCTGGAGGATGACAAGGTGGAGGATGAGGAGGAGATGGAGGAGGAGGAACCTTGTTCACAGCAGGGTGGCACCCAGACCAGCTCATGGCAATCACTGGTGCGTGGCTGGGGGGATACAGAGGACACAGACGATACACCTCCTACAGAGGACAGCTTTTCGTTGCCTCTGGGCAGCCTGGCCCACATGAGTGATTACATGCTGCAGTGTCTCCGCAACGACCGCCGAGTTGCTCATATTTTAACTGGTACTGATTACTGGGTGGCCACCCTGCTGGATCCCCGTTACAAGGACAGCGTACCGTCCTTAATTACCTCACTGGAACAAGCGAGTACAAGCGCACACTGGTAGACGCGCTGCTGGTGGTATTCCCACCTGAAAGCGGGGGAACGGTGGAAGCACAAGGCGAAGGCAGAGGAGGAGGAATAGGTCGCCAACGCAGCCGGGGCACCACCAGCACCTCATAAGGCAGGGTAAGCATGGCCGAAATGTGGAAAAGCTTTGTCAGCACGCCACAACAACCAGCACCACCAGCTGAGATGGAACGTCTTAGCAGGAGGCAGCATTTCACCAACATGGTGGAGCAGTGTGTGTGCACACGCCTACACGTACTCAATGATGGGTTTGCCCCCTTCAACTTCTGGGTCTCCAAATTGGGCACATGGCCTGAGCTTGCCCTTTACGCCTTGGAGGTGCTGGCAAGCCCTGAAGCCAGTTTATTATCTGAATGTGTATTTAGCATGGCAGGGGGCGTTATCACAGACAAACGCAGCCGCCTGTCCAGAGCCAATGTGGACAAGCTCACGTTCATTAAAATGAACCAGGCATGGATCCCACAGGACTTGTCTGTACCTTGTGCAGAATAGACATGTATACCGGTGTTCTGACAAAAACTGTCCGGCCACTTACTGCGCAGGAGCAGCGCTTGCGCAGTACGGAGGACAAGGAAATTCACAAAATCTCTGAAGATGAATGGCGCCTGCGCAGTGAGTGCAGGTTCAAGCCCCACCATCCAAGTGGACATACAGTAGCACATAGTAACAGGGCCCCTCACGGGCTCGCTTCACTCGCCACGCTTCGGGCACGGCCTCGCTTCGCTCGGCTTGAACCTCGGATGGTGTAGCTATAACCTGGACTCACCGCGCAGGCACCGCTCGTCTTCGGAGATTTTCAAAATCCCCTTGTCCTACGTACTGAGCATGTGCAGCACAGGGCGGACACTATCCGACGGGGGACAGTATTCGACACATCACTGGCCTTACCCAGCCATTGTTGTATTTTTGAACCAGTGTTGGCTACCTCGTCCTCCTCCACCGCCGCTTCCACCTACACAGCCACATCCACCGCCCCCTCAACCTCCAACTCCATATGGACCTCGTCCTCCTAGGTCAAGATTATAATCTTTTTTTTTTTATTTCCAAGTATTTTATTTTCCCACTAGCTTATCCATTAAATTGAATAATTTTTTCCAGAAAGGGCGTATTCTGGGGCATTCCCACCATATGTGTGGCATCCTGCCGTTGAGTTTCTGAGGTTCTTAATGACTTCCTTTACCACTTCTGCTGAGAAGGGGGCTTCCAGCATATTATAATTTATTTTTTTAATGTTATTTCCCTATCCACATTTGTTTGCAGAGCACTTGCCATGCTCTTAACAACATTTTGTTGCCATGTGCAGCCCTCTAGCCCTTCCATTATTTTTTAGAGCCTTTTTAGTCCTCAAAAGTTTGGGTCATTGACTTCAATGGGGTTCGGATTCAGGGTTAAGTTCGGGTCAAGTTCGGTCCGAACTCAAACTTTTTTACGAAGTTCTGACGAACCCATCGAACCCCGAACATCCAGGTGTCCGCTCAACTCTATGACTAAAGAGGGCCTATCAATCAACCTACCAATCATCCGCTCATCCTCCATTCTTAGATCCTTCATTTCATTTGCACATGATTCTTTTTGAAAATTAATTTTTCACTTAGATTCACCTCATTCACTAAGCTAAATGAATATCCATTTTGCAAAGTGAACATGCTCTACTAGTTAATTAAATCAAACACAGACAGAAGTTGAGAATCTTCAAAAAATAAATTGTGTGAATACTCACTTCAGTTATTCAATGTGAAGATCAACATCCTGTTTATTTAGGTTACCTGCAAATGATGGGATATTCGAAGTGAACAAGAATTTCAATTGCACATTGGATATTTGAAGTCCCTATTCACACATTTTTCTTTTTTTATTTATTGAAGATTCTCAACTCCTATGATAAATCAGGTTAGCAGTGTCAAGTTAGACACACGCTGAGAGTGTACGAGAAGACACACACACAGTATCAGAGTGCACACACACCAGGGTCATACTGTACATATATGCACACTGTGTAGGCATGTTTCTGCCCTGAAAATGGCATATGTGTGCGTGTGTGTGTCTGCGATAAAGTGTGTTTATTGAGAAGGCCCATGTTTCAAAAGCCTTAATAAAACATTTTTAAACTAAAATATTATGAAGCAATATGGCAACATGTGAAACACATATGTAATAACCCTTACAGTTCAAAAAAGTGCGCTACTGATTTGGTCATTCTAGGATTGGGCACACCTTACTAGTCTCGAACTGTAAGATTCACAGTGAAAAGAGATGATTTGCCTTCTCTTTTCTATTTATCCTAGCAGGGGCATACCTGTATGCATCTATTTTAAATACTTGCTTTATTAGTAGTTTTTTGTACACTGTAGAATAACTAATTTATAATTACCTTTACAAAAGTGACACAACCACTGTAAATTAGTGTCAGTAAAAAGAGAGCAATGAAAGTTGATGATGTCGTCCATATATTGGTAATTTCTTCCGAATCGCTAAGGTCTTCTCCTCCATCATCATGGTAGACAGAAGAATTGTCAGTTGACAAAGGTTTTTCTGAAAGTAGAACATAACCATATTTCATTATCACCCTTCAATGGAATTGCCAATTTACCCACAGAAACTTTATAAAAAAGCAAAACCCCTCGACAGATTGCTAATTACTTTTTTGCTTTCCTATTTAATTTTTTTGAATATACATATCTAAGATGTCCATAAGTTTATGAATTGGTTCACCTTGGTTGAATAGCCATGAGATAAAAGGAATAGTCCCATTTAACTGCATGCAAAAGAAAGTCAGTTGTGCCTTAAAAAGTTAGTTGATAATTGGGTAATAATTATGTTTTGCCCCCTTCACAGGAGGATGTGTGCAGATATGTTATACGTTAGGCTCATTTGCCTAATAAATCCTATGTAGGTATGTTTCCCATTACACGTACTTTACTGTAATTATTTAAGGCTATTTAAAGTGCGTGTAAACCCACTTTATCACTTTCTGGCCATCCCCTGTGTTAAATAATGCAATTTCTCCAATGTCTGTGCTTTATTAACCGCAGCATACCAATGTGAACCTGTCCTTATTTAATGTTAGGCAAGCAAGTTTTATGTTTAGGTTTTTGGCATAAGTCATTCAGAATATTTTTTAGAGATACGTGTGTTCTTTCTCTCATTCTTTCCCAAGGAAGGTCAATGGCAAGTTGTCAAAATGTCACCATTTGCTGAACCCAAGAGTTCAATAGTTGTATTTCTTTGGTGCTAATTAACTGACAGCAGCCAATCAGAATTTACTCTGCTTCATCTAAGTCAATACAGGATGGATTCTGATTAATTACTTTGGGTTTCTGCACTTGTCAATTGGCACTTAAGAATAAGAAGTCTTTATCGAACAAGACTGATAGCCAACACTGACTGCGAAATATTAATAACTGTTTATTGGTTAGCAGATTGAGTTACATTTTATTTTATTTCATGATCATATATATTCATTGTAAGTAATGGAATCAAACAGAGTCAGAAAAAAACAGAGCTTGTCAGATTTTTACATTTAATATAATATATGAGTAAACTATTTGTACACAAATTGTTGATTTATTTGAGATAACACATACTTTCACCATTATAGTTGCTGATATTTTTAATGTAGTAGAGTTCAGAGGAGATATGAGCCACTTGACACGTGTAAATCCTTCCTGCAACCCAGTCTTCTTTTGAAATTGACAAATGACTGACAAATGAGCATTGTTTGCTTTTATGGTCGCATGTGACGTCTTCTGAGTTTGGAACATCTTCCTTGATTATGGTGTCATTAACATTCCAGGTGACAAAAATGTCTTCTGGATAAAATTCTTTGACAAGACAGATTAAACTCAGCTGGTCTTCTTCTGTCCCATTCTCGGCATTAGTTACAAGTACATATATTCTTGGTGCTTTTATCACACTTGGATCTATAATGTATTAATAGATGTTACAATGAGTAAATTATGTTTATGAACAATTATGTAACTGGCCTATCAAATTCTTAAGGTTCTATTATTAAAGAAAGTTTGTCATAAAGGTGAAGAACTTGCCCATGGTGACCAATCAGATTGCTTTAATTTTGATTCAAACAAAAGATAAAACCTGACTGGATATTCACCATTGCAAAAAACTATTCACTACTTTATTTGCTCTACAATTTTTTAAAATGGGTTACCATATAGCCTTTTGCACACGAGAAACAATAACTGTGTAAAACTTTCTATTTTTTGCATATGCCTATTCACATACTACAGGAATGAGAACAATAACAAATATAAAGTATATACTATCCCAGTTTTAATGCAAAAGTGGAAAGAAATACACTTTAAGCATATTTACTGCTCTAAACCTAGTGCGTTTTAATATGAAGAACTCCAATTGGCTATAAATGCTAATACAAATATTAAACTTATGTTCTCTGTTTTTTTTTTGTAATATGTTATAAGGGATGAGAGAATATTCATTAATCTCTAGTAGAGCTTTGCAAGTCAACGTACCATTTGACCGTGTAATAGTCATCATTTCTTGCAGTACATTGTTGGGTGGATGCAATTTGCAGGAGACGTTGGAGACTGTTTTCCATTCTTCTAAGCTTATTTCCAAGTTACTTTCTATCCAGGACAATTTGCCAGGTTTCTTTTTTTCCTTATTGTACTCGCTTAACATTTCCTTTCCATTAAGCATCCAGTGTATGTCAACATAAGGAAGGTTCGTTTTACATGAAACATTGGCACTTTTTAGAAGAAATAAGTCCTTAAAGGATGGTTTTTGTATGTACCCATCAGGCAATGGTAAGTGATCTGAAAAATGATCTGAAAGTTAATTCTGGCTTCCATGAAGATATAGATACAGGCATTTAACTGTGTACACTAGAACCACAGTGGTCTTTGCCCCATTCTCTCAGTTCTTTGTCATGACTACATCATTTAATAGCTAATAAACTCCTTACTTACATTGTTAAATTTCTGCTGGCAGATTTGGGTGAACTGTTACAGGTGTACATGCTCCTTATCTTATACTGTGTCTTATACTGTAAATATATTGTGACAACACTGAAGAAATTACACTTTGCTACAATGTAAAGTAGTCAGTGTACAGCTCAAAATAACTCAACACACAGCCATTAATGTTTAGACCGCTGGCAACAAAAGTGAGTACAACCCTAAGTGAAAATGTCCAAATTCTGCCCAAAGTGTCAATATTTTGTGAGGCCACCATTATTTTCCAGCACTGCCTTAACCCTCTTGGGTATGGTATTCACCAGAGCTTCACAGGTTGCTACAGGTGTCCTCTTCCACTCCTCCGTAGACAGCGATGCCTCTTTTTTTCTAAATATCTCCTAAACCATGTAGGTTTAGGAGATATTTATTGGACCTACAGGTAAGCCTTAATCTAGGATTACCTGTAGGCCAAAGTGGTTTGTAAGGGTTTACAACCACTTTAAGTCAAAAGGGAAATAATTCTGTGTGTTTTGTTCGGGCCTCTGGAGGGATATTACAGCAGCCAAATGCAACAAAATGGAATGGGAAGCGCACCAAATATCTGAGGAATATCTGAGGAACCCAAAAAAATGGGGAAATGGGTACAGTGGTGGGAAAAAACATTTTATGCAGCATCAAGGACAACATGAGCAATGCTGAAATCCTTAAATTTGCAGATTTTTGGGGTCACTTAATGCTGTACACTTTGTTACAGAGCTACTAAAGGTCATTTCTGGAACTACCAACAGCAACGCCACATGTTGTCAGTCTGTACTTTGCTCTATATGTCAACTTTGAAAAAAACCAAATGGTCTTTTCCCCAAAAACACCTTATTTCATAATTTTCGGTGGGCAAAATGGTTGTTTTTTTTGTAGTTTTAAGAAGAATAACAAGCTAGAAACATCAATGATCTTCAATGTCATGGTAACAAAACATTACAGCTTCAGCCCTGTGGGTTTGAGGGTTAAATAGTACCACATGACACCTCATTTACATGGCATGGCATAGCATTGCAAAGCACAACTGTCAACAATTGGACTAGGCTTTCAGCACCAGTTTTACATGGCCAGCACAGTACAACAGAGTGCACAGCAATTAACATTCACAGTAATTTACAACACAGTTAATTTACAACACAAACATTTCTAGCAAATTTTGAATAAAAACAGGGGATTTTGATCCCCCATTGCGATTGGGTTTAGAACCAAACTCCTATGCCGCGTACACAGGGTTGGAATTTCCGATGGAAACCGTCGGATGGGAGCTTTTCATCGTATTTTCTGACTGTGTGTATGCCCATCGGTCTGTTTCTGTCTGCATTTCCGACGGACTTTGGATTGAGAGCCTGTAGTTCATTTTTTATACGGAAAACCTTTCTATCGGATTTTCTGATCGTGTGTATGCAATTCCGACACGCAAAATTCCGATGCATGCTCGGAAACAATTCGGCGCATGCTCGGAAGCATTAAACTTCCCTTTTATAGTGCTGTCGAATGTGTTGTATGTCGTGGTGTTATTGACTGTCGGAATTTGGTGTGACCATGAGTAGGCAAGACAGTTTGAGCGAAATTCTGTTGGAATTCTGACGGGAAAGCCATCAGAGCTTTTTCCGATGAGAATTCGGATCGTGTGCACGCGGCATTAGATGACACAGACTTACTGACCCAAATATTACAATACGAATTCACATTTCAAGTTTCAAGTTAACTATGATGCTCTTTATTCTTTGGTACACCTCATTTTAAACACGAGGGAAAGAAGCAGTAGCAGATCTGCTTACTACTGTTGTAACGAGAGCACATTGAAATCTCAATGTAACTTTGGTATATAATCACCCAGTATGTTCAACTATTCTTGACATTCCCTCTCAGAAGTTATAAACTGCCTGTTTGTACCCCTTTGAAACTTTTTTTGCGTGGCTATATTACTGTTATTGTAACTAAACAGACCTTTATATACCTTCATTTTCTCTAAATAAAGTTTGTTTGGAAAAAAAAAACAGGGGATTTTGGTTCATATACATTACAATATATGTTCAAGCTGGCCAAATCCATCAAAGTAATCCCTCTCTGGCCAGTCCCTACTCCACTCTGCAAAATACTTACATGCTTGTAGACACAGACCTGGATGGGTTGATCCTGAAACAACCTCTTGGCCCGGGAGGTGGATGGAATGTGGGGCCATTCAGTGTATTGACAGACCAATTGTATTGCACTGTGTATGGACCAGGTTTGCCTAATAGCTATTTTTTTCTATCATCATTTAAATGTTATTGTTATTTCAATATTTTAAATGTTGTCTATAGTATTTATTACTTGTCAACTACACTTTGGACTTTTAATATTGTTTGACACCATCAGGGTGATGTTTTTTTCGCCAATTTTTGTGTTTTTCATGTTATATAGTCTTGTCTCCTAATGCAGCGTACACACGAACGGACTTTCCCGCGGGATTGTCCGGCGGACTGAAGTCCGCCGGACAATCCCCCCTGTGTGTGGGCGCCGGCGGACTTTTTGGCGCCAAAAGTCCGGCGGACTAGGTTTTAAGTTTTGTTTTAAAATTATCCGCTGGACTTGGCAGTCCGGCGGACAATCCGGCCGTTAGTATGCTAGTCTGCCGGACTTTTGGAAATGAACGGACTTGCCGATCATAGGAAAGTCCGTTCATTTAGCACGTGACTTCAGGTAGACGGAGCTAGCGAAGGCAGTGAATGCCGCCGCGCTAGCCCCGTCACCTGGCATGGATTTAAAGGGAATCCCCACGCCGAAAAAAACGGCGTGGGGGTCCCCCCAAATCCATCTCAGACCCTTATCCGAGCACGCAGCCCGGCAGGCCAGGAAAGGGGTGGGGACGAGCGAGCGCCCCCCCCTCCTGAGCCGTACCAGGCCGCGTGCCCTCAACATGGGGGGTGCCCTGGGGAAAGGGGGGCCGCGCGCCCCCCCCCAAAGCACCTTGTCCCCATGTTGATGAGGACAAGGGCCTCTTCCCGACAACCCTGGCCGTTGGTTGTCGGGGTCTGCGGGCAGGGGGCTTATCGGAATCCGGGAGCCCTCTTTAATAAGGGGGCCCCCAGATCCCGGCCCCCCACCCTATGTGAATGAGTATGGGGTAAGATGTACCCCTACCCATTCACCTAAGGTGTAAAGTGCAAATAAAAAAAACACACAATTTTTTAAAAATATTTTATTGCACTGCTCCGGGGGTCTTCTTCCGTCTTGGGGGTCTTCTCGCCGGACTCCTCCGCTCATTTACCTAGCTCTTTTACCGAGCAGAGGAGCCCAGCTACCTTCTTCGTCATCGCCGCCGTCGTCTGGGGGTCTCGATCCGCCTTCGGGGGTCTTCTGGGGTCTTCCGGTGTCTCTTCTGTTCGTGCCGCTGTCGTCGTTTTCTGCGCCGCCGCCTTCTTCTTCTTCTTTTTCTTCTTCTTCCGATGTTGACCCGTCGCTCTCTCTGGCCGGAATGCCAGAGCCGCGCTGTGCTGGGACTTATATAGGGACAAGGGGACAGGGTCACATGCTCATGTCACATGGTGACCCCGCCCCCTTGTGATGTCACAGTCCCGGAGGATCCGGCCAGAGAGAGCGACGAGTCAACATCGGAAGAAGAAGAAGAAGAGGAAGAAGAAGAAGAAGGCGGCAGCGGCGGCGGCGCAGAAAACGACGACAGCAGCACGAACAGAAGAGACACCGGAAGACCCCGGAAGACCCCCGAAGGCGGATCGAGACCCCCAGACGACGGCGGCAACGACGAAGAAGGTAGCTGGGCTCCTCTGCTCGGTAAAAGAGCTAGGTAAATGAGCGGAGGAGTCCGGCGAGAAGACCCCCCAAGATGGAAGAAGACCCCCGGAGCAGTGCAATAAAATATTTTTAAAAAATTGTGTGTTTTTTTTTATTTACACTTTACACCTTAGGTGAATGGGTAAGGGTACATCGTACCCCATACTCATTCACATAGGGTGGGGGGCTGGGATCTGGGGGCCCCCTTATTAAAGGGGGCTCCTGGATTCCGATAAGCCCCCCGCCCGCAGACCCCGACAACCAACGGCCAGGGTTGTCGGGAAGAGGCCCTTGTCCTCATCAACATGGGGACAAAGTGCTTTGGGGGGGGGGGGCGCACGACCCCCCTTTCACCAGGGCACCCCCCATGTTGAGGGCACGCGGCCTGGTACGGCTCAGGAGGGGGCACTCGCTCGTCCCCACCCCTTTCCTGGCCTGCCGGGCTGCGTGCTCGGATAAGGGTCTGAGATGGATTTGGGGGGGACCCCCACTCCGTTTTTTCGGCATGGGGATTCCCTTTAAATCCATACCAGGTGACGGGGCTAGCGCGGTGGCATTCACTGCCTTCGCTAGCCCCGTCTACCTGCAGTTACGTTCTAAATGAACGGACTGCTCCGTGTGTGGGCAAGTCCGTTCATTTTCAAAAGTCCCGCAGACTTTTTCCTGCGGATTGTCCACTGGAGAAGTCCGGGCGTGTGTGGGCAAGTCACGCGCTCAGAAGTCCGGGCGTGTGTGGGCAGGTCACACGCTAGGAAAGTCCGGCGGTTTGTCCGCTGGACTAGGTCCGGCGGACAAAGTCCGAACGTGTGTACGAGGCATTAGGCTCATTCAGTTGCATACCAATGGCCTTGGTCATGTTATCCGAATCTTGAGCGCTGATTCTCTCCCCTATGGGGAGTGCTTTTTTGCTTTGTTATTTCAGAGGATTTGTTTACATTCGTTACTATTGTGATCCAGTATTCGAATACATCAGAATTTCACAATAACAAAAAATGTGTCCAAATTTTGATTTGGAAGGAAACAAATCACACATGTCTAAATGGGACTGCCTGAACACAGATGCATGGAACACCTGTGCATCCGGTGCGGTAAATGCAGCTCTTCGCATGGTTGTATGCTTTAGTGTGCCTCTGTGAATGAGACCTAATCACACTACAATAGATGCAAATTAATTGAACAAATTTACCCTTTATTCCACTGCTAATTAACTAAAACCATAACTTCATATTAACCCCCCGCCACCAACTATCACCACACATAGACACACCTTACCTGAAAAATAAAGAGTTTGATTATTGTAAAACAGGATCAGCAGTTCATAATTTTTCTCTGATGAGTAAATTATGCAATAAAAATTGTAAATTAAACTTTTATTTACACATGTTGATATATATATTTACATACATATACATTGATATACTGTATATGTACATACCTCCCAACTTTTGAACTTCAGAATGAGGGACACTTAAGGTGGGGGATACCTGCAGTGCACGTGCACACCCACGTCATGTGGGTGTGACCAAAGTTTTACCAGTGGGAGGGGGTTAAGGGGCATGGCTGAGGGGTGCACTACATACAGAGTGCATGGTAGAAGAGTGTGCTACATACAGAGTGCAAGGCTGAGAAGTGCGCTACATATAGAGTGTAGAGTGTAGAGTTTACGATTACACTACATACAGAGTGCAGGATTGAAGAGAACGCTACGTACAGACTGCAGGGTTGAAGAGTGCGCTAAATACAGAGTGTAGAGTTGGGGGGTGCACCATGCACAGACCATGAAAGGTAAATGAGGAGGCAGATAGTGAAGCCCATAAGGAAAAACCTTAATTTATTGATAAAAAGGGGGTACTCACAAACATAAGATGAAAATAAACCATATATGAATCAATGAACCGCGTTATAAGGCGTGCTGGCATCCTGTCTGCGTCACCAGTGTATTTTGATACACTGCAATTAATGTATTTTTTGTCAGCTGCTTTTATTACTAATTGTTCAATACTTATGATATATTTTAGAACGGATATTATAACTTGTTTTATCTACATACAAAGTGTAAGGTTAGAGGAGCACACTAGATACAGAGTGCAGGTTTGAGGAGCGCGCTACATACAGAGTGCAGGGTTGAGGAGCACACTGTGTACAGAGTGGATGGTTGAGGTGTGCGCTACAAACAGAGGCTAGGGCTGAGGAGTGCACTACAGAATGGAGGGTTGAGGTGTGCGCTACATACAGAGTGTAGATTTCAGGAGTGCCCTACATGCAGAGTGCAGGGTTGAGGGCTGCCCTACATACAGACTGCAGGGTTGAGGACTACACTGTGTACAGAGTGCAGGGTTGAGGGCTGTGCTGTGTAAAGAGTGCAGGGTTGAGAGGTGCACTGTGTACTAGTTGGGGAGTGCACAGTGTACAGAGTGCAGTGTTGAGAGGTGCGCTATGTACAGAGTGCAGGGTTGAGAGGTGCGCTACGTACAGAGTGCAGGGTTGAGAGGTGCGCTACATACAGAGTACAGGGTTGAGAGGTGAGCTACGTACAGAGTGCAGTGTTAAGGGGTGTGCTGTGTATTGCGTGCAGAGTTGAGGGGTGCCCTTGTCCAGTTTTGATTGCTATCTACTAAACTTCAATGATGACATTACTGGTTGCAATGGCACACTGAGCAATGTCATCCGTGGCAACTTTGGTGGTCATGCTGAAGACCCCTGGTGGTCCCCACTCACTTGCAAGCTTGAGAACCTACATTTTTTTAAATTCAGGCTCTCGCAGCCACTTCCACATCCTCCTGAAGGTCTCCCTGACAGATTTCAGTTTACTCCAAGGTTTGTAATTCCTTAGAAGGTCTGAGAGGGTATCCTGCAAAGGGCACAGCACCCTCTGAATGAAGATAGCCTGGGGATGCTGTGCTTTTCAAGTTCGGCTGTGATTCTCTGTGTCACTTCTTTGGTATTGATCTCTTCCAACTACCCAGATTTGCTCAACTGGGAGCCGGAAAAGGAGGGTAGCCTGTCACGGCTTGAGGTCAGCATGGGACTGTGAGATTGAGTATGGCCCGGTTTGTGCATCCCATTGAGGTGAGGCATCATGGCAGATGGTGGGTAGCCAGCCCCCTGGAGAGGTGTTGATCACCTCTTGCCAGCATGGCAGTGTGGGCTGGACATCCTATTGTTCCCAGGTGGTCCACAGTTGTGTAGGCTCTGTTGGCTGTTTTGCATGGAGCCCAAACCGGGGTAGCTGTAAAGGGGGACAAGCTCTGCCCCATTCCAGTCATGTCCTTGTAGGGGCTGTACAGGTTGTACACGGAGGAGATCCCCCTGTCATCCCTCATCAGGTTGAAGCTACCACTGACATTGTCAGAGAGCCACCGATGGTGGTGGGGGGAGGGTGGAGCTTATCTGACATGGTGGAGATAGGGGGCAGTGACTGTAGTGGCATTAGGGTGGTGTAGGTGCTGCTCATGCACATCCCAGCTGGTGAGGAGTCACAGGACATGCTCATGGCATGGTACAAGGGGATAGACATGAAATGGTAGTCCCCAGTCCCATCCAGGATGGAGACCATAGCAGACCTGAAAGATGGAGAGGACAGCTCCTGGTGGATTCTCCAGTGGTGGTGCTGAAAGCTGTGGCTGCTCATCAGATCCTGCTCATGGCTCACGCAACCTGGCAGGCCGCAGGAAAAGAGGGGGGGATGAGAGCAGCCCCCCCTCCTTCCTGAACCGTACCAGGCCACATGCCCTCAACATTGGGAGGGTGCTTTGGGGGTCTGAGACCCCCAAAGCACCTTGTCCCAATGTTGATGAGGACAAGGGCCTCTTCCCCACAACCCTGGCCATTGGTTGTGGGGGTCTGCGGGGGGGGGGCTTATCGGAATCTGGAAGCCCCCTTTAACAAGGGGACCCCCAGATCCCACTCCCCCTACCATTAGACCAAAAAAGTGTCAAAAATTGTAAAAATTACAGGAGACGGTCTTTGACAATTCCTTTATTAAAATCTTCTTTCTTCTGGTTTTCCTTCTTCCTCTCTTCATCCTTCGGTTTCTTCATCTTCTCCTTCCGACATCTTCTTCCATCTTCTTCTTCCATCATCTTCTTCCTCCGATTCGCTTCTTCTTGCTCTGGTCTTCTCGTCCGGCATCTTCTTCCACGGCGTCCGGGTCTCTTCTTGGGCCGCTTCACGCAATGGGAGGCTCCCGCTGTGTAAGGCTTCGCTGCATCTGACAGGTCTTTTATCACGGAGGGCGGGGCCACCTGGTGACCCCGCCCCCCTCTGACGTCATGGGGAAAGCCATAGGGAATTCCCCATGACGTCCCTGTGCGCTGGAACACAACACAATATGCGAGGCTGCCGGCGCGGCGGCCTTTTATACTGTGGGGCGTGTACTAAACCCCCTGAGCTATAATTGGCCACAGGCATCCTGCCTGTGGCCAATTATTACTCTCCTCGCGGCTGGTTCTTTGATTGGCCAAGCATGCGGGTCACAGTGCATGCTTGGTCAATCATCAGCCAGCAATGCACTGCAACTGGCGCAGTGCATTGCGGGCCGCTCGCATCACACGAATTTGATGCGAGCGGCCCAAATAGTTCTGGGCTCGCTGAATGGCCGAACGCTCGATGTTCAATTCGAACATGGGTTCAAATCGAACACTGGACCTATCCCTAATTGTCAGTATTATTTGAAATCTTTCACTCCCAAGTATGACACAGAACAGATGTTGCATAACAGGGGTTCCAAACAAATTGGGAATTTAAAGTTTTTCTGGAAGTCTCCTCAAAACCAAACCAAAAGTGGCTTAGCCTTTTTTTTTTCCTGGTTAGAAATTGAGTAGGAAATTGGATTTTACTGTTATCAGATGATCCATTAGAGAGATTTCCCCTCATTTACCACTGTAGTGAAAGCAGAAAGTGAGTGGATAATTTACAAAAGCAAAGTATATGAAGGCCAGAACCTCTGTTAGCTTTTTTACTGTCTGAGTTCCTGTTAAAGAGATCCCAATCAGGAGTTAATTCTGATTTATAATTAACCCTTTCATGACCAAGCCTATTTATGACATTTGGTGTTTACAAGCTAATATCACTATTTTTTGCATGAAAATTACTTAGAAGCCCCAAACATTAGATATATATATATATATATATTTTTTTTTAGCAGAGAATCTAGAGAATAAAATGGCGATTGTTTCAATATTTTATGTCACACGGTATTTGTGCAGCTGTGTTTTAAACACAGCTTTTTGGGAAAGGGGACACTTTCATGAATAAAAAAAAAAAACAGTATAGTTATCCCAATTTTTTTGTATAATGCGAAAGATGATGTTATGCCGAGGAAATAGATACCAAACATGTCACGCTTTATAATTGCACGCACTCGTGGAATGGCGACAAACTTTGGTACGTAAAAATCTCCATAGGCGACGCTTTAAATTTTTTCATGGTTACCAGGTTAGAGTTACAGAGAAGGTCTAATGCTAGAATGATTGCTCTCGCTCTGACGATTGCGGCGATACCTCACATGTGTGATTTGAACACTGTTTACATATGCAGGCGCAACTTCCATATGCATTTTCTTTGCTGCGCGAGCTTGCGGTGACGCTTTGAAATTTATTTATTTTTTTCTTATTTATTTTTATATTATTAAATTGTGCTTTTTTTTAAAAAAAAAATTGATCACTTTTATTGTATTGTACTTTTATTATGTAAACATCCCTTGTGACAGTAATACGTGGTGACAAGTACTCTTTATGGAGGGATCGGGGGTCTAAAAGATCTCCAATCCCTCCTTTGCACTTCAAAGTATTCAGATCACCAAAAACGGTGTATCTGAATACTGTATATTTTTTAAAATCCGGCACCATTGGCAGCCGAGTAAACAGGAAGTGACGTTGTGACGTGGCTTCCGTGTTTACATTCAGGAGACTGGAACAAAGCCATTTCCGGCTTCGTGCCAGTCTGTCACTAGCCGCCGGAAGTGGCGGATTGTGTCTCGGGTTTCCCAGTAAGAAGGGAGGCCCGGGAAGAGCGGCGGGAGGCGGCGGGAGGGGAGGACGTCCCCTCCCGCTCCTCCGGGATTACAATCGAGCGGCTTTTAGCCACATCGGTTGTTATTCCTCCCTGGAAAGCCAATCGCCCACTCTAAAAATGGTACCAGGATGATGCCTGCAGCTGCGGGCATCATCCCGGTATAACCCCCTAAAGACGAGTACACACATCTGCGTACGCTCGGCGGGAAGGGGATAATATTTGATAAACAATAGAATACCACACAGTGAAAAATATATCTCCAATATTGAGGGCATAATATACATTTCTGATATATTTAGAAAAGTGAACGCAATGAATTTAAAAGTTCAAGTTAAACACAACAAACTGTTTATTACGAATTTAGCATGTCAGCATTATTTAAGAACCTCACACAGACTATTTCTTTCAATAAATCTTTTCCTCATGCTAAGGAGAACATTACATGTTCACAGCTTGTAGGCAGGTGCAGTCTACTCTCTCCACTGCCAGTACTGCTGGGGCACAGCAGCATTGCTGTTGAAGAGGAAGTCAAGAGGAACATGGTTCTTCTATGGTTTCCTGGGTCACTGAGGAAACTATCCAATTGGCTGCTGCTGCCACATGTGACTCTAGCAGCCTTCTTTGGTCAGGCAGAGCCTATTTAAGGCCCCGGCTCCCAGCCTTGGTGCGCATTTTGCAAGTGTATAGACTAGGGATAGGTACCCCATCTGGTAGGGACAGAACTAGCAGCAGGTAAAGGTTCCTGAAGAGGAGGGAAAGCGTAGGGCTCACAAATTTTCTGGACATATTCTTGCTTGGGCATGAGAGAGCCAAGCCCCATTCTGTCCCTTCTAATGTGGCTGAAACCTACTTTCTACACATTGTTGGAACCCATGAGTGTTCCCGGTTGGGTTGTGTTTGCACTAGGTTTATACTATAGTCCAATATAGTTTCATTGCATTTGGACTGTGTGTGTCATTGCCACAGAACCACGCTGCACCCCACCTACAAGCTAGCCATTCTTAAAGGTCCTAAAAATACATGATTTTCAACAATGGAAGAAAAATAGTATTTTTACATCATTCTTACCTGTAAAATCTTTTTCTTTGAGTACATCATGGGACACAGAGTCAGGCTAATATTCATTACCTGCTGGGTTATACTTCATCATTAGGTGAATGGACACTGGTAGACCAAAAGTCTTCAGACAGGAAGTGATTCCCTATATAACCCCTCCCATACAGGAAGTAATTTAGTTTTGTAGCAAGCACTAAATCCTCAAAAAAGAGGGGAGGGATCTCTGTGTCCCATGATGTACTCAAAGAAAAGGATTTTACAGGTAACTATGACGTAAAAATCCTATTTTCTTTTTCATATATCATGGAACACAGAGTCAGGCTAATATTTATTACCTGCTGGGACATCCCAGAGCAATAGCCTTGAGGGGAGGGAGACACCCTGCCAAACAATAGCCATCAGAACTTATACAGCAGCCCACAGTACACTGTGGCCGAAAGCCGAATCTTCGGCTGCTCGAACATCCACTTGACAGTTTGTGAACGTATGCACTGAAGACCAGGTAGCAGCCTTACAAATCTGAGCCACAGATACCTGATGGCGAAAAGCCCAGGAGGTACCTACACCTCTGAAAGAATGAGCTCTCACCCTAAAGGGAGGAGCTTTATGTTTCAGACCGTAGGCCTGAATGACCAATTGACGGACCCAATTGGCAATGGAAGCTTTGGAAGCTGCCTGCCCCTTCTTGGGTCCTTTTGGTAAAACAAAAGGAGTCTAATCCTCAGATCTCTGCAGATCTAGACAAATAAACCTTGACTGCCCAGACAACGTCCAAAGAATGCAGTCATCTATCTCCCGCCGAACGAGGCTGAGAGAAAAAAGAAGGCAAAATAATGTCCTGATTTAAATGAAAGGCCGACACCACTTTTGTCAAAAAGGATAGGACAGGTCATAACACGACTCCATCATGGTGAAGTATCAAGTACGGTTCCCTGCATGAAAGGCCCGCCAACTCCGACACCCTTCTATCCGAGGTGATAGCCATCAGGAAGGCTAGCTTGCGTGACAGCAAGTCTAATGGAATTTCCTTAATAGGTTCAAATGGTGTTTTCTGTAACACAGACAGCACCAAGTTCAAGTTCTAAGGACACATAGGTGACCTAATAGGGGGAGGCAAGCAAGTTTTCCCCTGCATAAAGGTTTGGACCAGTGAATGGGAGGCTAAAGGCATTTGGAAGAATACTGATAGGGCCAAAACTTGACCTCTGATTGTACTCAAAGCCAATTTGATTTCCACAGCTGACTGTAGAAAAGAGAGAATTATCCCAATCACATATTTCAGAGGATGCCATTTTCTGGCTTCACACCAAGCAATATAAGTCTTCCAGACCTTATGATAAATCTTCCTAGTGACAGCTTTTCTAGCATTCACTAGAGTAGACACCACTGGTCCCGAGATGCCACGGTCCTTTAACACCCTGGCTTCAATAGCCATGTCATCAAATTTAGAGACTGTAAATTGGGGTGGAATATAGGACCTTGAGACAGTAGATCGGGGTGACGTGGAAGCTTCCATTGCCCATCTATTGTCAGTCTCACAATCTCCGGGAACCAGGGCCTTCTGGGCCAGGCTGGTGCCACCAGATTGACTGGAACCCCCATCTCTCCGAATCCTGCACAACAAATGTGGAAGGAGAGGTATAGGAGAGAAAGCATAAACCAGGGAGTACTGGCTCCATGGAACTATCAGAGAATCTGCTCCAATTGCCAGAGGATCTCTTGTTCGAGACACAAATGGCTGTAGCTTGTTGTTGAACATGGATGCCAGTAGGTCAACCTCTGGCCATCCCCAATGTTGGCAAATTTCCTGGAACAAGAGAAAAAAGTTGCACTGAATAAATACTATGATAAAACTATTGTGACATAAAGTATTAAAGTATTAACTGTGCATCAGAAAAAATGGAGAAGATGAATACTCCATATGACCCTATGACAATATGATGTCAATATGATAACATAACCCTGGTATAACGTCCATACAAAAAAACACAATAAAAGGCTGGATTGCTGAACAGCTATTCCACACAATGTATAGTTCAAAGTAAGAGTTTAAACGATGGTTCCTCAACCCTCTATTCCGTAGTGACATAAAAACACGACACCCAAGAAGATGTGACAGGAAAGATCCTCCACCACTGATAATACTGCCGCTTACCAGCTTGCTAGATCTCTTGTTTAAGGAGATCACATAAGCCTTTGGCTTTTTCCCCAGCCCCAGGTCTCTGTGCTTAGATAGCAAGGTGTTCCCATGGGTATAAAAGCGTTTTCGTATAGTACTCGAGCCGGCCGGCTCTCGATCGGTGCTCATTGCTTGGGACAAGCGGGGTTCGTGGTGACCTCAGCATGCCACTCCTCCCTACGCCATTTCGTCCAGGTCCCTGGAAGACGTCATCTGTGACAAAACAGCATAGGGAGGAGCGGCATGCTGACATTACTGCGAACCACGCTTGTCTCGGAAGCAACGGGCAGCGATCGAGAGCCGGCTTGCTCGAGTACTATACGAAAACGCTTTTATACCCACGGCTAAATTGTAAGTGCAATATAGCTGGTTCTTAAGTAATAAATGTTTTTTTTAAGAATTACGCTATGGAAGCCTCTCTATTCTTACATGGGGAATGAGCGAATACCATTCACACTGTGGATATCTTGAGTGGAGTATCTGGAGACACCTTGCTCTCTAAGCACAGAGACCCGGGGCTGGGGAAAAAGCCACAGGCATATGTGATCTACTTAAACAAGAAATCTAGGAAGCTGGTAAGCTTCAGTATTATCAGTAGTGGAGGATCTTTCCTGTTGTACACTGTCACATCTTTTTGGGTGTTGTGTTTTTATGTCACTACGGAATAGAGGGTTGAAGAACCATCGTTTAAACGCTTACTTTGAACTATACATTGTTTGGAATATCTGTTCAGCAATCCACCGGAGTCAATTGGACACTTAGAGAGCTTGTGTAGCCTTTTATTGCGTTTTTTTGTATGCACGTTTTACCAGTTATGTTATCATATTGACATAGCATAGGGTCATATGGAGTATTCATCATCTCCATTTTTTCTGATGCACAGTTAATACTTTAATACTTTATATCACAATAGTTTTATCGTAGTATTTATTCAGCGCAACTTTTTCTCTTATTCTGTTTATTGTGTGTGTCTCATATTAAGTTGCAGCAGTTTTTTCTCATATTTCTTTATATCACTCTACGAGTGATATCAGGGCAGTGCAGTAATATATTTTTAGATTTTAAATTTCCTGGGACACCTCTGGGTGTAGGGACTATTCCCCCCGGGCAGATGTGCTGGTGGCTGAGATAATCTGCCTTCCAGTTCCCTACTCCCGGGATATGGACTGCTGATATAATTGGCACATGTCCCTCTGCCCAGGCTAGTATGTAGTTCACCTCCTTCAGAGCTGAACGACTCCTGGTACAGCCTTGGTGGTTTATATAGGCCACTGCCATGGTATTGTCAGACTGAACCCTGATGTGGCAGTCCTGAAGCTCCACTGTCCAGGACCATAGGGCCAGACGTACTGCCTGTAATTCTAGGACGTTGATGGGCAGGGTCTGTTCTGTCCCTGACCATTTCCCCTGAGCTGTGAGCCCTTCTAGGGTTGCGCCCCAGCCTGAGAGACTGGCACCTGTAGTCAGTACTCTCCAAATTACTGGGAGAAAGGATTTTCCCTTTTGCAGGTTCTGATCCTGCAACCACCAGTTTAGGCTTAAGCATGCCTGAGGAGATAAGCACATTGGATAATCCAGGGCTTTTCTTCCTCTGTTCCAAGCCAACAAGATGTCTTGTTGTAAGGGCCTGGAATGGAACTGGGCATAGGTCACTGCCTCGAAAGAGGATACCACCCTCCCTAGAAGACTCATACAGATCCGAACAGAGGGTTGTCTGGTGCCCGTTATCTGACGCACCTGATCCTTCAGGGCACAGACCCTTACAGGTGGCAAGAATACTCTTGCTTGGACCGTGTTTAGGATCAGACCTTAGACTTTGAGCTGGTCTTAAGGCTGACTTTTCGGTATTTATGATCCAGCCTAAGCTTTTCACTGTGTATATTATGCTCTATTCTAGAGCCTGTACTGAGTGATCTCTGAGCAGGAGGTCATCCACATACCCGAGCACCAGAATCCTTTGGGCCCCTAAAAGACCCAGTACTGGTGCTAGGACCTTTGTAAACACCCGGGGAGCTGTAGCAAGCTCAAAGGGTAGAGCCACAAACTGCAAATTACGTTCCTCTACTGCAAAACGTAGGAACCTCTGATGAGGCTGAATGATAGGTATGTGTAAGTACGCGTCCTTTATATCGACGGAGGCTAAAAAGTCTCCCCTCTGGAGTGAGGTTACTACTGAGTGGACAGACTCCATCGGAAAGGACTGTATCAATAGATACTTGTTCAGGGACCTTAGGTCCAAAATGTCCCCATTTACTCCAGGGTTTCTGAACCGTAAACAGGTTTGAGTAAAACCTTGTGCCCCTTTCAAATACAGGAAACTCTACAATCACTCCTTGATGGACAAGATGATGTAGTGCCTGAAGCAATACGTTTATTTTTGGTGGAATCCGGGGGAACGCTGGATCTTAGAAACCTCTGAGGGGGACCGCCCTGTAACTCCAGCTTGTAACCGCAAGATATAATTGAGGTTACCCACTCGTCCTGAATTGTTGTTTTCCAAATAACCGCAAAGTGCAGCAGCCTACCCCCCACCCGATGGAGTGGGGGCATCCCCTCAAAATAAGGGCTTGGTGCTGGGTTTAGAAGAATTTTGGACCCAGGGCCTTTTCTGGCCCTGGATTTGCGGCTTGCCCCTGGCCCTAGCGCCCTGTTGGCGGCGGAACCGCCTTGATGCTGAGACATTTGAGGAAGCAGTCCCTGGGTTTTTAAAGAAGGGACATCTGGTGCTTTTCTTCACAGTAAGTAGAGAACTCTTCCCTCCAGTAATCTTTTGAATATATTTGTGTTATAAGTGATCACCGACTAAATGTTCCCCATGAAACTGGAAACCTCGGAAGCTTGGCTGACCAGTTCTTAAGCCATTAAAGTCTGCGTATATGTACAGACAAGAGAGCTAAATGAGAAACCTGCTGTATTGAATCCTTTAAAGCATCAACAGCAAAACACAGCGCTCAAGGAATATCTGTCTTACTTTCAGGCAGATCATCCTTCTGGTTAGGCCTATCAGGCCATTTGACCTGATCCTTTACCGACTGGCAAATACCAATTGCTGCAACAGCTGGCTGAATACCTGAACTGGCCAAAGAAAAGGAAGCCTTTAATAATAACTCCAATTTCTTGTCAACAGGGTCTTTCAAGCCCTGTGAGTTATCTACCGGATAAGTTAAGTTCTTGTTTCAGGAAGAGACTGCTGCATCCTCGACTGGCATGCTCCATTTTTTAACTAACTTTTCATCTATGGGATATAAAAGGGAAAACCTTTTAAGAGGCAAAAAAGTCCTGTCAGGATGTTCCCAATCAGCATACACCACCTGTTCCAACAGGGGGTGTAGCGGGAAAGTCTTCGCAACCTGAAAAGGCCTTAGAGATCCCAAAGAGGACCAGGGGGGGCTAAGTCACCTCTGCAAGGGGCAACTTAAAGGCAGACCTAACCACTAACAGGATCAAAAGCCTCTGCGGCTGAGAGGCAGACATCGACTGGTTATCTTCTTGTCTAGATTGCTCAGAAGCAGACTCATCTGCTGGGCACTCCACCGAATCCTGAGCCCATTCCTGCTCTAGACTAGGAGACACTGGGGAGGGGGATCTGTCACGCTTTCTGCCACCCTGGAGGCAATCATGCCAGCAATCCTGTGCTCTAACCCGGCTAGGGCTGAGGACAGTTCATCCTTAGTGATAAAGGGTGAAGCAGCAGCGTTGACTGTAGGTACAATACCAGATAGGCGCAGCGGCTCAGATTGCCCGGAAGCCTCTGGTCCTTCAGGGGATACAACACTGGGGATACGACTAGGTTCATCAGGAACTACTGACGACATAGGTGTGCCCTTTCCTGTGGCGTTAGGCCCACTCCTCTTTTTGGAAGACATTTAATAGCCACAAACAAAGAGTACTGGTGTAGTATTAAAACACCTCAGAAGGGAGACCCTTTAATAGGGCTCACCAAGCCCCTATGCAACAATCCTGCTAAGCACGCATGTGCGTGGTGCCGGTGAATGGGCGTGACTGTATTCACACACAACGCAAATCTTCGTGTGCCCAGATAAGGTTACAGTGCATGTGCGGCGAAGCCGCGTGCGCCATTACAGCCAAATAAACAAACTGCTGAGCCCAGTGGGGCACGTGCGTTTGCAAGTTCGCATGGCAAACCAAGGCGAAATGGTGCACCGTTGTGCGCCATCATACAGGTAAAAAACAGCCAGACACAAGCAAAAAAGGTACTTTGCAAACACCCACAGCTAGCCCAGAACTCCCCCGTATGGTCAGCGCACACAGATGTCCAGCCTTTAGCTAGCTTGACTGATTGTTACAATCACTGGGACACCCCACAATAATAAAATAAAGGGGTTTAACTTACCCGTCCAGGTGCAGGGCCACTTAGAAACCAAGGGCCCAATCTTCACCCTTCACGGCGCGTTCCTGTTACTTGAAACTTCAAGGACTGGGTACCATTTCATGTTTAGTGTCCACTTCCTTGGACCTGTACAGCACCCTGCAGGAAATGCCTTAGCGCTGTAGTGTCCAGGATTTCCACTCCTCAGGGCTCAGCGCCCAGAGGCCACATTACAAGCAAAACCTTGCAGGATCTTGAGTCTTCTTTGCAAAGCTGGGGTACCATTTATCTAAGCATAAAAGCTTGTGTCAAATGGATCCAATTGGTCAATCCCTTGATTCATTTTGGAACCGTTTGTGGGACTAGAGACCTGGAGCTCAGAGAGCACAAACAAAGCATGCCATCCACCTTGCAGACACTGGTAAAAAACTAAAGTACTTCCTGTATGGGAGGGGTTATATAGGGGATCACTTCCTGTCTAAAGACCTTTGGTCTACCAGTGTCCATTCACCTAATGATGAAGTATAACCCAGCAGGTAATGAATATAAGCCTGACTCTGTGTCCCATGATGTATGAAAAAGAAAGTACAACTAAAAGCTAAAATACTAATAGGACTTAGTAAATGCAACCAGGAAGCTTTTTTGGAATAAAAGATTTACCCAATTTATATTTCTCCCAGTCACTTTCCACTCTCCTCCTCACTTGTCAGGGTAAAAAGATTTAAGCTTAAACTACAGCTCCCACATCATTGTCATGAAAAGAATGACAGGGGCAGGGTAAGTCTTTTTAACAAGCTAATGACTTGGTCATCAGAACTATAGCCAAAGCTAATTTGGCTACACTTCTCCTATGGATCAGAGGAGTGCAGGTCATTCTGCACTCCTGTGACTCGTTTCCAGCTGAAAACGGGCTAAAGTCTGCTGTCAGGTGACATCCTTCAGGCAGTCCAGGCTCGGGAAAGATGCCAAATTTACAGTCAGGATCCACCCAGATGCCTGGACCTGCACCTGGTTCAGGCTCTTAGCGATCCGCTGAGAGCCTGAGTCTGCCCCTCCCACTCTTTCCACAACCCAGCACTCCAGTAAGTGCTGGAGAGGCAGAGAAGAGAGTCAGCGACTGACAGTCACGGCTCTCTGCTCAGAGCTGAGGGGAGAATTGAGTGATCAGTGGTGTTTAATCGCACAGTTCTCACTGCAGAGCCAACAGGGGACACATGCATTATCGGATTGATGCTGCATCCACCTAGGTGAGTATAAATGTTTTATTTTTTTTGAAAGTCCATACTTTTCTGTTAATTAACTTAACTGTAGGCGGCATTATACAACTTTTGGGAGGATTTTACACATATTTTTACTTTAATAATTTATATTGCAGCACTTCACTTCAGGTAGTTTAATTTAAATTAAGTATGTATCAGCTGTACAATGTAATTTATATTATAATGTGTACAGTACAATATACTATATATAGGAGACAGAGAGCTAGAGTTTTTTTTTTTTTTTTTTTTTTTTTAAGATGGCTTAATACTGGTAATACTAACTGATGCTGACACTTTTATTGCACATTGGTTATAATTATATCACTTGAAATATATGTATAAATGAAATGAAAACACAAAAAAAAAAAAGGAATAGTTTCATAATATTCTTCATTATGGGCTAGTCTATGGGAATTTCTCCAACATGGAGCAGATAATGCAATACGTTAGCTTTGCCATTTGAAAAAATAGGATTTTTATAACAGCTTTCCTGTAAAATCATTTTCTTGGACATCACGGGACACAGAGCCAAAGTAATTACTGTATGGGTTATATTTGCACCTTTAGGTGATAGACACTGGCACACTCTAGACAGGAAGCTTAGCTCCCTATATAACCCCTCCCCTTACTGGGAGTGCCTCAGTTTTGGAGCAAAGCAATACACGTGTAATCTGAAAGAGGGGAGGGACCTCTGTGTCCCATGATGTACTCCAAGAAAAGGATTTTACAGGTAAGCTGTTATAAAAATCCTATTTTCTTTATCGCACATCATGGGACACAGAGCCACAGTAATTACTGTATGGGATGTCCCAGAGCAATGCTATCTGAGGGGAGAGAGACACAAACAAAAGTAGGGTGCAATCAGACCTGAGGACCTATACTGCTGCCTGCGATATCCTCGTGCCTTCTTACATCCACCTGATAGAATCTGGTGAATGTATGGACCGAAGACCAAGTTTCGGCCTTGCAGATTTGAGCCATGGAGGCTTGGTGATGCACTGCCCACGAAGCACTAACAGCCCTGGCGGAGTGCACTTTGATTTGAAAAGGTGGACCATAAGCTTGAATAATTACTTGCTGAATCCACTTAGCAATAGTAGATTTTGACACTGCCTGTCCTTTTTTAGGACCTTCAGGTAACACAAACAAAACATCCATTTTCCGAATCTGAGCAGTCGCCTCCAAAGAGATTTTGACTGCTCTCACTACATCCAGAGAATGTAGTGACTTTTATTCCGTAGAACAAGATTATGGAAAAAATTAAGGTAGAGCAATATCCTGGTTTAGATGAAAACCTGAAACCACCTTCGGCAGAAAGCTAGGATGAGGACGCAGTACTACTCTATCCTTATGAATAATTAAATATGGCTCTTTACAAGAAAGAGCAGCCAATTATGATACCCTTCTTGCAGAAGATATGGCTGCCAGAAAAACTAGCTTCCTTGTCAAAAGGACCAAGGGGATATGGGGATATGTCGTATCAGTTCATAAGGCTGTTTCTGCAATGCTGACAGAACTAAATTCAAGTCCCAAGGGTTCAGGGGTGACCCGATAAGGCCGAGACCTGGCCTTTGATAGTACTCAAGGCCAGCTTCATCTCTAACCCCATTTGTAGAAAGGTAAGGATTCTACCTGTGACATACTTTCTGTTGTCATCGAAGGCAGCCAGGCATCTCCAGGAGCTAGCGTGTGTGTGTGTGCTGTGTTAGTACAGCACACATAAAACCACCTCAGCCACTCTATCTGCTATAAGGCCCAGTTGTTGTCATCTAAGGCAGCCTATATCTGCCGTAAGGCCCAGTTATTGTCATCTAAGGCAGCCAGGCATCTCCAGGAGCTAGCGTGTGTGTGTGTGTGCTGTGTTAGTACAGCACACATAAAATCACCTCAGCCACTCTATCTGCTATAAGGCCCAGTTGTTGTCATCTAAGGCAGCCTATATCTGCCGTAAGGCCCAATTATTGTCATCTAAGGCAGCCAGGCATCTCCAGGATCTAGCGTGTATCAGAGACGTACTTACCGAGACCGAGATGCCGAGAGCGGTTCACCCTTACGACCCGGCGAAATCTGCCCCCTGGTGATGGGACAGGGAGTAAACGGCACCAGGAGGCACAGGTCACCTCCGTCAGGTAGGCGGGACCGGTGAGGAACTTGGAGGAGATGCGAGCCTTGCCCGGGCAGACCGGCAGATGGCAGGAAGGAGAGGCAGGAGCCCAAAGACCCGGCGGGGGGTCTAACACCAGTTACTGAACAGCCAGGTGCAGAGTAAGTCCAGGATGCAGGCCGAGGGTCAAACACAGGAGAAGCCGTAGCAAGTCCATTGATCCAGCCAGGGTTCAAGCACAGGAGCAGTAGATCAAGCAAAGTCCGTTAGCAAGCCAGGGGGTCAAACACAGGAGCAGTAGATTAAGCAGAGTCCGTTATCAAGCCAGGGGGTCAAACACAGGAGCAGTAGATTCAGCAAAGTCCGTTAGCAAGCCAGGGGGTCAAACACAGGAGCAGTAGATTCAGCAAAGTCTGTTAGCAAGCCAGGGGGTCAAACACAGGAGCAGTAGATTCAGCAAAGTCCGTTAGCAAGCCAGGGGGTCAAACACAGGAGCAGTAGATCAGGTTACTTTTACACAGGGCATGGGGACACACAGGCACTAAGCTGGAAAGACAGACCAGCAAAGTGCCTGTGCGTCAGACGGCCTTTATAGGCGCCCAGGGGACGCTAATTGTGCGCCATAGCGCACAGGCGTGCGCTAGTGCGCATGTGCGAGCGCCGGACCGCCGAGCCTCGAGTGCGCATGCGCCGGAGCGCCGGGCCCCCACGCATGCGCACTGGAGAGCGGGCCGCTCGGCGTCCGGCGCCACTGACCTGACAGTGCCCCTCCCCGAGGGGTGGCCTCTGGACACCCAAACTGCCCATTAGCTCAGGGTGAGCCTGGTGAAATGCCTGGATCAAGCGTGGGGCGTGCAGGTTCCTTGAGGGTTCCCACGAATTGTCCTCAGGAGGGTAACCCTTCCACCTAATCAGGTATTGGAGTTGCCTGCCCATTTTTCTGCAACTCAGAATTTCTTCCACCTCAAACTCTTTCTCGCCCTCGACTAGAACAGGTGGTGGAGGTGGTTTTTCCCTGCTAGGGAAGGGGCTGGGGGTGATAGGCTTCAGAAGGGAAGCGTGAAAAACTGGATGGATTTTGTAATTTTGTGGTAGATCGAGTTCGAAGGCCACGGGGTTTATGATCCTTTTGACTTTGAATGGGCCGATGAACCTAGGCCCCAATTTTCGAGAGGGAACGGGTAATTTCAGGTTGGTGGAGGACAGCCAGACCTCTTCGTTGATCCCGAACGCCAGATTTTCTTTCCTCCCTTTATTAAAATGCTTGCTGTACCCTTCTTGAGCCTCTTGCATTAATTTTTGTAATTTTTGGAAGTTGATTTGTAGAGACTCCACGCGGTCCTGAGCTGCAGGGACAGAGTTTTCCGGGGGAGATTCGGGAAGAAATGAGGGGTGGTAGCCGAAGTTGGCCCAGAAAGGTGTTTGCTTGGTGGCGGAGTGGACAGAATTGTTGTACGCAAACTCGGCATATGGTAAGAGAGCGGACCAGTCGTTTTGAGAATCTGAGCAGAAGCAACGGAGGTACTGTTCTAGTGTCTGGTTGGTCCTTTCCGTTTGACCGTTGCTCTGGGGATGGTAGGCGGAGGACAAGCAGATTCTTATTTCGAGAGATTTGCATAGTTCTTTCCAAAACTTTGAAGTAAACTGGGTACCCCTGTCCGAGGTGATGCTTTTGGGTACCCCGTGGAGCCTTACGATTTCTCTGAAAAATACGTTAGCCGTGGTGGAGGCAGACGGGGTACCAACCAACGGTATAAAATGTGCCATCTTGGAGAGCCGATCAACGATGACGAAGATAGTGGTGAATTCCTTGGACGGGGGTAACTCCACAATAAAGTCCATGGAGACTTCTGCCCATGGGCGTTCAGGAATGGGTAGTGGTCTTAGTAGCCCCCAGGATTTGGCCTTCGGCCCCTTGCTGCGCTGGCATGGGATGCAGGAGGCGACATAGTTCCTGCAGTCCTGCCTCCAGCTTGGCCACCAAAAAGAACGGGAGACAAGTTCAATGGTCTTCCTGGAGCCAAAATGACCTGCCAGTTTATGGTCATGGAAGGTCTCAAGTACCAGGGGCCTTACTCCTAGGGGGACAAAGATCTTCTCCCCAGACCACAGGAGGTTGTCGTGTTTGGCCAGGGAAAGGTTGGTAGGGGCCGGGTCATGTTTGGTAGCAGTTTCAATCGTAGTCATGAGGTCCACCTGGGTGATCAGACCGAAATTTTGAGGGGACAAGATAGTACTGGGCTCGGTTTCCTGGGTGGTCTCCGCAAACATGCGGGAGAGGGCATCGGCCTTTCCGTTTTTGGAGCCTGGTCTATAGGCGATGAGAAAATTGAATCTCGAAAAGAAAAGAGCCCATCTGGCCTGCCTGGGTCTCAATCGTTTAGCTGTCCTAAGATATTCGAGATTCTTATGGTCGGTCCAGACCATAACAGGGTGAGATGCCCCCTCCAAGAGGTACCGCCACTCATCAAGGGCAAATTTAATGGCTAGTAGTTCCCTGTCCCCCACATCGTAATTCCTCTCTGGAGGGCTCAGTTTTCGGGAGGCGAAAGCCACCGGGTGGAGGAGGGCTTTAGCACCCTGGCGCTGGGAGAGGATAGCCCCGAGAGCAGTTTCGGAGGCATCCACCTCCAGTACAAAGGGCAATGCGGGATCTGGATGCCGTAGGATCGGGGCGGAGGAGAACAGGGACTTCAACTGGCCGAAGGCCGCCTGGGCTTCTGGAGACCAGCGGAACTGATTGTGTTGATGGATGAGTAGGGTTATTGGTGCCACAATGGAGGAGAAGCCAATGATAAATCTCCGGTAAAAGTTGGCAAACCCGATAAACCTCTGGACTCCCTTTTTGTCTTTGGGGGCCGGCCAATCTTGGATGGCTTGGACCTTTTGTGGGTCCATTGCGACCCCATTGGTGGAGATAATAAACCCCAGGAATTGTACGGTGGACTTTTCAAACTCACATTTTTCAGCCTTAAGGTAGAGTTTGTGTTGCCTGAGGATGGTGAGGACTATTTTAACGTGCATTCAGTGGAGTTCGGGAGTGGCAGAGAAGATTAGGATATCATCCAAATAGACCACTAGGAAATCATCCAGGTATCTTCGGAAGATATCGTGTTGGAACGTCGCCGGGGCATTACAGAGCCCGAACGGCATTACAAGGTACTCGTAGTGCCCGAACCTTGATCTGAAAGCGGTCTTCCACTCATCACCCGCCCTGATCCGTATGAGATTATAGGCCCCGCGGAGATCAATTTTGGAGAAGATCTGTGCAGATCGAAAGCGCTGAAATAATTCGGGGATGAGGGGAAGAGGATACCTGTTTTTAATGGTGATTTTATTGATTTCTCTGTAGTCAATACAGGGTCTCAGTGAGCCATCCTTCTTCTCAACGAAGAAAATGCCGGCTCCGGCTGGTGATGAAGAAGGACGAATGAACCCCTTGGCCAGGTTCTCGTCAATGTAGGTTTTGAGGGTTTCCAACTCGGTTTCGGATAGGGGAAAGATACGGCCGAAAGGGACTGCAGCACCGGGTAAGAGATCTATGGGAGAGTCGTAGGGTCGGTGCGGTGGTAGGCGGTCGGCCTGTTGCTTGTCGAAGACATCCCTGAATTCCAGGTAGACAGGTGGGACGTGTTTCAGGCTGTCGGGCACAGGTACTAGGACCGAGCAGGAAGCTGGGGCTGGCGAGGAGCAGTTTTGGGAACAGTATTGGGAAGGGAAGGAGACCTCCTTCGTCCGCCAATTGATTAGGGGTTCATGTGCTTGCAGCCAGGGAAGCCCCAAAATGATGGGGAACATGGGAGACGGAATGATATCCAAGCGAAGGAGTTCCTTATGGCCGGAATCGGTGGTGACGAGAATGGGGCTGGTTTCAAAGGTGATCAAGCCGGAACGCGGAAGGGATCCATCGGCTAGATGAACCCGGAGGCACTGCTTCTTGGGGACAAGGGGAAGATGGAGCCTGGCAGCAAGGGAGGAATCCAAGAAGCAGCTGCATGCCCCGGAATCAACTATGGCTGGGAGGCGGACCTCCTTTCCCGTTAACTGTAAAGAGATAAAGAGGATAATGTAAGTTTGGGATAGACCGGTCACCTGGTAGTTAAAGTTAAGCTTGGAGAGGGACTTACTAGGCCTTATGGGGCAGGTGCGAAGGAAGTGCCCGGAACCTCCGCAATAAAGGCACAAATTGGCCTGTCGCCTGCGTAAGCGCTCTTCCGAAGTTAAAGGGGCGCGGACCAGGCCCAACTGCATGGGTTTAATTCCGGGAGTGGCCACAGGTGGAGCATGGAAGGAGGACTGGGCAGGACTCGGCTTGGGCAACGTCCAGCTGGGACGGGGTGTCTGAAAACGTTCAGCGCGGCGTTCCCACATGCGCTGGTCAATCTTGGTGACTGCTTGTATGAGATCCTCCAGGGATTCTGGGACGTCGATACGGGCCAGTTCATCCTTGAGGGTGTCAGAAAGTCCCTGGCGAAACTGATATTTGAGGGCCGGCTCGTTCCAGCCGGTGTCGGCTGACCATTTCCTGAATTCTGCGGTGTAATCTTCGACCGCTCTCCGGCCCTGGGAGAGGTTGTGTAGGGTGGTTTCGGCTGTGGCCCCTTTCTGGGGGTCATCATAAAGCTGGCCCATGCTCTCAAAGAAAGTGTCTAGAGAATTCAGCGCAGGGTTTCTTTGTTCCATTAGGCTATGGGCCCATGCCTGGGGTTCCTCGGCCAGGAGGGAGATGATGAACCCTACTTTTACTACCTCAGAGGAGAAGGTTCTGGGTTGCAGAGCCAAATACAGGGAGCAGGCATTCTTGAAGGCCCTAAATTTCTTGCGGTCGCCAGAGAACCGTTAAGGTATAGGCACCCTAGGTTCAGGGGAGGCCACGACAACAGTGGGATTGGTAGGTGCTGCAGACGGGGGGACCCCGCTGGTAGTGGCAGAGTTGCCCGCTGTGGGGTTGAATGGCCCGGTCAGTTGCTGTAGGCGACTGTCAATTTGGGTGTATCCCACTTGTAGTTTTTGGACAGCCTCAGTAAGTGCTGCCATCTGCTGACACAGGATCTCAAGGGGAGAACACGCTCTGTCGGTCTCGGACATGGCTGGTCTGTACTATCAGAGATGTACTTACTGAGACCGAGATGCCGAGAGCGGTTCACCCTTACGACCCGGCGCAATCTGCCCCCTGGTGATGGGACAGGGAGCAAACGGCACCAGGAGGCACAGGTCACCTCCGTCAGGTAGGCGGGACCGGTGAGGAACTTGGAGGAGATGCGAGCCTGGCCCGGGCAGACCGGCAGATGGCAGGAAGGAGAGGCAGGGATCTAACACCAGTTACTGAACAGCCAGGTGCAGAGTAAGTCCAGGATGCAGGCCGAGGGTCAAACACAGGAGAAGCCGTAGCAAGTCCGTTGATCCAGCCAGGGGTCAAGCACAGGAGCAGTAGATCAAGCAAAGTCCGTTATCAAGCCAGGGGGTCAAACACAGGAGCAGTAGATCAAGAAAGTCCGTTAGCAAGCCAGGGGGTCAAACACAGGAGCAGTAGATCAGGCAGAGTCCGTTATCAAGCCAGGGGGTCAAACACAGGAGCAGTAGATTAAGCAGAGTCCGTTAGCAAGCCAGGGGGTCAAACACAGGAGCAGTAGATTCAGCAAAGTCCGTTAGCAAGCCAGGGGGTCAAACACAGGAGCAGTAGATTCAGCAAAGTCCGTTAGCAAGCCAGGGGGGTCAAACACAGGAGCAGTAGATTCAGAAAAGTCCGTTAGCAAGCCAGGGGGTCAAACACAGGAGCAGTAGATCAGGTTACTTTTACACAGGGCATGGGGACACACAGGCACTAAGCTGGAAAGACAGACCAGCAAAGTGCCTGTGCGTCAGACCGCCTTTACAGGCGCCCAGGGGACGCTAATTGTGCGCCATAGCGCACAGGCATGCGCTAGTGCGCCATAGCGCACAGGCATGCGCTAGTGCGCATGCGCGAGCGCCAGACCGCCGAGCCGCACCCGGCGCCGCTGACCTGACAGCGTGTGTGTGTGTGCTGTGTTAGTACAGCACACATAAAACCACCTCAGCCACTCTATCTGCTATAAGGCCCAGTTGTTGTCATCTAAGGCAGCCTATATCTGCCGTAAGGCCCAGTTGTTGTCATCGAAGGCAGCCAGGCATCTCCATTTGTTTTTGGGTGCCACCACACCGGTGGCTAAGGCCCAATTTTTCAGCCCCTGTTTAACAGGGCCGTGTAATTACAATTTTTTAAGCAATGCTTCGCAACAGGTCTGACTGCTGTGCTCCAAGTACAGTATCTGTGAGGGGTTGCAGTGTTGTCTGTTGTGGCACCAGCACCAGTGCCTAAGGCCCAATTTTTCAGCCCCTGTTTAACAGGGGTGTGTAATTACAATTTTTTATGCAATGCTTTGCAACAGGTCTCATTGCTGTGCTCAGAGTACAGTATCTGTGAGGGGTTGCAGTGTTGTGGCACCAGCACCAGTGCCTAAGGCCCAATTTTTCCGCCCCTGTTTAACAGGAGTGTGTAATTACAATTTTTTATGCAATGCTTTGCAACAGGTCTCATTGCTGTGCTCAGAGTACAGTATCTGTGAGGGGTTGCAGTGTTGTGGCACCAGCACCAGTGCCTAAGGCCCAATTTTTCAGCCCCTGTTTAACAGGGGTGTGTAATTACAATTTTTTATGCAATGCTTTGCAACAGGTCTCATTGCTGTGCTCAGAGTACAGTATCTGTAAGGGGGTTGCAGTGTTGTGGCACCAGCACCAGTGCCTAAGGCACAATTTTTAAGCCCCTGTTTAACAGGGGCGTGTAATTACAATTTTTTAAGCAATGCTTTGCACCAGGTCTCATTGCTGTGCTCAGAGTACAGTATCTGTAAGGGGGTTGCAGTGTTGTGGCACCAGCACTAGTGCTTAAGGCACAATTTTTCAGCCCCTGTTTAACAGGGGCGTGTAATTACAAATCTTGATCTAATAGTTCACAGCAGGGCCCATTCCTGCGCCCACCAAGAGTAACTGTGAGGGCTTACAGTCTTGTGGCAACACCGTCCACCACCAAAGGCCTAATTTTTCAGCCCCTGTTTAACAGGGGCGTGTAATTACAAATCTTGATCTAATATATCACAGCAGGGCCAATTCCTGTGCCCACCAAGAGTAACTGTGAGGGCTTACAGTGTTGTGGCTACACCAACATCTAATGGGGCAAATTTCTGCAGAGTATATACGGCAGGCCCCTACTTTCAAACATCCAACTTAGAAACGACTCCTACTTGCAAACGGAAGGAAAAAACAGGAAGTGAGAGGAAATCTATCCCTAGGAAGGGAAATTAAATTAAAAGGGCTAAACAAATGAGTAAGGTGGAGGATCCACCGTATAGTGTGCTATAAATCAATGCAGACAACACAGATAAGGCAACGTTGACAATAGAGCCATTGATAAATGGCCTTGAGATAGTAAGAGGTTAATTGTCCATGCCTAAACTATATGTTAGACGGACTATAAAAACTGTAAACTGTATTACAATAATACCAAGGTCTTTAATCTGTACTGTCAAAAAATTGAATAACAATTATTGAAAATGAAAAGGGCTAAACATTTAATGATTAGTTGTTTTCATTTCTCATTTACACATAATTCACATATGCAGAATAAATACAGAAAATGTCTTGAATGTCTACACATATTAAAAACACATGCACTGTTTACTTTATTATACAAATTTAAAAACATCTCCCAGGTACATGTGTACTGTACGATATACTATATCATAATGATTGTGTACTATACACAAAGTACCCTATTCTCAAAAATAGGCTAACCAGCAGTGTCTCACAGAGTTCTCTCTGACATGGGCCCATATGACAGGGCTCTTCTTTTCTCAATCAATCCCCTTTCACACTTATACGACTTGTTCCACAATTTGGGACTTCAAAGTAGCATGACAAGTCGTTCCCCATGATTTCCAATGACAGCCATTCATATTAGTACAACTTCAAGTCGTTCCGACTTCAAAGTAGTCCCTGCACTACTTTGGTCTGATTTTGATGCCACACAGGCTTTCCTTGAAATCACGGCAAAATCGTTGTGAAATCACAGTAAAATCGCGCGACTTTAAAGTCGCACAAGTGTGAAAGGGGCCTAAGGCCGAGTTCACACTGCTGTTAAAAGCAGGGATTTGAGGGGTGTTAATTGCCTATGCAAATGATACAACAGACTGCACATAGTGCTGTTCACATTATGAAAACATGAAGCGTTAGCGTTGTGTCACTTTGCTTCAAAATTTAAGCCCTTCAATGCCTTCCATTCAAGTCTTTGGTAACGCTCAGCAAAAGCTCTGGCAGTCGGTGTGGTTGCAGTGCGGTTGCGGGGCAGTAAAATTTGTTTATTTCTGTCACTTTCCATTGTGGAGCAGTTTTAACGTGCCTTAACGCTCATCAACCGCTTCAAAACTGCAAATAGGTTGTTTAGGGAGCGTTTGTAACACTTGTAAAATGCCCCATACTAAAGCTTATTGACACCAGTCTGAGGCCCATACTAACGCCATACAAACGTTATAGGAGTGTTTGTTAAAGACGAACTGCAGTCTGCTCACATAATTTGTAATAAAAACATTTTTGCGCTTCTGAATCTTCCCTCCAACCACTTTGCATATTATTTTATATATACTATGATTCTGTACTTGCCAAATATGCTGAAGAAATCTCCCTCCACTAAGTTTGGCTGTATCCATTTTAACTGTGGGCAGCTAAGCTGCTGCCTGTTCACTTCCTGGATTTAGAAAGACACACAGAGGCACACCTCTAGCTCTGCAGCTCTCTTTGGCCATCTTATTACTCACCATCCCTCCCTTCCTGGCAAACTCTCACGAGAGAGAGAGATCTGTACATGATGTCATAAGCTTAGGCTAATGGGCAGACAAGAAACACGAAGTGGGCTGTATAAGGTATTTACTGGCAGAAAAAAATGTTTTACTATGCAAAGTTAAAACAACACAGGCAGAAGATTTAATAGATGGAAAGTTAAAACAATTACTAAAGGTCCGCTTTAAGTGTAAGAAATTTAGACAAGTATGAACAAGCCCTAACATATTTACTGTGCTCAGAGCACATTACTGTGCTTTATTTTATATATATATATATATATATATATATATATATATATATATATTTTATATATGTATATATTATATATATATATATATATATATATATATATATATATATATATAAAATATATATATATATATATATATATATATATATATATATATATATATATATATATATATATATATATATATATATTTTTTTTTTTTTTTGCTGCAGCTTTTAGTAACGTGTTCAGTTCCATAGAAAAATTCAAAGCAGACATGGCCCCTTGGAAAACAAGGGTTCATGTCTGTAACTGTGTAATTGTGTAATTTAAAAGTGCTTTTCAATAAGAAAGTCTAGTGGTGGCAGGGTCTCTTTAGTAGGCTTTAAAATACTTGGGGGAAATGTAGCATTCTGTCTTTCAGTGATACTCAGCTGTTAGGGACAGAGAAAGATTTTTTGGACAAAGCAATGCACATGTCGCTTGATGGGCACTACTATATTAGCTTAATAACTTCTTGTCCATGGCAATTGTTAAAGTGGGGTTGCACCCAAAAAAAAATCATTAATGTTTCTAAAAAAATAAACATTTGGAAAAAAAAAGGTTTTAACTCACCTCTAAATGCCTTTTGCTAGGGGATCCCTCGTAGTCTGCCTCCTTCAGTGCCTGGGCTGGTGACATCACTTCCCCTCAGCGCAGGAAGGGCTCAGCTCTGCTCCCTCCCTCCTGTCAATCATCTGGGACACGTGACAGGTCTAAGATGATTGCGTGGCCACTTGCAGCGGGTGTGAAGCCACAGCCAGGCACCCACAGTTACAATGCCGGCTCCGCTAAACGGAGGGGGGGACGAGCAGGGCTTTGATCCCCCACATCGCTGGACACTAAGACAGGTAAGTGTCCGATTATTAAAAGTCAGCAGCTGCAGTATTTGTAGCTGCTGACTTTTAATTATTTTTTTTTAAATGGGCACACCACTTTAAGTGCACAGGAATAAGCACACTTGCATGCTTATTTCGGTACATGCTGTGTTTTTGTATGCAGAATTCAATGCAATGCAATGCATTATACAATTAGGAATGTCCTTTAACTGAAACGTTGGACTACTGCCTTTTCATTTGATGTTATTTGAGGGGATATTTTCAATGTCATCTGGCATATAAATTCTCAAAATGTGAAAGTAGAATGACATAAACATATCTAGTATGAGGCTCCTTACCTTTACATATACCGGTACTTATATTCGCCTGAAATGTTTTCTTCTGGTGGGTAACCTCACAGGTGTATGACTCCTCCTTATACCAGCTTTCCCTGGGAACTTTCAATGTGCTTGTAGCAAAGTAATTTCCATTTCTGTCAAGCATTGTAAGGACAGAGGCAGTGTCCTCTTTATAGATGCTTCCATTCCATAACCAATTCACCAAAATATTCTGGGGCCAGAAATTGGAGATTGTGCACACCAATGTCACCACGCCTTCTTCATTTCCATCACAACAAGATGCTAGAATGTTAGTGCTGGGGGACTTTGGCTTGATATCTTCAAGAGCTACAACATAAAACAGTGTGTAATGATAATCCATCGCAGCCACACAACCATTCGATTGTTCATACTAATATTTCAGTATTGTAATAGGCCGTCTATACACAGCAGGTCTGAGGTATTATGCAAAATTAATTCAGACTCAACCCATTATGGTCGTTATAGCAGCAGTCAGAATCTTAATGTTTCATACATTTGTATAATTTATGTTTATCTGCTTTGATCCATTATACATGGGTTTGTGATGTTTCCACTATGTCCATTCAAACATGTTTAAAATTGTATCTTGTTACAATTTGGGAACTGTAGAAATGTTGTAATGGATCATGCTAATTACACATTGGCACTCATGGCACTGGCCTTAAAGAGTAAAGCCTATTTAAAAAAAAAAAAGAATAACGGAACCTGCAAGGCAAAGGCATAATGAGCTAGTATGCATAGCCGTGATCTCGGCATGCGCAGTGCGCCTGCGCGCCGATGTCTACGTCGCATGTGCCGTAGATAGCGGTGCCTTTTCTTTTCTAAATATCTCCTAAACCATGTAGGTTTAGGAGATATTTATTAGACCTACAGGTAAGCCTTAATCTAGGCTTACCTGTAGGTCAAAGTGGTTTGTAAGGGTTTACAACCACTTTAAAGTGGTTGTAAACCCTGTTACACCACTTTTACCTACAGGTAAGCCTATAACAAGGCTTACCTGTAGGTACCTTGAATATCTCCTAAACTTGCACAGTTTAGGAGATATTCAGTATATGCGCTGATGCCGACGCCATTGCGCATGCGCACTAAAGAAACGGGCCACTGGTGCCGTTTCTTCAGGAGTCGTGCTGTGACTGGCAGCTCCCATGTACATGAGTGACGTCATCGCGTCTCTGGCCAATCACAGAGCCGGAGCCATGAACCCGGAAGTAACCACTGTGGAAGATGTCTGTGCTGTACTCAGAGAGCCGACGCCGATCCAGGGCATCATTCTAAGGTAAGTATTTCATAATGAGCTAGTATTCGTTGCATACTAGTTCATTATGCCTTTGTCTTGCAGGTTTTTTTTTTTTTTCTGAGGTTTACAACCTCTTTAAGTAAGGTGGGTATTTGAAAGTCTTATTATCCTACCACAAACAATTTTGGCAATAGGTACTATGAGGTGTATAATGAATTTGCATTTTACATGCAGATATATAGAACATTTATCTGTGTGTACCCAATTCCCCAACAACTGTAATTTTATGTCATCCAGAAAATGAAATGGTTTGTGTGAGTGTTTTCATGTCATGATGTGCAATAAGTCCCCAAATCAAATAAAGAAAATGCATCCATCTCTTTTAGCACACACAAATGACAGTTTAAATTCCCATTTTCTCTAATGCTGCAACAGATTATGTAAGTTGCTTGTAAGTTTTGTACAATAGTAATTCTTTAATTCGTTTTGGTGTTTGCCATTTGCCGAATGTTCGCTGTACAATATACTCACTTTTATTTATTTTTACATGAACATCTGACATATTGCAGGGCTGCTTCACAACACAGGATATTTCCTTGATTGGCTCCCATTCTTTATCGGTAACCTTGTAACTGTGCTTGACCCTTTGATTGTTCCCATTGTGAACAGTTATACTGTTCTTCTTTGATTCTTTGCCATCAAACATTAAATATACTTGACTGGCATCTGGTTTGGTGCCCAGAATTGAGCATGTTATTGTAGCATTGTCATTTAGAAAATCTTCCCTGGATGGTAATTCTACTTCCACAGTTGGTGTGACAAAGATTGATTGGCATGCTGGGGATAGAGAGACATGTTTCAGGACAGGTTTCACTTCATATTTATCACATACATTTTTATCAGATAAATTAATAAATCAATAATGTTGCATTGTACGACATTTTAGACACATTCAGCCATAGGTGGTTTGTGACACGTAAAGAGGAACTTCAGTCCAGTGTTCTTTTGGTCCTGTCCCCACCGTTCAGCTCTGCCATCTTGGCATATATTGTGCATGTGCAGATGTGCCGCAGGTCTCTGCCACATCTTTGGGAAGTCCTCCACAGGAAAACACACCTCATTATGCATTTAGGAATATCCTTTAGCTGAAATTTTGAACTACTGCTCTTTCTCCTGCAGTTATTTGGGGGGATATATTCAATGATATTTTCAATAAAATCTCATGGTGTGAAAGTAGAGTGACCCAATACATATCTGGCTATCTCCTACTTTGTCTGCTTTTAGACGATCCCTGAAAACCCTTCTTTTCAGATAAGCCTATCCCGCCCACACCTAACAACTGTACTTTTATTTTCTTTCATCAGCTCATCACCCAGTTATTACCCTTTGTCTCACTTGACCCTCCCTTCTTGATTGTAAGCTTTAATGAGCAGAACCCTCTCATTTCTCCTGTATTGAATTGTATTGTAACTGTACTATCTAACCTCATGTTGTAAAGCGCTGCACAAACTGTTGGTACTGTATAAATTCTGTATAATAATAATAGTAGTAATAATCATAATAATCTAGCATAAGGCTCCTTACCTTTACATATACTTATATTCCCCTGAAATGTTTTCTTCTGGTGGGTAACCTCACAGGTGTATGACTCCTCCTTATACCAGCTTTCCCTGGGGACTTTCAATGTGCTTGTAGCAAAGTAATTTCCATTTCTGTCAAGCATTGGGAGGACAGGGGTAGTGTCACCTTTATGGAGGCTTCCATTCTGTAACCATTTCACCAAAATATTTTGGGGCCAGAAATTGGAGACTGTGCACACCAATGTCACCATGGCTGCTTCATTTCCATCACAACAAGATGCTAGAATGTTAATACTGGGGGACTTTGGCTTGATATCTTCAAGAGCTGCAACATAAAACAGTGTGCAATGATAACCTATAGTGACTACACAACAATTCAATTGCTCATACTAATATATTAGTATTGCGACAGGCCTTCCATACACAGCAAGTCTGATTTATTAAGTACAATTTACTAAAGCACAACTCACTGTGGTCATTATAGCAGCAGACAAATACCATGCTGTAAGGGCAAAAATGGCAGCAAATCTTTGAGCATGTATCATTTATCTTTTTTCCAAGCAGCGGCATGCATTGTGTATATACACATACCTGTGCATGTGGATTGTGATACCTCCAGCACATCGTGTACAATATGCTTTTAATGATATCAGTACATGCTTTATGTTTAAAGACAATCCTGCTGCTCCAGGTGAACCGGCAATAATGGTGTCTGCAATCCAGATATGCATGGGGTGCACGCCCTGTCATTGCTGCAGAGTACATATGAAGAAAGAAGATTTGACAGCTGCACACCCATATAATGCAAATAAAAGCTTCTTTATTCAAAAAATCATCAATAAAAACAGGCACAATGCATATTGGCAGGGTAAAAAAAGGTTGATGCGTTTCACGTGTTTATTACGTGCTTTGTCAAAACTGTCAACGGTTTTGACAAAGCACGTATTAAACATGTGAACCGTGTCAATGATTTTGACAAAGCATGTATTAAACGTGTGAAAGGTGTCAACCCTTTTTCCCCCTGCTAATATGCCTTGTGCCTGTTTTTATTAATAACATTTTGGAATAAAGAAGCTTTTATCTGCATTATATGGGTGTGCAGCCATCCAATCTATTTTCTTTACATGCTTTATGTGGTTTTGTTTCTACATAACAATACTTAAGATCCTTAATGGAATTTAGACCCCAAAACACTCAAAATTATATTTTTGACATGTCACTGCAGAGCAATAGTATGTTCAAACTTCTTAGTAAATTTTCTACTGTAACATGTGTGCCTGTTTCAATGCACATTGCAGGCACAAAATAATTACTGTGAGCATACCTCTTCTTTCATTCTTGTAGGGTCTTTACCAAACACTAGAGTTGGGCTAAACACCCTCTGGTTGGGTTTGCCCCTGAACTCACGAACATTGCAAAAGTTTGGACCTGAACCGCAAATTCAGGCCTGGGCTCCAGTGTTTTTAAGATAAAGAGATTATTTTTGTTGGTAAGCATACAGGTCGGGTATGGGACAATGCAGAAGGGCCAACTGGGCATCCTTGTGCACAGTTACATGAAATAGAGTTTGAAGTAGACCAAACCCATTAGACCAAAACCCTACCAATCTCAGGCAGGACCACCACGTGTGCAACACATCCCGCTGTTCACAACAATTTTAAAAGCAGCTCTCACTACATCCAGGGGAGGCATGGGAAACCTATTTTTATCTTTTACTGGGCTCCAATTTCTAATTTGTTATTTTAAGCTGTAGTTACTATGTGTGAATTGTGCTGATGCAGACGTCATAGCGCATGCGCACTAAAGAAACAGGCCACTGGTGCCGTTTCTTTGGGTGTCATTCCATGACTGGCAGCTCTGTGCGCATGTGCAGGTTTGATGTCATCGCAGCTCTGGCCAATCACAGCGCCTGGAGCCACGAACCCGGAAGTAACTCCTGTGGAAGTTGTCTGTGCTGTACTTGGAGAGCCGACGCCGATACAGGGCATCATTCTAAGGTAAGTATTTGGGTCTTATTTACTAAAGGAATATTTTTACTTAGCAAAGTAATTGGGTAATGCTGTGCCCACATTAACTTTTTTTTGTTAATTACACACTGGCACTCATGACACTGGCCTTAAGTAAAGTGGATATGTGAAAGTCTTTTGGTCCTAACTAAAAACATTTCGATAATAAATACTATGAGTTGTACATCATAAGTGGAATTTGTGTTTTACATGCATATGGACCTTTTATCAGTGTGTACCAAATCCCCTAATGACTGTTATTTTGCGTCAACCAGAAAACGAAATGGTTTGTGTGACTGTTCACATGTCAATATGTGTAACAAGTCTCAATATAAATTAAGATAAGATAATATGTCCACATTTAGCACACACAAATTACAGTTTAGATCTCCACTTTCTCTAATGTTGCAAACAGATTAGGTAAGCTGTTTTATTTTGAAATATACTTACGTTTATTTATTTTTGCATGAACATCTGGCATAGAGCAGGGCTGCTTCACCCCACAGATTATTTCCTTGATTACCTCCCATTCTTTATCAGTAACCTTGTAACTGTGTTTGACCCTTTGATTGTCCCCAGTGTGAACAGTTGTGACTTTCTTCTTTGAATTTTCGCCATCCAACATTAAATATACCTGACTGGCATCTGAATTAGTGCCCAGAATTGAGCATGTTATTGTTGCATTGTCATTTAGAAAATCTTCTCTAGATGGTAATTCTACCTTCACAGTTGGTGTGACAAAGCTTGCTGGACATGCTGAGGACAGAGAGACATGTTTCAGGACAGGTTTACACTTCAAATTAATCATATACATCAGATAAACAGATACAATGCCATAAAATAAAATATGTGCGCCGTATAAAGGTTCAGTGAAGAAACCTAGCATTGTAATGACATTTTAGGCACATTCAGCCATAAGTGGTTTGTAAAACTTAAAGAGGAACTTCAGTCCAGCACTGTTTTGGTCCCGTCCTCACTGTTTTGCGCTGCCATCTTTGGATATGCATGTGCAGATGTGCTGCAGGTCTCTGCCAAGTCTTTGGCACTTTACAGAGACCTGCAGTACATCTTCAGTGTCATTGGTTTGGTAATATGCTAATTGGTTAATCCATGTATTGTGATGTAGAACATCTAAATCTAAATTTTTATGACCTACAAATATTAATTTGTTATCCTTCTTTGTTATGATTATAAAAGTGTATTGCACTCACAGTGCCCCAGTGGTAAACATTCAGATTTTGCCCATAGTTATGCTGCTTGTCTACATCAGTTTGCAGAAATAGATAATTGCAAAACAGTGGAACACAAAAATGATGGGTCTTATTTACTAAAGGAATTTTTTTAATTAGCAAAGTAAATATTCACTGAGGGTAGTAAATAAGATTAAGCTGTGCTTAATTAAATCAACCAATCATGTACTAGGAAAGTGAACATGCACTTGTCTAAGCGAGTGGCCTCTACTCTTTAACAAATCAACCCAAATGTCTCCAACAACATTCTATCTCCACACCTGGATAGCTTTAGCCAGCTATAAAGAGATGGTATGGACAACAACTACATAATTTCAAATTGGTACAGTGGGGAAAATAATTATTTGATCCCCTGCAGATTTTGTAAGTTTGCCCAGAAAAATGCTGACTATGACCCTAAGAACACCATCCCTACAGGCAAGCACAGAGGTGGAAACATTATGCTTTTGGGCTGTTTCTTTGCTAAAAATACAGGCCAACTTTGCCACATTGAGGGGCCAATATACAGGGCCATGTTTTCGCGAAATCTTGGATGAGAACCTTCTTCCCTCAGCCAGAACACTGAAGATGGGTCATGGATGGGTCTTCCAGCATGACAATGACCCAAAGGCAACTGAGGAGTGGCTCAAGAAGCATATTAAGGTCATGGTGGTGCCTAGTCAGTCTCCAGACCTTAATCCTATAGAAAATGTATGGAGGGAGCTGAAAGTTCGAGTTGCCTAGAGACAGCAAAGAAACCTTAAGGATTTAAAGAAGATCTGTAAAGAAGAGTGGACAAAAATCCCTCCTGAGATGTGCGCAAACCTGGTCACCAACTACAAGAAACGTCTTACCTCTGTGTTTGCCAACAAGGTACTAAGTCATGTTTTGCTTGGAGGTCCAATACTTATTTTACTCACTGAACTGCAAATTAATTTATAGCATTTGTTTTATGTGTTTTTCTGGATTCTTGGTAATATTCTCTCTATCATTTAAATACACCTATGATAAAAATGATAAACCCTTAATTTCTTTGTAAGTGGGCAAACTTAGAAAATCTGCAGGGGATCAAATAATTATTTCTCCCACTGTACATAGAGGCTTTCATATAGCCATGTAAGCTAAAGGAAACCAAAAAAAACATAATGTTGTTTGTAAGCAGTTAGCAGTTCTGCAGACCTATTGCCCCGCACACATGAACGGAAATTCCGCCAGCAAAAGTCGGATGAGAGCTTTTGGTCGGAAAATGCGATCGTGTGTATGCTCCATCGGACTTTTGCTGGCGGAATTTCGGCCAACAAAAGATTGAGAGTATGTTCTCAATTTTTTGGTCGGAAAAAGTTTCCGATCGTCTGTACAAATTCCGACGCGCTAAATTTCTACGCATGCTCGGAAACAACTTGAAGCATGCTTGGAAGCATTGAACTTAATTTTCTCGGCTCGTCGTAGTGTTGTACGTCACTGCGTTCTTGACGGTCCAAAGTTCAGAGAACTTTTGTGTGACCATGTTTATGCAAGCCAAGCTTGAGCGGAATTCTGTTGGAAAAAACATCCAAGTTTTTTCCGACAGAAAATCCGCTCGTGTGTATGGGGGATATGAGATCATGTGCCAATTTTTTGTAGACTAACACTTTAACAATAATTCTCACATGTCTTGCATATATATTTACCTAAACATTTGCTAATATTTTTTATGTAATTTTCTGTCATGAATTTTACTTGACATGTATATTCGTCCTCCTTGTTCCAGCTCTCCTTGCTGATATTCAGTGAGCCTCTTCCAAAGGAAAAACCACCATCACCCTTTAAAGGTTTGAAGCTATTATCAGTTTCAAAGGGACTTCCATTTTTAAGCCACTGGAGAGGCCCAACGTGGCCTTTTAAATTTGATACAAAACACACTACTGGCACAACATTGTCTTCAGGTTTAATACCACAAGAAGGAAGAAGGACTTCAATATTACTTTTTCCTTCATAAGTATTTTTGCAGTAGGAATCTGTAAGAAATAGATTTACATACAAAGCAATATATTAAACACAGTTAGTTGAAGTTATGGATTGGCATAAAGACTGGCAAAAGTTTAAAAGCAGATCTAGGAGGAATAACAAAATGTTTCAACAAAAGAAGAAAATCATCCGCATTGCACTTGTTTCCACTGGACCAAATTGCAGCTCTACAGTGGTGTGAAAAAGTGTTTGCCCCCTTCCTCATTTCCTGTTCCTTTGCATGTTTGTCACACTTAAGTGTTTCGGAACATCAAACCAATTTAAACAATAGTCAAGGACAACACAAGTAAACACAAAATAAAAATTTGTAAATGAAGGTGTTTATTATTAAAGGTGAAAAAAAATCCAAACCATCATGGCCCTGTGTGAAAAAGTGATTGCCCCCTAAACCTAATAACTGGTTGGGCCACCCTTAGCAGCAACAACTGCAACCAAGCGTTTGCGATAACGTGCAATGAGGCTTTTACAGCGTCCTGGAGGAATTTTGGCCCACTCATCTTTGCAGAATTGTCCTAATTCAGTTACATTAGAGGGTTTTCGAGCATGAACGGCCTTTTTAAGGTCATACCACAACATCTCAATAGGATTCAGGTCAGGACTTTGGCTAGGCCACTCCAAAGTCTTCATTTTGTTTTTCTTCAGCCATTCGGTGGTGGACTTGCTGGTGTGTTTAGGATCATTGTCCTGCTGCAGAACCCAAGTTCGTTTCAGCTTGAGTACACGAACAGATGGTCGGACATTCTCCTTCAGGATCTCTTGGTAGACAGCAGAATTCATAGTTCCTTTTATCACGGCAAGTCTTCCAGGTCCTGAAGCAGCAAAACAGCCCCAGACCATCACACTACCACCACCATATTTTACTGTTGGTATAATGTTCTTTTTCTGAAATGCAGTGTTCCTTCTACGCCAGATATACTTGGACACACACCTTCCAAAGAGTTCCACTTTTGTCTCATCGGTCCACAGAATGTTGTCCCAAAAGTCTTGGGGATCATCAAGATGTGTTGTGGAGAAATTGAGACGAGCTTTGATGTTCTTTTTGCTCAGCAGTGGTTTTCTCCTTGGAACTCTGCCATGCAGGCCATTTTTGCCCAGTCTTTTCCTGATGGTGGAGGCATGAACGCTGACCTTAACTGAGGCAAGTGAGGCCTGCAGTTCCTTGGACGTTGTTGTGGGGTCTTTTGTGACCTCTTGGATGAGTCGTTGCTGCGCTCTTGGGGTAATTTTGGGCGGCCGGCCACTCCTGGGAAGGTTCACCACTGTTCCATGTCTTCGCCATTTGTGGATAATGGCTCTCACTGTGGTTCGCTGGATTCCCAAAGCTTTGGAAATGGCTTTATAACCCTTTCCAGACTGATAGATCTCAATTACTTTCTTTCTCAATTGTTCCTGAATTTCTTTGGGTCTCGGCATGATGTGTAGCTTTTAAGGATCTTCTGGTGGACCTTACTGTGTCAAGCAGCTCCTATTTAAGTGATGCCTTGATTGTGAACAGGTGTGGCAATAATCAGGCCTGGGTGTGGCTAGAGAAATTGAACTCAGGTGTGGACAACCACAGTTATAGTATGTTTTAACAAGGGGGGCAATCACTTTTTCACACAGGGCCATGATGGTTTGGATTTTTTTTCACCTTTAATAATAAACACCTTCATTTACAAATTGCATTTTGTGTTTACTTGTGTTGTCCTTGACTATTGTTTAAATTGGTTTGATGTTCCGAAACACTTAAGTGTGACAAACATGCAAAGGAACAGGAAATGAGGAAGGGGGCAAACACTTTTTCACACCACTGTATGTGTTACTGTCTCATTAGAAAGTTCATTGTCTCATTGGAATCATATACAGCTAATTTTACTGCAAATTTACAAGAAAATTTAAACAAAAACTGTCATAAGAAACAGTGCTTACTACTACTGACCAACTTCTGAATGTTCTAGTTGCTTGGCTGCTATGCTGACCCTTTTACTTCAATATTATCTTTTAGTATTTGTCTCATCAAAATAATTAAATCAAGAGTTATTACTCTTGATCATGAGTTATTATGCTTGTTTAAGGTAAGAGACTCAGAAAGTATTAACCCTGTCACCAATGGCAGAAAATGAACCCTAACCCACCCTGTAAAGGAAGATGATGTATTTTTATTTTCTTGTGTATGTCCTAGAACTTAGCTGTAATGGTACATGTGTAACATGTGACATGTGTATATGGATTGCAAAAAAATCAGTAAATGCAATGGCCAGCTTATGGGCATATTGGGGACAATATACCAATCTTCAGTATATACATTTGCTTATGGGGCAGAATTGAGGCTGTTCTCAGACACTATTGTGAATGGACATGCAAACATAATCTGACCTAGTCTAACCCATGTAAAGGCTAATGCCAGCTTATTAGAAAAATCAACAGTGATTTGTCAGGTGAAAATTGCTAAATTCCCCAGCAGCTGTTAAAGAAGAGCTCATGTCCACTGGTACATAAAAGCTTCTCAGTACAATTAAATAGGCCATATAATGAAGGGTGAAATCCCTCCATTCACAAAGAATATTAACAACTTCAATACAGGGCACATATACACCTTCCTGCCCAGACCAATTTTCAGCTTTCAGCGCTGTCGCATTTTGAATGACAATTGCGCAGTCATGCTACACTGTACCCAAACTACATTTTTATCATTTTGTTCCCACAAATAGAGCTTTCTTTTGGTGGTATTTGATCACCTCTGGGATTTTTATTTTCTGCTAAACAAATAAAAAAAAAGACCTAAAATTTTGAAAAAAATAAATTTTTGGTTTCTCTTACAAAACTTTGTAAATAAGTAAGTTTTCTTCTTCACTGATGGGCACTGATGGGGCTGCACTGATGGACACTGATAAGGCGGCACTGATGGGTACCGATGAGGTGGCACTGATGAGGTGGCACTGATGGGCACTGATAATGGGCACTAATATGTGGCTCTGATAGGTGGCACTGATATGCAGCACTGATGGGTACACATAGGCGGCACTAAAAGGCGGCACTGATGGTCACTGAAATATGGCACTGATAGGTGACATGGATGGGCACTGATAGGTGGCACGGATTGGGCACTGATAGGCGGCACAGATGTGCACTGATAGGTGGCACAGATGGGCATGGATGGGCATTGATAGGTGGCACTGATGTACACTAATGGTTGGTACTGATGGACATTACTGATTGGCAGGCATCCATTGTGGGCACTGATTGGCATCCATTGTGGGCACTGATTGTTATCCCTGGTGGCCATTGGTGGCATACCTGGTGGTGACTAGTGGAGGGCTTCCATGGTGGTCCAGTTTGGTCATCCTTGGGGGGGCTGATAATCAATCAGCACAGACCCCCCTGTCAGAGAAGCAGCCGATCGGCTCTCCTCTACTCGCGAATGACAGACGCGAGTAAGGAAAAGCCGATCAACGGCTCTTCCTGTTATATATCGTGATCAGCCGTAATTAGACACGGCTGATCACGTGGTAAAGAGTCTCTGTCAGAGACTCTTTACCTAGATCGGTGTGGCGGTGTGTCAGACGGCTTGATATCCTGGCGACATCATATGACGTCCGTTCAGGATATCGCAATCACTTTGCCGCCGTCATTTTGCTACACAACACTTTCACCCTGAATTTACAAGATATAAAAATTGCCCACTGAGATGGGTGGATCAACCATTTGAACAGATTTTAAAGTGGTCGTATCACTGTGATGCAATTCTATTTTGTATTAGTATACAGGGAAAAATCGACCTAGCTGTCTGTAGGCAGGAAAATAAATATGTCATAAGAGGGCAAATTTGAAACTGTGAAAGAGGCTTAATATTGAAGATGTGTATATGTGTGTATATGGAAATAATGTCTGATGGTAGTAGAAAAGCATTTTTGTTGTCCTTTTCTCGTTTTTGTTTAGAAATTAACCCTTTTCTTCCTTCATTAGTCTGGGCTACCTGTAGACTGCAAGGTACTGTTCCTTTTGGCAGTATAGATAGAAAAGTAAATAGATAGATAGATAGATGGATTAGCGGTTCAAAAACATTATGCGGTAACTTACTTGTGAGAATGACAGGCGTGTTATTCTGAGAAGTGCAGGTGATTTGATTGTTCTCCCAGTCACTAACAGCAATGCTCATGAAGATGGCATGGAGAGATACTTTATCCGAGGATACAGCTATAGAAATGTTTTTGTAAATATTTTCAGGCTTTATTTCTATCTTTGTTGAGGGGTAAGCATCTTTTAGAAGACAGCCAACAGTTACAGATGGAGAAGTGTCCAGCACACCACAGCATGGAAGTAAGGGTAGCAGTTTGCCAGGAGATACAGTAACTGCAAAAAAATAAAAATGATTTCAACAGATGTTCAAAGAAAGTAGAAACCAGTTCTAACACATGTTAAAGGATGAGTCAAACAGGACAGCAATGTGGCTTAATGGCCAGTACGTCTGTCATGCAGGGTCCTTGGTTTAAACACTACCTGCATGGAGTTTGCATGTTCTCCCTGTGTTTGTGTGGGTTTCTTCCAGGTACTCAGGTTTCCTCCCACACTTTAAAGACACACTCTTTGGTTACTTGGCTTCTGTCTAAATTGGCCCTTGTATATATGTAAATGTGAGTTAGGAACCTTAGATTGTAAGCTCCTTGAAAGCAGGGACTGATGTTACTGTACAATATATAAAAATTACTGTGTAAAATTTTTGATGCTATATAAATAAATACCTGTAAAGAATAATACAAGTTTTAAGTTTCAGATGAATTCCAGCAGGTCTGATCATCTATCAAGTTGTTTAATCTGCTGGGAACCCATCTCCAAGATACCAGCTTGGTGCCCCTCATCTGGTAAAAAGGGAATTAGCAGTTATGGTTGGGCAACCCAACTTCTTGGGCCTAGGAGGCATTGCCCCATCTGTGTCCCTTGCAGTTATGATTTAAAATATTGGAAAAATAAAGCAACATATTTTGGTAACTGTATTGCCGCGTACACACGATCGGATTTTCCGACAAGAAATGTTGGATGTGAGATTGGCGGAAAGTCCGACCGTGTTTCTGCTCCATCGAACATTTGTTGGTGGCAACAAATGTTGGCTAGCAGGTTCTCAAATTGTCCGCCAACAAATTATTGTTGTCGGACTTTCCGATCATGTGTACACAAGTCCGTCACACAAAAGTCCACGCATGCTCGGGTCAAGTACGAGCCGGAAGCGCTCGGTCTTGTAAAACTAGCGTTCGTAATGGAGATATCACATGACTATTGAACTTCCTTTTTATAGGCTCGCCGTACGTTTTGTACGTCACTACATTCGTAATTGTCGGCCAACATTTGTGTGACCGTGTATGTAAGACAAGTTGCAGGCAACAACCTTCAAACAAAATTCCACGGTTCTGTTGTCGGAAAGTCTGATCATGTGTACGGGGAATATGAAGTTGCAATATAAGATATATCCAGCACTCAAACAAATTAATATATATATATATTTTTTTTATTATTAAATTACCTGCCTTTATTCATATGTTTTCTCATTATTTACTTGCATATTAATCTATCCAGGTGTGGCAGTGACAGGGTTGGAAAACATCACAACACACTACCAAAGACACTTAAACAGTTGCAGCAACAGTTTAAAACAAACAGCCAGAGTTACAGGAATTGCTTCAAAAATTCTTACGCAACACTCGTGGGTATTGCAAATCCCGGTGACTCCTCACTGCCCACTGTTGCTACCTCTTTCTAGGTATAATTGTAGTAAAAGTAAATATAGATAGATATGAATTAAAACTGGTATCTCAAGAGATCTAGATATGAGTAGTCGACAGCATACAATCACAACACAAGATCTAATAGTGATAATGCAAAAAAAAAAAAGAAAATAATTTTTACTATTTATAGTACTATTTATATAGAGGTGGTTGGCTGACATTATATTAAATGATTTTATCATTAGGCTATTCTGTTATCTGTTGTAGCAGTTAGAGGGTTGAGGCGAACAATTTACCACTGACAGGGATGCTTACAATGACCAGATTTTGTTTATTTGTGTAAAACCTTTATGCCAAAAGAAAAAAAAGCTGTTACTGTAACTGCTTAACTAGTTCAACTCTTTGGATATACTACATACAATCCAATCCAATGAGTAAACTGTTTTTCACAAGCTGATGGCTGCTAATGCATATCTGCTTGTTCAGATGGCTCCTGGCTTGAGAGTGATGTGGCAGCTGTATAGCCGTCAATCACGTTCACAGAGAGGGTGGCAAGGTGCTCCCTCCCTTAGGCGGTCCCCTTGGTTCCCAAGCTCTCCCGCTCTTACCTGGAGTTCGTGACCGCAACATTTCAGAATGGAGAGCGGTGTGAGAGCAAGGCATATCTATGCCTCAATCTCACATGTAACCAAAGAAACCGGAAGCAACAATGATTTTATCACTTCCTGTTTCAGATCCACCATTTCCTGCCTGGAACAGCCAGGGGACATATCTAACCAGGAAGATCTGTGTGTGTGCAGGACAGGGGAGACATTGGGGTTGATTACACCCCTAATGTCTCCATAAAGAATACCTGTCACCTGCTCAATGCTATCACATGGTGGTTTATTAACCCCCTGTGATAGCAACCATGTAAAAAAGAAAATAGTTTTGAAAAATAAAATCATAATAAAATGTATTTAAAAAAATAAACTGTTGTAACCCCTGTTGCCCCCATACATGTGCAAACGCATGCCCAGGGTGCGCTTGCATAAGTAAGCTTCGATTGCTCCACATGCTTGACATATCATTGTAAATGTCAGAGTGAGAGCAATATTTCTAGTACAAGAGCTCCTGATTAGCTCTAAACCGATGAGCTGTAAAGGCTTTGAAAATGTCACCTGGAGACCGTAGTTTTTTTTACGATATTACAGGCGCACACTATTTTAAAACTTGGCATGTTTGGTATCTATTTACTTGACACAACCTTGTCTTTTACATTTTATACCACAAAATGGGTATTATATTGTGTGTGTTTTCACAAAAACATTTTTTTTTAATGAAAGTATGTGTTTAATAAACAGTTATGCAAATATAATGCAACATAAAAATGTACAACTATCATATTCTACGGGACCTCTGATTTCAGAATATATATAATGTTCTGGGGGATTAAGTAACTTTATTGTAAAAAAAAAAAAAAGATTGTTACATGTGTGCAAAAACAACAAAATTTGCTCTAGAGCCAAACTGACTAAAAGGTTTTAGCTGGTGATAGGCTTTAATTTATTAGTGTATCTAAAGCTACTAGTACATTTAATATTTCCTTTCCCCCAGACCGACTAAGCTGCTTTCCAAAGGTGTTTCTGTGGTAGACATGTGCAGTAAGTTTCATTCTGAATCAAATTCCGAATTGGATGTATCCGAATTTCCGAATAACAACAGGACTACATTTTAACAAACCCAAAATAACAAAACAAAGTTCAAACAGCTTTCAAATCAAATTCAAATAATTTTCGAATCAAATTAGGAAGGAATAGAATATAAAAAACAATAAAATACAATAAAATAGAATAGAAAGAATATAACCGTTTCCCAAAATTAGAATAGAATACATTCAAATTAGAATAGAAAAGAATAGAATAGAAAAAAACAATGGAATAAAAAAAAAAATAGAAAGCAAATAATCATCTTTCGAAATTTGAATATTATTATTATTATAGAGGAGTTATATAGTGCAAACCATTTGCGCAGAGCTGTACAACTATGGGGGCAGACAGTACAGTTACAATACAATTCAATACAGAGGGATCAGAGGGCCCTGCTCATTAGAACTTACAACTTAGAAGGGAGGATCAAGTGGAACAAAAGATAATAACTGTAATAGATAATAACAAAAGTTGTTAGGTGTGGGTAGGATAGGCTTCTCTGAAGAGGAGGGTTTTGAGGGATCGTTTAAAAGCTAATAGAGTAGGAGATAATTGGACAGGTTGGGGTAAGGAGTTCTATAGGATTAGAGAGGCTCTGGAAAAGTCCTGGAGGCAAACATGGTAGGAGGTGATGAAGGAGCTAGAGAGCAGGAGGTGTTGAGAAGAATGAAGAGAACGATTAGGTTGGTATTTTGAGACTAGGCTAGTGATGTAGCTGGGGGCCGAGTTGTGGATGGCTTTGTAAATAGTTGTTAGTATTTTGAATTTAATTTGTTGGGTGACTGGAAGCCAGAGAAGGGATTGACAAAGAGGAGTAGCAGACACAGAGCGATTGGTAAGGTAGATGAGTCTGGCAGCAGCATTCATGATGGATTGAAGGGGGGATAGACTATGTAGAGGTAAGCCAATGAGAAGGTAGTTGCAGTAGTCGAGAGATGACCAGGGAGTGTATTAAGAGCTGTGTCATTGGTTAGAAAGGGGCGTAGATTTACAGGCAGCCTGTAATTTTCAGCCCATTTTTTCAGCCCATTTTCGGCAGTCCGTAAATGCCCGTCAAAGGCAGCGGCGCCCTTAAATAGATGGCTGATGGCCGACCATGCAAATGCACAGGGGCCATTTCCGAAGCCTGCCAGGCTCGGGAAAGCTTCTACACGCCTTGCCGGGAGGCGCATACACAGTAACGTAATGGTGTCGCCTGTCGCTATTTTTGAATGGAAGCCACGCCACTTGTTCTTGACGGTGCCAGCGGCAGCGCAGCCTCGCCCACTCGTCAGATCAGAGGAGGAGCCGAGAAGGGTTGAGGACAGTGACACTGTGTGACTGTGAGGGGATAATATAAAGGCAGAGGAAGACATTACTGGCAGGGAGGGGGTGAAGCCATGAAGGGGACAGAGGAGGACACTGATGTGCTGCCCTGTGGAGAGGTGAAAGGGGCACAGGAGGAGGACACTGATGTGAAGAAGTAATATGAATGGGGACAGAGGAGAAAACTAGTGTGAGGGGGTGAGGACTACAATGTCTGCACAGCTTCTGACCACCTCCTGTATCATGTCCACACCCTCTGTCCACCTCCTGTATCATGTCTCCAGCCACTGTACACCTCCTGTATAATGTCCGCAGTCTCTGTCCACCTCCTGTATCATGTCTGCAGCCTCTGTCCACTTCTTGTATCATGTCCGCAGCCTCTGTCCACCTCTTGTATCATGTGCACAGCCTCTGTCCACCTCCTGTATCATGTCTGCAGCCTCTGTCCACCTCCTGCATAATGTCCGCAGCCTCTGTTCACCTCCTGTATCATGTCCGCAGCCTCTGTTCACGTCCTGTATCATGTCCACAGCCTCTGTCCACTTCTTGTATCATGTCCGAAGCCTCTGTTCACTTTCTGTATCATGTCGACAGCCTTTAATCATCTCTTGTATCATGCCCGCTGTCTCTGACCATCTCTTGTCTTTTATCATGTCTGCAGTCTCTGAGGGGGAGTCTGGAGAGGAGTCAAGAGTGGGAGTACTTCCAGGATGGGGGTAAAGGGAGAAGTTAGACATGTGCGGACTGTGGAAAGAAGACTATAGGATAAAACTAGAGCCACTAATCTGGATCTATCTGACTGAGCCCTACACAGTGCACCTGAGAGGAGGTCAGTGACAGCGCTGCCAAGCCAGTCGGGGGTGGTGGGTTGCTGATGTAAGGGGGAGTCAGTACAATAATGTAAGGGGGCATTGATATAAAAGTTCCCCCTATGTTAGTAACCGCCCCCCTTATCTTAGTGCATTCACTCTGCGGAAGATGGTCGCTAGTCACCAGCTTGCCCCCCCCCCCCACACCAGAGTTCCTGGCATTCCCCTTTACATCAGAATCTGCAGGAGTCCCCCTTACAGTGCAAGGGCAATGCTGCAGACCCTGATGTAAGTGGGAACTCTGATGTAAAGGGAATGCAGTGGACTCTGATATATGGTGGTCTCTGGTCACCAGAGCCCCCCCTTACATCAGAGTACCCCCTTAGATAATGATCTGCAGCGTTCCCCTTTACATAATAGTTCCCTTTCACTGTAAGGGGAATCCTGCAGACTCTGCTGTAAGGGGGAACTCTGTGCTGGCTGGCTTAGATTAACCTGACCTTCATGTAAATAGAGAAATATGTTTTTTGTCTTTGTTTAACTTAAACACATTGCCAATAGCACTAGCTATACATTTATATATTGATATTAGCACTGTTTAGCACTGAAAACTGTAATTTTAATTGTAGTTGCAATTTTGTCAGTTTATTTTTTCAGTGCTAGTAAAAAATGTGGCTCTATCAGTAAATTTCATGAAGTTTGCTAGTAAATTTTGGCATCCTGCCAGTAAATTTCACTTTGTGGGTTGGCAACCCTGGAAGCAGAGGGAGGATGTTGACTGTGAAATGTGGATAGATGGGAAAAGATGATATTGTGAGAAAGAAGGAAAACTAGAGGCATGATAACAAAAGGGTGCATTGTGGTAATGGCTATATTTCCCAATAAGGATACCTTTTCTTTTCATTCCAAAAACAAGTTATACATGAAAAGAACAAAATAATGTACCCAGGTCCCTGTGAACAATAAAAAAATTAAGATAAACAAACAAAAAAAATATTAATCAAAAATTGCACACACTCTGTGCTTAATGATAAAGAAAATACAAATACCACCCCCCTAAAAAAAATTATTAACAACTGGCAAGAGGGGATACCAGCAGGCATATTACAAACCCCCTCCAGCAAATGTGCAAAAGGCTAATCCTCATTAAATACAGCGCTAGGTTAACAGCATGCAGGCCAATATCAATATGTATCAAAACAATCAAAATATAGTCTCTGTGATGAACATAAATTAAAAAGTGCCCATTTAGTGAACACAAGTTCACATTCTCTTTAACCCTTTTCAGCGAACGCTCTGAAAAACTTATTTCCACCTCAGTGGTTAAATTATCAAAGTGCAGCCCATCATTAGCTTTCGGACAAGCACTCACCAAATGAAATTGCCCAAAAATAAGGAAATTGGGATTAAGCATCATGAAACATCAGATGGATGTATGCATGGGTTACAGTATCTCCCACTTCAGCTCCTGCTCTGAATGTCTCACACCCCAGGACCACAGTTAACCAAGCATGAGTGTTCCAAAAGTAATAAAAACCACATAGCGTAATCCAGTAAAATAAAAAACACTCCCTTTATAAAAAGTAGGCTCTAACATAAAACCAACTTCATCAGAAAATAATCAGACAGCAGTGTGACGATTTTCCCTTCTCCCAGGCAGCTGATACTGTGTACTCCAATGAATAAGCGCCCTCACTCACAACCCACCGTCAATCCTCGCTGCTCCTCTATACTGACATTCACACAAAGTGAAGCCCAGCCCCTGATGTTTCGTCAATAGAATGACTTTCTCAAAGAGAGAAAATAAAATAATAAAAAATCAATAAGGCTAGGTTCACACTAGTGCTCTGTGATCTGATCTGATTTTCAGTGCGATTATGTAGACTTGGTTGCATTTTCGATATTACTGCATTTTGAGTCTTCCCTGCTGTCAGTCAGCGGGGTTGAGTCAATGGTTTAAGCTAATATTATAACACCTGCACAATGTTAATTAGCAACAAGCTCAGGGCAACTGCACTCTTTCAATGCAAACACTTTGATTAGTAAAAGACAAATGGTATAAAGCGCGCTACTCTTTTTTTACATGTGCTGGATATATACAAAAACAAAAGAGCCTTAATAAGTAATGACGGTATTAAATAAATAAAACGTTTAATACAAATATTACTCAAGCAAAATGTGCCAAAATGTGCCAGTGCCTGAATTAAAGTGCAATCCTTAACTACATAAAAATAATATTCATTAAACATTCAAACAAGAAGTTCCATTGTGAGAAGCAAGTGCAAAGTTTTCATCAAAAAAATTGATTGGTGTATAGATCAATCACATCCTTTAATAATCAATGCCAGTGCTCTTAAAGACCACATACTGCCGCCTACAGTTCACCCTGGTGGACTGCCCGGGACATGTCTCCCTCATCAGGACCATCATAGGAGGTGAGTGCACCCTGCTGGAGGGGGGAGGGAGGGAAGCATGGTCTGAAGGAGGACTACAAGTCCCAGCATGGCCTGAGAGAGCACCACAGGACCCAGCATGGCTTGATAGGGAACCACATGCCCCAGGTTGGTCCCAAAAAGTGCCACGGGACCCACAGAGGTCTGAAAGCGTCTATCTTTTCAGAATCGTGAGAGAATCGTGATCTTCAGTCTAAGCAAAAGAATCGCGATTCTCATTTTTCCCAGAATCGTGCAGCTCTAGTTCAGACTCACCAAATATAGTTGACTTCTTATGGCTTATGCCAAAAGCGATCAAAAGAAAGCTTTGCACAGCTCCAATGTGCGTGGCTAGGTGTCTTTAATGCCGTTTCTTTTTACACAGACCAGTTGGAGCTCAAAATGTGCCCCTGGGGCAAGCAGTTCTCTCAGCTCTCTGAGTCCATACACGGATAGCATCGGGTTTTTATTATGTGTTGATGTGTTTTAATAAAAATGTTGAGCTTCAACTGGTCTGTGCAAAAATAAACAGCATTAGGACACCTAGCCACACACAGTGGAGCTGTGCAAAGCTTTCTTTTGATCCATTTTGGCATAAGCTATTGATTGTCAAGGGAGATCATTTGGGTGGAAAATCAGTGGACTTTCAGGGGAAATTATGAAGTACTTAACAAGCTCCATCAGATGACCAACCGACTTTAGGTCCCTTTGGTGCACCAATTTTTGTAGAGTGATAGGTAAGAAGCCTATATAGCAATCCATAAAAAAAACTGCTCAACTGTCTGTGGTCTAGATGGAGATTCCAATTGCAGCTCTTTCTGGACCAGGTGGGTGAGGTCAAAGATCTGTGATTAGAGATTTCTCAACTTGGTAGGGCCAGCTGCTGACCTGCTATGCTTGAACTGCCATAGTGACACCAGTCGTGGCGGCAAACAACCACCCCCCAGGTAGGCCGGCGGCACCCCCCGCCTGCTCTTGGTAGATGGGAAGGTCGATCGGGCAGCAGTCGGGTCACCCGCAACCCCCCTCGGTCCTCTAGCCTGGCACTTACCCCATCTAGGTTGCAGGCAGCAAGCAGCGGCTTCTGTGTCGGCATAGATGGGGGGTGGCGCATGTGCGCACCTAATGGATGGGCCACCACTGAGTAACACCCTTTGTATATCACTGACTAAGGTGCTTCATAGTAGGTCTTCTTAAAGCAGTATTAAACCAGAAACCAAAAAGTAATATATTGAAATTTTCCAGTTATTAGATGACGTGATGGCTGCATCGGTTTACTTTTCTTAGGCTTTTTTTCCTCTGTTTTTACCTAGTTATTTGGCCAGTAACACACCTCATTTATTACAGTGCTCCCACACTGGATGAATGAGCACTTGGGTATCTATGGGCAGCTGCTGGAGAGAGGGGGATGTCAGTCTGGGGGAGGGGAATGTTAGATGAACTAGCAGATTTAAATACACAAAAAAATCAAAGCCAGACTCCAGCTAATACTTTATAAGTAGTTACAGCCAAAAATTTTTTTCCCTTCTGGGATAAAAGTTTACATAAATAAATAGAAACCGATAGTAAACACCCCTGTCAGTGTTAAATGGTTTGCCTCATCTCTGTCACTGATACATTCTGCAGGAGAGCTTGTTCCTTTGAAAAAAACAATAGACTTCCTGGCTGGATCACCATATGAAAATAGAGGAAAGAAAGTGAATGCAGCCATCACATCTAAAGCCCCATACACACGGTCGGATTTTCCGATGGATTCTGTCCTATCGGACAATGTTGTCGGAAATTCCGACCGTGTGTAGGCACCATCGGACAGTTTCCATCGGATTGTCCGACGGACAAAGTCCTATCTCCTGCTGGATAGATTTTCCGACAACAAAGTCCGATCATACCAATTCCGATCGTGTGTAGCGAATTCCGACCAGACAAAGTGCCCCGCATGCTCAGATCACATTACAAGACCAAAGCTATTGGCTACTAGCCTCTACGTAGTTCCGTCGTACGCAACAAACGTGACCACGTTCAGAATGATCGGATTTTCCGACAACTTTGTCCGACCGTGTGTATGCAACACCAGTGTCGGACTAAATCCGTCGGACCAAATCCGATGGATTTGGTGGTCGGATTTTCCGACTGCGTGTATGGGGCTTTAGAAATGGTAAACTGCAATATAATAAATATTTTCTTTTGGGTTGAATACCACTTTAAATTCACTGGTAACTTGAATGTTACCAGATAGGCCTATGGGTCATCATCAGTTGTCAACTGGGACAGGAAGTAGCTAATAGGGATAGTTAAGGAATTTTTGGGAGCACCTGTAGCTTTTTCAGGAGACCTCTGTACCACCTCAGGGTCTTGCAGTTTATTTCCACAAAACCTTTTCGATTAACATTTGTGTTCTTGATTTTTTTAATTATCTGCTGCTGAGTCTGTTTGTGTAGTGCCTACATTTGTTTCTGCAAGCTTTCCTTACAATTTAAAGTTCCTGTCACACCAATATGATTATTTTTTCTATAATTTATGGCAAATGTGATTACACCATGATCACTATTACCCAACTTTTCTCTAATAAGCACGTCTGTAATACGCTCTGTGTTGTTTGAAATTAGTAGATCAAGCAGAGCATTTTTCCTTGTTGGGGCTTCCACTATCTGTTCCATGAAAATGTCCATGTGCAATATGTTTAAGAAATGGCAAGCCTTTGTTGACTGTGCAGTTCTATTTTCCCTTTCAATATCAGGATAATTAAAAATCGGCCATAATAATAACATTACCATTTTACCAAGCTATTTCATTTTGTGAAATAAGTTGAGATTCCTCCTCATCCTTTATGTAAGTGGCCCTATAACATATTTCCAGTGAAGTGATCAAGTGATTTACTACTTGCTGCACTCTTATGGAGCTCCAGCCATAATGACTCTGTACCTTCAAAGTTCTCGCAAGTGATATGATCTCTCAAACTCACTTTCAGATTGATGACATACAGTATTTCACAAAAGTAAGTACACCCCTCACATTTTTGTAAATATTTTATTATATCTTGTGACAATACTGAAGAAATTACACTTTGCTACAATGTAAAGTAATGAGTGTACAGCTTGTATAACAGTGTAAATTTGCTGTCCCCTCAAAATAATTCAACACACAGCCATTAATGTCTATATCACTGACAACAAAAGTCAGCACACTCATTTTCCCTCCCCGATGTCATGTGACTCGTTAGTGTTACAAGGTCTCAGGTGTGAATGGGGAACATTAATTTGGTAAATAAAACGTTAAGTTGCTGCAGCCCACTAATGTTGCAAAATTGGAACGAAAATTTTTACATAAGGTTTTTGAAAAATTTGACCCGTGTATGGCCTGCCTTAAAGTGTTACTAAGTACCAGGACCCTGCATTCACTATATCTGGTCTCCCACAGTACACAGAACATGGAAATGCATTATGTTTTTTAAACATAAAGTGCTAAATATGTTTTTTCATTAGCAGTTAGATCAGTCTTGTGACTTATATCAGTGTCTGGTTAAAGTTTGTAGGAGTTTGGAGTCTGGATTGGCCCTGTGCTGCTCACATGCACTCTTCCAAGAAAAAAAAAAAAACTCTCTAGCAATAAACACCAAACTGAGCATGTGCAGCCTGTCCCCTAGACTCTGTTCGATCAGGAGATGACAGTGGAAGAAGAGGAAAAACAGAGAAGACCAGATCAAACAGTCTTTTTACACAATGCAGAGTATTTACCCCTTAGGTTCCACAGTGAGTATAACAAGCATGCTTTACTGCATAAACAGACTGATTTTACTGTTATGGGTTTATTAACACTTTAACCAGTTCCCGACTGGCTCACGCAGATATACTGCGGCACAACGTCCTTCCTTCCCCACACCGCACGGCGGGGGACCCGATGCGCGTGGCCAGCAGGCATGATCGCTGCAGGGCACACACGATCGTGTGCACGAGAGCCTACATGGGGATTTGTGTGCATAAACACACAAATCTCTGTTCTGTCAGGGGAGAGGAAACCTATCATTTGTTCCTTTTCTCGTTGATTGCTATTGTTTTGGCTAGCATCTTTGGACAATGCAATCAGCTTAATTCAACAACCCAGCAGCACAAGGTAAATAATTAATAAATATGTTTTCCTTCACATACCATTATCATCAGTTAGTTACACCATCACACATATCATTCACTGTTATAACTCTTTTTTACCATCCCATTTCACCCTTAATGCTTTATTGCACCATTTATATTTTCTTTTGATATTTCACACTGCAACCCCGCACTTGTTTAAATCAACCACACCCCACTTAATCATTTTATCCCACTCATCCATTTTTAATTTTATTAAATTGTCCCCACTCTTTAATTCCACACCACTATTTTTTAGCATATTCACTTTTTCCTTATTTTTATATTTTTTTCGCCTTTACACCCATCAAACACCCATCATCACTAGTTTCACAATCCCTCAATAGTCATTGTCACTATCCAGTGACACTCAAGCAATAATTTTACCACACAGCTTTTTGATCTTCCACTATACTCAATTAGCAATTAGCACCACACGTTCTTTTCACAGCACAAACATACTTATTAATAACATATTATCAATATCACAATTAAACTAAATAAAACCGTCTGATAGTAAGGACGGAACATTTTAATTATACCAAAAATTTTTTTGTTTATGAAGGCCAATACATCCTCTATAGAGGTATTTTTTACTATTACTAACAAATCCAGACTAAACTAAATAGAACATGAGCATAATCTAGATACTAAACTCATTGCTTTCAGGTGTGACCACTCACCCAATAGCAGCATCTGCCCCACGGGGGAACGCCTAACTGTCTTTCATTGGCTGCAAGCTCGTGATCTTGACCCCTAGGGGGACCTTTTTCCTTCCCACTGGGGGGATTGGGGAGCAATAATACACCAACGGGGCCCGTGAACATTCTCGGTCAATGATTTTGTGGATTTTAGCAAAAAATCTCTGGCTATGAACGCTATCATTCAGGGGAAGGGTAAATATAACAAGAACAAACATATATGACAATTGATTAAAATTATTGAATGATTAAAAATATTTTTTTACCTTTTACAAATATAAAAAAAAAAAAAAAAAGTTGCCCCCCCCTTTTTCTTTCACCCCCTGAAGAAGACCTCTACGTTTAAAAAGGTCAAAATGCATTGGGGTAGTGGGGTTCTTCCTATTGAATGAATAATTATTGTAAATACACTGTAATACTGGCTCAGAATGATTTATGTCCAAACTTTTCATGTTAATATTGTATGTACTCCGATTTGTAAAAGTCGTTCGTATTTTGTAAACCAGAGCTCGAATTTTAAACAATCATTTGTACTTATAACTTATTTTTTGATATAAAAAATAAAAACTATTTGGTTTTTCACCATCCAAGTGTGTTTTCTGCTGCCTAAAAACCCCATGGGGAACCCCTTTCCTTTTTTCCATAAAAGTGTTACTAAGTACCAGGACCCTGCATTCACTATAGCTGGTCTCCCACAGTACACAGAACATGGAAATGCATTATGTTTTGTAAACATAATGAAGCAATTCCTATTCGACCAGGACTTGTTTGACATCTGGCGACCAAGGATCTGAGAAAGATTACACATATCTTTCCCCACTTCACAAAACCTATTCAAGAATTGATCTTTTTCTTGCAGATAAGAGGCTTCTTCAAAAAGCCACTTCCTCGACTATGCATACCATGTTGTGGTGAGACCACTCGCCCATCAGCATATCAATTGCAGACTCCCCACCACAATCTAAAGCCAATCTCTGCAACAGCCAACATACTCTGCAGAGATCGCCACTTTACTCTCTGAATTCTTTAAGAACAACGTGGGTTCGGTACCTGACCAAAGCATGGTATGGAATGCACACAAGGTATTTATAAGGGGTGTGTTAATACAAATGAATTCTAGCATGAAAAAAGAAAGGACGCAGTGACTAGACTATCTCATGACTACCATAGCAGACCTTGAAAAAAACAACAAAGCATACCCACAGGCCATACATTCAGCAAAGCTTCTATCCCTGAGACACAAGCTTAGAACCCTCCTCTTGCACTCCTTTGATAAAACACAGTCCGACGAAGTATGGATATTCAAGGTTGTTTGATCAATAAGTCGAAACATGAAATTGCAGCCTTTGATGATGGTATATTGTTCTTTATTACATCGCCAGAAACCACGTTACCAAATTTATTAAATGAGTTTGATCGTTACAGTAAAGTGTCGAATTTTAAAATTAACGTTCAAAAATCTGAAATATTGAATATTACGTTGTCAAATAAACAAGTACAGGCCATTCAATGATCTTTCTCCTTTCCTTGGGCATCTTCATTTTTGACATATCTAGGAGTAAAATTTACTTTTCATGCAAATTTTCCACCATTATTGCGGGAACTCTCTGCAGATTTGGAAAGATGGAATAAAGGTCCCTATACATGGATGGGCAGGAATGCTATTCTTAAAATGAATATCTTACCAAGACTATTATATATTTTCCAGACCTTACCAATAGTTATTCCAGAGCTGTTTATGAAATTACTTTGCAGTGCCTTTATTAGATTTGTCTGGGCAAAAAAACATCCTTGTATATCCTTTCATTACCTGACAATGTCAAAAACCCAGGGAGGCATGGCTCTCCCGGATCTGATAAAATACTACAAAGCAATACACCTCGCTAGGGTACTAGCCTGGTGTAGAGATGAGGGACATAAAACCTGGGTATCGATCGAACAATCATGCATGAAGATTCCACTCCGATGTTTGCCATGGCCAAGAATATTGGGAACCTTAAGACATCACCCTCTGATAGGGGCAACCTAAGAGTAATTCAACAAAGTAATCTATTTTCAAAAGTGGATGGGGAAATTACTCGGCTCTATCCAGTTCTGGGAAATCTGTCATTCCCCCCAGGATATACAGATAGCCACTTTAAACAAGCTATGAGATATGGTAAAATCAGATTAGGTGACTTCCTTGAAGGATCAAGGATAAAAACCTCTTCGGAAATACAGCTTATGTTCAATCCGCCACTGTATCCGTGGCGGATGCAACAGCTTATCCACTTTATCAGCTCTCTTATTCGGGGGGAGAGATCGGATCGTTTAAATAGACCAATGGAGAATCTATGTTTGATAGAAAAACCTTCAGCCCATGGGGTATCAGAGGTATGTAAAATACTAATAGATCCTCCTGTGGACTATGTCCCTAGATTTCTTGAGAAATGGGAAAGGGACTTAGATACCACATTCTCTAAAGAGCAATGGAGCCATATTCTATATTTTGCCCATTACTCTTCTACAGCTAGTAACTATCAAGAGTTATGCTATAAAATAATATTTTTTTTTCCATTATACAGTGGTGTGAAAAAGTGTTTGCCCCCTTCCTCATTTCCTGTTCCTTTGCATGTTTGTCACACTTAAGTGTTTCGGAACATCAAACCAATTTAAACAATAGTCAAGGACAACACAAGTAAACACAAAATGCAATTTGTAAATGAAGGTGTTTATTATTAGAGGTGAAAAAAAATCCAAACCATCATGGCCCTGTGTGAAAAAGTGATTGCCCCCCTTGTTAAAACATACTATAACTGTGGTTGTCCACACCTGAGTTCAATTTCTCTAGCCACACCCAGGCCTGATTATTGCTACACCTGTTCACAATCAAGGCATCACTTAAATAGGAGCTGCTTGACACAGTAAGGTCCACCAGAAGATCCTTAAAAGCTACACATCATGCCGAGACCCAAAGAAATTCAGGAACAATTGAGAAAGAAAGTAATTGAGATCTATCAGTCTGGAAAGGGTTATAAAGCCATTTCCAAAGCTTTGGGAATCCAGCGAACCACAGTGAGAGCCATTATCCACAAATGGCGAAGACATGGAACAGTGGTGAACCTTCCCAGGAGTGGCCGGTCGCCCAAAATTACCCCAAGAGCGCAGCGACGACTCATCCAAGAGGTCACAAAAGACCCCACAACAACGTCCAAGGAACTGCAGGCCTCACTTGCCTCAGTTAAGGTCAGCGTTCATGCCTCCACCATCAGGAAAAGACTGGGCAAAAATGGCCTGCATGGCAGAGTTCCAAGGAGAAAACCACTGCTGAGCAAAAAGAACATCAAAGCTCGTCTCAATTTCGCCACAACACATCTTGATGATCCCCAAAACTTTTGGGACAACATTCTGTGGACCGATGAGACAAAAGTGGAACTCTTTGGAAGGTGTGTGTCCAAGTATATCTGGCGTAGAAGGAACACTGCATTTCAGAAAAAGAACATTATACCAACAGTAAAATATGGTGGTGGTAGTGTGATGGTCTGGGGCTGTTTTGCTGCTTCAGGACCTGGAAGACTTGCCCTGATAAAAGGAACTATGAATTCTGCTGTCTACCAAGAGATCCTGAAGGAGAATGTCCGACCATCTGTTAGTGTACTCAAGCTGAAACGAACTTGGGTTCTGCAGCAGGACAATGATCCTAAACACACCAGCAAGTCCACCACCGAATGGCTGAAGAAAAACAAAATGAAGACTTTGGAGTGGCCTAGCCAAAGTCCTGACCTGAATCCTATTGAGATGTTGTGGTATGACCTTAAAAAGGCCGTTCATGCTCGAAAACCCTCTAATGTAACTGAATTAGGACAATTCTGCAAAGATGAGTGGGCCAAAATTCCTCCAGGACGCTGTAAAAGCCTCATTGCACGTTATCGCAAACGCTTGGTTGCAGTTGTTGCTGCTAAGGGTGGCCCAACCAGTTATTAGGTTTAGGGGGCAATCACTTTTTCACACAGGGCCATGATGGTTTGGATTTTTTTTCACCTTTAATAATAAACACCTTCATTTACAAATTGCATTTTGTGTTTACTTGTCCTTGACTATTGTTTAAATTGGTTTGATGTTCCGAAACACTCAAGTGTGACAAACATGCAAAGGAACAGGAAATGAGGAAGGGGGCAAACACTTTTTCACACCACTGTATATCTTATTTAAATTTTTTTCTTCTTTTGTTTTCTTTTTTTCTTTTATAATGGTCTTATATATAATCGGAAAAACTAAATGATGTATGTTTAAGATATGCTTTGTGATACGCATGCAACTAAAATGTTTTTGTGCATATGTATAAAAATTGTTGAAAATAAAGTATAAAATTAAAAAAAATGAAAAAATACAGTGCAAACTGAAGGCTATGGCTTACTCCACCTCAAACAAGGCGTGGGAAAGCTCTAGCCAGACGCCTAAAGGGATATCAGGCAAAAACCAAAATAGCCTACCTAATTCATCCCCACACAAACAAAAATTGCTAAACCCCCAAGAAATTGCTGACGCCTTCAGCTCATATTACAGTGACCTATATAACCTTAAACTTGACTCCCTAACTCACCAACCCTCTATTGACGACATTGATGCCTTTTTAAACCACGTCAACCTTCCAACTCTAAATGAAACACAACTTGAATCCCTGAACGCACCTTTCACGACCTCAGAACTACAATCTGTCATCAAATCTCTACCTACAGGGAAAGCTCCAGGTCCTGACGGACTGACTAGCGAATATTAGAAACAATTTTCCTCCATACTCACTAATCATATGACTACCTTATATAATGAAGCAGTGTCCTCTTCTTCATTCCCTCGTGAAATGTTACAGGCACTGATAATCACCTTACTAAAGCCAGGGAAAGAACCGACTACACCTCAAAATTTTAGGCCAATCTCTTAACTAAATCTTGATTTAAAAATTGACGCGAAAGCCATCGCCACCAGAATAACATAGTGCCCACACTAATTTACCGTGACCAATCTGGTTTCACCATGGGTCACCAAGCGTCTGACGCCACCAAAAGGCTTATAGACCTTAGCCACCATGCTGAGTCCAACGGAACGCCTTCTCTGCTTCTATCATTGGATGCAGAGAAGGCGTTCGACAGGATTCATTAGACTTATCTACACAGAGTCCTTCTTAAATTTGGTTAATAAGGTAATATTCTGCAAGCTGTCCTAGCCCTATACACAACACCCTCCACGAAAGTGTACTCTTCTGAAATTCTATCCCAATTATTCCAAATAACTAACGGCACGCGTCAGGGATGCCCATTGTCGCCCCTGATCTTTAATCTTCCTGTGGAACCCCTAGCAGAACACATCAGAACTAACCCCCTCATCTCTGGTTTTACAATCAATAGATCCCAACATAAAATACGTTTATTTGCCGATGATGTCATCCTAATGATCACCAACCCATCCTCTTCCCTAGCTGCAATTCAAGACACTCTTACAAAGTTTAGCAAGATATTGTATTACAAAATGAATGACACCAAATCATTCATACTCAACCTAGGTATAGATGCTACGACTACACATCTACTACAAGCTAAGTTTCCTTACACCTGGGCAGAAAAAAAGTATCTCATATCTAGGTATCCAGCTCAACAAATCAGTTAAACAACTTTTCGCATTTAACTACACAACGTTTACCAAAAAACTGCAAAATGACCTACAAAAACTAGCGTGACACAAACTTTCATGGTCAGGGAGACTAGCATCTTTTAAAATGAACCATCTCCCACAATGGCTCTACTTTTTTTAGAACAATAACCATCCCGATACCTCAATCCTATTTTAAGTCACTACAAACAATTCTAAGTAAGTTCATTTGGCAAGGTAAGAAACCCTGAAGTGCCCACTCGAAATGTATCAAACATAGACTAGCAGGAGGATCGGGGTACATAGACTTTGCAAACTACTACCAAGCCACCATACTAACGCAAATACAAGAATGGTTCAGCCCTACCCCTAACAAACACTGGATTCAATTAGAATCCTCTTCACTTATCAGATCAGACCCAAAAATTCGGATTTTAGGGATCCTCTAGGCATCACTATACCGAATGCCCTTTACCTTACAATGAAAGCCTCCGCACGTGCATGGAAAACAATTACAGACATGGCACTACCACCCTCGAAAATCACATCACCCCTCCTACAGATAGGAACTCTCACACAACTCACAACGGACCTCCAGCTGTCCCAGTGGACAAGCAAAGGTATCCTCCACATTCAAGACCTGTTCTCTGATTCCAAATTAAAATCCTTTTCCCAACTGAGAAAAGAGTTTGCACTCCCATCCTCTGAATATTTTACTCACCTACGGTTAACCCATTGCTTATCTTCCCTACCTAAACTAAAACCAATATACTTACCTACCACCATATGGTCTTTTGTGACCCACCCATCTCCTACACAAAAATCTCATTGCGCTACACCTTACATAAAAAAAAGGACTTTATTAAACATACCTCTCATCTGCACTGGGAATCGAACCTGGGAGAACCCTTCACAGATGAACAATGGCAAAAATAATTTAAATCGATATACCAATCTACCAGTTGCTCAGCCCTATGGGAACTATCCCAAAAGATCTCTTAACGATGGTACCTAACTCCTACCAGACTAGCCTCTTTTGACTCCCAATCATCCGATTTCTGCTGGAGATGCCAAAAAGCAAGAGGAGAGCTACTCCATATCTTATGGGCATGTCCCAATATACAGCCTTACTGGTCCACTATCTTCCAAATCTTAAGAAACATCTCCAATTGTCACATCCCCTTCTCCCCCACACTGGCGCTCCTAAATCTAACGATAGAAGTCATCTCTACCCCCCCTAAGAACAGCAATCACACACATCCTTTTAGCATCCAGACTCAACATTACTCGCTTGTGGAACTCGGTCACTACTCCCACTATTGAAAACACCCTTGAAGTGGTACACACACATTGTAGCTACGAACTCATAATGGCCTCTAGCAGAGGTAACTATCACAAAATGCTTTCCTTGTGGCAACCATGGCTACAATGGTCAGGCTCAGCAACACACCTGCATCCAAAGAACACCTCCTGACATGTCTCTAACACTGACAGCCCGACACACTTATAACCAGTCTGACTATCTTCAGTTAACTCTGACTTCGACTCACAGGCCCTCCTCATGGGCCACGTCACTAGAGAGCTAAACTCACGGGAAAATTCTGTTGCACTCTCGACCTATTCCTACTACCATAAACCTAAAAGTCTTATATAATAATGACGTGTTCACTCCAGAAATATTGGAGAAGGACTCGCCATAATTTGCTCCCAAGTGGGTGATGAGATGGATGCGGTTGCCCATACCCAACTTTATTTTAAGGAGTGGGAATGAATCACCCTTATAAGGAATCAATCACTAAGACTATTATGCCGCGTACACACGATTGGAATTTCGGCCAGCAAAAGAACGATGAGAGCTTTTCATCAAGCTTTTCATCTTTGTTGGCCAAATTCCCAAAAGCAAAAATTTGAGAGCATGTTCTCAGTTTTTCCGAAGGGTAAAACTTTCTATCAGAAATTCCGACACGCAAAATTCCTATGCATGCTCCGAAACAATTCAACGCATGCTTGGAAGCATTGAACTTGATTTTTTCTCGGCTCGTCGTTTTGTACGTCAACGCGTTCTTGACGGCCGGAATTTGGTGTGACCGTGTGTAGGCAAGACAGCTTGAGCGGAATTCCGTTGGAATTCCGTCTGGAAAACCATCAGAGCTTTTTCCGACGAGAATTCCGATCGTGTGTACGTGGCATTAGAGTATAGTACAACATTTCTCACCCCCTTTCTATTCCAGTCCTCACCGTCTATTCTTGAATTGTTTGCAAACCCCATTGTCATCCTACTTTACAAGTCACTGCTTTGGCATTACCCTAAATATAGGTTACATTTGTTCCTCAGATGCAGAACATTCCTGCTGCTTTCACTTATGCAAATGCAACTCCAAAATATTCCTCTTCTTAACCCACAAGACCACCAAAATCTTTACATATGCCATATTATTTTGCCTTACTGTTACAATATCAACTAGTCTATTATTCAACCAAAAAGACACCTACCTTTACAGTCTATCATGAATACTGCAGTAAGACACAGCCCACTACTTATCTGCTGTCCTATTATTTCAATTCCTTTACTGTTTTTTTAGCAATTTCATAATAAAACGACACATCTTCCACCTATATTTCTGATCACCTACATTAATACTCAGCAACTAAAATAAATCCCTACTCTACTCCAATCAATCCCTAATCCTCTATTGAAGAGCAGCTTAACACCCTTGTTGAATCACCAACTCAAAAATAGTGAAGTCAAAATAATATTAGTGAAGCGCGCCTCCTCCTCATATACCTTTTACACCTTAAATTACCTTCCAATGTACAAGTGATCAAGAAAAAAACTTCTGTGAATAAATGATTACACACAAAAAAAAAGAAAATCAAAATAACCATATAGTGAAAAAATAAATATGTAGATTACTATCAAATCAAATATATAATTTGTGCAACAAACATGAATAAGATGTGCCAAGAGTCATACATAAACCCCACATCAAAAAAGTCCAATTATATATATATAGTCACCAGTCTTATCAATCAAAATTGCATGTGCCAATTAGCTTCTTACAGATTCTAGTTTCAATTAAAATCTTTCAAGTCATACCAGGGATGATATAATAGGTTTAATTATTACAATTGTATTCTTTTTATCTGTTTTTTTTTTTCAGCACAATGCAACATGCTGAGGATACATTCCTCTGTAGGCTGCATTTTCACACAGAGAGAGGCAATTTGACAAAAACAGTTGACTGCAGTTATTAAAGCCTCACTCAGCACCAGAACAATAAATGTCCCTGCAGTAAGGTCACCCCGAGCTGCAAGGGTTATATTTTTGTTAAAGTGGGAGTAAACTCCCATGCATAATTTGTACCTATAGGTATCATAGGTGCAGGTACTCCCCCCTTTCAAGTCACCCCTTGTCTCCGCCCCCCATCCACCTCCAAGCACCATCCCACAGTTACACTCCCTACCCACTCCCAGTACCATCAGAGAATACAGAACCAATTATCATTTTTTGGTGCTAGGTAGTTTGCATGAAATTTGCAAACGAAAGACAGTAAAATAGATCCCAACCCCTACAGCAACAATAGATCCCTCCCAGCAACAATAGACCCCCCTAGCAAAAATAGATCCCTCCTAGCAACATTAGACCTCCTCAGTAACAATAGATCACTCCTAGCAACAATAGACTCCCTCAGCAATAATAGATCTCCCTAGCAACAACAGATCCCCCCAACAACTATAGCTCTCCCAGGAACAGTAGACCCCCCCAGCAACAATAGCCTCCCCCAACTACAATATATCCACCCCAGCAACAATAGATCTCCCAGTAGCCAGCAACAATAGACCTCTCCCTCAGAAGTAGGTCTCTTTCATTAACAATTGACCCCAGAAAAAATAGATCCCCACCAGAAGCAATAGATACACCCAGTGACAATAGATCCCCCAGCAGCCAGAGCATGAATAGACCCTTCAGCATACCCCAGCACTGCTTGTCATTATATGTCATTATATACATTCAGTGCTGGAGGTGCCGAAACTGCATTCCCTGCATTCCCCCTAAAAAAAAGCCCTGGGCTTACCTATAGGTACTGTAAATATCTTCTAAAAGTGCACCATTTAGGAGATATTTACTGTACAAGCTGCCGGCTATGCCACTGGCACATGTGCTCTGAAGGAACAGCCACCCTAGCCACTCCTTCAGAGTCCTGTCCCGTTAATGGCGTCTCCTACATGCATGCGCAGGTTTTACGTCATCAAGGCTCTGGCCACTCACACAGCCAGGGGTGAACCCAGAAGAAAGACGGGTGAACATGGAAGCCTTGTCAGCGGTGACAGCTCGCTGCTGGAAGGGCTTTGTTCTAAGGTAAGTTTCACATAATGTGCTAGTATGGAATGCATACAAGCACATTATGGCTTTACCTTGCAAGTTCCAAAAAAAAAACACCCAGCGGTTTACTACCCACTTTAAGTCAAGGGGTAAAAGTTGTACTACTTACCTTATCCCTTGCTCTGACAGGCTTCGTCCATGCTGTGCTACTGGTCTTATGAAACCACTTCTCTAAGATGCTCCTGTCGGCAGTCACACTCTGACATCATCTTGTACAATGGGACCAATGGTTGTCAATTTTTTTTTTTTAATTGTCAACTTATGATATCTGAGCTGGTTATTTAAAATATGTGGAGCAATTTAAAGCCTTACATGCCCCTAAAAAGGGATTAAAAATTATTTAGATGAAATTACTCATATAATGGATGCCTACTGAAGCTACTAAACTTGGCCAGGTCATGTGGTGTTAATGACCTCTGATTATGAAAGGGTTAATGACCTAACCAGGAAGGGCAAAATAATAAACACATACATTATTTGAAACATAAAAAAATTAAGTCAACTGAATAAAAATGAAATCAGGTTTCATAAACAAAACTTTACAATTTCAATTATTCACTTAATCCACTTTATATAAATTTTACTAATAAAAATGCAGGAAAATACCTATGATATGATTTTATAATTCATAAAGACTTAAGAGCATCTGCTATTTGTTAATGTCATCCCCAACTTCCCTCCTTAAGTCTAGGAGAAGAGTGTGAATTAAAAGTAAACTTTTCAACCAAGCCACAGCTTTCAACCAGTGCAGTGTTTAAGAACCATACCTGAAATGCCAGGATTTAACGACACTGTTTTGACGATCTTGTATTTTTATTATGATAAATGGCTGTATATAGTAAATCTATTTTATCTTCAATCTATTTTTTAAATGAATAGGTATACATACACAAAAAGAACCACTAAACAATGCTAAATTAATTGTATGTCTTTATTTTATTAATTTCCGAATTTCACATTTACATTTTCAGAAAAAAATGAGCATACAGATACTCATAATCTAATATAATAATACATATTATACAGGGTGCTGTTAGCAGGCGATATTTACAATGCTGAAATATATAGAAAGGTTGAATATGACACTGGACCATAGTCTGTATATTCTTCTCCAGGAAAATGCAAAAATCTTCTTGTAATGCAATTATTTTACCTGTAATGAAAAGAAGAAATAGTTGATATTGTTACTATGTCTTCATTCTAAAGGCCCGTACACACGATCTGACTTTTTGACAACCAACATGCAAATTAGCTGTTTTGGACCAACATCCGACCGTGTGTACGCTCCATCGGACCAACTTTTTCCAGGTTTCATCTGACTTTTGTTGGCTGTGCGAACGGACCAACTTTCTGCCAACAAAAGTCCGATGGACCAAAGTCCGACCGTGTGTACACAAAACCAACGGACAAACCAATGCAGAACCAATGCAAAAGATCAGACAACAATACAGAAGTTGACCAAAGGTGGTGGTAAAGAGCAGAAAAAAACAAGTGATTTGGTGAAAGTTGGCTGAAAAAGTCCTGCCGTGTGTATGCAATACCAACTTGGGGCCAACGCCCTTTGGACAAAAATCCACAGGAAAGTTGGTCCACGGTCCGATCGTGTGTATGAGGCTTAAGGAACACATACTTGAATTTACAGCTTATGAATAATTACTGAATATCGTTTGGATGACTTTGTACTTTGTACAAGGCAGTGAGTGACCTGTCTTTTCTAATAACTGAACAAGAGTTTAAGGGGAATTAGCAAAATATTTTGTCCTGAACGCTTTATGTGTTAATATAACAATGTGAAATGCTAGGTGCTAAAAGGATGTTTCAGCACACTGTTCCCTAAGACTTGAGAACAATATGGGGAGAACAATATGTATAAAAAAAATATGCAGAAGTCATGAATCATGTCCATAATGTTTGTAATATGTGTGAAATGTCAGCTTCCATTTGTTGCCTTTTGTAGGCATATAACATTCCCTAACATTTAATCCTAAGAGAAAAAACATTCAACCAGAATATTTAAAGAACATTTGACCAATAGAAAAAGTGGTTGAATTCTTTAGGCTAAGTACAATTGATCAGAAGAGGAAATAATATGGGAAAGACCTCTGCACTGTGCACAAAGTGTATTGAGATTCTTGCACACACTAAAATTAATCTGAAGTTTCATCCATTGTTCAGCAGGTTTGGCGAATGGCTGATCTAACTGACATTGGACTGAGTGAACCTACTGCTGCAACAGGAAGGGAACATTTAGCTGCAGTATTAATATTGCTGCTAAATGTGACAGCTTCCTCATTAGGAATTATGATGGTTAGGGAGTTGACACCCGCCAGAATCCTAAAAATGAATTATCATCCATGCCTGGCACATTCAGCTGTCAGCCTGGGGTTTCTGGATGAAAGGTGAATGTAAACAATGGAGTGGCAATAGTGAAAAAAACATGCGTCTTCCCAAAATTCATACCAAGCCCTTCAGGTCTGGTATTGATTTTAAGGGGGACATCACAAAAAAAATACAAAAACGTTGTAGAGAAAGAAAAAAAAATCCATACCAGACAATCCATGCCTTTTACCCCTACCCATTCACATAATTATGTAACTAGTAAGTCCATTATTAACAAAAATACAGGTAAAAATGTCCCACAATGTAAATCTATCATTAGTCACTATGTCCAGCAATGTAGATCCCAATCAGTGTTAAAGAATGAAGCCCACTGACCCATACAAAGAAAAAACCCACCAAGTCCTGACATGATCTGCCTACATCAACTGCTTGCCATGAATGACAGCTCCTTGTCCCCATCGCAATGTAAACATAGAAGCAGGGTCTCACGAGACACCTACAGTAATTGACCAAATATGGACATGCTCATATTTGGTCAATAATGTCAACCAGGGGACACTGGCCCTTTGTTTACATTGTGACAGTGGGGTTCAGGACTGTCATTCATGGCTAGAAATCTACAGGAATGGATTGTGTCACAGTCACTGGGTTCTACATCACTGCACAATGTGATTAATGGATTTACATTGTGGGAAAAAAAAAATTTTTTTCATAAAGGACTTTAAAAAAGAGTGTGTTGTTTGATATTTAGATATTGGGTGAGGAATGAGTAGGGACACAATGTACTCCATACTTATTTACATAGGGGTGGGCAGTATCTGGTGACCTCCAGAGGCTTCCAGATTTAAAAAAAAAAAACATCCAAAGACCTGCACAATCACCATGCCCGGGTTGTGGGGAAGAGCCCTTGTCCTCATCAACATGGGGACAAGGTGCTTTAACAGGGGTTACCCCTTATGTTGTAGGCATGTGGCCTGGTAGAGTTCAGTAGGGAGGAACGCAAGGTCATCTGACCATTTATTATCCAGCCAGGCTGAGGGTTTCGTTTTAAACCTGGGGGGTGGGGGGCACACTGTTTTTTCTTTTCTTTTTTTCTTTTGTGAGGTCCCCCTTGAAATCAATACCAGATCTTAACCACCTGGATTTTTCCACCTCATGTAATTTTTCTTTTACAGTATCACAGCTGAAAATGCCAGCTCCCTAATAACCAGCAGCCCTAAGCATGAAGATGCCACATTTAGCATTGGTAGTAATACTAAAATTCCTGCTGCAGTTGGAGGTTCTTTTGGGTCTTTTGTCAAACCTCCAGAACAACAGACAAAACTTCAGCTCATCTCTGCACAGGACTCTCTATACAGTTGGTACACAATGCAGAGGTCTCCCTCATATTATTTCTTCTTCTGGTTAAATATTCTTAGCCTATGACGTTAGGCTATTTTCTCTATTGCTCAAATGCTCTTTAATTATTCTGATTGAATATTCTTAAGGGTTATCTTATTCTTGGGATCAGATGTTGGGGAATGTTACATTCACTCTGCATAGGCAACAAACAGAAACTTAGATTGCACACTTATTACAAACATTACAGGTATTATTTATAACTTTTGCATGAATGTTGAGCCATTTGGAAAGCATTTTTTTATATACAGGGGGTTTATTTACTTAAGGCAAATTCACTTTGCACTGCAAGTGCACTTGGAGGTGCAGTCGCTGTAGATCTGAGGGGAAGATCTGAAATGAGGGGAAGCTTCGTTGATTTTATCATCCAATCATGTGCAAGCTAAAATGCTGTTTTTTATTTTCCTTGGATGTCCCCCTCAGATCTACAGCGACTTCCCTTCCAAGTGCACTTGTAGTGCAAAGTGGATTTGCCTTTAGTAAATAATTTCAAACCGTTATGTACTACGCAACCCCTTAGACTGAGCTATACTGTACACACTTATCTGCCTAAAATATATTATTTGAGCTATTATCAATTATAATAGCAGTTGAAGTTGATCTTACAATAAGTGATCTTTATAATTTGCCTCTTTGAAGCTGGATTTACCTTTACAATATTTTCTACCCATAATATATAAGCCATAAAACTTCAGTAGAAAATCAGAATCGGTAAGCTTTCTGTCAATTTAGAAGGCTAAATATATTGCAAATAAAGCTCAAATCCAAATAAAAATGCTAAATATATTGCAAATAAAGCTAAAATAAAGCAGGCACAGGAGAGGAACATTTTTTACTTTGTTTTTTTTTTTTTAGTGAGAGCTTTTAGCAGCAAGAATGTTTGGCAATAAGGTCAGTTAAAGCCCATGTTTAATTTTACTAAAATGAAAAACATAAAAATCAGCACAAGGGACATTATTCCTGCCATTTCCCGCCAGATCCCATTCATAGAAGCTGTAGTACAGATACAGAATATCTGAATGGAGGGGGCTAAGCTATCAATCAGTCACTGAGTGGCTGCCCTGCTGCATTGTGAACACAGAAGGTTGGATGCTGGGCATGGGCAGCATTCAGAGAATTTTTTTACATCTTCTCAATGAATGCAAATCATTGATTAGACAAGGTAGAGAGCATGACGTTACTGCCCCTTCACTTCACCTGCTCCAATCAGAGAACACTTTGCATTCACTGAGTAGGTGCAAAGAATTCTCTGAATGGCTCTTGTGCTGAGCGGATGACCTTCTGTGTTTACAATGCAGGAGGGCTCAGCATGGGGCCTGGAAGATTTTGGAGCTCAATCCAGTAGGGGTGCATACTAGAGTCAGTTTACAGTGGAATTCCACAGGTATAGTGTATGCATAGTTACATTGGTCCAAGCTGGACCAATGTAACAATGTAAAACTATTTATACCTGGAACTCTTTACCATGGGAAACAAGGACCAAGTGATCTTTTGGAGATCACTATAGTAGGGGTGTATACTACAGTAATTTCCAGTTTCCAGGGGAATTCCACAGGTAAAGTGTATGCATAGGTACATTGGTCCAAGCAGGACCAATGTAACTATGTAAAAATATTTATACCTGGAACTCTTTAACGTAGGAAACGAGGACCACAACTTTGTCTTGTGCTATTTTCTCTTCTATTTACTCAGGAACCCCCCAAATATTTTTTTGCTAACTATTTAATTTGTTCAGCTTATTTTGTTTTACTTCCTAAATACCAAACTTTCAAAAACAGTTGAGGACTGTGTAAAATGCCAGAACAAAAGGCTTTCTCTCATCATTCTGTGTATACCCAAATGAAAATGTAAAAATCACTTTTACTGCTATCAGTTTGAAACTGATGTTTAACTTCATACAGCATTTGTCCAATTTTCAGGCACTATCGCCTTGAGTTAGCATGCCCCTTCACCAAGTAATCATGTCACTAACATCAATGAATCACACCTTAAACAGAGTGACAGTTGCACTGTAGAAGAGGCTCAGTAGGAAGAGCACTATAAAAGTGGAAGCTGTGGTCCAGAGATTATCGATATCATCATCTTCTTCTATATAGATCATAAGGGCTGTTGGAATGTAAAAAATCACATCAATGACAATGAATCACATGCAGAGTTTAAACTGCACAGTTGTGAACTACTAAACAGTATGTGACAACAGCATAGTTAACTTAAATAGAGGCATAAGCACATATACACACATACATTCAAACAAACATATAATATTGTTAGAGACAAATCACCCAGGATTTTACATTATATTCAGGATAATTAAAATTCCTCTCCAACTACATGTTTCTTAGTTTTGGAGAGTGTGAGAAAGGGTGATAAGCCCTGTCATTTGGTAACAGTCTCTTCTCCTATAGTCAGTAGCTGACAGAGCTATTTCCCTTTACCTCCTGTCCCCCTTTCTAGCCAGAACTATTTCCATGGTAATTCAATGGAATCAGAGGCATTTTGCTTTGGTTCAATGTATGGAAATGCATATATCCATTGCCAGGTTTTTATTGCATAGATTGCTGATACTGCCATATAAAATGCAGATGACAAATGCCATACCCATAGGGTGGCTATGTTATTTAAGGACACTCTATAGAAATAAATAGTTTTTACATGTATGAGCTTAGTGCATTGGTTTGCACTGTCAGACATGAGTTTAAAGCTTAGACAGAATTTGAAAGATTGACCTAAATGTCTGACTACACCTGGAGGCATTTTCATTCATGAAAATTTATTCCATATCAATGTTTCTTTCACGCACCTAATAATCTGGACATTACTTAGATGCTATTTTCTTTTCTATGGTGTTGGAAAGTACATAGGGTCATGGCAAATCCTGATATCTGCCTGTTGATAAATAATTTATAAAACATCTCTCTTACATTTATATTGATTTGATGTTTACAGACCTGCTTTACTTGTCTTTTTTATTGTCATGTGGTCAATTCTATAAAATTTTAGTAAGTTTTAGTAAGTTCTCATGTGTTAATGTTTACAGATATTATTGATGTACAAAGACATCACTCAAAAAGATCTTAGCTGTAAATCAATGTAATATTATATATTCAGTTTGTTTATACTGTTTTATGCTTCATGTCTGTCTTTTAAAGTTATAGCAAATATACTGCTATATCAACTTATGATATGGGAATATACTTATATTCTTATCACCTGGAATAAAATCAAATAGTTAAATTCCCACAAAGTCTACTTGATATGTTTTTTTAACCAGGTATGCATGCCTAATGGAAAACTAATTTGGGGTAATTTATTGATAGCAGGAAGTTCAGAATCAGTTTGATATATGTCTATGAAGCTTGGATGGAGACATCACAGAGAATTGTAAGTATAGTTTGAAAACATGGACATTACAAAGGTTTTATTAACTGACACGCAACATTCAGGCATTGTATATGAATAATATGTGTTTAGATGGATTTCAAAATTAGTTTTGACATCTATCTTCTATACAGAAATCGAATTCCTAAACATTAACACATTGGGGTGACTTTACTAAAGTCAAACAGATTGTGAACTTTGCAAGTGCAGTTGCATTAATTTCCTAGAGAGATTAGTGAATGTGGTAAAGTGCTGCTGATTTCCACCATCCAATCATTTGCAAGTGCTGCTTTTTTATTTTCATTGCACCTGATTGGGTATTCCTTACAAAGGGAAGCTTCACCATATTTACTAAGCTCTGGGAAAAAGAGTGCAACTGCACTTGCAAATTGCACAATCTATTTGTTCTTAGGAAATCAACCCCCTTTGATTATGTGCCTGCTATTTTGTCCCTGATATTACTACTTGCTTCACTCTGACTACAGAAATACGGGGGGTTTACTAAAACTGGTGCACACAGAATCTGGTGCAGCTGTGCATAGTAATCAATCAGGATCTAACTTGTTCAATTAAGCTTTGACTTGACAATAAGCCCACGTTCACATCAGGCCGTTTTGACATGCAGTTTGACATGTCAAATCGCATGTCAAATTGCTGCCTATTGCCAGGAACGGCACTGTCCGTATCAGTGAGACACCGATTTTACGGCACCGCACCAATTCCCAAAAGTAGTTCCTGCACTACTTTTGGCGACTTCGGGGGTGATTTGAATAGACATCTGTGCTTGAACCCGCACAAATGTCTGTCAAATGCCCCCTGAAGTCAGACTGAAATGCCGGTTTGAAATCGAGCAAGTTCAGCTAAACTCGACTTCAAACCAGCCCTCAGTGTGAACGTGGCATTCAACCTAGAAACTGATTGGTTACTATGTACAGCTGCAGCAGATTCTGTGTGCACCAGTTTTTGTAAATCTCATCCATTGTGTCAAAGGAACTATAATTATAGTTAAATACATTTGTCTACATGTGTATATCTGAGTGTGTCATCTTACAACTTAGTTTAGTTAGGTTCTTCAAATTAATAATTAATCTGGTCTTCAGCTTTGTTGCAACCAAACGTTTATATCATTACCTATTTATATTTGTTTGGAGTGTTCATTGGGTTATATTAACTTTTCCCTCTCTGTAGTACTGGTGGTTTGTAAGTAAAGTCTGCACCCATAAAAGAGAGGATGTCAACTACTGATAGCACAGGGGAGGTCACCTTCTGATAACACAGAGGAGGCCAACTTCTTGTGTTGAGGAAGATGTCAGCAGCTTTTAAACTTCAGTGAGAATTTTTTTGCATTTATTATTTCTTTTTAATAGTGTAAAGCCTGTTCTTTTTTCCAAATAACAATATCATATTTTGCTATTATCACGGATTCCTGTGTAGGATATATTATGTGCTATGCATATTGAGGCATTTTATTTAAAAATATAAACCATGGGAAAGACCCAACACAAATGTGTGTGGATTTTTCTTTGTCTTTAAGCCCTATTGTGCAACCCTTTCCACTGCCCCATTTACCTAGTGCATGTCTTCTAATTCCATTCACTCAAGAAATATACAGTATACTGATCACTATTATTCTGATTATTCTAACAATGGATTTTTTTTTAATAGATTTTGTAGTTCAATATATTTGTTACTAAAATAATAATTATTATTCAGGATATAGTGCTAACAGTTGTTGAGCACTAAACAAAATTTAAATGGTGAAAAATATGTATTTGGCATTGCCTTCTAAGCACTGTAATTTTTTTTTTTTTTTTTTAATTGATAGACTTCTAGTGAGAAAAAAGAACAAACAAACAGCGTTAAGCAGGACAAACATAAAAAAAGTTAAGCAGGGAATGGGTATAATTTTAAGTATTTGGTGGATATGGTTCCAATTATCTGCATATCTTAGTGGGGTAGATACATAATTAGTTTGTACACAATGCAGCCCAATGCACATGTAATTTTTTGAAAAAAGGGTGAGTCTGGAACCTCAGATATTAATAAACTGCATGCTGATTCTTCCAATATCAGTAGATAAAAAGCAACAGTTCCAATTATTAGCTGTTCTATTATTTAAAGGAATTTATACATAAAATAGTTTTCTGTTAACTGTTCCCCAGGTACAAGATGAAGATAACTTTGGTCCATCGTGACCATAAACAGCATGTGTTTCAGACTTTTGGATGATGGCAAAGTTTATAATTTGTTTAATGTGTATTTACATATTGGTGCACCTATTTTTTCTGGTTCCTGGGGCACTCTTAAGGGCAGCTAAGTACCTGCAGACACCTCTGTCTGCTTAAATGTATCCAATTGTAGTTTCATGCTTATTTTTTTATGACAGATTTGCTATAAGGGTATTCAAATTTATCCTTTGATTGTGTGAAGGCCAAGAAAAAAATGAGCTGATGAACATAGTTGTAAACTATAATAAGCATTTCTGGCTGTTGTTTATTGTAGCTGCCTCTTGAAAGCTGGTTATGATGGGTTAGTGCACTACGTTAATGTTTTTCCCTGTGTTATTATATAAGCCCTAAGTGTTGACCATGAAGAGTGAGCACAGCACATATTCTTGCATTATTTAACATAGTGTTGTCTGTGTGTGAGGAGTTAGAATCTAGGACAGCTAAGGAAGCAGCTTCAACAACCATTGTTAGCTTTACTCAAACCATACAAGAACCAGACAGCGACACACATTCCATACATGAAAACAAGCATTTTATAAATTGATTTTTTTTATTTCTAGTTTTCAGGATGCAGAAAAGATTCATTGAAGTTAATGTACAAAAAAACAGACCAACAAACACCAAGATGACACTTTTCCTTCTTCCTTCTCCTCATTTTACACATCACGCAGGGAAGAACAAAGCCAGTGTTATCTGGTCATTGTTTAAAGGACTGTTAACAAGAATCAGACATAACAAGGGACACATTCACATTGCTTGGTTTACCAGAGGTTTTGTCAATGGTCCTTTGGGTGGTGTGTAGTGGTAGTGATTCATGGCCAACTATGCAGGTGTATGCTTTTCCACTGTTCCAATCTTGAACACTTGGAAGGGTTAATGTGCTTAAGAGAGTGTAGGTTTTCTTGCTAGAAGAAGTGATCTCCTGTATAGGCCCAGTGGTTGCAACATGAGACAGCTCTTGATTATTACTATCCATCCATTTGACAAATATATTAGGTGGGTTGAAGCCTTTAACCAGACATGACAAAGTGGCAGATTCCTTTTTAGCTAATTCATCTGGGTGTGGTGGGTATAATAAAACTATTGGAGCTTTGACATCGTCTCCTAGGAAACAAACAAAACATGTTGAAAAAAAACATATAAGTAACTTGTGAACATCAACTGAAACTGAATTAATGGCATGCTTTTTCTTAGATGTAGAACATTGAGTATAAATATGGCTCATCCACATCATGACCATCCCTGTTTCTCAGGGAAAGAGGATGGATGATTTGTTAAATGGAGGTGAATGGATTGGGAGCTTATAAAGTCACTTGCATGGTGCACCAACACAAGTTAAATTAAAGGCACACGAAAGTGAGTTATATATGAACACCAGATGTTTACAGTTTAAACTTTCTACTATTTACTACATATATGTATCTGAGTTTCAAATGAAGTATCTGAAATTCAGATACAATCACTAATTCTTTAATCAGTCTACTTTCTTCAGCCTCATTTTGCTCCCGATTTGACTGCATAAAGGGAAAGAGATCAATTTGTATGAAAGGGTTTAGGCCGTGGGAATCATACAAAATAAATAATTACTGCTTTACACCAAAAATGGCCATACATGAACATTCGTAATCTCTGCTATACGTTTTATTAAATCGTTTCCTTTAAAAGTGTGAAATTTGAAGGACAGTGAATTAATTAATTTATTAAATATTCACTGGATTAGCTTTTGAAATATGAAACTGTACTTGTATAGAATGAACATTGCAAAGTGGAAAATTGTAATCTGTAATGCAATTAGTGTGTATATGTGCATTTAATAAAAATTATGAATTATGAATATTTGCACTAAATACATACCATTTGTTTTTTTAATTGTGACAACTTCAACACTGGGAAGTTCAGGATGGCTCACGCTGCACTTAAAGGTCTTTGTTCTCCAGTCTTCAGGACAAACTGTAGCAATGGCCTTGGCAGTGTACCTCCGTATTGAACTGTCATATATTGGATCTTCTATTTCGGTGTTAATTTTTTCATCACCTGCATACCAGGTGACCTCTAATCCATCTTTGTTTCCCATGTTTGTAATAATGCAGGTGAGCGGGGCAGTATTCTGTATATAAATAGTTTCAAATGATGGAGGCACGGCAGTCACTTTGATCTTACCACCAGTTATGATTTCAGGTTCTAAACAAAAAAAGATTAAAAAAGCTTAGAGGACCTTATCTGTGTGATTTGTATTTGCACATTTTTCATTAACAAAGTAAAGAGTTGATCAGTAAAGAATCATTAAAATGCACTTGAGCACCCAGACAGTAGGAAGAGATCTGGCACTTATAGAACATTGCCAAAAAGTTAATGTATCTGTGTTAGTTTTCAAATAAAGCTAAGAAGGCATTAAAGTTGTAGATAGCAGCAACCACATGGAAACTACATAGGAGAATATTGCTCCACTAAAATATCTTTCATTTAAAATATATCACAGCCATGAGGTCACAAAATCTTTATTTTATACTACTACTGCTGTGCATAGTTTTAGTGTGTTGTCCCCTCGCTGTCTAGCAGTTGCCAGAGGCATGTTAATTGGCATGAGATATTGCCTGCTGAAGAGGATAGAACTTTTGCTAGTCACCCCCTTTACCTACAAATGCTCTTTCCCTTTCATAAATCCATGCATAGATGATGAAACCACTATGTCTGTGCTAGGTAAATGCTGGGCAGTCCCTTTTTATAACTGTCTTCCTTTTTGCAGCTTGGAGCTGAAACATTGGGGTTATATACAGTGAATTTACACTTAGCTTAGTAAATAAGGTATAGCCTTGTTTGCTTTCAATACTCAGTCAAGGGAAATGTAAAAAAAAATGGATTTTTGCTTGCTCATGATTGGATGACTGAAGGGAGCACAGCTTCACATCATTTACAAAGCTAAGTGAATATTTACTTTTTGCAAAGTGAGCATACGCTTTAAGTGAAATGTTTTAGTAAATCAGCCCCATTGTTTACTCCATGTTACCAGCTTCTGACAAACAAACAGTAATGATAATATAGGAGATCTGCTTAAAGGTGCAACAGGGGAGACTATTTTATCTATGTCTGATGCTCATCTGCCTTCCACATGACACAAACTTACAGGACAAAGTGGAGCTTTCTATTAATGGAAAGTAAATGAGAGGGCAGGGAGAAGCGGGTGCCCTAATAGCCTTGTGAGCCTGTTTCACCCTCAGTGACATCATCCTCTCAGAGCTAAATTTCACCCTATTAGTTTGTTACTGCATCAATATATATATATATATATATGACCACTCATTAAGATTTAATACACTAAGGGGTTTATTTACTAAAGCTAGAGAGGGCAAAATTAGTCACATTTCTGCAGAGAAACCAATTAGCTTCTAACCTCACTTGTTTAATTGAGCTTTAACAATAAAACCAGAAAGCTCATTGGTTTCTCTGCAGAATTGTGACTAATTTTGCCCTCTCTTGCATTAGTAAATAAACCCCTAAGCAACATACATTAGTTAACTATTAGGTTTTACTGAATCAGATAGAATGTGAAAGAACTTACCACATACAGTCGATTTGCTAACATTCTTCATTTCTTGGAAGTCAGAGGCATCATGTTTTACTATACATGAGAATGTTGCATCGCTATCCCAAGCTTGTTTAGATACTACGATATAGGAAGTTATCATAAAACTTCCATTTCCACTGGAGACTGCTTCCTCTGTTACGACTTCAGGAATCACTTCAGAATTCTTCTTCCATGATATTTGAATGTTTTTAGGATAAAATTCACTTGCAAAGCATACAATTCTGCCATTGCCGTTTATTTCTATATCATCCTTCATGGGAGGATGAATGGTTACTGTTGGTTTCTTTCCTATTACTAAAGAAAAAAAAGAGCATGCAAGTTCAGTATCCCTGGTATACCTCATTAAATGATACAGATCAGTAACACAAATGGCTATAATTACTAAAAATATCATACAAGTTACAATACCCGACACACTGATCTACTCTAACTTCCTTGACCCTGTGAACAACATGTTCATATAAACAGTAATTGAAGGTGAGATATATAAAAATCTTTATTACATTTGTAATTGCAATTGCAATACAATATAATAATTTGATATCCTCTGCTTATTTATTTTTATAAATTATTATACACAAGATATTCAGACAAAAGGTGCTTCAAGGTTAAACTGTTGCTATGAGATTGTAATGTAATCCATCCAAGGGTAGATTTCTTCTACATACATACATCACCTACATTTCTCCTACATAGAGCTGAGCTACCTTATGACAGGAAGTGTGTTACTGGCCTAATCACAAGGTAAAAAAAAGGAAAAAGCCTAAAAAAATGAATGCAGCCACCACAATTAAGTATTTGTAAGCTGCAATATTTTAAATTTTCATATTTGGATTTAGATAAGCCTTAACTTTTAGTACAGACTTTATTATAATTTGGCCTTTACAGAGTTTTCCTTTTTAAAATGAATACAAAACTTAAAAAAGTGAGCATGCCTCCTGTAAAAAGAAGGTGGGTTTGCTAAGCACTACCTAAGAGTTTGATCAGTAAGTGGGGCGCACTAGGTAGAAGTCCTAGGATAGTACATGGTAAGACTCACTAGCTACAGTGAGCACTTGCATACTTGCAGTACATAAAGTGCTAGCAGTTTGCTGAATCGACTTTATTCATTTTACTAAGCCTTTAAGCACTATTCAATAAACTAGTGGTGTCTTTCTATCTGATACAAAGGTAAACATGTAATGTAATGTAAATATAAAATTCTTACCTCTTGGAATCTGAAGCACCACAGCTTCGCTCTTAACTGAATGTATTGCATTACAGTAATAAGAATCGTTGTTCTCCCAGCCGTCAGTTGGTACTTTAATTAGGGAGCTTGCTATATAGGTACCTCCAGATTGCAACACAGGATTGTACTTCTTCAAGCCAATGGTATAGTTATTGCTGACCTGATCTACCCAGCTGAAGTCAATGGAGCCAGGGAGGAAATCTTTGGCCATACAGCCAATGGTGGTGCTCTTTTCCTGTGACGTGCCAGGAGAAATAAGTGGAAAGAGAGATGGGCCCTTCGATTCAGCTGAGAATAGAAGCAAAGATGGAAGGAATAAGTACTGTGGTTAGGAGCCAGAGTTTAGTAGAAGTTAAAAGGGGATCTGAAAATATTTCAGTTTTGGGTCTAAACTGAAATTGGTTAATACTAGATGGTTGCAGTTAGTGTTAAAAAGGGAGCTAAAGGTTCAGATTAAAGTTAGAATTAGATAACCTTTTTTCACACATGTTCGAAATATCATGTATTTATATTACGTAAAAGTGAAGAAATGTTAACTTTAAGATCTTAAACACTGCACCAGTTGAAATGCTGGAACCCCCCCCCCCCAATACATGTGACTGGGTGAATGTGTCACATAATAAAATAATATGGAGCCCTTAGCGCCTTGAAGCACGATGAGAAAACTTTTCTGATTTTACGATAATACAATTGAGACACGTTAAACATATAACTTTCATACATTTTATGTGCTGAGCAAACCTAAGTTGATATTAAAAAAAATCATTCATTCATGTTTCAGATAATGCTACTAAAAGCTGGTATATTTTTTGTTAACTTTAGATACTGCACACTACTACTCATTGAATTAAACTTTTTAAAAATGACAGTCAGCAATTATATTTCTTTAGTCATACATTGACATTGTATTGCTGTTTTCTGGTTATTTGGAGAACATCCCCTATTTGCAAATCCAAGTGGGCACAAGTGGGGTATGCTAACAGGTGAGACTACACAATGCCTAGTAAAGGTATTGCCAAAAAGTGCTAATAATAATAATAATACAAACTTTCATTCTGGAAAGCTGTTCATTTTATAATGCAGCGATACTTCCACATAGCCGAACATACTTATCTGTATATGGGATTGTAACATGATAGCATGTGCTGCATTTTTTTTCTAAGAAATGGAAGTAATTATGGCCAATGTGTATATTATACTCCCTCTACTTCATTTTATGTATATAAGCCTAGCAGTAGTTAGAGTTGATTTACTAAAGGTGTATAGAATGTTCACGTTGTGAATTAGGTGAAGCTGTGCTCACTTTGAATAACCAGTTCAAGGACAGTACAGGATAATTTAAAAAAAAAATCTGGATTGTCTTGAATGACTGAAGTTAACAGACCAATATTTTATTAACTAAGCATTCACTTTGCCAAGAAAACATTCTTTGATTTAAAGAATCAAGCCATCTTTGTTCATGTATTGTACATTACACACATTGCCACAATGCAGAACTGTTTTTCTTCATTCCTAATTATTTTTGTGTATGTCAGACAGTTTCTGCATTTTATATAATTTTGTACGTTCTTACAAATTATTTTGCATTTTTTTAATGCTGTGATTATAATTCCTATTACTATGATCCTATTTAGGGTTTCAGCACTATGCTAGTGGACAGCTCAATGATAACATATATCTTACAAACTACAAATACTTATTTTTCTTCAAACTACGAACTGTTTACTGCTATAGTAGTGGTTCGCAAATGTATATTGTATAATTGCTTTTAAACTCGATATAACAACATTGATGACATGAACACTTAGAATGCACAATGATGTTGTACTTGAAAACATTATATACAGTCATTTCACTCTGCAAAGAATAGAGAGCAGACACACTAACTAGATAATTTAACAGATAATAGGTTAAACTGAATAATACAGCAAACTGTACATATCATGGCATTGAATAATACCATTAGTTAATCGATAGCTTTATTGATATTGGTATCTGTTCTGCTTTAGGCTCAGATATAAAGTGCTTAGCTCAAAGCAGAACAGATAATCTGTACTAGTGTGTATCTTCCCCATTTGTACAATGGCTACTTAACCCACTGGAACAATACTCTAAGGTTATTTACTTTCAGTTTATTTCTATGATATCCGCTCACTGTTATCAAATATATTTTGACTTGTCCATTTTTTTTTAGATCAGTGGTAATGGTAAAGCACTCTGTAAATTTTCTGATGAGCTAGCACTCTATTTCTTGGTCACCGAGCTAGGCAATACCTGTATTACAATTTCAGGGCCGTTAAAGGCTTTTGCATCAGAACTGCTTCTCTTCCCATACACATCTATGGGAATGTAAAAGCAGTTTGAATGAGATACAATGCAGGTCAACTGTAGTCCCAATGCACCTAGCATTTAATTCTAAATTATTTCAGAAGCATTTCATACTTATGTAAAAAAACAAGCTGTGTTTGCCCATCGATACAGGCCCCAATGGATCTAGCAAGCATTTGTTCCAACCTGTGCAGAATCTTTACATTATGCTCAGCTATTTTTTTTCCATATCAATATAAGCTTTAAAGGGCAAGTTTCACTGCTTCTTGAGATGTTTATAGCCCATCTGCCTTTTTATAAGCTGATGATTCTAAGCTCTGGCTTCTGCTATATTTATTTTGTACTATCTGCGCTGTATATTACACACTGATATGTAAAATAACAACCATACATTCTTTAGATAAAATGTGAGAGATCTGCAATGCTATCAATTCACTTTATAGCTACCTGTGTACATTAGGTTTTGTATGCATTATATATGCCCTTTTTGTTTAAGCACCTAAATGACCACAGATTATGTACTTTTTTTGAGTAACTGCCACAAACTATGGAATGAAGTACCTTCTCCAACTAAGCTGTATGGAACTTACCCTATGTTCTGCTGGTCTAAGCAGTACCTGTACTTTCCTTCAGTGAGCTGTGCCTTAAATATTTTATATTCTGAGGTTTATACTGCATTCTCCTCTATCAGATGAGTCTATAGTACTTGCCAAAAGCTGTTCAGAACAGCACATATACCCTCAGGTATGGTGTACACATACATTGTTGTGCAGTATAGTAACAGTAGCATTACATTCTCCTACCTAAGTAGCAACTCCACCCAAAACTGATTTCTTGGTTTTAGTTGATGTGAACCACAGCCTGGGTCTTCCTTGCTATTTCAGCAAGAAGATCACACCTTACAGTGGCATGACTATGGCACCAGTCCAAGTGTGATTTTCCTGCCAAGGTTGTGCAAAGGAAAAAAATAAAGGAAAAGATCCAACAAGGATATGACATGCCCCACTCAGCCCAAAAAAAAACTAGAGAAAGCGGTTTTAGATGGACAAAATGTATTCTATAACAACTGGCATTATTTCTATGTGGATATGGGTTATCTGCTATGTTTATGTTATATGCACTGCTGTATAAAGTACCTCCTATACATTTATTCACACTGTCCCATACATACTTTGATTTTTGTTTTGCCAATCTATCTTCCACAACATACAATGCATGCTACACAATTTTAATTTTTTTGGTACAGTACCTAGCTTAGGTTGGCTCTACGGTGCACCCTACATTGACTGCTGAACAGTGCATTAACAGTACCTTGAACTACTAAATATAGTAAGAAAAAAATGCTACACCCTCCTGTGTAGTACCTGCTCTACCCTCTGTGTAATATAGAATTTGTACTAAATGCTTTCTAGTGTAGTTAGTATTTGCTATACCTTGTATTAATATGTTACAGCTTGTGGCTTAACTTCATCTATTCTATCTGCTATACCACAGTTCTAATCTATATTAGATTGTCTTCTACTGTATACATGGCCTGCTAATACAATAGTTATTTAAGCAGTTGTGCTGTAATTTACCTGCTATACTGAAAATACCTGCTAACCAGCACCTTGCCTCCTTCACCTTCTACTGTACTCATTTATTTAATAAAAAGATTTATACAGTACACACTATGTTCCTGCAGCTGACCTGTGTATGCTTTACAATTCTACTGTACTGCACAGTGCATTCCCTGCTGTGCTTCTGCTGTGCTGGATGCTACCTGCACTATTTTCTCCTGCACAAAGCCCTGCTATGCTATTACATGCATTGTATAGTACATATTTACCTATAAGCAATTCTGTCCTGTACGTGCTGACATATATAGTAAGTGCAGCACTATCTAATGCATATAGCACCTACTATGCTGTAAGCTGTACAGTACGTGCTATACATTCAGTATCAGTTATGCTGTACAGTTCATGCTCTGTTGCCTGCTGTACTACTTTTTGTGCCTTACACTTTTTGCACTACCTTCCAATGAGTACAAGGCTTTACATGTATAGTATAGTACATGCTAAGCTGTCTGCTGTGCTATACAAAAGCTTTATGCCATACTCTGTGCTGTATACTACTTATATCACTTTCTAATGTATACAAAACTTGCTATGAAATTTACTGTATGGTACATACCATAGTGTTTAAATATGCTGTCACTTGTGCCGTAAGTACCTGCACCATGTTCTGCTGTACTCAGCACTTGCTGTAGTACCTGTGCTATACGCTCCCTGTACACAGCACCTACTGTATCATTATATGCAGGGCACAGAGCATGCTGCACTGTACAGTAAATGTTGTCTACTGTTTGCTTTGGCATCTGCTTGGTCCTACAATAATTGCACTACATACCACTGTAAATGGCATCTGCTTTGCCATTTGCCATGGTGTAGAACATGCTACACATTACTCCCAACCTGTGCATTGCAATATACTGTATGCTGTGTAACTAGCTGTGCTGTACACTACATGCACGACCTGCTGGTGAATACAGAATCTGGTATACTACATACTGTGCTGTCTCCTGTGTTGTGCAGTAGCTTCTCTGTCAATTTCTGTGCTGTATACTATTTGTATCACTTTCTAAAGTATACCGAACCTGCAGTGTCAATTACCTTTACAGCATATGCTATACAATTTAGCTATGCTATCATTAGTGTTATAAGTACCTGCACCATCTTCTGACATTTTCAGCTT